>CM067476.1:14400653-14589654 GCA_034552555.1 Semaprochilodus insignis | reverse complement strand
GGGGGGGGGGGGGCATGGATGCCAAATGTCTCATTGTTGAATTCCAGATGAACCCAATATTATAAAACAAAAATAAAAGAGTGCAAAGCTTCTCCTGCCTTTCTCCACCTTAAAAAAAATAAATAAATCTATCTAAAAAATCTTAAATCTAGGCTAAAAATCATTACGCTGTCTTCATGCCAATTATTGCGTGGCTTCATGATACCGTCAGCCACTATGAAGTGCAGAACAACATTTTTTTATCAATGCAAACATGTGAACACAGCACTGGACTTTAAGAACTAATAGAGTGAATCTCTTATACTGTAACCAAGGAGGATTTTTCCTGTTGGCTGTCCTCTCTACCAGCACTTCCAGTTATTTAGTTGTTTTAGCTGAAAAAACAGTTAATAGATATTGGTATAATTTCTGGAAATGTGTAATATGATACTGATACGCTTCCTGACAAATAACATATGGCCTACATACAAAAACAATTAAGACTTTCTTTATGGAATAGAATAGCTAAGAATATTCTGATTTTCTTCTCATTCTTCTCATTCTCAGATCACAAATTTCTATGAGTGTTTCAATGTTCCTTCATAAGCTTATATCCTAAGAAAGCTTTTTTGAATCCATTCCCTGGTTTGCTGCCATGTTCCATCGCTTCTTGCATAAAACAAGCACAGTGCCGGTTATCATGCAAAGCTTGCAGACAATGTGGATCGGAACAGATTTAAATGAGACATGCCAAATGTGATGTCTGTAAAATGTGTTCATGTGTTGAAGGTAAAAGCTTAACTGATGGCAACTGACCATGGAACAAGTATGTATTGTTATTACTGTGTAATTAATCTCACAAGTTGTGTAATAGCATGGACCTATGTAGGTTTCATTCTGTTATCGTGGTATACTATTACACAGTGTTTCTCAACTTTGGTCCACTGCCCTGCATTTGTTAGGGTTCCCCCTGCCTTACGCCTGAATCCAACTAATTAGCGCATTAACAGTACCTTACTGAGTTGAAGTGGGTGGGCCTCCAGGACCGGAGGAGAGAAAAACTATTGTGTTTGTTGGTGATAAAACAAGAGATGAGCTGTGAGACATGCTACACTATACTTTATTGGACTATACTATATTAACGCTGTGTGGGTGCTGGAATGAAAATTTTGGGAACTGCTGCTATAGCCACAGAGCCAGCTGGATATTTTTCTGTGATGAACCATTCTTAATCCAGCAGTGACATTACTGTATCTGATTCACTCATACAAGCAGTCAATAGAGGGACCAACGATGAATGTGGTAGAGGGGGCTGAAGCAACACATGGGCTACAGTCTGTAATTGTACCCCTATACGGTGAACTATAAGGTATGTGGAGGTCAGCAATGTACAAGGTGATGTATCTGTGTGTGTGTGTGTGTGTGTGTGTGTGTGTAAATGTCCGATTTCACGTGTGTGGTAGAGATTTGCTTCGTATTTATGGCACATCTGCACCTCTGTTAGTTAATTTTATAAACTTCTAGGGTCAATGTCCCTCACTGTAATTGCACTTGGACAGAAGTATAATCCTTACATTGATTACCACTAAAAATCCAGTTTTAAGACCTAATCTTGATCTACCAACACTGACCTTTGACTTTAATATAGTGTTCCACCCTAACAATTCTGCTTTCCCAAATCCTGAGAACACAAAATCCAAACCAACACAAAAAGGAAAGAAAATAGGAGGGTAAAACATGGCATTTGGCCTGAAGGATAAACCAACAAACAAAAGCTGGAAATGGAATAAGTCAGCTACATCATTCCTGTGTGTACTTAAAGCTCTGGTCTGGATGTCGTGAGCATCATTGCTTTTTTGGGTTTTTGGAGTTGCCCTAAGGCATAACACGATGGTCCTCTGGCTCTGTCTGGAACGTGTCCTGCTCCACCTTATTGTCACTTGCACTTGTGTTTTGTTTAAATTTTGTTTTTTGTTTTTTTTTGTATAAAAAATTCCCTCCTTCCCTCCAGTGTTTGTAACTGCATTAATTCTAGTCGTCTAGTCGTTTTGACCTAGCCTACCCTTATCAACATTATCTGGGAAGAGACATCATTATAGCAAGCATGACATATTATAGCAAATTTCATTAAAGTTAAATAATTACAGTTTTGTTATTATCCACCCATTACCATAATCAGAGGGGAGATGTTTTGAATGTTGAATACATCAAACAATTCCTTAACTTACACTTAGCTTTATTTCATAAGTCGCTATAAGAACTAACAGCACATCATGCCTTGGGTAAAGACTTTGATGCCTGTACAAAATCTTTGTAACGTGTTACCTCTAAAAGCTATTTCACACAAGGCTATCACATGAATATGCCTAGTGCCTGATGATGTTGTTTTAAGGTAGCTTTAAAAATGCTGAACAAAAGCCAGTTTTGTGTGTGGATAAATAATTGAATAGCCTACTGGTAGCTACAGACAGGCTGTCTAGCTTGCTAGATTTTGGTTATGCTGGTTTAGCTTTATCTTGCTAAATTTCTCTGACTCTTCTGACTTTCGTTTGGGCAGGACCAGATATGCCATACTTGTGAATAATTAGAAAATGCTTATGGAAGCATAACCCAAGATTATGGCCACACAGTTTATGGAGAGGACAGGAATATGGTGATATACAGCCAACATTTATTAGACTTGGGGAACGTATTCATAAGACTTACTTTTTGCATGTATATAGTACAGGAATGAACTAATCGAAAAGAAAACACAAATTAAGGTTCCCTGGGACTGAACTCCATTTAAAAAGTTGTATGGGTTGAAATACTCAGTGTGAGTGGGTGGTGCTAAACTGCTGAAGGTACGATATATGTAAACAAGTTCCTCTTATGGAAAGGCGTGGTTAGAAACTTAGTCTGAACCTATGTTCAGGATCTAGTGTTTGGTTCTCAGAGGCATCCTGTTCATCCTGATGGAAGATTTAAGCTGATAAGAGAGAAAAAGCTTCAACTGTTCAGCTTATCAGATGAAGATCATAGACCAAAAAAAGCACCATCTTTGATGGAAGTTTAGACAAAGCACAGTTGTCCTGCCATGCCCATGTGAGCATGAGGAGCCCCTGATAAATGAGACCCACAGAAATGAAAGACTGAAAGGGGATAGAAAGAGAAAGAGAGTGAGAGAGATGGGGCGTGAGTTTCTCACGGCAGAGTGTAAGGAACGCAGATGGGACTTGAAATGGATGAAAAGATGATAAGAGTGAGAGAAAGATAAAGCAGTGAGATGGCTGAGATGCAAAACAGAGGGAAGAGTGATGCAGAGCCAGCAAATGCAGACAGAGAAAAAGAGGGTGAGAGAGTGGGTGTTGAAAAGCAAAAAAAAAAAAGGATGAAGCAGAGGTGTCGGTGACAGAAGGACTGAAAAAAGTGTATGAAAGAAAGTGTGAAAAAAAGAACAGGAGGGGTGAGAGAGTGACTGAGAGGTGAAGTAGAGAGGATGTGTAAGTGAAAAGGGAAAGCAAGAGGGAGAAAGAAGCCGAGAGTAACATACAACATAAAGAGAGAGAGAGAGAGAGAGAGAGAGAGAGAGACAGAGAGAGAGAGAGAGACAGAGAGAGAGAGAGAGAGAAAGAGAAAGGTTGTGGGTCTCTTTGGAGAATAACTCACATGGCAAATAAGAACAAGTTAGCAGGGCTGGCGAAAGCTGACAAGCAAAACAAACACCTCATAATAAACTGAGATTTTCTAAAAAGCTGTCATAAATCTTTTAACTCGCATCTCTGGGTGATGGAGATTTAGCTGGGGTTTGGAGAAGAGCCAACAAAAAAATCACACAATCAATAGACGTGATCCAGACAATAAACGAGTCCAAGCAAGGAGGGAGGATTCTGCTGGAGTCAGTAGTTAAAGTGATAGTTAAAAAAAAAGTATATAATTATATTTTACCCTTCGCATATTTAGCTGATCAACCAAGACATGTTTGGTGTCTGAAGTTTGCCTCTTTAGTTTTACACAGGAAGTTACTTACGGGACTCTAATTGTTATGAATCATTTATTAACTATTGTAAGACTTAAAAACAAACTTCTGACACCTAGCGTGTCTTAGACGATGAACCATATCTGGGGTAAACAGTGTCACCAAACTATTCCTTAAATAGTCTTAAATATTTCAGCTCTGGCTGATGTTTCTGAGTGATGGAGGTTTGTTTGGGGTGAGCAGTCTACTCTAATTGTTATGAATCATTTATTTATCATTTATCAACTATTGTGAGCCTAATGCGTACATTCTGTGGTTATTAAAGCAAAGACCTGAAGTGTGGACCAACATATAAATGCATGGAAATATTTGGGTGACCCTGGTTAAGAAAAACATTTACATGCTCTACAGGTAAAACAGTTCTGTACATTATAATGTACTATTACAATGTATTTGGTGAATTTAACATTTTGAGGAAAAAAAGTAATTACATTTTATGAAAATATATAGGATATAGTATAAGTTATACTAAGTATATTTTATGCTTTTTTCTAAAATGTGAATTTTTGCACATATATTTTCAGAAAGAAATTCTTGTTTAAGCTGATATATAAAGGATGTACAAAAGTGCCTACTACGCCTGAAAGTCAGGTAGAACAAAATCCTGGACTTGATTCACCTTTAGTAGGACGTTTAAGAGTGGCAGGTTTTTACTGTGTGTTTTGTGAGATGATGTCACCTTGTAACATAGAATGGAATTCCAGCGAGGCATTTCAGCCAGCTGATAAGAGTGGTTTCAGTGGGAGATAGTTTACTGGCATGTATAACTGGGTTTTATAACTTCGCAACTTTATAACTTAACTTAGTTTAACTTTTTGACTGTAGGTGTTCAAACTTTTGCATATGACAACACAGACCCTCAGAGTTATCACTATATCTCTTAATACTGTCATTTGTATGGATAACGCTATTTCACTCCATAAGCAAGTCTGTTAGGTTTTACTTATCAACTCAACATGGTTTTGAGGCAGGTGTGTGATGATCTAGGTAAGCTGTTTGAATAATGCACAATGGGGCTTCATTATTTGTCAGGGGTTTCATTATTTGTCAGATTACACTGAAGAGCCTGAGTCACTCACACAATACAGCCAAAAAATAAAAAAATTAAAAATGGAACGACACAGTCAAAGAAAGAGTCTTACCAAAGACAGGGATTCTGTCTGGATTTTGGAAGCTAAGGTAACACGTCTGAAGAAGGTTTCGAGGCTGTCAAATCTTAAAATCTGAAGTCCACCATTGTCGCTTAGTTGTTTTTTTAATAGCTCTCTCAGGCACAGAACTGTGAATTGTGTCCCAATGACAAAGAAAAATGGAAATGGCATCCCAGTGTTTCACATTTTTCAGGCCATTTTTCACCTCAAGTTATGCAACATCTTTTGGGCATTATATCTGTGCAAAGGGGAGTTCTAACAATTAAAACTGTTTTGATAAACTTACCTAGACAGAACAGTTCACCGTGGTAGTGATAGGAACCCATCACTACCACTGAAGTATTCAATGCTTCTAAAAGCAACATCCCCTCACATAAAGCTATTTTTAAAAAATGGTTATTTATACCCTGCATCAGACAGTGCTATATGATCCCTGACACAGTGCTATATGATGATTAGGCTTTGACCTAAAATGTATGCCGTGTCGGTGCTGCACTGTCCTGTCTGTTTACTGTCTACTGTCTGTTTAATTTATCATATTTATTGTATTATTTCTAGTTTTAATTTTTGTTTACACATGTATGTCTGCACGTTTGCACTTTGTACTCTTTTGTTCCATGTTGCACCTTGTTCCTGGAGGAACGTAATTTCACTCCACTGTGTACTTGTACATGGATGGAATGACAATAGAAGCCTCTTGACCTTAATGTTTTAAATACATTCAGGTCAGAGAGGCACACAAAGGGCATTTTAAGACTGAATAGCCCCCCAAAGACATTTTGTTTTCACCACTGTTTTACCATGATCAGTATTATGTGTAAAAGGAAGGGTAGCACATCAGTCATTTTGGATGGCAAATAAAATGGCAAGTTTTGTGTTAAACATAGCTATTTTAGATCCTATGACCCCAAGTTTACCAACACAGTGAAGAAGTCTGTAAGTTTCTTTACAATGCACCATTCTACGTCAAACCATTTTGGATGGTTTGATGGTGTGATTTATGCCAACATATCCAAACATAAACAGTAGAACTTTTGACAATTCAAGCCACACACAGTACTTTTGTCACAAAAATGTGCAGAACACTGGGATTGGGAATGACTGGCTTGGGATGAAGAGAAATGCACCTTCTTATTGCTGGTATAGCAGAGACACTGGAATGGAGTGATGCAGTGCTGTAAATAGTAGAGTGCATTGTGCTGCCTTTGTACTTACTGGACTGGGCAGTTCGGGCCTCGATGGGCTGTGTGTAAACACCCAAACCCATTTCAGAACGTGCAGCCAGGGTGAACTTATAGAGAGTGTCGGGCTTCAGGTTTTCCACAGCATAAAAACCAGCTGGATCAATGCTCACATGTTTCTGTGTGAGAAGGAGTGAGTGTGAATAATTAGTTCTCTTACCACAACCACACTTTGCACTTCCTACCTTGTACTTCCACTCACTGCCAGTTCTATGAGTTCCAACTATCTTAGCACTATACATTGCACTATACAGGTGTACAAATGAAGACTGTAGCCCACCTGTTGCTGTACAGTTTATCAATCCTCCATCAACATCCATCACTAATTAGTTACTGACTGCTGTTATCCTGATGTTATTTGGTGGTGTGGTCGATCATTCTCAGCACAGTAGTGACACTGACGTGGTAGTGTGTATGATGCTAGTATGAGTGTAGTGGCATTTCTGATGTTTTATACTTGTCAACTGACCAGTGGATGGATAATATAAACTGTGCATATATGCTATGTGTGTCAGCCTTCAGGTGGAGCCTAAGTGACAAGTGAGTATTTGTCCACATTAAGAAAGACACAAATGTTGTAACATCTGACGTTGATCAACAAAAGCTACTGTTATTCACTTTGCTACACATGTTTTTCTTATGGTTATTTGTATTTTGCAAATGTAATATATACTGAGCATTGCAATGAACCTCCAGTGAACAGCTTTGTGACTCTGACGAAAAATCTGACTAAATCATGTACTCATAGTAATAAGCTAAAAGGGGGTTTTCTGAAGGGACATTTTATCCATCATTCCACTCATCATTTGATTAAGAGAATATTAAGGGACATTTTATCCTGGGGGTGGGGGGTATCATATACAGCTATCAGAGCGTACTGTGTTTAATCAGTGCTCCCCGCAAGTCGGCTCTGGTGTGCATACCTTTTGTAAAGAGTCAGCCTCCCAGTATAGGAGCTCATATTTGGTGATCTGGTCCTGAACAGGCCAGAGCCAGGTCAGCATGATCCGAGTGTCTAGCTCCGCTTCAGCTTCAAAATCTGTGGGCTGGGCAGGAACTACAGCAGGAGCAAACACATGATGGTTATCCAGGGTCAATTCAAGAAACTACTTGTTCAGATTATTGTACATATAATTGGAAAATGTCAGCTGCTGTTTACACTGTCATCATTTCAGGACGAACTGTCCAGTAAAAAAAAAATTGTCACATTTTCTTTTCTTTTCTTTTTTTTACCATTTTACCACCTTTTACACTGTGTGAACATTTTTTGATAAATATAAGAATTGGGAAAAAATGTTACTTTAAATGACATAAAGGGTTAAAATATTTGCTTCTCCTGGAAAGCCATTTTGGAGACATACGATTTTGTATGTATGTAATATGCTATAATAAGTATATCTATGAATTTATACATTTACCTATAAATTGTGTTTTCCAACATAATGTAGTTAGTATATATTTGTGCTGAACATCATCAGAATTGGCACACATAAATACTCACATAAACATCTCTATCCCACACCCGCAACACACTCTTCTCACCTCCTTGCTGAGTTTTAACCTGCAGCACATCAGAAGGTGGCCCATCCCCCACTGAAGTAAAGCCCAGTACCCTCAAGCTGTACGTGATGTCTGGCACCAGGCCTGAGATGATGGTGAGGCGGCTGTCGTCTGTGTTGTGTTTGTGCCAGGTGCTGAGTGGAGTGTTCAGATCAGGGGTGTAATACACTCGGTAGCCCCTGATGTTGCCATTTGGTTCCTCAGGGGGCTCCCATTGTACCAGCATGGTGGTGGCGCTCATCATGCGGGCCTGGACGCTCAGGGGCGGCGAAGATGGTGCCTGTTCACTTGTTCTTGTCTCAACAGTTCCACTAGGGGGCCCGCGGCCGATATTATTTACCGCCATTACTCTGAACTCGTACTCTGAATACGGGCTGAGGCCGCCGATGCTGTAGCGAGTGGAAGCCACACCATCCACTTCCTGGAAGCCGTTGTCCGAGTTTTTGGCCCGATACTGGATCACATAATACGATACTGGCTCTGGATTACCTGAATCCCATGTTAAAGTCACACTGGTGGCCGTGGTCTCTGTGACGATCAGAGACGTGGGGAGCCGAGGTAGGGCTGGAAAACACACATATGAATAGTTCTTATTACAGATGTAATTGTAAATGTAATTACTTTTATTTTTCCTTTTATTTTTTTTATTTTTAAAATAAATGATCAAATCATTTGTGTCTATTTCGTTAACTCCTTGAAAGGAATAGTTTGACCAAGCATACTAATGAGAGTAAAAGTTTTTTATTTATTTGTTATGTAACACGCATTTTTTTCCTAACCTCGGTCCTGGAGACCTTCAAGGGAAAATTTTGGTGTTATTTCAACTAATCAGCTACTTATCACTGATTATTTGAAACAAAGTGACTTCTGTCCAACTCATCGATGAAGAACCATTGTCCAGGACAGGTCAGTGATATTTCTGCTCTGACTCTCCAACTAAAATCTGGCAATTAGTTCCATAGTTGAATCAGGTGTGCCTGAGCAGGAAATTTACCAATCAGCTGTGCTAAAGTGTGACACCCCTGCTTTAACCTTTTAAATTGTAGGCATATTATTCAATAGACAGTAGCAGCTGCCAACTGAGATCATTTGCATAATGTTAATTAATGGTTGCTCATTTGAAACGTTCCATTATGAACATTAGCTTTTTTGACTGGACTTCCTTTAAAGTTCACCTATAATCAAAAGCACCTTGATAGTTCACGTTCCTGGCTATATTCAAGCACATTTAATTCATCATATCACACATTTTCAAAGACAAATTTCTCCAAAATATTCCATAAAAAAAACCTGAGCAGATGGAGACTAATAGTACTAACCCTATCAAACCTAACAGCAATACAGTCAGAAACTTTGGTGATTAAAATCACCAAATCTTGTTGGTTATAGTAAAACACGCGGATTTCCATGCTGCCTTTATTGTTGGAAGGATTTCTGTGCAAGCATGCAAGCACATTCAGAACGGAATTCAGATTGGTGAGAGCTTTAATCAAAGTAACAATAAAAGACGATTAGTATGTGAAGCATGTTCCCATTTATGTGTTCTTGATTAAAATATTAGTATACAAAAAAACAAACTAAGAATCTAAGATTTTTTGACAATCTTTACATATCAAATAAACAGCACAGAGAAAAAATGGTAACGGCTAACAGTAAACAGCAGAAATTTTTGCTTTGTTATGTAGACCTTAAAAGGATTAATCAATACTAGTATAACACTTTTATAATGCTATTACAATGTTGAGTTGGTTTAGAAACCCTCCCTGACACTGTGTTTTACTTTGAAACATGCCAGATTTGCCGAAATGTGTTATGACTTCCAGTTTAAACTGCTTTTAAACTGGCCTTCATATTAAGATAAATATTCATCTTGAGGCATATAATGTCATGATAATGTCTATTAATTTTTCAACTTGTTTAAACCATGTTCTGCAGTCATGAGAGAGAGACATTTTAAATCACTACTATGAGCATTTTGTATTAGGCTTAAAGACTGAAGTTGCCACTTTATTTCAGTTTCTGACTACAGAGTCGTTGAATATTTTTGGGTAGTGGATCACTCTTACCCCAGCAGTGACACTGACTGTAAACACTCCAACACACTTCTAAATTATTCAGATTTTGTATAATAACAATGATGCAAATTAGCTTTCACTCTCCTAATCATTTTCTCATACACTTGGACAACAAAGTTCTTTGTTTAGCTGCATTTCACAGTCCTAGCAACATCTCTTAAAAGTAATACAGAAGTCAGTTTAATTGAAAGGCTCACATGCTATTGTCTTTGGGCAGGTTAAAAAAAAGCAGTGCCTGTAAATCACCCAGAATAGTTGACAGTGACCTGCCATTTGACACTACCAGAATGCAGATACACTGCAGTAAAAAGTATTTTTCTCCCTAGCAAACAGCACTATTATCATCACTTTGGCTCCGTGTAATGGACTGGCACTTCCAGGCCGCTCTGTTTCCACAGGCGAACAGCAAAGTGCCTGCATTGTAATAAAATTGCAGCAGAAAATGACTCTAAACCACTTTTGTGTTGCATATGATTGTGCTTGCTGTCAGAGTCCAAATGGATCTGTGAGAGAACAAGGCAGCGGCATGGAAAAAAGGCATGGAAAGTGCCGGCTTTGTGCCGCTTTACAGAGCTTAAATCTCCCCGTCTGCTATGGAGAAGAGCGAGGCATCCTGCAAAACCTGCTTGGTTTCCCTCTGCTTCATGTGAACAGTAAGAATATAACGGCTGAGAGGTAGCTGATGGGTTAGCGAGGAGGATATTTGATAGCTCTGTGTATACAAAAACTGTGTGTAGAATGGATTATCACCACACTTTAAAAAATCCCAGCTACACTTGTGAGACCCTCTAGAACTCACATTCTCCATTCCCTCATCTTTGGGCTACAGTTCACTTCTCAATGTGTAATCTAACCAAGTAAGATTGGGCCAAGTGATAATATCATCATAGTTATTGTATTAAATCTTCTCCAGTTATAATAATGGATTTCATCCGATCATAAGACAACAATATAAACTTGGGCTTGCACAGACTAGTCGACTTATTGACTTTACTGCTCAGTGATAACACTGTTTTCTTGATGTCAACGAGTCGCCGATCACAAGATTATCACACTAACAACATGGACGCCTCAGAGAAGACAACAGGTGAGGAGTCTGGTGATTTCAGGGTCCGTATCTTTGGACTCCTGAATTCTGACAATGCGACCTAGGCCTTATTGGTAAGGGTACATCACACTCGACTGAGTTATAATATTTTACCGTAATTCATTTATTTCTAAATTCTGATTTTTAAAGTCGCTTGCTGCAAAGCTTTCCCTTTACCTGTGAATTTATTGACGATGTCACCAGCGGTTAGTCAACATCGACTGCAAAGATTTTCTTTTTTTTTTTTTTTCTAAAGGGGGTCCTCACCATTGCAAAACAGTGTGAAAGAGGGATTAACAAAGTATGCAGAGAAACAGATGGACTACAGTCTGCAATTATGAAACTACAAAGTGCTCCAGTATGGTAAGCAGTGCTGATAAAATGGACAGTTAGTGTACAATTAGATGTACCTAACAAAGCGGCTGGTGGGTGTATATTTATATGCAGTGTGAATTTATTTTTAGCTAATTTATTTTTAATTTATTTTTAGCTAATTGGTAACTGAACAGATATTTTAATGAGTTACGAAACTTGACTATATAAAGTCATATATATCTTGCTATATATATATATATATATATATACATATCTTGCTATGTTATGCAAGTAATTACAAGAGCAATTTTACAAGCTGACTGCTGGTATTTTAAGGTCATATGTATTCCATAGATTGTCTATTGTCATTACGAATACAGGATTCATAGGAAGTGTTACCAGCCAAGGGTCAATCTAAAGGTGCTGTTAAGGTAATAGTTTTATTTTCTGAAGAGTAACAGATTTATTTTTGTTATTATGTAGTTTCAATTTTAGTTTAAGTTTTAGATCAGAACAGTCCACGAGCCAGTTTTTGTCTGCATGCCATGCGTTACGCAGCACAATACACTAAAACAAACCTGAAAACTAATGAAAATGAAAAAGGAATCCCAGTAAAAAAATAACTATGCCATTTCTTTAATGTATTGGCTATTTATCCATCTGGAAAAGGAAGGTCTTTCTCACTGCTCTGCTCCCCAGCACAAACGATGTATGTTTGAAAGGCTAGTGAGCTGGAGCACTCATGCTACCGCTTCACTCATGCCATACATCAGGCGTAACTCCAGATTCAGCACAGCATTAGGTGATGATCTTGTACACTAGAATAGGAGATATCAGCCCATAAACTACCTCAGTGAACATTCTCATAAACTAGAATAAGATCAGTCCATAAACTACACACATATGCACCAGAATGGGAGATATTAACATATACATAACCTTAAAATAAACACTCTTATACAACAGAACAGGAGATACTAGATGATAAACAACCTCAACATAGCACTACTATATACAATACAATAAGACATATTAGCCTTAAACTACACACAGATGCTGCAGGAGGTCTGATCTACATACAAAATGATACAGCAAGCACTCAGGCTCTCTGTTCCATTGCAGCCCAGAATAATATTCTCATTGTGAATCTTCTAACCAAGAACCACAGAGAGCGCTGATTAAACCTCTTATACGAGTCCACATCCGAAATTGATCCATGTAATAATCCAGGATTAAGATAATCATGAGAGTGAGATTGGAACTGATAGGCAGCCTCCAATCCAGTGTGCTCCAGGCTCATGAGTCGGATTCCTCAGCACTTCTCCTTTTCTCTCTCTTCATTTCATAGCCTGATCAACTCTCAAAGCTGAAAAAGATGGGAATGAGGAAGTCTGGGCATAACACTTAATGACCAATGCAATAAACTGAAGGCACAGTTTTCAGCTTTTCTAAATTGCAGTTTATCAGGAAAGTCCTTTTTCAGTTGCGTACTGAAGTTACAAGGCTAACTGTAATTGTACAAACTGGATGATTATTTTTGTACTTTATTTCTTTTGTGTGTTTTTATATACCAAACCAAACCTTTTGCAACCTCTCTTTATACTGTAGAATTCAACAGGATGTTTTTCTTACTGTGTCTTTAAAGACTGATACAGTTTAAATAATAGATTAATTATATATGATTGGTTTGTCCAGTTCCATGTCGCACTGAAGGAGATCACAGGAGCACTGAATTTAAAGTGGGCTGTTTTTGCAGCTTAATCTGGATATACTGACTGGACTGGACAGTTATACTGTGTTTTGAAACTTTGAGAATGTTTACATATTATTTTAAACTTATTTATTAAAAAAAAAACGGGGAATTTAGTTTTCCTGGGCTCATTAAGTGATCTCAGATTGTATGAAAATTGATGAAGGAATGCTGCATAGTTAAAAACAACAATGGCAAACATCTTGAATGAGCGTGATGATTTAGGGATTCAGTCTGCACAATGCTCATTCCATGGGCTATAAGCTTCCATTACATTTTACCAAAATTTGTCTGGCAGCTCCAATACAAACTAAAGTGGCAACCATATTATAAGGGGGAAATTTTGAATTAAAATAAATCTGAAATATGTTTTCACAGAACTGTTGCTATAACGGCTCATGAACAACACAGTGAATGAAATGACTGTGTCCTTATCAAGCGACAGTTCTGGAATAGATCTTAATCTGGTTGAGGGAGTTCACTGTGGGTCGTTCCATCAATTCGGTTTTGGTGGGGCGAACAGCTCTGTGGTGGCAGTGAGAAGGAGGCAGAGAGTTATTCATCACATTTCAACTCTGATGAAAGATTGATGAGCTGATTGCATGCAGTGTGTGGCAGGGGCTGCGGGAATACCCTCGCCTTTATTATTAATAAGACCTCCTTCAGCAGATAGGATTCACAGGCTTACGGAATGACGAAAACGACATCAGAGCTCTCGAAGCAGATCAGAGCATCTATCTGGATCACCACCAACGAAACAGTATGCAGCTAATCAGACCTTACTTTCAGGCATCATGGTCAGACATCACGTTCAGACTGCCCTGGATCTGTCTGAAATGTGATCTCTTCTGTCTGACCTTCCTTAAAAAATCAATTTCTCACCATAAATAATCCAAATCAAACTGTTCCTGGACGAAATAATCAGAAAATCTATCAGCTTTAACTTTACCTCAAGTGTAGTCAATTAGCCAAGACAAGTTAGGTGGTCTAACATGGGAACTGACCCTTTACTCTTGGTGTTGTTTGAACCATATACTACTTTGACATACATCATTGCTTTGACTTACCTTTTACGGTAATCTGAGCGGTGGTCTCAATCATACCCAGAGAGGAAATGGCCACGCAGGTGTAATTAGCAGACTGGCGGATGTTGGTCAACTCCAGAACGTTCCGTCCAATGGGCATCTCCTCCTCTTTCGTTAACTCCACGTCTCCAGACATCCACTTGACATAGGGCATGGGGGCGCCCACCGCCACGCAAGTGAGGTTTAAACTGCCCCCTGGCATCACCTCATGGTTAGTGGGGGGGATAGAGAAGCGGGGTGGAACGCGTCGGACTGTTGGAGGACAAGGAGGTATTAAAGATAGAAAAAAGAGAGACAGGAAACAGAGAGTACATACCCGGGGAATCAGGCACGGCTTTGGCTACACAAAACCGCTGCACCATGCTGAGAAAATAATACAGGTTTTTAGGCCTTTTATTAAGTATCCTTATACTACGCAGCCCGCTGGATGTTTTTTATAGAAATCAAGTTATAGCTAGCATGAGGTATATTTTTTAATTACTTCTGTGCTATTCTCCATTTGATTTTGATGAAAAGTTACAGCAAAACAAACCCAAAAAAGTTGGACATTGTCGATACGTAATGTAAATGCAATTCATAACTATGTAACTATGCCATTAATTATATCCTTACATTTAAACAATTATTTAAATAACATATATAACAACAACAATAACAATAAAAACAACAATAAATGCATACTTCTGTCCCACTAATTATGCAAATTAAAATGGCAGAAAAAAATGTGTCATATGCCGCAATGTTCAATGGACTGTATGATAATATAAAACGCACCATTCTGCAGTAAATGCATTCAAGCCTTGCCTTGCTGTGTGCCTGGAGGTATGGATTTTGCTGAGTGGATTTCTATTGTTATCTCACTCAACTTCCTCTGAAGTGCTTCCAGGCGTTCCATGCTGTATCTAAATAAACACTACTGAACTCTCTGTGCATAAAAAATGCATGGCATGCCGATGCGGAGCGAAACTGCTGTAACTGCACATGGTCATGAACGTGAGACTCGTCCAGCCATGTATGTAGAACCCCTGCAACCTTATACGCTGTCCAACATCCATGTAAAGATTTGTTTTGTGCCTTAAAACCTTCTAGACTCTTGAAAGTTCAGTAGAAATGAAATACACTCCCCTGGCACATCTTAGAAACCTCTGCTGTGTAGATCCACTTTGCTGTAGCCAATCTGTTGATGCATAAACTGTGTCTGTCATAATCTAGCTTTTTATTTAAGGTTAATTTATGACCACTGTCACTGAGAACGGTCTACCACCATGTGTCAACAGCAGTGTCATGGAAAGAAACTGACCAACAATAAATAGGGTACAGGGCGTCTAATGAACTGTGTTGTAAGAATTGGGCTATAATCTGGAACTGTACAGCTACAGTTGTGTGCAAAAGTCTGGACACCCCTGGCCAAATAATCTTTAGTTGATTTTCTAATTGAAAATAAGTATACATCGTTTATGCAGCCACACAGTTACTGTTTATTTGCTAAATTTAACATATTGAGAAAAAATAACAAACATAGAAGGTGCTATGATCATAGTTATGACACATTTTATGTGTTGTATTTAATATTTTATATGAATACTTTAAACTTATTTTATTGTTCAAATGTTTGCATACAACTGTGTATAATGGATCTTTGAGATAGGTGAAGTTCAAAAAGAGGTTGGGGAGAGGAAATACAACGTACGAGCTTCTTATAAGTGGCTAGTGAGCATAGAGATATGTTTAGTATATAAGTAGTAAGTATCCTCCTGTTCAGTTGGTTTTTCATTGGCAATTCCTTTGAGCTGCCTTTTTTCCATAAGAAACCCTGAGAGGCATCTTAAGCATGGGTTTCTCTAACAGCAAAGCACATTCTTACATCACTAGATTATTAAGTTGAATCAAGCTGGAGTAGTGAAAACACAACAGTATGATGTTTGGTCCTCCATGTTTTGAGTTTGAGAGCCCTGCAGTCAAGAGTACAAAAAAGATCCAATTTATCCCTTTATGTAAACATGGTCTCTTTTCTTTTAGAGTATTCTTAAGGTAGAAGCATGGAAATATTGAACTGCTCAGGGTCTTTTTGCACAGTATGAAACTTCCTGCTTCAACAAGAAACACACTGAGCGCTAAAGGGCCCAGCTCGGATTTAAAAATGACAGCTTCACTAGGCAAGAAATAAATGCTCTGGCTGGAAAGTTTCCAAACCAGATTAAAGGTATTGTTGCAAATGTTAGCACAAATTCATACATTATTATTGATGCACGTTCTGCAGAAGTTTATGTGAAGCCAAAACCAAGCCGCCTTCCTTGTTTCATTTTCCCGCAGGAGTCCCGGCACACATCATCAATCTGCAGAGCTTTTTAAAAACCTGCAAAGTCGTCCCCTCTCACACTTCTCCGTGTGATTTCCAATAGCAGCCAAGCAGCCATTTGATAGCATCTACAGAGATATCTAAGAATGAGACGTGTTTTATTGCAGCTGCATGTGTGCAGATTCATCGAGGGGTATAGGATGGAATGCCCTACAGGTGTGTTGTCGGGACTGTTAAGAAAGAAACAAACACTGCCAAACAATGTAAACGTTTTTCATGACGTACGTTAACTACATTTTTTATGATGTACATTTTTACTATTGTGAACTAATATATATGGACTTATGCATTGACTATAAATTGTGTTCAAACTATTTTCTATTCCAGGTTGTTCAAAGTAGCCCCCCTTTGATCTGATGCATCTTTACACACTCTCAAGCAAATTCATGGGGAGCCACCCAAGATGCTTCTCAAACAGATGTGAGGAAGATACACATATGCTAATATAACAAATCGTGTTGTGTAATAATTTAAATTTTTGCTCTTGAAGGAAAATTCATACATAGGCATTAACTTTGCTATTTGCTGTATTGCAAAAGTGAAAGAGCATTTATTTATTTCATTTTCAGTCAAAATGGTCAAGTTCTTCATTTTTCATTAGTTATTTCTGAGATTAGACCTTCAAAAAAACAGGAAATTCCAAAACTGGAGTTCAAAAATGAATAAAACATGCAAGACCTGGTAGGCCAGCAAAACTATGATCATCAGATAAACAATACTTAAAGCTTTCATCTTTGAAAGAGAGGGGAAAACCAAGCTCCACTCTAACTTCCATTCATGATGTCCCACTGTGAGACGATAACTGAAAGGATGTGTCGCTGTCAAGAAGCCAGCAAGAATGGCAGCTCAGCTCAATGGACTGGCCAGCACAAAGTCCATATCTAAATATTATTGCATGTGCATTATGTGCATCATGAGAAGCAGAAAATGCAAGCAACTTTGGAGGTGTGAAAAAGACTGAAAGCAAGTCTCCCAAATAGAAGAAAAGAATAAAGACAAAGACACACTTATATATTGAATTGAAAAATATACATGCTTCAAAATCATACAGAATAAAACCACTTTACATGAAATTACACTGAAAGAAAAGACCTTTTTAGGCCATTGTTTGTAAATTTACCAGGTTACAGGATACAAAAATCCCAAAGTTTTTTGTACTTTGAAGATATGTTTATAATGCTGAAAAATAACCAGAAATGAAAGTAATTGAATAGGATAGTCTCTGACTTTAAATCAGAATGTATTTATTATTATCAAAAGCATGCATTCAGGCAAGTGTGTCCAAACATTTGACTCAATCTGATATATGTAATGTGTACCTGCTACCGGTTTAATGCAAGGGCCTGAGCCACCTACTAGTAACACTGATATTGAAAAGACCAGGCTGGGCTTAAGACAGATCGAGCAGTGAAGCGATTATGAATTTACCGTGTTTATGTGACTTGAATGCCACCCTGGATATCTGTCCCTGAGGGAGCTGTTAGATAGCACAGTGGCCCGAGACACTGCGGCACCTTATCTAATGCACCTGGCCGTGCACAATGCAAAAAAACCCCATTTGCATTCAGAAAGTGAAAATTGGCCTGTTAAATATCACTCTGTCAGGATGTTTTAGCCACAACAGGAGACTGGGCAGCGTCCTGTCAGTCTCATAACCAAATAATCACATTCATTCCAAAAAGGATTTTTTTTTTTTGCTTTTTTAATGCTTCTGTACATTTCCACAGCATGCCTGTTTAATGACTACATTTACAAAGCATCTTGGAACCTGGTTAAAAGTGTTTTTCATAATAATAAGGACATTTTAATCTACTGATGTATGCTTAAATGCGTGAAATTTGTTTCTAATCCATAAACACTAAACTTAACATCAGTGTATGAATTTATTTCTAAAAGCTTGGCAAAGTGTTCAGGGTGGCTCCTCGTGAAGCTGCTTGAGAGAATGAACGAGTATGTGCAAAGCTGCACCAAGAGGTGGAGCACGTTGAAGAATCTAAAATATAGGAGAACTTGGATCTGTTTAATAATACAAATAGTTCAAATAAAGCACAAAATCCCGGGAAAAAAAATTTGTCTGTTAACTATCATTTCCAAATTTTGTGTCTTTATCTACCTTCTATTATTTCATGTATCAGACAGAAAGTTTGACTCATATCTGTGACAAAGCTTTGTATTGCTTTGTTTTGTTGTGGATGTAAGAGTCAGCGACTGACAGACCCTTAGAGTCATTGTAACACACAGAAGTTACTGAGTCAGTATATTAGAGAGATCATCACAGTACTGTAGGAACAGTCTCAGCGTGCTAGTCAGTGAGTAAGAAGACCATGTTAGTGCACATAAGTTATTAGCAGACAGAGAGGATGATATTACCTATGGACATCATGGACATGGAGGATGGTCAACATTATTATGACTGAGTTTAACTAACCTATCCATGTTCTGCCCACAAAGGCTTTCTGTCACAAATGGACCACTGAATGCCAGCAAAATTCCTGTTCAAACTAATTAGAAAAAAGTTAACGTAGTGGCAAATTTCCATCAACCCAGTTTTGCGTGGCTACAACAGAATAGCCCAGCTGTAAAGTGGCAACTGAACATTATCAAACCTAGTGTGGCCTCTAACATGTATGTAATATATGCACACACACACACACATATATACATATATATCGTCGCTGTCCAAAGAAAAACAGGTATCTCCAAAATGGCAGCTTTACAGGAGAGGCCAAAAACCTCATTTAATTTGGATGGAAGTCAATAGAACCAGACGTCTTTCCAAGCAGTTTTGGGCCGTTTCTGTTGGTCCATTCTTCATGAAATTTCCACACAGTGTAAATAGTAGTTCATGTGATCAAGTGAGGCATAAAAGTAAAAATCAACAAAAATGGAGATACATGTTTTTCTTTGGACAGCGACGATATATATATATATAATTTAAAATGACTAGTTACATAGAAATATGTTCTGTATTGAGGAATATGAAGAAATTGCTGAGGGACCTTCTATAAAACAAGCAGAAACTGCATTCCATGGCTTCTATGAAAAGAGGTTAATGAGACATTCTAACACGGTTTCTATTAGTTCAAATGGGATTTTTGTGAAGCTTGTCAAACCTCAAAATATTAGAGATAAAAGAATGATTTTGTGGGCGGAGCATGGAGAGGGCAATTCAGTTGGAGTAAGTCAAGAGTGGGCCACTTTTCAAGCCCCAGCAGCAGTGGTGGTTAGGACATGGCCAGACCCAGCATTAGTCACTTTTTTCCTAAGCTCTAAGAGTTAGCACTGTGTGTAAAGCGAGCTGTTAGAAATGCAGACACACACACGCACTGGTCTTGCAGGCATGCCACCTGGGGGGGCAGGGATGTGGGGTATTGACAGAGAGAGACTGTAAAAAAGAGAAAGATGCAGAGGGACAACAGGGTTTTAATGCAGGAATCTGGAGGGAGAGGTGGTGGATAGGATAACACATACACACGCACATGCATTCACATTTGGTTTTCTACCTTACTAGGATGGTGGGTCATATATATTTGTGTCTATATGTAATATGTACCTATATGTAGTAATGAAATGTCCCAAAGTTATTATGGATGCGAATTTTGGCATCACAGTCTAATGTGACCTGATGTAGTTCATGTACTACCATATATATATATGGTATGTGTATATACATAAACATTAATAAAATCTTTACTGTATTAAACCTACCTGGATTAATGCAACAGTTAATACTTACTAACTTACTAATAATACGTAGTAACTTTCAAACCCCTACTTGTTAAGAGTAAATCCTGTAAAATGAATAAAATGTAGACAAATAACAGTAAAATCTAAACATCTGTCCCATGCCAATAAAAAAAAGCCTTTTTAAAGCAAATATTTGCTGATACTGGCCCACATGTTTTGTACTGTGCATTCCAAACAACTGTACTACCTCGCTGTTCCTAAGAAAGTGTAGCCTTCCTCACCCTACAAAAGGTTTTTACCATGTTTGAAAATGTAGATCCAGACAATGTACAAAAACAAACACACACACACATGCACACACACACACACACACACACATACGAACGCACGCACGCACAAACACACACACACACGCACACACACACACACACATAAACCTACATTGTTTCTCAAGCATATCGGGCAGCAGTGCAAGCAGACGGCATCAAGTCACATGCAACAGAGCATGCTCTTGTGACCAACGGACAAATAAATAGATGAATAAATAAATACACAAAACCAAACTATCCATTAATGTACAGGGTGGTGCAAGTAATCCAATTCTGGCTCTGGCCAGATCGATACAAATGAAACTCTGATTGGCTTTCTCTCTAAAAGTACCATTGATTGGAAAGCCATTCCTCAGCTAGCCAAGCAAAAGCCGCCTTGATTCAACCACTCTGCTTTTGAAACAGAGAAGCGAGATGTAAAGCTGTAGGTAAAAGATTCATAATACACCACAAGGTCTACAGTGAGGGATATAAACTAATAATCAAATAAAATTTTTAGAACCCTTTCCCTAAATGTAGTTAATCAGTCAAGACATGTCTGTCTGGCTCTCTGTCTGTCGTTCAGTTACTTGCAGGCTCACATGCAAATATTTTCAGTTCTGGTTGAGAACGCTCTGCTGCTGCGTCTCAAAACACATTTAACTGTATTGAATAGCACATCTAATTAGTATGCCACAAACATTGTTATATTGAATATATTGTTTAGTACAGTAGGGTTCAGACACATGTAGGCTCAAAGGCAAATTTCGGCTGCATTATGGCAGGTTTGAAATAAACCCATTATTACAGTTGAAAAAGTAATGAAATATGCATGTGCACTGAATACGCAGGTAGGTTTTTTAACTAAATTGATAGTAGGCTGAAAAATGTATTTGAATAACAAGCTTAATCTATATTGTTTATTAATTATTTGTTTTTAAAATGCAGGAAGAGCTGAAAGACATGAATGTATTGTTTTGGTGGAAATTTGAAATCTGGCAACCCTACACTCTGAAAACTGCTAGGTTATAAGATTTCTAGCCAAATACTGGGTTGCTACATTATGATTTCCATGTGTGGTAATCGTAACAGACTGAAACAGTTAAAGAGCTTCTCATCAGGCAGCAGAATGGAATGATAGCTAACCGGAATTAGTAAATAAATCACCAAAAACCATTAAATGTATATGTTCTGATGTTTAAATGTTTAATGATTAAATGTATTGTTCTGGTAATGATGTAAGACTAATAGGACTACTTTAGATAATGCTCCCAGTAATGTTTATTTGTCTTCACTGCTAGCTACAGCCTTTGATTGAACATCTGTTGATTAAATGAGTTACATGGCTTGGTAATATTAGTAAACCAAACAAACTTGGTCAGAGAAGACTTTATATCATCACTCTTCTCAAAATCTATGTTACATTACATTGAATAGTGTGCTGTTCTGAGTGTAAAATGTTTGTCAAGAATATCAGTTGGAATATTTATGAAGAAACTTTAATTTTAATTAGTAATACTTTGATCGTTCATGATTTAAAAAATAGAAAAGAAACTTAAACATATAGAAAGTAATCACATATTAGAGTCACTCTTATGACCCAATGTGTTGGATTATTCCTTTCCACCCAGCGTGCATTCCGTTGCATAGTAATCCTAATTAGCACTTGCCTCAAACCATGTTGAGTTCTTACATAATCTCAAATAGACTTGCTTATGAGGTTTCTAACACTGTATAACATACTGCAATGAATATAAATGGAAACACGATATACTGCATAACTAAACACAGTAGTAGGAGGTCAGTTGGCTTGTACTTCTGTCCATGTCTTGGCTGATCGATTACCTTGGAGGTAAATTGGGTTTTGGTAAATTTGACTTTCACCCAACTATTCCTTAAAGCAAAGCATGCAGAGAGAGAGTGAGCCTGTCTCCCCTCACTTGCACTCATCTCTGGATGGTTCTCCATAGCAAAGCTGGAGCCAGAGCTGCAATGTCTCCTTCCAAAACAAACAATCAAAGCTGCTTTAACCAGCTTAAATACTCCCGAACTAAAAAGGCTCTCTGCCTGTTACTCACAGGATAACAGCACAAACCCTCCTGAAATGCTCTGAGCTGGGGAGGGATGCCAAATACACTCACTGGAATTTGGACTCATCCTCCAACAACTCGCAGCTGTTGAGTGAAAGCTGAATTCTAGTGTTTGTAGTTTGACCTTGAGCGTTCAGGCATTGCAGTGATGCAGCATACACTCAAGGGACTTTTCAGGACTTTTTGAGATTATATAGATAGAACCTTAAAAGATTATTTGAATGTGTATAAAGTTCTTTACAGTCCAGAAAATGCATCTTTTTTATGTGTGCAATTCCAAGACGAAATTAGACTTTTATGTTCTATGTAGTAGCAAAAAACTGACCTGTGGCAATGGAACATCTTTTAATAATTTAAAAAAGGTTGTTTAGAGAGCTACATAGAACAATTTCATTCTTGTCACAGAGAAAGATAATTTTTCCAGTTTAACTAAGCACATATATAGAAGTTGTGCTATAAAATCTGTTTAACTTGGCCTTTCCTAAAAGCCCTACATTACTCAAGGTTGTAGGTCCACATAAAAGGTTGTATACCACATAAAATTTCACAATAGTAAAAAACTTTTGCTGATAATTCAAGGCCACTCTAGATATATCATCTATAATAGGGGCATAATAAATGTAAACTGAGCAATTTACAGCTAAAGGTAAACCCTTCAATCACTGTTTGTTATCTTCTATAATATTTTACAGTTACTAACTTTATGTTGTTATGAATTAAATCTACTGGACACACAGAGTATGTTGTAACGCAGTACATTGCACCACTTTGTGCTCCTGGATAGATATAGAGATAGATCTTTATTAATCCTGAAGGAAATTGCAAAGATGCAACAGCAAGAAAAGAAAATGTCTAGATGATGTATGTGCCCGATAAATATAAAAATATACTGTTGCTGTAACACCTAGATTTCCTGTCAGGGACCAATAAAGAGGTAAAATCAATAACATAATCTAGACAAAGAAAAAACAAATCAAAGATATGTAGTATGGAAATGTGATGTACAAATAAGATAAGATTTTAACTGAAAATGAATGGAGATGCTAAGAAGAGAACACATACAATACATACATGGTGCGAAAGCACAGAAGAAGTAGACAAAGCATGAAATCACAAAAACAACTGCAGCAAAGCGCAACATGCAGAGCTTGCAGAAACTGGGGGAACAGAGAGGCAAGCAGCACAACACGGGGGGCAGAAAGAAGACTTGGGGGCAAATTCAAGTGGCCCCCCCCCCAAAAAAAATAGAAATCCTGGAGCTGGGGCAAAAACGCGGTGGCTCTTATCCTCAGGCCCTCCGTAAAGAGAGAGAGAAAAAACAAAAAGAACCCACCTTCCCGCTGGTCTGAGAGTGGGGAGTGGAGTGATATTTGGATGGCAGGGTGCAATGAAGATGGAGGGAAGGGAAAGAGAAAGGAGAGAGAGAGAGAGAGAGCGAGAGAGAGAGAGAGAGAGAGAGAGAGAGAGAGAGAGAGAGCGAGAGAGAGAGAGTATAAGAGAAGAAAAGCAAGGAGGAGGAAGAAAAGCAAGAAAACAAGGAGAAACAGAGAGAGTGAAACAGGCAAATATTCTGCTTATCCATACAAGAGAAGCGACAAGAACATAGGGATACACACATAGGGAAACACACACACACACACACACACACACACACACACACACATTCGTATTTAATGCTTAAATATACACTCTGCTCAAATATGACTTCTGTGCCAAGTCTGTAGGGTAAGATGATTCAAATGAACAATAACTTTGACTTTCTTCACTGTTGACTTAAAACACATTTATAATTGAAGCCAATGGGCAGGTGCTGAATTCAGTCAGCACACATCTATATGAAATGTATAATTTTGTATATGTTATAAAACACTTATACAGGTGCCCATAAACAAAACTGTAAATCGGATTATTTCTTTCAGTGATTGGACTCATTTTCCAGAGGAAACAATTCATGGGGGCAGAGTCCTCTGAGGCACTGCCTGATCGCTATGGATACTAGAAAACCTTTGGGAATGTAAAAATACACTGAAATGCTTGTTTGCTCTGATGAAACTTCATAAGAACCTCTCTGGTAAGGCATTCTGTGATCACTTTGCATTCTAATGATTCCTTATATATTATCTCCAGATGCTCAAACCTGGTCAAACTGATGAAAATTATGTGTACATCATAAGGTTTGAGTTTATTTTAACTAGATTTAACAGAACCTAATACATTTGACATTTAAACTTCAGTTCATTTAACCCTTTAGACCAGGGGGGCGCAATCCTGGCACTGGAGATCTCCTACCGTGCAGAATTTGCTTCCGCCCCTAACCTAACACACCTGATCCAGCTAATGGAGGCCTTCAGAAGCATATCTGAAAAGATTAGAGCCGAGTGTGTTGGATCTAAACTCTCCAGGATAAAGATTGTGCACCCCTGCTCTAGACCCCACAGATGTCTCTGCTGGATTTCCAGATGGTCGCAGACAGCCAGCGAGGTAAACTCTGACAGAGAACAGAATATACAGCGGATAGTTAGATATTATGTTTT
The DNA here is from genome assembly GCA_034552555.1 of Semaprochilodus insignis. NCBI lineage: Eukaryota > Metazoa > Chordata > Actinopteri > Characiformes > Prochilodontidae > Semaprochilodus > Semaprochilodus insignis. The sequence goes on along the minus strand of CM067476.1, from coordinate 14,564,415 downwards.
TAAATCTGAATATTCCAGTTTTCAATTAAATGCTAATCATTCTTATATGTTTATAAATACCATTTTGCAATGGACTATTAAAATGGCAAGGGATAAAATGTCTGACTGGAGTTCTGCTTTATAAGGCAGCACTGATGTTAAAGAAGAGAGTTCAAGAGGTAAATGTGGCTGTATTCAACCTTAACGTTACATGCGTTTTTATAGCCTAATATAACATGCATTGTTAGGTAATGATCCTGAACATCAATGCACTCTGTTCATTTCACATACCTATTTATTATTTTTATTTTATATTTGTGTTTTTTCATATTATGTATATGTTTTCAGCATTACAGTTGTATTATGTGTGGAGCCTGGAGACGTTTCCCCCTCTGTCCCTTTTGTCATTCATGTTAAAGAGATGTTCACCTTTCAAGTGAAATTATCTAAATACACAAGAGTAATCTAGACTTCAGTGGGTTAATAGTTGTCTAGTCAGATTTGAGTTAAACAGAAGATGAGCATCTACACAGCACCTAAAATAGCATCACCCACTCTTTCAGTCTGTTAGCTGTATCTGTCCTGTGTTGTAGTTATGTAGTCAGGTAGTTTAAATGTGTATTGATGTAATTCAGGAACTGCGCATTGACTTCTCTTATAAGTTTTAATACAATAAATACAAAAATAAATACAGCAATAAACACAACAATAAATACAGGGAAACATGTCAATGTTCTTGTCTGAGGTAAATGAAGTTTAAATAAAACAAGCCTTAACAATAATTAAACTTTCCCATAGCTATGCGCACACACACCTTATACTGGAGAAGTACTTTCTAAATCTACATTAATCTGAATACATCCCTGCATCTCTACTTAAACATCTCTATTTTTCTAACTGTCTGTTAGACCACAGATTGTCACTCTAGACACCCTGAGATTACACACCCACACGCACGCACACACACCCACACACACACCCACACATACAAGCACACACAGACCGCACAGTGAAACTCTCACAAATGCACATTATCAGCATAAGCAATGACATAATGCACTGTGGAGGTAGGAATCGTCATGGTGGCCACGTGGGGTTCACCATGGTAAGGCACATGGGGATGAGAGTGAGTGTGTGATCACACTGGGGTGTTTTATGTACCAGGATAAGCATTTGTGGCATGAAGAATCCCACATACAGTGTGTGTATATGCCTAGTTATACCCTGCAGATAAAGGACAACACACACACACTGGTCAAAAGTTTGGAACCATGTTAAAATTATAATATAACCTAAAACATAACATCTAAGTACCTCTAAGACATTTACACAATACAAATCCATAAGCTGGAACAGAAACAACAGACCAGTAGGGCCATATTTAAAAAGATTATAAAAACTATGAGCACATACTACACTACTGCAATTCTAAGGATTTTGATGGACTTCTGTATAATTCATATCACTCACATGTCATTCAGAGCGGTTTGATTAGAAGTGATTCATTGTACAGAAACTTACCAGTCTGGATTTCTTTACAGTGATTGTGGTTTGAAACATTAAATACCCATATCTTATTGTAATATTACCAGGTATCAGCATGTAACAGGCAATAATAGTTGCACAGCACAAGCACATTAAAAGCATTTAAAAGTATTTCATAAACACACACACAGAGGACCACATACTATGATCAGCCCTGAAAGTTGAGCATGGATCAGAATCAGCATGCTTAAATGTTACACACCTGTAGAGAGAGGAAGTTAGACGAGTTCAAACAGGAACAAAAACGATACACTGAATCTTGGGAAAATCATTGCAGAAATACAGGACTAATGTTACTTTCCCAAAGAATATTATAGAACCTCATTCCTGTACAACAAGGAAAGAAGCATATACTGTTCATTGAACGTTTGTGGACTCCTTGTTTTACTTTGAAACCCTTTTCTCTCTCTAACTATAATTTTCACTGTTACATTTAAATTAAGAAGAAAAAGAGACTGCAGTGGTTTCATCACTGCATCCTCCCTGGCATGAAGAGTAGGTCTGGTATAAACTATGATTTCTTATGATAATTATGATACGCTAAGCTAAGCTATTGTTAGAAAACACACACTGGAACTCTTCTGAGCCAAAGTTGGTATAAACTAAGTATGAGTCTTTCAGACAACTTTTTGAATTTGTAAGGCATAGCACTCCTAAGGCTACAGCACATTGGATGAGTCAAGTGGACAATAATATATAATATTCACAAATAAGTGCCAGGCATCTATCACTGTCCTATATTACATCCAGATCACAAACCAGTAAGTGACATGTGGGTTGAAATGTACACAGATATATTTAAGAATACATAGTCGTGGATACAGATAAACACATGGGTGGCAGCTGTGGGGTATTGGGTCATTGATACAGCAAAACTAAAGAAGGGGGTGCAAACCTTAACAAAAGGTCATGGTAGTGAAACTGCACAGTTTGCAACTAGAGTGCAACAGCATTTAACAGTTGGAAAAGTGAAAGTTAGTAATAATAAGTGTGTAGGGACACTACAAGAAAAAAACTGTGCCTCCCCCAAATTTAACATCTGTTATTGGATTTAGACATTACTCTAATTCATCCCCCACAATGTTTAATCCATATTGATGCCCATGGACATACAGACTTTAAGTCTGCTTAAAGCCTAAACATCTGTAGTCATATCAGCTTATGTTAATAGTCTAGAAACGTATTTCACCTTGTATATTTAGGCATGCTTGAACATGCTTGGTATAGCTGTGCTTTTATCTGCAGCATGGTTCTTCTTGTCTGGACGTCAGGCTCTACACTGCCGTCTGGTGAAGTGTAGCTCATGCTTTTTCAAAATTACAATGTATGGTGTTAGAGAGAAGTTTATCTGCATATCCAAAATCCTAATTTACTATTTATGTACATTTACTAATTTTCATATACATTTACTAATATTTACCCATGTGGCGTACTTGTTTTCCTATAAAATTTGCTTACTTTGTACAGGGCGTCTGAAAAGTAAGGAAACACCCATTTAAAAAAATGCAGTTTGGCAGACGGTGATCCAATTTTAGACACAAGCTGTGGAGAAGGGGGAAACCTAATAGGACCAATATGGTGGCAATCTTGAACGCTGCCATCTACAATTTACTTCAGTTTTTAAGTGGGAAGGTAGGTGTGTGACACATCAAACTGGTAGAGGGTTTTACCAGAACACAATGCTTCATGTTAACGTGTCTTTATTCATTCTAACAGTGATTTTTCTTTTGTACAGGCGATGTGAAGAAATTTCCAAGCAGAGCGCGTTGAGACCCAATTTCCCGTGAACAAATCACGTGTCTTCAAAAAAGACTTCAACCAACACCACCCAAACCGGCCTCCCATGCTCTTGATTTTCTGTCAATAAAGAAAGGTCCCACAATTTGTGCACCCCATACACCACGTTGTACCATGACTTTAGGTGAGCCAACCTTATATGGATCAGTCCAGTGAGGGTTTGTGTTCTACCAGAACTGCCGATTCTGTTTGTTGATTTCACCATTTATTAAGAAATTTGCTTCACTGCCGAAGAGCAGGTTGGTCTGTAACAGATTCTTTTACTCAGCATTTGGCAAGAGATGACACCATCCTTCACATTCTCGTCTGTACAGAAGAAAAGACACTGCTTAAATTGTTCAGTGTTGAACAAATTGTTTTTTTCAAAGCATTGTTTTTCTGATGAAATCCTGGTTTGATGTGTCACACACCTACCTTCGCTGTTGAGAAAATGGAGGTGAATCCAAGATGGCTGTATTCGAGACGGTCACCATGTTGTTGACATGGCCTAACAGGTCCCACACACCCAAACCCCCCAACTCACAGCTTGTGTCTAAAACTGGATCACCATCTGCCAAACCTTTTTCATTTTATATGGGTGTTTCCTTACTTTTGAGAAATCCTAAACTATGTAATTACAAGCCAACAAAGAAAACTTACTCATCTGTAAAAAAAAAAAATTAAATGTTAGTAGATCCTCAAATGTTTAATGGACAGCACCTGCTCTATGATTATTTAACCATATTTTTTCCTCACATGAAAAAACAGGACTTGCCTTTGGTCTAAGGAACTGTAGCTAATGTGCCTTGCAAACATAACAGATAAAACAAAAAATTACTGGCACATGCATCAGATAAATCCTTCTTTGAACTCTGACCACACACTCTTATACACACCCCGCCACACACAAACACACACATACACATAGGTCACATATAAGGAAGTAGGACCTGATTACAGACACTCATAAATATATATTAAATGTCATTCATCAAAAGGCAAGGCTCTGAGTGTGTGTTCCATCCGCTGGCACATCTGAAGGTGTCTCTGTGTGTGTGTGTGGTCTGAGTTAAGATCAAAGGCGAAGGACCCCAAAGAGGATTGGGTGGATATGATCTTCTCTCTGCATCTTTTATTGGAGCTTGTTGCTCAGATTTTCTTATCAGAAGGAAAGGGGCATGTAGGCCAGGAGAAAGGCACACTCACAACAAGGTCAAAAAACAAACAGCGCTATCTATTTATATATGGAATTGTTACTGCTCAGTGTGAATACAGTAAAAGAACAAAAACATTTAAAGTGTGAAAGAGCTGCGGTGGGATTGGTTGTACAAACAGATTCAGCAGTAATTCAGAGTGATCTTTTTTTAGAATGCCAAAAGATATAAAAAAGGAATTACATGAGGTTGAATCAGGCTTCCAATTCACCAGCTTCCGGTTTGAATTTTCCCATTCCACTTTAATTGGTGCAGAAGGAGGACCGCATGAGATGCCAATAACTGCTCCATTTAAGGTGAAACAGTAAAATTCGAAAAAGAAGCTGCTGAATAGCAAGCTAATTTTCAGTCTACATATGGGTCGCTGCAATTCGCAGAAACAACTAGAATTTCTGTGAATTTCTGTGGACGTGAATTTACACTTGTGTGGATTTTGGGGTAAAATGATTAAGTTATATAACCTATTGACCACTCATCAATTAAATATTACATTTTCGTTTATATATGTGGCCTCTTCCAAAATGTACAAAATGCACATGATGTACAAAATACTATGTAACAATGCCATCAACACTAATGTACTAGGGCACAGAGTTTTGCAATTGTGCCAATTGCATCTATTCCTTTACTCATCTTTCATATGATGAATCATATTCAGCAGCCGCATTGAGAAATTTTAAATCACTTGATGAAAGGGGAATATATAATGGGAACTCCTCCATTATAGGGTTACTGGAGATCTGCAGTGGTATACACATTTCCTCTAAAAACTGCACTGTGAACTCTAGTTGAAACAGAAGAGGTGAAGGCAGAATTCCCTTTGAAACTTCATCCTGTGCACGGGGGAATTTCCACCTTCACCTTCATTCTCCAGCAGCCTGACAGGAGCCGTCTCCACACAGCTGGCGGGTCTCAGCTTGCTGCTCCACACACACACACACATACGATCATCACCTGTACCTGACCATCACCTCACTTGTACCCTGTGCTCTCATTTTGTCTGTACCTGACCCTCACCCCACATGTACTTGGCCCTTATCTGACCTTTTACTGACACATACCTCACATACCTTACCTTATGTACACCTCCCTTCACCTACAGGTGACCCCTGCATGTACAAAACCTTTTACTCATCAATTCCTGCTCATTACAATACTGCGTTTTACTAGCAAACTCATTCAAGCTGGTGCATTCTTTCTGTACCACAGACATTAGAGTTGTTTTTTTGGCAATGAGAGACAGCACAGAGAGAGAGAAATAGCATGATCCCGGTCCTGAGTGTTCCTGTTTAAGCTGGAAGCAGAAGTAGTTATTAAGAGTTATTTCAAATTCTAGTTTTTTTTTGCAGTCTTTGACCCCTTCTTACCTCTGACGTAAAGGTTGGCTGGGGCGGAGTAGCGAGTTCCTGCGCTGTTCATCGCCACGCATTCATACTTGCCCTGGTCCGACTCCTCGCTGTTCTCTATCTGTAATGCCCCTGTAGATGCAACACAGCAGACTACGGTGAAGAAACATGCGTGCACATATGCTCATGCACACATCATATAACATCAGCCACATAGCATGGAAGCACTCAGAGAAACCATACAAGACAAGACTCATGCTCTGACTTCAACATCAATAGAGTCTAATAAACGATTGGAAGTGGCACCTTCATCAAGTCAGATGCTGAGGCCTGCATACTGCATACTAAACACTAATATGTAATATGTAATAAACACAAAAATGTGGCTTCGCCAACAGAGACAACAGGTATTGGTATTGTATCAAATCTAGAGCGTTTGGGTACTTTGACAATGATTTTAAGATGCTCATCTTAATTGAAGTGCTTCAATTATAAACAGGTTATTTTAAAGTCTAGTCAATTTTAAAGGAGAAATACTGGATCGGAGTCTGAAAAGAAAGTATGAAAACTCTGTTTGCAAACATACATATTATCAAGCTGCAATCTGCTTTTTATTTTATCATATTAAACATAAACATAGTTGTAGCAGAGCCAATTCAAGGGAAACCCGTCCACTTCTCCCATTATATTAAAAGGGGTAAAATGCTAGAGGGTGCCCACAAGCGAGTCCTCAGTTAACATGTGTAATAACTAGACATTAAACATTTGTAGCTACTTATAGCAAGTGAAAGGCAGGAGGATGCTCTGTACTCTGTTTTTGTTGTATAATACAAAATTTTGTCCCAGTTCAACAGGAAGATGTCCGGTTTATGTCACTACTGCTGTCAAAGGCAAAAGGAAAAAAATCAACTCTCCATTTAGGGCTGTGGTCTGCGGAATGTTGCCATTTACAGAATTTTCCATCACAGCCCCTTTGAAAACAATGGAATATTCAGTTTGCCGTCTATCACAGACATGTGAACCCTGTATCAGTAGCCTGTTGAATTTTTGGCATATACTCAAATATGGCACTTATAAAAATACCATAGCATCATTTATGAAAGTACCAGTCTGAATTAGCGGTTAGTATACAGTTATAGGTGCTCAGACCCAGCAAGAGCTTATTTATCAGCTGGTTCGTTTTGAGCAAAATGTCTGGGTCTGCTGTGTGGCCTAAGGACAAAGGCACTTGAAGCGTTCTCAAAAGGGCAGAAATGATTGCCATTCAGCTATTTGTAGAGCCATCGACAGGGATCTGTGGCTAATGAAAAGAAGAGTAAACATGAAAAAAGGCAATGGAGATCCTGCAGAGATATTGTCATCAGCCATTGTCCTCTTTAAAGCCAGAACTAAAGCTGCAAGCAACGCACATAACACTGATGAATAAAAGCTGTACAGGATAACATATTTGAGGAATCAGTTAAATGACCCTATGCAGCTTTATATAAAGAAGAAAAGTGCTGTACTGTACCTAAGCCTAAGTTTGCACACATGCAGTTTACATTTGACTAAACACGCATAAATAGATGAAGCTCAGTCACGTAAAGATACATAACATGTGACATGTAACAGAGTAATATACTTTCTAACTACAGCCATCATGGATTGCATAGCCACACCAGCTTATGTTTTCTGGAACGTCTGTGGCCCATAAAGACAATTTTGTTTCACATTAATGTTAACAAAGCAAAATAATACACAATATTAAGACACTTAATTGACTGATTGTTTATTAGGTCGACCTACCATGTATCTCTCTTTGGAGGCTTTATCATGGCACATTTAAGATATTTTATCCTCTTCTAATTAGACCTTCACCAAAAACGCTGTAACTTGCAGTATGCATCATGTGTTGAACTTGAGGATGAGGTATTTTGCCAAGTCAAACACTGTCTAATAGCAGGTACTATTTATTACTTTATTTTTAACTTTATAACTAAGGTTATAAGGTTATTACGATACTGTGAAGTTGATTTCAACAGGTTTACTATCAGTGAAGAAGCTTTGGATTCGATGAATGATAGAAGGTAATTTGCCATGAAATTATTACTCAGCACACATACAGTCTTGTGGGCAATCAGTCAAATTACAGCACATCCTAAGACAAAAAACAATCCAGCTAGAATAGGGATATGTGGACGAAGCACGGATAGGTAAATGTGAACAGTACAGCATATCTTGAACCTAGAAGTTAGCTGGTTTGAATCCAGAATGCAACATTAGGCTTAGAAGTGATGTCGTTGGTGTTTTATTTATTTATTTATTATTGTTTTTCTTTTCTTGGATGAGCTCAGTTAAGATGAATTCTGCAAGCTGACAAAGATCAACACAGTATTGCTTTAATTGTGTATATCCACACATCTTGTTTTAACTGGCAGTATTAACTACTGCAACATGGATAAATCAAGTCCCTTTTCCCATGACCCACCTGCTTCCAGTGCAGTAAAGTTTTCTTCTTTGACATTAAGATTTCACAGTGCACAGAACACTCAAAACAAATGAAGAGCCAAAAACGGTGTGAATGCTTTAGTTTAGACAGACAGTTAATCCTGAGACTTTTCATATGGTTTAGTGTAGCGTTACTGTGGAGGGTTTTACTGCAACATACATCATGCAGTTTATGATTGATGGAAGCACGCTGCTTTAAAAAGAAAAGTTAGAGAGTTGTATTTCAGAAGTGCTCCTGAAATGCAGCATGAGGTGGGTTAGAGAGGCGCATCAGAAACTGAAACGCAATCAAAGGACTATGGGAATATGAGGACATACAGAGAAAGTGAATCATCGCTAAACAGTAGCTTACTGCCTCCAACAAACACACACAGACACACAGACACACACTCCTGTATATATATATATATATATTTGTATATACACGCATATATATACACACTCACACTCACCATCAGTCTCCTGACTCAACATCAAACTGACAATGAGGAGTGCCTGCAGTATTCTAAATACCTCTTTCACTCACTCTCTCTCTCTCTCTCTCTCACTCCTCTCTCTACCATGCTCTCAAAAGACAGAATAGCTTAATTACTGCTTCTATATTACTGCTTATCTCCCTTCTATCACATTCTCCTCTTTTACTCCCCATTCTTGGTCTTTCTCCTCTCCACTCTCTCTGTCTCCCATCTCTTTCACTTTCTCCTCTCCCTTTGCACTCTCTTTCCTCATCTCTTCTCTCTTTTCTCTCTTGTATTTCCTCTCCCTTCTCTCTTACCTCAGATCTCATTCCCTTCTTTTTCTTTCTCCTCTCTCCTTACTCGCTCTCTGCCTTATCTTCTCTTCGCTCCATGCTCTTTCTTCCATCTTTCTTTCTCCCCTACCCATCTCTATTCTTTTTCTCATTCTGCTCTAGCCCTGTCACTTTTCTATCTTGCATCTCACTCTCATCTCTCTTTTTCTCCACCCTCACTTGCTCTTTCATGCTCTTTCTTCTCTTTCTCTTTTTTCCCATTCTCTTCTCACTATCCCCTCTCTCTTCTCTTCCCCTTCTCTCCCTTTCTATCTCTCCCTTTGTCTCTACTGTATTGTGAGCAGTCATACACAATTTTCCTGTTACCCCATTCTGTTCTCTATAAGACCCAGGCTTCAAAAGGGCGTACTAAGTGCCACATAATATACAGACACTGGACACTGTGAAGCCTCAATTTTGTGTGTACCTTTGTTAATTCCAGTGTTACTCATGTACTCAGATTTCTGCAGTTATCTGAATACTCATAAACAGCATGCTCCAATTTCTTAGATCGGATTAAGGCGATTAGCGATGTGACTCACGCGAAGAAGTTAGAGTTTTACATTACGTTATGTCTTCTTCTATGAATTTACTAGCAGACTGTAAAGCAGAAATCCAATCCAAGTCTCATGTAGACCCAGAGCTTTCCCATTATCTGAAGTGCATGTACACGTGGGGATTACTGGTTAAATCTGATTTTCTGCAATCTTTGGATTATCAGGTGCATGTAAACACACTTGCTGATTTATTCTATGATTTAGGTATACCATCTGAACAATACTTTTGGTGGGTCATACGCTTCCATTACATATTAGCTACAATAGTCTTGTAGCTCCAGTGTGAAACAACCTTCAGAAACCAAACATGTCTTAGCTGATCAATTACCTGTACATGTGGGTTAAGAGGAAAATTGTGCAAATGTAATATTTTTTTAACTATCGCTTTAAACCTCCTGGGAGTTCTCAAGCTCATCTATGAATCACCTTATAAGGACAGACCTGCTAATTAGAGACCATTTGAATCCTAAATGAAGGATATATACCTGTTCAGGTCCTAAACCAGCAAAAAATCAGGAACCCTCACTTTCTTATCTATTCTCATCTGAGACACAAACCTCCATCTCCCCAGGAGAATTTTATTTATCCACAAACAGGTACAGCAACAGTCAAAGGTTTGAACCCACAGGATTGACTTTATGCCTTGGTTTATGCCTAAATGCTTGAAATGTATTTGAAAGACAAACATGAATAACAAAGTTATAAATAAATATATACTAGATTAAAATGAAAGCTTTTTGGAATCCTCATTGGTGGAAATGTGTAATTGCATGCAACATGTGGAGGAACTTTTTGTAACGTGGGTTGTGCTTCAGATCTCTTACCCAAGTGGATGAATCTGATGATTGCAAATGCATTGAAAAAGTATTCAAGGAGAACTCAAGTCAAAACTTGGACATGTCTTCTGAGGATGTAGGTGAATTATCTACTATTGTCATCATAGCTTCATCAGTATAACGGTGATTTTGCATTTAAGACCTGAACATGATCTTCTGTTTGATGTGATGTTATTTTGTAAAGACTGGTCTGAAAAACTCAGAAAGCCAACATGATGCCTTTGACTTTTGACAAGTAGTGTTTTTTTGAGTTTTTTCTTTTTATATATTGCAAAATGTGCAAAAAGGCAAAAAAAAAAAAAGTAAAGAGAACATTTATATGGCAAGATGGATCCAAACATTTGACTGCTACTGTAGAGACATTTTAATCCTACTTTCTAAAATCTGCTTTTCTCTCATACTGTAAATTTGTCCGTACACAGTGGTGCTTTTGAAGTGGATAAATGAGGCAGATGAACAGAGGTTCATGCACAGAGATGACAAAAGATGAAAAAGAGGGAGAGAGAGAGAGAGATAAAGAGAGAGCTAAACTGAGAGAGACAAGGAACGATGGAGAAATCTGGGTGAAGGAAGGTCGAGAAATGAGACATTTGGACACTTTCTGTTTTCAGCATTCTTACCTCTGATTGGTGTACCACCTGGTGAGGTAATTTGAATGCAAATGAGATTAAAGAGAAGCATTAGTATAGAGCAGAGAGAGAGAGAGACAGATAGAGAGAGAGAGAGAGAGAGAGAGAGATTTTAGAGAAGAAAAAAAACGAAGAGAGAAAAAAGAAATGAGCAGGAAAAGAAGTATTATTTGTTCCTTTTTGATCATTTTTATTGCATGCAATCCCCGTTCACTACGAAATCGACGAGGAATAAAGACCAAATCTGATTGGCTGGAGGCAGTAGAGTTTAAATATAAGATCCTGTGATCATGTAGAGCAAGTAAATGTGGTGCATGCATGTACTTAAACTGTATATTGTATGCTGTACCTGCTGTTTTCTCAGTCAGTGGCTCAGTGCTGATCTCTGGTTATTTTTAGTGTGAACCATATTCTCACTCCAAGCTCAGCTGTGGCCTTTTAAATCCTACCACAGCTCTGCACTGCATAAACCACACAAATCTGATGCAATACAAAGAAAGAAAACCCTCCTTATCAGCTGTTCGGTTCAAGCAGCTGAATCTTTACACTGTTTTCTCCCGTGTATGAGTTACATTACAGGCCAAAAGTGCGGAAGCACGCAGTGAGTTTATCTTTTTTATGCTTAAAAGTATTTACAGTATTAAATATATATGGTTTGGACTCACAGTTTTTAATGATGTAAAACCAGTTTGGTTGTAGATACATGTATTAAATGTTTCTAATATGATGCTAATATTCCATATTTTTCTTTTCCAGAAACCATAATAATAATAATAAAAAAAAAACTGTAGCAATGTTTGTTTTAAGTAATGTTTAAAAATGATCTAATATTAAAAAAAATCCCTGAATGCCTCATTTTTGAAACATAGTGTCCACATATTGTCAATTATATAGCTACTTATACTAATTTGTAGACAATATGATATTTAACACAGTTTCAATCTATACTGCACAAATCAACAATTAATATTATTTCTTAATTAAGTGATTAATATGAAAAAGTGACTTTTGAAAGGTATAATATATTTCTAAGAGATAGTATATAAGAGTAGTAAGACTAAACCATACTAATAATTAAAAATGTTTTTAATATACTTTAAATTTCAAAGGTTTAGTCTTTAATACTATATATATCAGATCATGTGAATCTAACTAATTCTAAATATATAAAGCCAGTTTGCCAAAGAAGTTCCAGAATATTTTGGAATATTCGGTGCTGTTTTCTGGTATATTATATGGGGAAAGATGTCTTCACACTTTTTTATTTAAAACATGTAATTAATTACAGTCTCTTAATGCAACAACTGACTGAGATGATCAAGTCTCCACTAGCATTTGAATACAGAAATTGTTTTGTATCCTGTAGTGTATGTAAATGTGGCAAACACCTGATTTATGTGTTTATTTTGAACTTTTGAAGTAATTTGGTCATAATCTGTAAAAAGTGTGCTGGTTATTATGCAACCAACCACTTTAGGATGTGAAAACAGGAGATTGTGAGGGAGGGGGGCAGAGACACTGGGGAAGCCGCCGGAAACTGTGTGGCTTAAGAGTTAAAGGCATCAGCAGTTTGCCAAGGGCTTTAAGGCACACTGAGGCTTTAGGTTGAGCCTACAGTGCTGAATATGGACATGGTGAAAAATAGCAGAGCTTTACTATATTTTCACCATGGCCAGAGGAGGAGGAACACCGACATGGCTTCCCTTTTCCAGCTGACAATTCTGTTAATCATTTAGTCCTTTAGGATACGACAGAAGACCCTGAAACTCTCTCTAAATGGTATCCATGAACATTAGATCTTGTGCACTGACCTTCACTTACAGCATTTTAGCCGAACAGAGGGGCAGATTTGTATTGCTGTATAGAACGCATACATGTGTATATAGCACACCCAGTATAGTGTTGTTTAAGTGTCTTGTAAGCATCTTTTATATTGTGTAAGTTTTATAGCTCTTCGCAATATACAGTTCACTGAAAAAGGCTTGAACACTCCCTGCCAAATTATGTTTTGTTGGTAAATATAAGTTACATATTCTTTACAGGTAACAAACATTTTTTTGGCCAATATCAGTTTAACATATGGAAGAAAACATATGAGGCTAAAACATGCACATTTTTCTACAGACCACATTTTATGCTAATAATATGTATTGTAATATGTTGTAATATTTTTTTTATATTAGATGTAAAATACAGCAATTGTGCATTAATATGTGTAGAGAAAGGGCACGATTTTCACTTGAATGAAAAGGAACAAAACATGTACTTTGACCAGAGGCACCAAAACCTTTTTTTATGCTTTGTATATCTATCTATGCATTCATTACAGTGTGAGCAACCCAAGCTCAAGAGCATCTGGAGCAAAAGCTGCCCCCTCTCTTTCTTTCTCTCTCTGTTTGCTTATCATGCATGCTGCATTGTAAACAGACTGCTAGGGAGGATTCACTAGTCTGGTAATTACTGTTAGACAGAGACATGTTCCAGCCACGATAAGGCTCCATTAGATACAAAGCATGCTGAATTATTACTATTATTATATTTTTTAGGGGAGCGGGAGAAGGCCGCTGAAAAAAAAAAACCTGATTAGCGTTTCATGATAGAAAAAGCCTTTCACCACAGGCTTATTATTTGACAGCAATTTTAATCTCGTGATCAAATAATGGACTCTATCAAAACAAATAAATTACACAAAAAAGTGCAGTGGCCATCTGATGCATAGAGTAAACAGGAACTTGTTCATCAGTTTCGCTTTGTTGGGTCTCTCTGGTGACAAGAGCTGATGAAGCCGGTCAAAATAAGTCGCTAAGTCGTGTTAATGCTTAGCCCCGTGTTCCAGCCTGTGGGGTTACAGTCATTAACAACTGTCGCATTCACAAGGCCACTGAGCTGAAACTTTCTGCCCTGTTCTACTTCAGACTGTACAATACAGCTGTAGAGTTTCTCTATAACATCCCTATGCCTCGGGTTAATGTAACTGAATGTAGGATTCACTGTTTGTTAACCCTTAGAAGTACAGTTTCTTACACAATTCATTGTATAATGAATTACAGTTCTTTTCAATTAACATTTTGTATTTTTATAAATACATATAAATTAAAAGCACACTTTGATTATATAACCTTCTATACTATACTAACCTTCTGACTATAACCTTCTAAGGGTCAATGTGCTATGTTTTTTCATTAAACACAACTATCACCATGTAAACTAAGTAGGTAAGTAAGCCTCACAGAGGTGGCTAAGCTAGCCATTTTGTGACCTCTCACTCTGTGAAGGTCACTATATGTTTCTACTTAGATTCTCCTCGCTAAGTTACATGATCTTGGGTTTTCCTGCTTTTTATATTTCTACATTGATGTTTTATGAATGTAGATGATACAAACATGCATCTCAAACTCCACTGATTTTAAACTAACTAACACAACAAGTCTGGAAGACCACAGTATTTCAGGTTAGGTGTTCATCCACTGCCTCTCATGGGTGCTTATAGTAATGGCTGCAAAAATAGAGAATTGAATTAAACGTTTCATTCCAATACTAAACAGGTCTTTTGGAGCCCTGCATGCTAAATAAATGGAGAAATAAATGAAGACCATGACTATTTACTAGTGACTATTAGACAAACAGAAAATGTGTTGCCATTTATTGCATTTCCTGAGTGTATGTCACATTTGCGGGAGTTATTAATAGGATTCCTCTTATTCCTTGTACCTGAGCGAAGCTGCTTGATTCTGCCGTTGCTGCCGTTGATGTCCACAGGCAAGAAGTCCTTAAACCAGGAAATTTCCGGATCAGGATTTCCGCTGGCAGCACAGAGCATAGTGGCCGTTCGTGTCCTCTCAACTACTTTCAGCTGGGGGCCCATGTCTATGGTGGGAAAACCATGAGGGATCTGGTCCTCTGCAAAAACACACATTCACATACTTTGTTAGACTCCTATAGTGCACTTTCAGTCATTGACTCACTATATATTACAAATTGTAGACAACCTGTTATGTGTGTGTGTGGTGTACATTAGGAATAGCAGTGGTGCTGAAGTTTTTGAACACATTGGTATTATTAATATACCAAACTTTTGAACAGTGATTGCTGTACAGTATTATAAACTCTCCTGGGTGCTTCATATCTAGGATCAGATTTGAAGGGGGGTAGATGGTCCAGGCCTGCTTCTCTGTACATCTGAGCTGTGTGGTGTAAGAGTAGATCGGAGAGGCGTGAGAGTGATGATGAGAGCTGCAGTGGAGTTAAGGGTGTAGAATCCTGCAGGAATGTAAATACAGCCAAGGCTGAGGCATGCCTAAACCACTCAGGCAGGGTACTTCTGGTCAAGGGTGTGAGAAAGTAAGAGTGAGAGGCAGAGAGAGGCATGTTTTCTCTCATAAAGATTTGCCCTGGCACAGAGGCTGTAAGAGGGGGTTGCTTAGGCTCAGGTCTGTATCATCTAGCTCCTTCCAAATCTCATGCAAGAAATCTAACTCTTAGTAGAGATAATTTTTAACTCGGTTGCCAGCCTTCAGATAGCTTTAACCCAGCTCTAACATACAGATTCAGTTTAACAAGGTCTCCAGAAGCTCCACCTTGCTGGTGTACAGTTAGTGACTTTAGATTGTTGATGCACAATTTTCTAGCTCTGCACTAGTGGCCAGTTTTTAACCCGCTAAGGTTACAGGGGACAAGGGACCAAAATGAGGTCAAAAGGCAGCATCTCAGAATTAGGGCCCAAATGTGATCAATATTCCAAATTGCAATCATATAATTTCTTTTGTACTTCTGAACAATACATGAGAGAAACCCTTCAGATCGAACACGCTCTCAGCAATTTTTGACTGGGGGTAAGAACTGGTCAGGTAAGAAAGAAAAAATCTCTGTGCTGACAGTGTTAGTCAATGTGAACTCCCATTAAGACAAAAGGTTTGTGTTTTGACCAATGAAGACTTTTGAGAATGGCTAGCGCGTGTCTGAGTGAACAAGTAGCAAGAACTAGCGTAATCAGTGAGAAAAGCAAACAGAAGGGAGCTCCAGCTATGCTATCAGTCTTGCCCTGCCAGCTGATAGTGTGAAAAAACAACAACTCAGTGGAAAAGGATGTCTAAAAGCACAGCTTGGATACGGAGAATGCATTTAGCCGCCAAGCATTCATTTGTGGAACGAAGCACCAGACACAGTAATGAAAGCAGACTTTACCCTAAAGTGCATAAGGACGCTAATGAGTTTAGTTTATTGATTAGCTAAGAGGTATTTCCATGTCACATCACTAGGAGTTCATGAGTTAAAATAAAAATTGTGGTAGAAAGTCCTAGAAAAAACATTTTAATAGGTTATATTTTAGTTATTATATAATATTGATAATTTCCAAGAGCAGTAGTAATGATTTTATTTAATGAATGGTTTAACTACACTAGGTATTCAATGGTCACAGTAAATAATAGATTTCCACCAGAGAGTTCTTTGGAAATGGGTAAGTAAACCCACTGATATACATAAAATACAATATATATGTACATAAAATACAATATATATATTTGTAATTACTCTAATGTTATATAAATATATATATAATGTTATATATAATGAGGCAATTTTCTACTCTTTTCCAAGTTGTCCTTTTGTTATTAACATTGAATTAGAGGCTCTAGACAAAAGAGCAAAATCATATTTTTCCTACAAACCTGCTTTTAGCTGCTTTCTAAGCTTATTAGGTATTCATAATGCAAGCTTGTAATAAAACTGTAAGTGTAAGTTTGAATAAATAAACCATCATGGAGAAGTAGAAGTAGAAGCATGTATGTTGAAATGTAGCTAATATTACAGAAATTCACCCAGGTTTACTTTGTTATTTAGCAGTTTTAAGCAGTCACTCAATATGCAAATTCAACCCATGAATAAGTTATAATGAATTAAGAGTTATTACAGAATAGTTCTTAAAACTTATTCATTATACCTGAGGCGATATTTAAGTCACGGCTAAAAAAACTTGAAAGTTACGTCATTTTCCACATTCGTTCTTTTCATCACATGAGAACACACAATTAAAGTTTGGTCTTCACCTCTGGCCCATTTAATCGCGCTGATGTAATGGCCCTGATATGTATAACAGGTGGTGAGACTTTCTACAAGTGACAGTAATGACCCAGTGTTGATGTGAAACTGGACTCTGCTGGCGTCATTAAACTTTCCTTTTTCTTTCTCATAATGAGCATTGTCTCTATTGTGAGGTATTAGAGCTGAGAGTTAACAGTGGGGGTGAGACGTTTGGGAAACCCTCAATAAAGAGCTTAAGGAAAGGAGAGAGGATCCCACAGAGAGTAGCACAAATGAAGCCTGAGGAACCCCCTGGAGGGCCTAATTCTCTCTCCCTTTCTCTGTCTCTCTCTCTCTGTCTATCTCTCTCGGCCATCTCTTCCCGAGGAACACCCTGCTCTGTTTTCAGAGTTCAGCTAAGGCTCTGGTTTTGTTGTTCTGTTGTTTGTGTTGTTTACCTGCTGGCACTGAAGGCCACTGTGTGTGCGGTTAACAAAAAGGTCACAGTGAGGTGAGAGGGACATGCTGAGGGTTTTAGTGCAGAGAAGAACACACACAGTCTGGGTAATGGATCTCAGTGGCATTGCAACATCAACACCACCATAAACTCAGCAGCAGGAGAGACACCATAGCCGTAGAAATACAAGACACTAGGCAACAACTCTTGAAACTGTGGTGGGCTGCTTCATAAGTTGCGCTAACTAAAACAGGGAAATTTACTTTATGAACTTAATTATTTTTTTGTAAGTATATGGTCTAAATTTGCAATATGTTCTAACAAAATTGGGATGGGAGCATGTCTCCCTCTGTGTTCCATGACTGTACCTTTTAACAAGACCTTTTTAAAACAACACAAACATTACAGAAAACACTGAAGTTAAAAAAAAAAAAACTGAGCCAGATGTTGAGATAAGCATGGATGTCCCTGAAAGAGATCTTCTAGAAGGCAGCATATGTTGCTACTTCTAGGGTTTTGCAAACACTGCATCTTGTCTTTGCACAGGTTTGTTAGATTTATAAATCACTTATTTCTGTTTTATTTGCTATTAACCCACTGTCCAAACTGTTTTTGGAATAGGGTGTATAATAAACTGGAGAACTGAGCAGAATGGAGAACAGCAGCCTTGCTGTACACAGGCAGTCCACCAGCACACCAGCAGCTTTTCTAGACCTCAGCAGTGGGAGGTCAGAGTACTCTTGGTTCAAAAGAGAGCAACTCCACAAAATGGGCGTCTGCTGCTATTTATGATAACCATTAACTCTGAATAAAAGCAGTCTCGAGGTATAATATGAACACTGTTGAAAAGGATGAATCACTTATCTAAGTATGTGTGCTGGGCACATGCCTGCCATGGAACTTCTGCCTCAGCAAACAATAAATGCATTATTCTGAATACTTCACTTCACTCTTATCTTCCTCTTAACGATGACTTTACAGGAGAAAGAAAAATGTTCTTGACTTAACATCTAAAAATCTGTGTTACATTCGTAATGTAAATGCCACTGAACCACTGAAAATGGTTCTATTTAATTTAGCTTAGACATTTTTTTGATGTAATAATATTTATAAAAACATATGTAGCCCTGCGATGGACTGGGGGGTCTGTCCAGGGTGTTTCCTGCCTTCCACCCAATGAGCACTGGGGTAGGTTTCAGCACCCCCTGTTTCCCAGAAGGATAATCGTTAGTTGAGCATCGTGGAGGACCAGTGTTTAAACAACTGAATGCTGATAATGAAAACTAATTTTAAAACATAACCACTTGGAAAATGTTTGACTGAGAAGAAATTCATTCTCCAGTGAATTAACAACCCACATCAAGATGTGTTTATTGAACAAAGAAGTTCAGAGTTCTGAAGATGTTTCCAATACAATGGATTGTGACAAGCAGAAAGCAGCTTTAGAAGTGTGTAAAAATATCACTGCAGATTTCTTTGTATAGAAGTATAGTACAGAAGCTGTAGTAAAAGCTAAACACGATAGATATTGATACTGAATGCAATTTTTGTGGCTTCTGTGTCAATTTATTTGAAATATATTTTTTCTATTTTTTTCCTGATGCTGAAAAGTATCAAGTCTTTTGACTAGAAACTAAATAAATAAGGGTGGTCTCTGAGTTTGTACAGTACTGTACATTGATCATACCATTTAGTTACTTGTACCTTTTTTAATGCTTTTTGTCATTGGTCCATTTTTTATGAAATGTTCAGACATTGTAAGCTGGTGTGTCAAAATGGTGTAAAATGTAAATAAAGAAATAAATGGAGGAACATTTTCTCCTTTTGACAGGGAAGATATCTAGCATGGTGCATGGTTTTTCGAGTGTTATACAACAAGGCACTAGAGGTTTGTTGTGAGTTAAAATGCGAGTTGGTGACAGGGTGGAGGAACGGATGACAGGTTTGTGTCTGCAACACACATGTGGGCGGGAGTGTGTGTTCATCAGTGCAGCCACAGAGAGGCAGTGAAGTGTCGCTCTCTCTGGAGGATTACATACACACCTACGTGCACAGACTTCACCCTCAACCTTGTTGATCCTAATGGCTGAAAAAATGTTATATCACTGTTGTAGAACATGGAGGAGAGAGAGAGGGAGAGGGAGAGGGAGAGAGAGAAATAAAGAGAGGGAGGGGAAGGGGAATGGGGAGAGAGAGGATGAAGTATATGATATATACACAAAGAGAAAGAAAGCAAGACCGTGAAAGGCAAAGAGAGACAGCAAAAGAGAGAGTGAAAGTCATGACAGTGACACAACAGGGTGAGAGAGAAGGAAGAGCACAAGCATAACAAAGGGCAACCAATTTAAAACAGACAGAAAGAAGAGAAGAGGTAGAGAGTAAAAAGGTGAGGAAGAAAGAAGAAAGAAGACATGGATATTTAAAGAGTGAGAGATGCAAATGAATGATGGAGAGAAAGAAGAAGAAGGAGGGTACGTGAAGAGGAGAGAGGTTAAAAAACAGCAGGGGAAAGCAAGGAGGGAAAGTATGAGCAAACGTGAAAGAGAGAAAGAAGAAGAGAGGCAGACAGTAAAAAGTTAGAAAAAAGAAAGGGGAGAAAAAGAAGCAAGTAAATGAAAAAGCTGCAAAACAACATAGGAGAGGAAAAGGTAGAAGGAGAAAATAGATGAATGAGAGACAAAAAGCAAAAAGAAGAGAGGTAGAGTGTAAAAGAGAGGAAAAGAATAAGAAATCAGATGATAAGAAGGAGAGAAAGATAAACACTGAGCAAAAAAGTGAGAGAGAGGGAGGAAATAGAGAGATATAAAGATGAGGGTGGTAAGAGACTGGAAGACAGGAAGAGAGAGGGAGAGAGAGAGAGAGCAAGAGAGAGAAATGAAGAGAGAAGTAAATGACAGAAATAAGCAATAAGAAAGACAAAGAGAAGTAAAATCTGAAGGAATGCAAGCTCTTCTGAACCTCGACCCTGCACCTGCTCTCATACAATCCACTGACTCTAGTAACATTATTACAGTAACATTATTAGCACTCTTTTCTATGGAGAGTATATAAACCATGGGTATGCAACTGTGACAGCTGTAGGTGCATCTTAGTAACTGTGTTCACTAATGCCTCTTGGACCTACAGTCATGCAATACAGAGATTCTTAAAGCAGCACTATGTATTTTTTGTAGCATCACTGAGTCAGAAGACATAAAATATGACATTTGTTCACTGCTGCGAGTCACCTAGTAAAGTGAAAACTAAAAATGTAAAAGTCAGAGGTGGAATTGCATGCAATTGTATCTTTCCAGTGGAGGAAAGGTCTCCAAACCCTAGAAACCCCAAATCACTAAACCTTTCAGAGTGTGGCTCTAAACAGGACCAGTAGGAGTAGCAAAATAACTAGTAACTAGACAGATTCTTAAACTGCAACACACAAGTGCCGCTGCATCTGCATTTTCCCACTGTAACCAGGTCCGGTCACTGAAGGCACGCAAGGCCTGAAAATGGTATTCTGCTGTTATTAGCTAATAGCCACCCTCAGATTTATCTGACAGGGGGAATTACCAAGCCCTTGGTAAGATGAGACCAACTCTGGGGCCGCTGCATGCTGGAATTTGTGAAATCAGGGGATTTACTCTCCCTGCCCTGCTAATCTCGCTGCTATGGCAACAGGCAGGAAAACACAGCAGGTGTAGAGGGAGGGAGGCCTCACCTGTTTTCACACAGACATACACCCATAAACTAGTGTTCTTTAATTTACTTCTAGGCGTCTCTCGGCTCATGAGTACTGCTGGTTAGTCTGTCAGCCTACCTGGCAACACTGGTTAGTTTTTATTTATTTATTTATTTATTTATTTATTTATTTAAATTTTGTAATCCCCCCCAGCCATGCCCTTTCAATAAAGACCCAGCACTCCTTACTAAACTGAAACGATTTGAAATTAAATGGGAACTGTGATCTAGTTGTACATATGAGAGCAGGCGCAGCTCCAAATACACTTTGATTTGGCAACAATATGTGTCCCCAATGCGTCTGGAAAAGTTATCATGCGAACTGAACATAGCCCTGTCCAGACTGTGTGCTCATTAGGTGTAGGGTTTAAAAGGAACCTTGTTAAAGGTGACAAAACAGTAAAAGTAAAGCTGTTTTTTCACCACATAATTCTACATCACTGCCTTTTTTTCCTTTGGCTAAGAAAATAGAATGTCTGAAGGAATAACACGGACTGTTAGCAATTTTAACTGCAAAATGGCATCTCATGCACATGTATCTGATTCTGAGAGGGTAAATACTGTTATTTTGGTGGAAAAGATTTCTTTGAACACATGTCCAAGGCTTGTTTGTCCATCTAACAACTGTATCTGGTGCCACTGTTAAGAGAAATCTCTCAACAATACGCTTCCGCGAGACCCTAAAGCAAGTAAAGTCCTGTAAAGTCAACACCCAATGCTATGTGTTGCTCAATATGTTTTAAATCCTAATATGGAATCAGCAGGACAAAAAGCAAAAGGTAAAGCAAAAGAGGTAGAGACTAAAAGAGACCTACACTGCAAACTGTGGTTCTCTGTCCAGAACCCAGGGACCCCTTAGACAGACCACATTTTTCCTTTAACCCAACTTTTAGGAAAAGATAAAAAATGTGGACTGTCTGATACATTCTCTGTCCATTTTATCAGCTCTGCTTACTGTATAGGCACATGCTGGCACGCTATAGTTACAGACTGTAGTCCATCTGTGTCGCCACGTATTTTGCTTGCCCTTTTTTAAGTTCTGTTTTTCAATGGTCAAGGCCCCCAAAGGACTATGACAAACAGGTATTATTTAAGTGGTGGGTCATTTAGAGCCCTGTGCTGTGCGTGTGAATGTGAGAATAAAAAAAGAAAAATGCTGCCATCCAGCTGAACTGTAGATGTGAGAGATCCTGACAGCAGCCTGAGAGAATGTTGGCTCATGCTCTGTGGATCTAAAGTCTTCGACTCCATGTTCCAAACAATTTAACAATGCATCCAGAGCCACCTAAAGTGTCCAGTGTCTGTCCCCTCTGGTGCCAGTCAACACTTTTAATTGGCTTGATGGACAAATTGGATGAGGCACTTCAGCTTATAGTGCATCCACCAGCCAAAATACATTTGCTCTGAGAGGAGGATCAACAGTGGTTACACACTTCGCCTCACAACAATATCTCAACAGAGAAACACTCCTAATAGCCCCTTGGGCTGTCACATTCACCAGGTGGTGGTTTTAACTAGGGATGCACCAAAACCAATTTTCCCATTCCAAAACTGATATGAATACCTGATCATAGCTAGGAATTGCACAACATTTTAAAGTTGTCAGTTATGTGATGAAAGTCGGTGAAAGACCTACCGCTGATGATGTCATGAATAAAACCATGGGAGAAGGAATGCTTTGCCATAAACAACTTTAAGAATTTGTGACTAAGTCAAACTCAGATTCTTGGATCACATTACTAGCCTTCAGGGAACCACAGATATGGAGCCTAAAACCTTACAAATTTGTATTAGACTTATAGGTGCACCCTAGGCTGAGATGTACCCCTGTGGTGGAGGTCCAGAGAGCCAGAGAAACTTAGAGAGCCATCGCTCAGCGAAAAAGTGATTATATGGCATATACTTCACAGTGTCAATATTCTGTATCGTTGATACAAACACCGTATTTGAGTGCCAGCAACCAAACAACACTGATACACAAGTCTAGTTTAAACCTATAATACCGCCTTAATCACAACATGTCGTCTCTTAAGTTTAAGTTTCAAGTTTTGCGATAAATCAAATTTAAACATGTTCCTCCCAACTGTAGTCAATCACCAAGACATGTTGGGTGTCTAAAGTTTTTTGCAGTTTTTTCAGTGTAAGTTTTTGCACTGGAGCTAAGAGCTAAATTCGCTAACAAGCAATGGGAGATCATGACCACAACTTGTGTTAACAAAAGTATAGCTAATATACTTATGGTATAGCTAATCAGCAGTGGTGCTGATCTTGACACATTTGTTTAGATAACAGTAGGCGTCACAGTATCAGAAACCAAATATGCAAGACTCAGTACAATATGGTGCAAATCTGTGACTGATTTAGGTAGGTAGTTTGTGGGCTATAAGCTTCCAGTCCTTGTTATAGTCACTTTGTCATTGTAACTCATTGTCACTGCTGAAAAACTACAGAAGCAATCTTCAGACACCAAGCATGTCTTGGCTGATACATTATATTTTGAGTAAGGGGGGAAACTGTGTACAATGGATTTCTCTCTAAACTACTGCATGAAAGCAGTAGCCCTTCTCCCCTCACGCACTCCTCACACACCTCTAAGCCTTCCACACACTCTGGCCTGACAGGTAGTTGTGCAAATTCCAGGCGGCTATCGCTTACAGCTCAGGATTTTCCCACACAGCCTCAGACACGAAACTGTGCCGGTGTGTGTGTGTGTGTGTGTGTGTGTGTGTGTGAGAGTGTGTGTAACCGGGATCTCACACTCCATTCTCATGAGCTCCACAAGCGCAGGGTTTAGTGTCTTACACCCTGACGCCTTTAAAGATAACTTGCATTCCTCTGCGGCTCCGCCATGTTTCACACCCACGATGTATGAAACAGAACGTGAGACCAACCCGGCATTCAAAATGGTTTGCTCATTTACTCGTTTACCCATTCACTATTCAATACATACAGCTTGCTATGTAGTGGGCTGACAAAGGAACGATTATGCATACACAACTGCAAAGCCCTACATCAAGATAATGGTTGAGAAATAACATGGACATAATGCAATACAAGAAAACCATATGCACACTTAATACTTTTTTATATTTTAAAATTTGTTTTCCTAGCACTTTTAATCCCTTTTACCTGGTATTAATTTATGTGGGTTCACATATCACTTCCTCACTCTAATAACTACAACACTTACACATTAGGTTACTGACAGTAATCAGTTGCTTGTTAATGAATATTAAGTCTTAGGAGTGATTAAAGATTAATAATCTTTAATTACTCATTGGGTAAAGGGGTAAAGTCAAGGTCAAAATATTACATGTGGATCAGCATTCAGAATTTCTGTTTCCTATCTTCATAAATGAAGGTCTACCGTATGTACTGTGATATTTTCTCAGCGAGGGTGTGAACACACGCTGAAAACACAATACACATGGTGACGGAAACACATCATTTACTTGTAGTGTAGGGTCTCCTATTCATATAACATATATTTGTGACATATACACAAAAATAGCCATGTTTTTCTGATTAAAGGCTTAATGCTGTGAAAATATGCAGCCACATGACCAGCACTCCAGTTCATCATTTTCACTACACAGGCACACAGGATCTACAAAATGTACCTCTAGGCTAAAGATCAGAGCTGCTTTAATTACTGACCTATCTACAGAGGGAGAGAGAGAGGGAGAGAGGGAGAGAGAGAGAGAGAAAGAGAGAGAGAGAGAGAGAGAGAGAGAGAGAGAGAGAGAGACCTCTAGAACTTTATTTCACTGAAAGATTAAATCAGTCTGAGATGGATGATGATACTTTGGTGGGGTTTTTTGCTCATTTTTACCAAGGGTTGTCAAACCTCAGCAAGCTGTACAGAACATTGGATAAACTCTGATTCAACCTGTAGCTGGACTTACTAAACCTGAGCAGAAACCTAAACAACAACTTTTCCTTAGACTGAATTAGATTTTTGCCAATGTTTTTTAAAGCTTGTTCAACCTCACAACAGCAGCGATGAAAGAACACATTTGTTGGCAGAGCTTCAACTGATCAATTCTAAAAGGCACTGTAGAGAGAGGTAGAGAGAGACAGAGGCAGACTAAAAGAAGAGATGTAAACAGCACTGTGTGTGTGTATGTATATGAGAGAATAACGTCTTGCATCGAGACTAACAGATACACTTAATTTTCATCCAGAATAATTAGCAGCATTTATTTGCATTGCTAATTCCTTTCGTACTGTCACTCAAGTTGAGCGTATAGTACATGACTTCGAATCTTTACAGGATTCTAAAAGACAGAGCATCACAAACTTCACGTCAGACCATCACAGAATTTCTTGTCTGTATGTCTGTATGTCGTGATGGCACTCACATTAGAGGGCATGTGTGTGGAGTGGAGCAGGAGACATTTCCGTTCCTTGGTCAAAGCGTTTCTGTAATCTCTTCACTCCAGCTCCACTCCAGGTGTTCTGTTTCCTGCACTGCACTCACTCTTCACTCACACATCAGAGAAACTACTCCACGCTCCTAATTATATGATTTATGGTGATTATTAAACAGAAGTCTAGTTAAGTCAGAGGGCTTAGCCTTGAAGCAACAGCCCGATCACAAGCTGGAAAACTGCTGATAGTAAACAAACACATATGTTTTTAACCACTCCAAAATCACGTTGCTCCGCTCCCACTCTGTACCGTTCACATGCACTGTGTATGTGGTGTCCTGCCAAACACACCCACTTTAACTTATGATGGGTTTGTTAATTAATTTATTAGTTGGATAAGGTGTTTTGGGAACAGGGAAATCACTCATGTCTGTAGGGCAGAGGGTCCTTCAAGACCAAGGTTTGGCAACTACTGATGTAGACGATAAGGCAAAGAGAGGGTATAACACGTGACAAGTTTCAGCTATAAATTAAGAGCTGTTTGTCCTTTTATGTGTAGTGAAAACACAGGGTGGAGATAAATACAGGGTGCCTCACTGCCCAGGCAGCATAAAAAATTTGTGAAAGGGTAGTGTAAGCCCAGTCTCTCTCTCTCTCTCACACACACACACACTCACACACTCACACAGACACACAAAGAGGTCTGCAAGTGCATAAAACTGAAGCCCGAGCCGAGGCCGACCCATACCAGTGACTTTGAGACCTGACCCGACCAGGCCTGACTGATACTGCTATATTTCAAATCCCAAACCCGCTCACATCTCCAACGGAGATAGATTATCACAGATGCGGTTTTAAGGAGAAATTCCACATGGCTATAGATCATACTAGAAAGAAAGAGAGGGCACACAAGAGAAACAACGCGTGGGGGTGTGCAAAATTGCATTGGCATATTCCTTCTAATGAAAATTAAAATCACTCTTTAGAAAACAAACCGAGCCTGACCAGAGCTCAACGTTGTACATGACAAATCGGCCAAAGCCCGGTCTGAAACATGATATTTAGTCGGCCATGTTTTTATACTGTTATTCTGTGGGAGTGGGGTTTGCGTTTGGGTGTAGGGGCGCCAATATGTCTGTATGTGCTATATGTGACATATTCTGCTGGTGTCAATAAGAAAAGCACTACTCACTGCAAAACCATGGCCTTCCTGTGTCTGTATGCTGATGCTAAAATACACACACGCAATGAACCCAGAAATAATTCAATAATTCAATAATTTAGTATTGTATGTATTAGCACAGGACGGGGCTGACCAACTAGGACCTGCAAATTTCTACATAACAAACTTTCAGGAACATGCAGTGTAATGTTATCAAATAACATTTAAAACATTTTTACTTCAAACCCACCTACTATAAAAGTACAAATGTGGCTGCTGTGGCTTGGTTTAGCTAGATGTTAGATGTTAGAAGGCATGTTTGTCATAAGCATTTGATTGTAATGTTTTTCTTAAATCAGGCTCTGAAAATTCTTCTTCTTCTTCCAAAAAAAAAAGGCACCAAGAATGACCTTCTCAGCTGCCACAGCTGCAAGGCTTGTGTAACACAACACATTGTTCAATGCACCACCGTTTCCATTTAAATAAATGTTTTGCTATGCTTTGTTGAGGCTGAATGCAGCCGTGGTACAAACAAACGAGGAAACGAGGAAAAACAAATTAGCTCCCCCCCTTGCGGTCGAAGCTGGCATGGTACACTAATTGTTAGTCACTCAGTTCCCTACTACATTTTTTTAAGGCTGCTCCCCCGGATAGTCAAAGATGGAGTAACATGCTACACTTTTATACCTAAAGTTGTTAATTTGGTAAGAGTGGAACATCTTTTCTGTTTGCTTACAAAGTGCACAATTAGTTCAGAAAGTAGAGAAACTCTCAGTAGTCCTCTGGAATGCTGTGGGAAATCTCAGATGGAGAAATACACCGGAAGTGGAATCAGAGTTCAAGTTTCTTTGAAACAAATAACTGTGAACTCCCAAAAACTAGCACAAATAATGAAGTCAGCACACACATAGTTTTCAATGTCACAGGAACACGATGCAGAGGAGCAAGAAAAATTGATAAACACTTTATTATTAAAAGAATAAATCCCGCTGCTTTAATTACTTCTTTGTCAGATGTTGGCATCCCTCCGGGTTTGTGCATGCGTGAGTGTTTGTGTGTGAGACAGAAAAAGAGAGGCCTGCTTAGTAGAAGATAAAAAGCACGTACTGATGGTTGATAGCCAAATCTGGAATCACTCCGACACACAATCACTGGAACCATAAACACACCCACACACACAAACACTTGCTCTATATTTCAACTACATCAGCACTGACAAAGTAAACAAGCGTCACTCCTCATAAAACAGACAGACTTGTTTGTGTCAATGAGGTGAAAGAATAATAAAGTCTAGTGTAAAGCTTCCCCAGAAAAGTACAGGCTGTTACTGCAGCAAAGAGGGACAAACTCTCCTAATACCCTTCATTTCAGAAGAAGTGATGGATGAGCAGGTGCCTCCGAACTTTAGGGAATAAAGTGTAGGTGTTCTATTACAGACTGCAACAGTGAAGTGCATCATTTTGTTTTCTACCTGTCGTTTTTAACCTTTTCAGTAGTAACAGTCAATGAAACTTCTCTGTTTAGGATGTAATAAAGGTATATAGGCACTACCACAATAGGATGATTCAGCGTTACGTCACAACAACAAAGAACTCACTTCTGGGTGAACAATGCTGGTAGAACTGCTGAATTACTTGACCAACTTTAAAAATCAGAAGTCATTTTAGTGATCACTCAATGAAACATCCCAACACGGAGACATGTACATCTACATATTTGTTACTGAATTCTGGCAAATTATTGTACTCCTGTACTCCTAATGTCCTGTTTTCACCGCAGTGCTTAACACTTATAACCTCATAATAATATGTTTGTAGCATTTATTTTATCCGCTATGATAATAATAATAATAATAGCTTTTTCTATTAGCACCAAGCTAACAGTGAATACACTGGGTTTCAAATTACTTTTAGCAGCTCTACCAGCTATTGAAAGCTGGAAAATGGGAAAAACTTGAATCATTATGTTCTTGGCTATAGACGTTGCACTGTTGTCTGATCATGTTTCCTGTCCGTAGATGGGGATGAGGGGATCTTTTTTTACTCTTTAAAGTCTCAGAGTCAAGGTTAGTTGCACTGAGGTGATTTTAGGACTGTGTATGGGCAAGAACCTGGCGAGAAAATATATACCATAATAGTGGGGTTTCTATATAATCTATTGGGAAACTGTAAGCAGGGCGATATATTTAATTTTAATTAGTTTTAATAATTTGGTTAAAAATAAAAATAATAAAAACACACCACCACATGCATAGGTTTCTTAATGCTAATAATAACGGTGCATCCTTACGCCAAAAATTGAAGAAAGATTACAAACACAAAATCAAACCCAAAAAATCTATCAATATCTCAAAAACACAATATTTTACTATTATGACAATATTCTGTCTCTGTCCGTTTGTATTTACATCTACTTCATAAGCTGCAGCTCCCACTGACTGGATGCGTTAACTGGATCGATCTAAAAGCACACCCAACGTTGGCATTTATATATGCTCAGATTTGGTTTAGAGATATTCAAATAGGCCTACTAGAACTGCATCATATTTTTGGTCCTTGGTCTACTATAAACACTGCAGTTTGGTCCACCAAAACAAAAAAAAATGCAGGCACTCCTGGCTTAGAAGAAACATGTTCAGAGAAAACCTAAAATCTTTCTCAAAGTTGATGTTGATTGTTTTAGAAATCATGGATACCACAGCTAGTATCTTGCTGCGGGAGAGCGGGCACCATCCTACAAACTCAGAAAGAACAATTACAAACCGTAGCCCATATGTTGTTGGGCATTTTATCAGTCCCTCTCATTCATCATTGGTCATTGTCTAAGCACAGGTCTTTGTTTCTCTGTACAGCAGTATTACTATTTTAAATGACAAGCACCACTGCACTGGTCACGCATGTGCTGTCCTGTGTAACAAGGGGTAAAAACAGCACAAGATCGAAGGTGTCGTCAGGTATGTCTCCCTGGAGAGACGGTGCACAGTGGGTGTGTGTCAGAAAGAGACAGAACAAGAGTCCGACTATGGCATAAAGACAGACACAGAGAGAGAGGGATGAAAAGCAGTAGGCCGTGCTGATCGAGTGTCAGACTCTTTGTGCCCCGCGGCATTATGGGAAAAACTGAGAGGACTCCAGAGTTCCTGCTTCGACAAAAAAAAAAACATACTGATCCTGAGCCACGGCGAGACCGTGGGAGACAACACACAGCCCAAGGGGTAGAGCTGTACCACACACAAACACACACCCAAACACACTCTGCAGCTCTCCGACAGGAAGAACAGTGCCTTTCTCTGTGATAGGAACTGCATTATTTATAGAAACAAACACTTTTTTGACAAAGTATGTTTGGTCTTCATGCTTACTTTTGAAAGTTTTGTTAGCAAAATATCAACAGCTGCTTGTTAATACTTTGGGTATATTCAGCTCTGCATCATGTTCATCAAAGTAGCTGGGTATCCATCCAAAGGCTTCATAAATTTCAAGTGAATTTCCACAAAGTCCATAAAAGAAAGCACAAATGAATCAGTGTTGCCCTCATTTACTGTTTTGCACAGATTCCAGAGGATGACATAACAAGTCTTGCTCAGCAAGCATGGCATATACAATGAAATGATCTGAATCCTTATTAGCTTATGGTGGAGGTAGAGTTTTGACAGCCCTCTGTTAGCTGTACTCTGAGCAAAGCACGGGCAGCAGACCATTTAATGAGAGTCACACTATACTGTCATCATCTGAACCTGAAAAAGGTACGATGTAGTGCCGAACATGTGCCTTACATTCCCACAATTTCAATACTTATTTCAAAAGTCTGTTTCCAAAACTGTTTTTCACATTTCTCCATAATGTTTCAACTGATTGTTCCACCTCATCAAAGCGTAACCCTATTTTATGACGCCTTTGATGATGCACATTTTCAATATACAACAGGTGAATTGAAGCCCCTCTAGACCCCCTAATTATAAAAAGTAGGTTTTGCTAAATGGTGACAGTTCACTCCCTCCAGACTAGTGATGAAACAGTTACCAGTTTCACTGTAAACCATAGTAAAATTGCCAATGGTTAGTAGTACCATTTTAAATTTTAATTCCCATCAAAACTGGTAGATTACCATGCTCTGAAAACTTAGAGAAACATTGCAAAAGCACTCTAGAAGCCAATTTAGTAGCTGTCTAAGAGAGGCAAATCTGAAGTGTGGCTGTTTTTGTTTTTTATAAGGGTGAACCTCCACATGCAGAAGATACAGAGGGAAAATCACTTTATAGTGAACACTACTAATGATGATAAAATCCAATTTTCTATCAAAGTTTGACATCAAACTTTCCATATATCAAAGTTTCCATAGAATTGTGAATCACCAAATTATACTTGCCAATCAAGCTAGGGTGACTTAAATATCAGCAAATGTGACTGCTGTTGCCTGAAACCTGTCTGCTTCATCACATATTCACATTTATTTCTACCCTTTATAAAGGTAGTCTTATTTTAAAGTGGTAACAAGTTATTAAGAGACCATAAATGCATGATTTATTAAACATACAGTAGCAGCTATAAAAGAATCTATCAAACCATACAAAGAACAAAGCTTAGTATCAAAGGTTCTGAGCAGAAACACAAACATGCTTGATTTCTTCAGTTTAAGCAGACATCACTGGGGTGCTACTGCATTACTAGCTGTGCTAAAATAGAATTCTGAGGGAAGGATTAAGAGGTTCGATTAAGATTAAGCGGCTCCTCCGTCTGTATTAGAGTTGAAAGCAGCATCTCACTGAATATTCACAAAGCCTTATGCCCTATGTATGTGCTGAAAACCAATCTCATGGTACATATACATAAGTGTTTCCTAAAATTGACCGCTGGAAAACTGACTCTTTTTTTAGTCAATTGTTGACGGCATGGTGGCATGATCAGTTGATGGTATATAGTACACAACCTAACAAGCTTAGCCCACAGGTGCTTTAAACACCTGTTCATTGCTGATGGGTGCTGATGTAATAAACAGATAAAATATATATGTGGGCCATTGTCAGGCATGTTTTTTTTTTTTTACTTTTTTTTTGCATAGATTGAAAACTCCAGGTACTGTCTACAATGTGTTGAATAAATGTCATGATAAATGGTCTAGTTTAGCTATGTTCAAATGTGCAACATGACCAACTGTTTAGTGGTTGCAAATCAAAAACAAAACCACTCTGATCAGCAAAGTGTGTCCAAACGTTTGATGGCCAGTAGATTCAAGCGTTTACTGTCATATGCACAGAGAAACAAGCAGTTGCACTGTACAATGAAATTCTTACTCTGCACTAGTCCCCGGACTAAGTACTAACAATTACAACATAAATACTAAGTATTAATTACAGAAGCACAAAAAGAAGACATATATATGCATGTATACAAATTAAGAAAATTCACAATATAAATGCTACATACTATACAGTCTCTGTGTCTAATGCAAATGTGTCTGAAAAGCAAAGTATATGAATACATAAGAATCTGCACAAAAATACAAGTATTAGCCCAAACCACTCTTTTTAGATGGAGAGCTCATAGCCCTCCACTCCACCACCCACCTTGCAGCTTTTTGCTAATGATGCTCCATAACTTGCTGTTCTCTGCTGAGATATTCACACAGCATTATAAAGGCAGGCTCATTACACACTGACTAGACAC
Source organism: Semaprochilodus insignis (assembly GCA_034552555.1). Taxonomy (NCBI): domain Eukaryota; kingdom Metazoa; phylum Chordata; class Actinopteri; order Characiformes; family Prochilodontidae; genus Semaprochilodus; species Semaprochilodus insignis. The sequence continues at coordinate 14,531,863 of CM067476.1, read as the reverse complement.
TAAGCCCTTCACACTTCTTATATACTGCCTACTGTGAGTGATGTTACATGTATAGGTGTTTTTATTCTGGGAATGACATACATGAAAAACCTAGAGCTCTTGTTAAGTGCACCATCATGAAGTATGGTACATAGTGTACTAGTGAGATGGCTGGACACGAGTGTGTGTGTGTGGCAAGTGCATGAGTCACACACGCCGCTCTACATTTGCTGATGTGAAAAAAATTGTACTGTATATTCCAAGCAGTAACAGGAAAAAATGACATTTTTAACAAAATATTTTAGTCCATTAATGACGAAATGTTCATACAATATAAAGGCCAGCACATGACCTCACAAATGCACTTGTACATACATGTAAAGCCTTGACATTATAAAATAAAGAAATTTAAATGATTTCCAAAGAATAACTGGATGAGCAGGTGTTCTCCACCACTGGAACTTTTCTCAGCACTGATAGGTAAGTAGGTAAGCAGGATTTTACATATAAATTTCTTCTAACAATATGTTCATATTTTTATGGTTTGTCAAAAGCAGGCAAGTTAGCACACATACAGGAGCCAGCGAGACTTATGATTTTGCCATTTGTCTCGGAAAAGCCATCAAAATGCTCCAGAGCACAAACATTTAAGTGTTTAAGGATGCTTTTTTTTTGTAGTGCCTGATGCTGATTTAATTACTCAGTTCCGCATCTATAAAGGATACGAATGAGCTATTGTGTAGCACCAACATCAATGTGAGATGCCAGCCTGCATTCATTTCAGCTTTATAGGTGTTAAACACTCTTGAAGCAATTGAATAATAGTGAATTTATCTTGAATAGAGTTTGACAGTTAGCACATTATCCCGACAGGTTGAGGCTACTGCGCTGTGGGTTAAAACCCCAGTTAGTTGAGAATACTCTATGATATATTTATATATGTACACTTCTTGCCCTTTATTTATGGTCAGTTTCTCACTACATAACTGCTCTTTGCTGGATTTCTTTGGATGGTAGGCCACTATCAACCTAGCAGTTTGGAACATAGTAATGTGTGTATAAATCCCAGAAACAGTCCTTGTGCCAGCACCACATGCACTACCATGTCAGTGTTGCCACTGTGCCACCATACAAATAATATCTAGACAGTTGTCCAGTGATGTAAATGTATAACCTACTTGTGGAGCTCACAGCCAGTGATATACATAAACACACAAAACACACTTATATAAGCATACAATATTATGAATCATATGAATCCCTCTTGCCCTTAGAACAACTTTCCCGACACTCTACCTTAGTGATGCTCATTATGAGAAATCATCTTATTCTTAATGTTTCTGTGATACGCATAGGTAGAACTGCAATGATAGAACAGATCAAATTACCTCTCACATGCAGCACCAAATAGATGTCAGGACATTACTGAAGCAAACCATTAAAAGCCTAATGAATGCTTTTTCTACACCGGGCTTGAACCTTGAGCTTCCACGTGGGGCAAAGTAACAAACATTCATCACACCAAATCATAAACCCAGTCAAATGGACTGAATATATCCTAATACCCCTTCTGTTCACTTTTACCACAAATAGGAACAGACTTTTTTCCTGTTTGCATGCTTTTTTCATGGTTTTAGAGCTTTTATGCCATCTTAAACTGCTTCGACTGCCTTGTCTGTTCAGAGTGAAGCAAACAACCAAAGCAGGCGGCCTGAGCTTGTCTGGTTAGTCATGCATTAGAATGAATTGAGACAAATCATTTCACTCCTCTCAACACCGTCTCTGTTGTGTAAACCAAGCAGTGGACACCTCAATTACCTGAGATAAGAGAAAGAGGTGGGGAGAGAGAGAAAAACGAGACAGGGATACACAGAGAGACACAGAGAGACAGAAAACATTCTCTGGGATTTCAAAGGTATAATATAGAGTTACCCTCATTTCTGAGTAAGTGAATAAGAGGCCCCTGCTACATTGTGTGCTGATGTGCTTATGCAAGTAACAAAATCTGTGTAGTAACCAGGTAACAAAACACACGTGTTGGGGGGGTGGGGGGTTGGGGTGGTGTTGAAGGACAAAATGACGAAGGGTCCAATGCTTTCTTGCAGCTTTAGACTAGCAGCCACAGGCCTTAAATATAGATGTAAAGGGATGTCACATTCAAACAATACAGACTGCCAACAAACAGGTGAGGTAATGCGATATGGCAGCCAGTGAAGGTTTATGATGAGGCGAGAAATCTACAGCAGAAATAAACACAGAACACATGCATAACCCTTATAGTTCTTTTGCTAGGCTAATGGAAATTCATTGTCACAGTAATATTCTGAAAAAAAGGATGCTTTGAGTGTAGTTGTAAAATAAATTGTATTCACATTCAATTTACATTATGAATTTAATCTGTTTGTTTTGATATCAATCAATAACATCAATCAATGTAGGAAATATATTATAATAGTAATAACACTAGTTGTAGTGTTCTTGTGCAGTGTGTCGTAATGCTGACTAAACACCAAGTTAAACCTTAGCCAATGAAGAGTAAGGTTGACCATTTACTGTCACTCTTCCTCATTAACATGCAGGTGAAAACTGAAAACAACAATACAGAATATTCAGTGTCACTGTACATAGATGCAAACATTGCTGTTCTGTACTACAGGTATGAGTAGCCGTAGCCGCTGCTATTGCTACAGCTTGTAAATAAACTGCTTTTTACCTATTTATTTTTAACTAGCTTAATAAACCGTTTTTAACTACATCCTTTTACTACATGAACGTAATGTTTTTTAATGCCAGATGAACTTACGGCATTGCCTCTGTGATGCTTCACAAAGGTGTCAGTAGGCTTTAGAAACCGGAAGTGACGTCATCGTACAACGTGACCAGACAACAAAGATCGTCAAAACAAAAGTCAATCATCCAGTCCTGCTATTTCTTTCTTTAACCAAAACAAAAGGAACATTTAAGTGTATGCCTTAGGGGCAACACACTAGTGTTGTAGTCGAGTCTACTAGTGTGAGTCAATAATGAGACCAGGAGTGGTGAGACTTTGCCAAGTCCAAGACCAGATAAAGATTTTTTTTCAAAATATATAAATAAAAATGTGATATTAATAAATAACTCTACACATTTTGTGAAACATAATATTACATAATATAACATAAGACAAAAAATGAATTCATATCATATTATGATCTTAATTCAACTTTGAATTATAACTAAGGTTATTCACTGTTTTTTTATCTTCTTCAAAACTGTACACAAAGTCAACTGAATACAAACCAAACAAAATGCATTCATTTTTATTACTGAATAAAAAACATATTAATAATACCATTCTGATCTACCCTCAAGGACTGATTAAATTTTGAATTTGAATATTAATAGTCATCAGGTGAGGAAGCACTTATATTTCTAACATGCAGCAAACAGATTTTATTTAAATATGTACAGGAATTATTACCCCAAGAGCCCATATACGATCAATACTGTTCATTTATTAGTCTTGGATACTATAACACTACCATACACTTTTTAAATCACAGTGTGCTTATTTCAGGAACCTCACAGAGAGTACACAATGAATCTACAAAGAGAAAAAAAAAACAACAACAACAAAAAAATAAAAAGTCAAAGAACAGTTCCAGACAGTAATGTAACACTATGGCTGGCGTTTTGTGCCATGCAGTTTTGCTTTCTTAAGCTTTACAGCTTTAGGATTTGGGCCGGGTCACCTATAGTGTGTGCCTATAAATAAGGATTGCATGTACAACTATAATACTTCAAAAAATCAATAATAAAATATTATACTTTGATATACTGTAATTGTAACTGTAATGACTTGTCTCCTGTTTTACTTCTAAAAAGAAAAGTGACGCGAATTGAAAGTTTAGAATCTGCACTTTCTGCAGTATTTTTACACTCAATAAGCTAAAAGCAAAAAGTAATTTAAATGTAAGATATGTATCAAGACATATAAGCTATAGAGGACCTTGAAGGGTTGAAAAGGCATACACACACAGCCACACCCTCATGTATGCATGACCAGACAGTCACAAACACACAAAACACATGTGCACATGTTCTCACAAATAAACAGGACAGAGGAGAATTTCCCTGCTTGCTGCCTTCCAACAGGTGTATCTGCTTCATGACAGTGCTTTTGACCTCTGTGTAAAGTTGGGTCAGAGGTTGTGACCTTGGCAGCCCAGCAGCCGCCTACTGATTTAGGAAAGCAGAAGCATGACACCACACACACACAGACGCACACACAGACGCATATGCACACACTTTTGCCTTCCATTCTTTGTTAGGATTTTCATATATTCTATTGGCTTTGTATTACTCTAGCCAAGTAGGCAAAATGCTGAAAACAAAAATAGACAGTAGTGATTTATAAAACACTATAAGAGACAAAGTGACTCTGTACAAATGCTGACTCTGTACAAAGACTGACTCTTTTATATATATTTTCATTCCAAAAACGTTGGGACACAGGCAATTCAAGATGAGGAATACCGTTAAGTGTTACATTTCAAAAGAGGTGATATCATCCTTGAGGATAAAAGGACCATGCAGAAAAGGCGGTAGTGCTTTACGAACAAGGATGGGCCAAGGCTTGGAACTGTGCCAAAAAATGCATCAGAAAATAGTCCAACTGCTGAAGTGCAGCATTCCTAAATAAGCAGTTTTAGGTATTTCACACTCTACGGTGCACCCATCAAAAGATTTAGGGAATCTGGGGGAAATCTCTGTGTGTAGCATGGCCACAACACAACTCCACAATGTCCATGATCTTTAACTTTTCAGACTGCACTGCATTTAAAAACAACATATTCCGAATGGACACAGAAATAATTTCAAAACCGTTGTGAATTAACACTCCCTCGCACCACATCTACAACTGCAAGTTAGGACTGTATGCGCAGCAGGAATCATATATCAACAATGTCCAGAAACGCTGCCGCTTGATCTCATTTAAAATGAGACTGTTGGCAATGGCAATGTGTACCACAGACTGATGAGTCAACTTTTCTGAAGATTATTGACGTTATGTTTTCTGGGCCACACAAGTAAAGGACCTTCCAGATTGTTACCAGCTTAAAGTTCAAATGCCAGGGTCTGTCATGATATGATGATATGGTGTACTAGTGCCCATGGTATGGAAGACATGTAGACAGGTATGGGAGACACATCTATGTAAGCACAATTAATGCTGAAAAAATTTGGAGCAACGTGCAGCTTTTCAGACACTGTCTTTTACCGGAACGCCCATGCTTACTTCAACATGACAACACCAAAAACATGTGTTACATGTGTTACAACAAAATGGCTACATTACCAAGTGCAATATACGACAAGTGACTCTGAATATTACTGCAACCTTTTAGCTATACACCAAAAGAAGTCTGCTGAATCAGCCACTATCACAAAAATGTACTGTTTTAAAATATGCTGTATATAAGTTTTGTAGTTTCTTAGTTTAGCAGTTCAGTATTTCAGCAATGTAACAGGTTAACTGAGCAGGTTACACACAATTCTACGGTCTGATAGATGAGGTTAACTGATAGATGAGGTTTCTTAAAGAGATTAGTATTTCAGTACTCTAAGAAGCTAATGCACACTTCTACAGTTCTGTAGTTTAAAAGGTTAACTAAAAGTTCAATATTTCAGTGGATCAACAGGTCAACAAACATTGCTTTTATTCATCAGTTTGAGAGGTTAAAAATAAGGTTCTGTATTTAGATGGATAACACAGGTCCTTATTTCAGTATTTTAAGATACACCTTTGCAAGTTAGCATAAACATATGTAGTTCACCAGGCTTCACACATTTTGGGAACTTGTAGCATCATAAGTGTTCCTGCGTGCCCAGTCCCACCTCTAACAGTGTAAATTACGGCCTGGCCACCATGGTTACCTACCATAATATCATCGCACAGATATACCATGAGCACAGATATACCATGAGGGGGGGGGGGGGATTTTTCACTTCACTCTCCTCTTCTCCTTTCACATTTCTGCTCCTTTGAAGTTTTTCCCTCTCTATGCTGGAAGCTCAGAAACAAAACCTGTTGGAAATGAGGGCTCCAGTGAAGAAAAACTGAATTCCATAGAAATGGATCACTGCCAATCTAATTAGTCCACACACAGTGATGAAAGAATAGGAGATCAAAATCGGTTCCTGTATAAATAGTGACCATGCTGGAAAAAGGGGAGGAGCCAAGGCCTGCCCCTCGCCACCTCCAAGCCCCTCATTGCTTGATCAGCAATGGTTTCATCACATGAACTTGCACCAGGTGTGTTCTACAAACAAGTGTTTTGTTTGTTTTTTTGACATTTTTTCCAGATACATTTACTGGCTTTGCATTGTTCCTCGTCGTTCTTTACCTGTAGCTGTTTCTGCCTATGAAGAACGTATTAAAAAAACAGGGATAGGAAGACATTAATAAACTTCCTTTAAATTAAAGTGCTCTCTGAATCTGATGTCATTGCTATTTCCCTTGGAAATGAATAGTGGCACCTTTGTGTAATTCCCAAAAATTCACAGAATTGCAACTGAGTGGAAACTTTTAGGAATCATGTAAATCATGTGAAAGTGTGTGGTCGTCTTTTTAAACAGTGAGACAGCCACTTAATGTAAACAATAATTCTGTTCATAATCAGTCTTATAAAGCTTTTTAGGCATTATAAAACCTAATTGAGCATACTTTAGCTGTGGAGCTCTGGGTTAGGCCAATCTGGGAATCAAGAGAGTGGCTATTGTGAGATTTTATAACGTGCAGGAATTAGTGCAACAAATCTGTTCATAAAATTAGAGGAGGACAGATGAAGAATGTGACAGGTTTTCAATTCACTGTCACTAACTGCTGTCACAGGTGTCCTGGATTAAGAGGCTGAACGAAATTAAATGGAAGACGTGACGTGTTCTGGAGAGCAATAAAACCCTTACAAGGAATTTATGAAGTGTGTTAAAAACGTGGATTACCTTCCCAACGTGCCACTGCTGCCATAAAGAGGTTCATTAAGTAAAAGCGTGTGATAAGCAGCCATAAATATTTAACATGATTTGTATTTGATTACTGGTGACCCGCTTTCAGCAACCTTCACACGCGTTGTAAATGAGGCTGCTTTAAAACAGTGGACAGCAGACACATCTTATTTAACAGCTTGATTATTCTTAGATGTTGCAGTTGTAACCCATGATAACAAAAGCACACTGCAATTTAATATAAATTAATTATTTCTCAATAATTTCTCATTAGGGGAGACCGGGTATGGTTGTAACACTTTTTGCTACAGCACCTGTAACTCACTGAATTTTTGAGCTAGAGTTCTATAGTAGAGTACTTTTATACAAAGTACACACAATTGTTTACTACAAATGGCACCAATTCAAAACTCTGCAAGATTATCACAGACCTTGTGAGTTGATGTCAAATACACGGTGTTCCTTTGTTACAACCTACCCCATTACCAGGGTAGGTTGTAACACATGCTGGGGTAAGCTGTAACACTTAGACAAAAGAAGCAAAAACAGAAGCCACACCATGCAATATGCTTCAAAAAGAGGTCTACTGAAATAAAAGAACAATCCAGAACAATGTCTCTCTCTCTGTGACTGACCATAACTCAAATCCACTTTCTGTTTCACTCAGGAGTGTGTGTGTGTGTGTAAATTAGCGTACTAGAACAAACTTCCTTAATGATATGTATGCTTAATGAACACTCTACTACAATGCACCTGTGTAAAGAACATGTAGGTCAAATAAAAAACAATGTCAATGTGTGTGTTTTTGTGTGTGTGGGTGTCTATGTGTGTATATTCTTAATCAGAGTCACAATGGTGACAAATGAATGTTGGTAACCCTGGAGTGCAGGCTTGGTAGGCCCAGAGACTGCATAGGGCACATTTTACCCACTGTGAGTATTGGTGAGTACTTCAGACTGCCTCTTCTTCCTGATCCTGCCAGTTGTTTTCCTTGGCCCTGCTTTTAGAAACGGCCGTATAGCCAAAGGACTGAACGCCTGACCTCGAGACAACTCCGATGTGCCTGGCTCATCTGGAGCACAGGAAATGGTGACATCATGAATTGCAAAGGAGCCAGAAGTAAGCAGGTAGGATGGAGGAGAGGAGGCAGTCTCCAGGTAAGCTGGATGAGAGGAAGCAGTCACCAGGTAAGTTGGAGGAGAGGAGGCAATTGCCAGGCGAGTTGGAGGAGAGGAGGCACTCCCAGTAAATTATGATTTTGTTTGTTTTTAACTGCAGTCTCTTTTAATGATTGAGGCTTTAATTGATCATAATGTAATACTTGTTAATACCTGACATTTGAATATTTCCATTGTTCTATTGGACTGCAATTTGAATTCATTCAGTAGAATGGTCCATGCAGGTACTTAAAACAGTGGTATAAATATAGATGTGTGTGTGTGTGGTTTCTCTTGTTCTCTCCAGGGTACAGAAAAATGGCCTCATGAAGACATCAGCCTCTCACTCCCCAAAGGAAATTTTCACTTTTTAACTCAAATTAATGCAAATTATCAGTTAGTGAAGAATACATCTTTCTGTGCAAGAACTGCTGCAGCCTCCTGATCTCACACAGAAATATAAGAAAGGAACAAACTCTCCTGCTATGCTATGGTGCTTACTTCAAACGGTGGTATACTACTTCTACTACTACTACTACTGCTAATAGTTTCATATATAAATAATATGTTTAATGGAACATATGGAGCATAATTGACAGTCAAAATAGTCCTGTTTATACACTGATCAGCCATAACATTAAAAGCACCTCACTGTTTCTACACTCATTCTCCATTATATCAGCTCCAATTGCCATATAAATGTGTAGGAGCTAAGTTCATTTAATTGTTTTATGTATTTTTGTTTAAGCATTTATTCTGTTATTTTCTGGGATGAGAGGACAGCTGTGGGGGAAAAAAGAATGTTACTTCAATGTCCATTTTAGTTACACAGCAGTATTTCAGTTCCTATGTATGGGTTTCCTGAGGGATGAGTTTTAGGGGAACCTAGAGAGAGAGTGAGAGTAGAGCACGGAGAAGCTCCACTTGTGTTGTACTGCCAGAGCTGTTTGGTTGAAATAAACGCTAACGAACTCATTATAACCCGACTCCCTTCCTATGTCTCCGAAGACAACAACGAGGTTCTGTTCGGAATACTTCACAACAAAAATCAGGGTTACAAATGCGCTTTATGTGTTAGTGTGTGTTGCGTTGGTACATTTGGATCAGATACAGCAGTGCTGCTGGAGGTTTTACACACCTCAGTGTCACTGCTGGACTGAGAATAGTCCACCAACCAAAACCATCCAGCAAACAGTGTCCTGTGAGTAGTGTCCTGTAACCTTTGATGAAGGACTACTGCACAGGAGCACTGCTGTGTTTGATCCAAATGTACCAGCGCAACACACACTAACACATCACCACCATGACAGTGTCACTGAAGTGCTGAGAATGACCTACCACCAAAATTATACCTGCTCTTTGGTGGAACAGGATAAAAGGGGAATTAATATAGCATGCAGAGAAACAGATGGACTACAGTTTGTAATTGTAGAACTACAAAGGGCTCCTATATGGTAAATGGAGCCAATCAAATGGACAGCAAAGGTAGAAACAAGGAGGTAGTTTTAATGTTATGATGCTGATCAGTGTATATGGTGAATGCTGAATGTGTGTGGTTACCTGTTTGAAGTTGTGTATGATAAACTTTGATGTCATACGCTTTGACAAGAACATTACGGCCACATGTACTGCATGAAATAAGGAATACGAATATGAAGCACCAATAGTGAGGCCGTGGTGGTATGCTACAAATGCCACAGTACAACAGCTCTGTCTAAAAGTACTGCAAAAACAACAACAACAGATAAGATTTATATGTAAGGTTTCATGTATTTATGCTAAAGTAAAGCTAAATTAAATAAATTTGTAATGAATCGTTTTACCCATCCAAACAAAAAGTCTCCCACCCTGAAGAGCACCTTCTAAAAGCTATGTTTTTAGTGAGCTACATCAGCTTGATTTTGAGTGAATGGAGGAAAATACTTTTTTCAAAATGATCCCTACATGTGTGATTGAGGGCTGAGAAGCACCAAGTTACTGATCAGAGGACAGCTAGAGCTATATCACAAAATTCATGGCTGTAATATCTGCTCAGCTATTCAGCGGCGTTTACACAAGAGCCAGATTCATATGCCGGCCTAAGGCAGAGCGTAAAGTCAACATGTTTACAGACTGACATCAATCAATGGCGTGCGTGTATGTGTGTATGTGTGTGCGTGTATCTGTTGATTTTGGCTAACTAGGAACATACCACAACTGTCTCCCTCTTATAAACCCTAACAGTAAAATCAATAAAGACAAGGAGAAACACAGAAGGAACTAGAAAGGCTACAAATCAGTCTGGTTAATAAAAATCAACAATTATCTGTTGATTATCAATGTATCTGTCCACAGTACCGTGAAGCAGTCAGAGATGTGTCCTTCATTTATTTAAATTCCAGAACAGTCAAATACAAGTCATTCTTTTCTTTTTTTTGAGGAGGAGGAGGGGTTTACAATTTAAGCAGTTATTAAATATAAGACAATATAAACTGGTGTTTCTGTTCATCCTTCCAATGTGAGAAGACAACTCAACACTATGAGTCTGAAAGGATGTGTAGCTGTCAAGAAGCCCCTACTGAGAAAAAAACAAATAGACAATAAAGATAAAAAAAAAAGCTGCTGGTGTTCTCTGAACCATCTGAGTCCAGACCTCTACATTACTCACAGTGTTTGGCATTACTCGGAGAAGCAGGAAATCAACCAACTTCTAGGATAAAAAGTTGGAGGTGTGAAAAAATAGCCCTGTAGATGGTGCCCTGATGAAGGTAAGTCTCCTGAAAAGGACAGAATAAAGACAGAGGAGGGACACAGTACATACTGAAAGATTTGGAATGGTATTCCGTTGTTCTCTGCAAAGCAGTTTTGTTCAAACTGAAAGAAGTTTTACTGGGTCAGATGTCCACTTTTGACTGGCAGTGTGTATGCACATCAGTATGTGTATGACGTGGTAACATAAAGGTGATAAACACATGAAGGAAAATAAAGTAATGAAACAGTCAGAGTGAGGAAGATGATAGACATCTCCATAATTCGGGTTACTTGCACGTGTGTGTTCGTGCAGGCATACATGTGCGTGCGTGCACGCGAGAGTGCATGTGTGTGTGTATGTATGCGTCTCTGGCAGCAGCGTGTTGGAACTCATCTAGCAGTGCATCTGTCATGGTACTGGAGTGCAGGGAAACATACTTAATCAACAGACATACATCTCACACATTCCTTCTCCACAGATTCCCAGGTCCCTTTCTTTCTTATTCCCCTGTCTTCTTCTTCTCTTTTCTACCACCTCCCCTTTCTCTCTCTCTCACTCTTTCTCTCACTCCCTCCTGCAGGTGGGATCACTGCTTATCCTCCATCCTTATCTCCTCTGAATGTCCCTCTCTCATCTGCACTTATTCGTATCCCAGCTCGCCTCCACCCTTCCCCTGCTTTCCTTTCTCCGCTCCTGCAGAAGCAGCTGCCTCAAATACAATTGCTTTGAGGAAAAACTCTACACACAAAACATGAGTGCACTGCAATGCAAACACACAGTGTTTAGTCAGGCTAACAGGCTAATGCAGTATGGAAATATGGATGCACAGAATCAGAATGATCAGATGATTTCTACTCCAGATAATCAGTAAAAGAAACAACATTAATAATAATAATAATAATAATAATAAAATACATTTTTGGCAGATACGGGTTACACTTGAACTAGAAAATGAATGAGGCAGGTAAGTGCACTCGGACTATGTTTCAGTGCTGCTACAACACCTATGCCAAAACGTATCATAATCAAAGGCTTTTGTTTCTAATTGCATTTACAAGAATGTTCTTATTTTCATGATGCTCGTAGTTAGAAGTGGGCTTTACACATGCACAGTTATTTAGCATTTTTACAGTTGTTTTCAACTAGGGGTCATTGGTATTCACTGTTTATCTATTTTTTTAAACCAAAAATAAACAACAACAAAAATACCAGATTATTTAGGTCGAGCTTAGTAACATTACACAAGGCAGGAAAGCCCTGTGTTATTTCACAGATGCAAAGATTCATTATACATCATTGGTTTGTATAAACGCTTATTATGTCCAAATATGCTTGAAATGACAATTTAAAAGACAAGAGGCAGACTGTCATCTGCGTGGGAGTCCAAAGCACAACTAATGTCACCAAATGTTCTTCCATACAGAATGTTCTCTGGTACTTCCATACAAATATTGTTATTGTTACACTGGATATTGGATGTTGTCATAAATGGATATACAGCATTTTGGAAAGAAACTGCAATGCCTTATGCGATTTTATGTTTTATATTTATACAGGAAACTTGTTTTGCTGTTTAAAAATTGCTGTCTAAAAAGAGTATTATTAACATTCTTCACGATGACAAACACTAATACAAAATATTACTAATATTACTCAATCTGTATATTATGGCTAATGCACAGACTGATAATGCAGGGGTTCCCATTCCCAGCCCCGATGACCTCATGCACTGCTTATGTGCTTTTGCTTTGTCTTACCTACTAAAGCAGAAGCATGTGCATAGTGTGGAGTCACCAGGACTGGGACTGAGAACCTCCAGTGTGCTAGTTGGTTTCATGTGCTTATTTAGTTTACACAGTGTGAACTCGGAGTAAAACAAGAGAACTGAGCCAAAAGAATGGGCCATCCGCCTATTTGTCTGTAAAGAAATTAGGATCGCCCATACAATTCCAAGACAATTCATTCTCTGCGTGTTGCTGAATCTCTGCGTGTTGCTGTACCGTGGAAAGTTTATGAAGCACTGTGCTTTTAACACTCCTCTGAAAAGACAAATGGATAATTCATGTATGGATTTTACTAGAGATGTAACCCCAATGGAGGGAGCTATGAATACTGTAAGAGTGCCTGCACATGTCTATGTTAACATGCTCCACGTAACTGGCTGACATTCAAGTGCCTCCTCTTCTCTCTTCTCTCAGTCATTAAAGTGAATATCTAGTCATCCAGAGTGTGAAGTAGTGCATTGCAATGGGGATACTAGAAATGTCCTGCAATGTCAATGCAGACATAGCCATTTTAAGAACTTCAAAGCTACATGTCTGCTGAGTTTTGTGTAATGTTGATATTAGAAACCAATGGTCAATCTGAAAAAAAAAAAAAAAAATTGGTGATGTTTTCATTTTGTCTTCTTTTCACCTCTCTTTACCTCTCCCTTTTCTCTTGCACTCATGTCTTCTCCACAGTTTTCTTCTCCTCCTTTTTCTTTTTCCCGTGAGCAGTAGAGAGGACTGTTAAACACTCTTCATCATTTATATTTAATTATGCTGGGCTCCTTACAACCAACACTCCTCCACACCTCCCTTGTGCTCTCTCTCTCTCTCTCTCTTTCTTTCTGAGCCAGAAAGTTCTGCAGACTGAAAATGACAGCAGTGATTCCAGCCGCATCCCTTGCCATATGTGAATAGAAATGTACATCACATGAACATACACAGAAAGTCATGGTTAACTTTCTGAAAGTACAATAAACCAGAGTTGGGGGACTCGAGTCAAATGGCTTGACCCGGGTCGCACTCGAGTCTCAAATTTAAGCAGGAGATCAGCAGAGATATGCGTACAAAGTGGTTGTTTGGCTAGTCGAACGTTAGCTAACGTTAAGTACTGATAGGTTTTTGAAAAGAGCTCACAGGCTCCACATTCACCCCCCGCTCCATGACTGTTCTAACCCTACAGAACTGCTGCTACATTTCTTTAGAACTCCCGATCTTTCCTTCGCACTGAAATACACCGATTCTGTGAAGACAAACACTGTAAAATTAAACTGAAACCTGCCCTAACTTTACTGAGACACAAAACTAACTATTAATTTACTCATTACATATATCTATATCTATCTATCTATCTATCTCTCTCTCTCTCTCTCTCTCTCTCTCTCTCTCTCTATATATATATATATATATATAGATAGATAGATAGATATATACATGTATACAGATCAAATATCACTTGAACAGTTTTTATGTTAAATATTTTTATATTTAATAAATTACTAATGTGAGAAATCCATACGTCCATCAACGTCCACTCCAAAGTAACATCCATTTAGTAGTAACGCCTCATAGTGCACTCCAGCAGTCTCTTTCTGATGGGAGATGCATGAACTTTGACGTCAGCATGGCAAGAACCGCTTGTAGGTACTGTGATGATGTTTTAGGATTGTTTGAGACTTATTTACGCATCCTGCGCTCTGCTCTTGGGCTGGACTTGCTAGGACAATCTAGTCTGGCCATGTTCCCAGTTGTTTCCCTGGTAAATTATTTTGCAGACAGTAGAATAGTTTGTAGAATAGTTATTGTTTTATAGTCCCTCCCTGACTAATTTTGAAGGCCAGAGAGCTTCTTGGATCTGACTATGGTAATAACACTCACGCCAACAGTCAGGAGCAAACCAACCTAAATATCTTCTACAATATCCTCTCTAACAATGTTCCAGTCATTAGCAACTGATAGTGGTGTACCTGAAACAAAGGTGTTCATTAGGTATATGGAATTGTTTCACCTGACTGCTTGGGTCTGGTTTTTTGTGTACTGTAACAGGAATACATTGAAGTAGTGTCATATGAGAAACACCTTCAACAGATGAGTTAAAAGGTCAAGAAGAAATGAAAAGTATTTGTTAATGTTGAATATAAGTTCAGCTCCTTATCAATCAATCAATCAATCAATATTTATTTGTATAGCAGCTAATGTTGTCTCAAAGCAGCTTTAAAGAAAAGTAGTTCATATAAAGGAAAAAGAAAACACAGAGTCTAGAGTAAGGAAAAGCTGGGTCCAAGCCCCCTGTGAGCAAGCCAGAGGCAACAGCAGCGTGGAAAAACTCCCTTAGAGTAAGGAAGAAACCTCGAGAGGAACCAGGCTCAAGGGGGAACTCATCCTCCTCAGGCCAAACCCGGATAAAGAGAGAAAGACAGAGCTAATAAGAAAAGGAGCTTGGAACATCTATTAGTACAGTCTAATTAATTCAGGTAGTAACTGCAAAAGTAGAGCCATCCCATAGGTTCTCTGTTTAAGTGAGAGATGAGTTCATGATCAGTGCCAGATGCTGGCGGCTCTATTGTGGTTATTGTAGTCACTGTAGTCATTGTAGTTATGACTGCCTTTAATTGATTTAAATGTGTAAACTAGAGTTAGAGCATCATAATTTCGTATCACTTGTCTTGAGACTTGCTTGACGTAAAGAAGGACTTGACTTGTTTGAATTTTCCCACAGTGACTTGGGACTTGCTTGAGACTTTAAGGTTAAGACTTGAGTCTTACTTGTGACTTGCACATGTGTGACTTACTCCCACCTCTGCAATAAACTCTTGCACCAGTAGGAAACCTGTGCTGAATGTGTACAGTTTACAGCAGGTGTGTGTGGGCTGACAATAAGAGTGTGTGAGTGTAAGAGCTGGCCTTGCCTGATGGCTGTGTGGCTAATTGTAATTTTGATGCACTCTCATTGAGCTCAGCAGGGAATCGGTCAGTCTGTGGAAACTGAAACTATGACACAAATCAGCAATAGCATGTGTGTGTGTGTTTGCGCTTGAGTGATAGACCGCATTAAGTAAATTCTCTCCTAAACAGTTTTTTTTTTCTTGTTAAGCATAAACAGCACAGCATAAACACACAACTGTCAGCGTAAACAGACATATGGGCTGTTAAGAAAATTAGCAAATATGGTTCATTCGTGCAAAGCTGCGAATGCTTGCTTCAAATGCATTTAACGGTTCTCATGTAAATGACAATCTTAATCTAATGGTTAAAACCGTAATGAATCCTTGAGAAATGATACACATATGGTAAATAGAAAAAATTGCTTCAGTAGTCTGGTTCCTATCACCACCATTATGAACTACTATGGATCGTAAAATGTCTCTAAAACATTTTGCAATAAGCCAAAGACTTGTTTTTCCATTTTAACCATTTAATTAAACAAAAGTTGTAATCATTTTATTTAACATGCTAATGCTAATGCTAAATATATTGACATACATGTGCTCACAGGTCACAGCTGTGCATCCAAAGTTTCTTCTGAAATCAAAGATGTTATTAGGGATTAGAGTTTGTCTTCTTTTTGCTGCACAGCATGTATTCTTTTTTTGGGGGGAAATGTTTACACAGTGGAACATAGCTTTGAATATTTGATTGAATATTTGAGGGGTTTTTTTTGTTTTTTTTAGAAAATCATGCTCCTTAGTGACTCATATTCTTCTCCTGAATAGACTGTCGTGTAAGACAAGGCCTGTGATATACATGTTCACGATGTATAAAAATGCTTGGTCAAAATGACATACATTGTGAAAGGCAGCCTTTACAGGCAGCTTTCTTAATGGACGATTTCCAATACAGCTCTTTCATTCAAAAATAAAATCGCATGCTGTGTTTTCAAATACTGAGCATAAAGTCTAAGAAACTCAGCAGCATTACTAACTTATGTAGCACTATGCATTGAAACTAAAACAAGACGGTGGTGTACATCAAATGTCAATTTATTCTCTCTACAAAGATCATTAAAAATATATATTGTAATAAAGTTTACAATTCATAATTCTATTCACATTTGGACAGAGTAAAGTCAGAATAGTTTAAGTACCTCCATTTTGCTAGCTTACATGTCTCCACCCGTACTGGGGAAGTGGTTGTGAATGGATGTGTTTAAAATTGGGATAAAATTATAGTGTATTCCTGGCGGGAACCTGGCAAGGCAGGATGCTTTACAGTGACCAAAGACCTGGTGCCCAAGTGCCATGGTGTCAGCAATACTTACCACATTGAATCATTGTTCACTAGCGCAGTGGTGTACATTAAGCGTATGGTGATATCAGGTGGTATCAAATGTCAGTATCAGTGCCCTTTTATCAGATTGAGTATGAGTAAATGAGCAAAGTATTGGCCCAGTACTGATTCATGCAGTCTCCTTGTTATGTATTTACTTATTTCTCTCTCCCCCATTAAGCATCAGGCTATTCCTAAATGTAAATGTATCTTATACTGTTAAATAAATATTAGATAGAAAATAAATAAATAAATAAATAAATACTGACGGGACAGTATAACAGAGCTTGTCAAAGGCACACTTCCTGTTAGTAATTGCAGCAACACATCAGTCAACTCTGTCATTACTTTTATGTCCCTGAGGGAGGAAATGCTCCCAGAACAATTTAGTGACTCACTCATCTTAGTAAAAAACATTGAACTAGAGAGGGAATTGCAAGACTGATGCTGACAGTGCATTTTGAATGAATACAGAATATATGTAACATTATCAAATGTCAGTTTTGCCATGCATGTCTTTGACAGTGACAGTAGTAATTAATTTGTTCTATAGAGCTTCACGGTTGCTCTAGGTCTCAGATCTGGTACATCATGCCACACACACAAACATTTAAACAACAATGATCCTTAAGACACATTCTTTCTATGCCCTTGTTGTGTGATTACATACTATAACACACGCTGTAATGGCTGTCTTCCCAATAATGCTTGAGGAGGACCATAATGTTCAAATATGGAATTTCACATCAATGCAAGCCCACTTGTGTGTTCTGACACACTGGGACAATTATAGCTTTCAAATGGCGCGGAGTCGTCTGCATACAGCTGAGAAAAGACCACACCTAACCATAGTCAGACCTGTCATGCACAATGTGTCAGACCTGTCACATAAACTGAGTCAGACTAGTAACACACAGCATGTTGGACCCCTAACAGAGCAAATCAAATCTGTAACATAGACCACTAAAACATAGTGAGTTAGACCTATCATACAGACCTGTATCAGACCCATAACACAGACTTGAGTCATACCCGTACCACTCTGTGAGTCAGATCTGTAACTTAGACCTATATCAGTCCTGTAACACACAGTATGTCAAACCCATAACACAAACTTGTGTCAGGCCCATAACAGAGGAGGAATCTGTCTGAATATAAAATTATTGATCACAACTGTAAATGATAGACATAGGGCTGCTGCTAATAATTAAATATACATTAGATTCTACTAATGCAAAGATGTTAGAAATGACCTGAGGTATCTGAGGTCACCCCAAATTGCATGCCATGTACAATTTTTTAATTCGACCAATGTGTCATGGCTTAGTGACTCTAATTGACCAAGCCAGGGAAGTGAAACACGTCTGTGATATTATTTCTAAGCTATTAACAATTATATATTATATATATATCGCATAGTGAACACATATGCCAGTGCACTGATGTGAACTGGTGAATTTTACCATCTCTACCTGTAACACACAGACAGATCCAAAACACAGATCAAACGACACCTGTAACTCAGCATGTCAAACCCACAGTTTATAACAATGATCACACAGAGCAAGTCAGACCCTTAACATTGGTTTTGTCAGACCTCTTACACACAGCGTGTCAGATCCATAACATGGACCAGAGTCAGACATGTAATACAATGTCCTCATTTTCACTCGTATATTTATGTAATTTTATGTACTTTTTTACATTTTGTATATATAAGGTTTCGTATATAAAACCTTGACTTGTTGAATCTTAAAATATTCAATACACCAAATTAACTAGAGTAAATAAATGAGGAATAACACTGTACAGACTCTGAACAATCTCAACTCATACATGTACAGTGTACCAAGCTAGTGTTTAAGTTTGCCAGAGCTGGCTAGTGTTTGTTGAGACCTTGAGATATCTGAGATGTTTTTACTAGCTGAAATCCTTCACCGGAGGCCCTGTCTAGCTGCATTTACCTGTATGCCTGCATGGTGATGAGATTGGTGTGTTTTGCTGGGTTAAATCAGGCATGTCTGGCAGTTCTTTGTCTGGGGTTGAACTTGGCGATGAAGCAGAAGCTTGATGCTTATCAGCATGTAGTATCAGCACCTCCATACGCAACACGCCTAAACATGCTCTTCTACAACACTACAGCATACAACACGACCCCACAGTGAGAGATATTTCTTGCATGAGGGCCATATGTATGCGTGTGTGCTGAATCCTCATGGTCAAAGCAAAAGGCATGGAAAGATAACACCATCAGAACTTTAAGGTCTAAACACAAATATAAACACACATATGCACATTTGGACATACAAAGTTCAGTGAAAGCTATCGACTGATGTCAGACTGAGGTCAGGTTTAGCAGTGAGGGCCTTTACATACACTTAATAATCTGATAACTGCAGAAACTGCTCTTTACATGCATCTGATTAATCAGATATGGGAAACTCCAGGTCTGCATGAGTCAAGAAGTACTCAGAATTCTGTTTTGCAACCCACCAATAAACTAAGAGAAGATGATGTGGCACAAACTTTACATAATGCCACATTTAGAAGATGATGAACATACATCCTTAATTTCATCAAGCACATAGTTTGTTTTTTACATTGTTCCAACAGTGTTTCGTCGCCATCCCACAGTTGCTGTGTTAAACACTGTTTGTTTTTTCTGGTACTGTGGTCTGTTTATGTTTAAGCCCAGTCTGTTTAAACCCAAATCTAAAAACCGAAATCTAAAAAATCAAAGCCTGTTTTTTTACATGACCATTTAAAAAATCAAATAACTGCAGAAATGCAATTATGACCTGATTATTGATGGAATGCATATGCACTCAGTCTGGATATATGTATGCTTTCTAAACAAGTTACTTAACATGTTACTTTCTGTAATGAAATTGTGGTGTCTGTCATGGAAACGGACAATGTACTTGACAGAAAATCGCTCTATTCAAAGTCATACCCCAGCCACATAAAATCTTTCTTGTTTTTATGCAGTCATCATTGTTATCTGATTCTTTCATACTGTCAGGATTGTTGCTGGCAGCAAAGCCATATTTCAATAATTTAGGCATCTCTGTAGGCTGCGAAGACAAATGACAGGCAGTCTTCAGTTCTACCACAGACAGGCAGTCTACCACTTCTTGTTAAATCAATGTTAAAGTTAAAATCAAATTCCAACAAAAACTAATTTTATGTAATAATTTCCATGTCTGACCAAACAGATGACAGCTAATAACAGGTTGATTGTGAATGTAAATTCAGCAGGTATACTTGTTTATTAAAAGGGAAAAAATGCAAAACAAAAAACAAACAAACTAATAAACTAACTTAATCAAAGGCTGCTAAAGCACATCTGCATTACAGAGAACTAAGGCTACATTTGTAGTTTATATTATTTCAAATAGAAAGTACAGAAGAATCAAACAAGCACAAAGTCCAAAACCATTTGTTATTGTAATTAAGGTTAGAAAAAGAACATAAAGAACGTGAAAACACCCTCACTAGATAACTCATGTATGTCTGTGCAGTGAGAGAGGGAGAAAAAGAGAGAGATAGAGCAGAGAGTCAAAAGACAAAATATGAATAGTTTTATAGTGAAATAGCTGGCACAGCACTATGACAGTGTGGAAAATAACAGAGGACCAAAAGCCTGAATTATGAAATGTGGTCCGCAGGATCAATGTATGAATATATTACAAAACCAGGCAGATGGGTATTCAGCAAAATAAATGCATGAGAGAAAAAGGTCTAAGTTTGTCTCACTGTGAAAGACAAACTTATACAGATGTGTCCCAACATAGCCACAGTAGAGCTACACCCCATCTCTTCTGGGACAGAATTTGATACCAAGAAAATACAAGGAGAAAAAAACTATCAATGAAATTTACCCATAATTCACCCATCCAGCTTTTCTATACCATTACCAATCCTGATATCTTGATTAAAGATATAGATTACCAATCATATATCAATACAGTATACCAATCCAATACCAATACAGAATACCAGTCTGATACCAATACAGAATACCAGTCTGATACCAATACACAACACCTGTCCAATATCAATACAGTATACCAATCCAATACCAATACAGAATACCAAACCAATATGAATGCAGAATATCAATCCTATGCCAATATAAATAAAAATGATATTGGCCCAAATTAATGCATGGCTGTAGACTTTTTAGGTGAAATCAAAAATATGTTTTATTATTCAATAGTCAAGGAAAAAGCAGTAGGTTTTTGTCTGAGAAGAATAACAGAGGCTGCCTCATTTGAGCTAATGAGCTAAAACAGAGCAGGTACACAGTCAGATGCTGATGAGTGCTTCTACAAACGTTTTCTTTCATCCACATGTGGATGTTGTGTTGTTAGTTTGTCAGATTATTATACATTATAAAAAAAATCTTACATTCTGTATTTGAGTCCATATTTCAATTCCGGACTCTCATAACTATAAACGTTATATACAGACATACACTAGTATTACTGTGGATATTATTGAGGATGAAATATTTATAGCAGTTACTGAATAATAAAAGTCTAATTACATTCAAAGCTGTAGGTTGGCATATGCATATTAGATGGATTTCTGATACTTATAAACTTTTTCTCATGTTGGAATTTTTTTTTTCACAGGGTAAATCCAGCTCCAGTGCAACCCTTCTGCTGCAGGCAGTAATTATCTGAGTGCCAGAGCTGCACTTAACAAGAAAAGCTTAAAAAAGGCATAGAGCGTGACAGCCTGCAGCCATGTATCCTCAACCAGCTCTGACGAAATCAGCCCTACATCTCACACAGTGCACACACACACTCAAACTCGGAGTGACAAGAAAACATATTTCTGAGGGGGAACTCCGTATCAGTCTAAAAGGGGATGAAATAATTTCTAACGGACTTCATCTTTAATCTTTCCACTGAGGAGAAAGAAAAACACTCTCAGACAACATTCCTAGAGATCCAGACTGAAAACCCATAATCAAATAGAGAAATCAGTGTCTGCACATGCTGTATGGATATGTACCAAAGTGAGATGGGAAACATTTTCATTTTCAGTGAACCAAATGCCTACCTCACCAACTATTGGATGCTTTGTGGGCGTTACTGAAATAGAAGAACGTTGAGCTGTACAGTTCTAGAGTGTTCTAGGCTAATTCTGCACTAGGCTAACTCATGCAAAAATAAGTACAATATTCTTTTCAAAAATCTGAACTACTATAAAAATAACACCTTAACACAATTATACAAAATAACGCCTTTCATCAACTCAAGATTTCAGCATGTAGCCTGAAATGCCATGTGATATAACGTAAAGGTGGCACTTTTGATTTGTATATTGCTTGCAGAAAACCTCAACTTTTTAATCACTCTCTCTGCATGCTCGTGGCACTACTGCTCCCACCATCCCCCACCACACAGAAATAAATGAAAGGCACAGTGAAAATCGTCCCGCTGTAATGTAAATGCAGCTTAAGGGTGGAAGACATAGTGAAAATATCACAATGCTTGAAGACATTTCATACATCAGGTCTCCCTCAACTCCGAACCTGAGCTATCATCAAACTCAATCTAGAGTCATCTCTAATAAGTCGACATTTCTATCCACATTCCTACCCAAAACTTGTTTGTCCCCACACATATTTGTAACAAGAGCATGTGTGGTCTCGCGAGAGTACGAAGGGTGAACAGAAAGAAATACTCTGCAGTCCAATACCACCTGCAGCAACACAAAGCAACATGCACTCCAAGAGACTCATGCACAGAAACCACACTCTACTCAACCATCAGTAATCTGCACACAGCACAGCCAAACATAAGAAAAATAAATAAGACATCAATCAATGTCAAACCACACACACACCCACCCACACACCCCTTATCAAATAAGTTCAGTCAAGGTCTACACATGAAAGCTAAAAAGAGAGAGACAGAAATAAAGAGAGAAGGGGAAAGAATGAGGCAGAAAAAGAGATAAAGAGACAGAGAGACACTAAAAAACTGAGAGAGAAAGAGAGACACAGAGAGAAAGAGAACAGGAACTGAGAAAGGGAGATAAACTTCCAGATGTGAATCCTAAGTTTATAACAGGCAAACTCCACCCCACGCTTTGATCTGACCAATAGCACAGAGTTAATCACACACCCCTACCCCATAATATGCTGCCCTTTGTAAGTCATGTATCAACAGGGAGGGATGGAGAATGAGTCTTGCTAACAAAAAGGAAGAGAATGAAAGAGGTAGAGAGAGAGATAAAGAGAGAGAGAAGGATCGAGGGGGCACTGAGGAATGAAAATGTGCAGTAAGAGAGTAAAGTGTGCTTTACCTTCCAGCACGGTGAGCTTGGCACTGGTGTTGATCTCCCCGACGCTGTTAGTGGCCGTACACTCATAAATTGCCTCATCTCTGTGTGTCCTCAGCGGCTGGATCCTCAACACTGAGCCCGAACCATCATCAAACTCAATCACCTGACACACACACCCACACACACACAAAATATCAGATATCAAACAAACCTCCCAGAAGCCCAAAGCATCTTTATATACATGCTTTACAATCAAAGAAGTAGAACTCACACACGCATTTACTGACTACCCACACATACACACATCTCGTTCTTTGATCACAACAGTCAAGTGCACACTTCTTGACAAGGCACATACACACATGCATACAGACAGTTAACATCTGAGCAGCATCTTTTGCTACTCTTCATTTGGTGTTCACACAAGAGAGTGCAGTACCACTGGGGTTTGAACCCAACATAAGTCAGTTCACTCATAACACACACACTCACTTTGATGTGTCTGACAAAAAGCATACAAATTAAACCTGACCTCCTAGCAAACCTGAGCTCAGCTAGAAGTTAACCCACTTAACTTATAACAGGGTTTGCCGAAATGATAGACATTAAAGGGCACATATCATGGAAAAACAATTTTTGCCAGATGTAGTATGTAAACAGCTTCAAGCTTCAAAACATGCAGTTTCTGCTTCAAAAAACAACACATTAACACATATCCACTAATTCAGCCTATAGTGGATAACTTTAGCCATTAACACTGTTATTCAATGTGTTTCAAGCTGACGGTTATTTTTACAAAGCAGGATTTTTTCAGTGCAGCCAAATAAATTAAGCTTAAGGTCAATCTTATACAATAGGAAATGTTAATTGCCTATAAATAATTGTAATTAACAACTTTATTGTGTTTTTGTTCATAAACATTAAAGTGAACACATTAGCTGATTAGCTGCTTTAATCCCAGTTGTCCATACTCTGTACTCTCACACAGCTGGAGCTCAAATAAACAAGCACTACTCACCACTGCCCTCACCAGCTGCTATAGCTCTAGTTAGATGTTAAAATCTTTGCTGCTTTTGTAAGACACTTGATGTGTCTCCTGAAATGTTTCATGTTTTTCAAAGCTAGCAACTGTGGAAAATAATTGTAATCAGCTTGAATAACTGAGATCAGGTCATTATGTAATAACTCTGACAGGCCTCAGGTCATCTGCTTGTAATGCTGCAAGGGACGACACAACACTTAGTAGCACAACACTTGGAAATCCACTTGACTGTTGCTCCTTTGACTTTGATTTCTGTGGGTACAGTTTTAACACAGATTTCTTTCCAGTTGCCACCCCAACACCTAACAGCAGTCCAGAAACTGACGAGTGAGGGGGCTGGTAAAGTGTGCACCAACAGTTGGGCTAGAGTCTGTCATTGTACATCTGACCTGTAAGGTAGGAGTTTCTAATAAAGTGGCCAACAGGTCTAAGCACAAGGTAGGTGCCTTGAAGAAAGCAGATGTTGACTGTTTTTTATCTACACACACACACACACGCACACACACACACACACAGACACAGACACACACACACACACACACACACACACACACACACACACACACACACACACACCTCAAAGCGCTGGGAGCTGACTTTCTTCCCCTTCTTCATCCAAGTGATGCGTGGTTTTGGCTCCCCCACTGCCTGGCACACAAATGACGCCACACCGCCAGAGATACCAATCTGATCTTCAGGAGACTTGATGAAACTGGGCATGCCTAGGAGAGGCAGAGAAAGAGGGGGAGAGGGAGAGAGACAGAAAAAAGACAGAAAGACATTTAAAACTATGCTGCCCTTTAAAGCTTGGTGTTACCTAACTTTTTATGATGTATTTATCAGTGTGGAATAACTTGCTTTCAAACAAATAAATAAATAAAATTCCAGTGCCGACACTGTGAGCCGCGCAATAACCAACCTGCTGCATATACACTTAGACTCCACTTACACCTAATCACTTCACACATCTTGAATATCAGGGTTATAGCTGGATAAATCCAAGGCACATAAAATGCGAGTGTAAAAACACCCAAGAGACATTTAAAACAGGTACAAATCTGATCACTCAAACGACTTCAGGATATGGTCTGAGATGCTTTTAAGCTACATGGTATAGCAGTGGAAACACACATTCAATAACCAAAACCCCTCCCAGTACAACCAAAACTTCTCCCAGTACAACCAAAACTTCTCCCAGTACAACAGAAACACCTTCCCATACAGTACTTCACTGGGCACGTGATCAGTGTCTGTGAGGAAGGTGAGCATGAAGGAGGTGCATGGTTGGGGGCTTAACAGTAATGTGGACAGACACTACTGTGCAAAACAAAGTGCTGATGACTTACAGGAACAGTGCAGTACTATAAACAAATATCTGTAAGTATCAAATATCTAAGTATTTCTCAAAGAATGACTTCCAAAGAATATCCTTGGCTGCAGTGTAATATTTACAATTGAATTCCAGTCAGACTGACTAGATAAACATTTGAATACCAAATATAAATGCAGGTGGCTAAAACTGTTATAAAAATCCAGATAATAACAAATATGAAGTGTGACTTTTGCACAGGCCACATAAACCACAGTGTGTTCTCTGTACTTATTTTCATTTGGAATATTTCAAAACATGTTCTTACTAGGGGCATGCTAAGTTTTGCATACAGCTCTGCGCATATTACTATACTGTAAGAACCTACACTAACTAAAAGCCCCCAGAAAAATCGACAGTTATTTCCAAAATGCGCAGACCGGTGTCAATTACCCACAGCACACAAATCCTGTCAGTATTTCCCTCTGTGACTAAAGGAGATGCAGAACATGTCCTTTTTCACTGATGATGGTTGTAATATATAGGTAACAAGTGGGACCACTAAACAAAAAACATTGCATTTATCAGTACGGAATTTACTCTAATATAAAGAAGATGAGCAACAGCCGGTGTACGTTTTCTACAACGCATTTGATTACAGCAATTTGGTGTCTACAAAGAAGGAATATGAAGGCAATCTGGGGTTACAGTGTTATGTGAGACTGAATAGTAGCTGTAAAAATGATATACATTTACAAACAATCCCTAACACTGCCATATGTGCCCAGTTTACTCATTTGCCTATGGGTACACACATCCTGATAATCTATTAGTAATCTAACTAATCGGAACAGAATGGATCCATGTGTACATTTCAATCCGACTAGCCCAATCAAGGCCATTCCAAATACAATTTCTATCTGATTAAGCGAGGTGGGTAATCATGATAATAAAATGTAGAAGTGAAGAATAACAGCCATTTAAGCACATGCATCAGCTGACATTCTTAGGTACCAAATAATCATTGCTCTGTGGTGGTCCTGTGGGGGTCCTGACCATTGAAGAACAGGGAAAAAGGAAGACAAAATGGATGAAGAGTGTGGACACAAAGAGGTGACCTAAGGAGCCAGTTGCTGTATACATATATAATATGAGCAAATGTGAACATCATTTTATCTATCAATATATCTATTATAAGTATTGCTGAAAGTAAATTAACTAAAATACAAACAGACTAATGTAACATATTTTCATAATGTGGAAACAAATTTGTAGTTAATACATTTTGTGCAAACGTTTTAATATGAAATAACTACCAATACTAAATTCAATCCTCTGATTTATTCACTGCAATTATTTTGACCTATATTGAATGAATTTCCATTCTCTGTATTACTGCTGTATCATGGTCACATGACAGATGTTAACACCGAATGGTGTTGAACATGTCCAGTTAGGCGAGTAATGGTCAGATAAGGACGAATGGTCTCTGAGTTCGGCTCATCCGGGGAAACAGCAGCTATCAAAAGCATAATTAAATGCTATGCAATACTATGAAAGCGCTATGGCAACCCAAACAAAGTCCTGAAAGCACAGCGGAACAGCAGGATGATATGTGATTAAAGATTCCAGCCATGTTCAGAACGACAGAGTGGAACAAACAGATCTCAACACACACACACACACACACACACCTGCATGCAGACTGCATTGTTTACGACATCATCTGGATTCAAAAACAAAATACAAACCTGCTGCCTCAGGGGGGACTGAGTGTGTGTGAGAGAGAGAGAAGTAATATTTCTCTCTCTCCTTTCTCCCTCTTGATCTCTCACTCTTCACTTTCTCTCTCCTTTTTTGTTTATCACTCTTTATTTCTCTCTCTCTTCTTCATACTTCTTGATCTATCTTTCTTTATCTCTCTCCTTCTCTTTTCTGTCTCTCTTCCTCTCTTTTCTTTCTACATCTTTATCTCTTTCTTCTTTCCACTATGTCTTTCTCTATTCCACTCTCCCTAGCTCTCTTTGTTATTGCGCTTTGTTCTTGAACCCTCTCTCTCCCACCAAACCAAATTTAAGTCATGACCACCCACACTTCTTTATGCAGTTTTGAGCTTTATGGCAAAACACTCTCTCTGTCTCTATTTTTCTGTCTTTCTCTGTCTCCTTCTCTCTCTCTCTCTCTCTCTCTCTCTCTCTGTTTCACAAACACATATAAAAAATGAATCAAACACACACTCAGTCTTCTCACTTCATTGCAATTATACTGCCGCTGTTCTGTTATTACACTCAAGAACAAACACCACCGAAGTGATTTTCTTATATAACTGTGTATGTGTCTCTTATCACCTGCTAATTTTAGACTCTCATTTACATGATATATATGCTTTAACTTCCTAAACCACATGCTTTTTACTCATTTATTAATGTTTCAGACCTTTCATTCAGGAACTTTTATGAATACTGTGCTGTTCATTCCAAAATCTTTACATTGTTTTTCAATACTGTTGTCGGATTTATTTTGATATCTTACACGATGTGATTAAACAGAGCTGGAAATTCATAGAGTTTAACTTTCTTCACACTTCAGTCTGCTTTTATTTATTTCTTTCTCTAATGAAAGCAAATCAACAATAAGGGGTTCCTTAGTGATGTGAAATCTGTTCTGTATGTGCTTGCTCAGAAGCTATCAGAGTGGCATCCAACAATCAAGGCAGCAATTTGGCCTTATTTTATATAGTGTTAGAAAACTGTAGCACCCAGAAAGCTCCAGATACACTGGCAGATCCATTTTACCATAATCAACGAGTATAAAGGGGACAAAGATAGTGACTCCTCTGTGACTGGTCAGGATGCTCATCATACAGAATATACCACTTTGTAATTGGCTAGCAGCTCATTTCATCCAGTATGTGTGCTGCACAAGCCAAACTGTACAGTAATGGTTAATAAACTGCATATTGTGCAACACCAGGCATAAGATGTTAAAATTTTAATATCAATAACAATAACACAACGCCTTCAGATCAAACAGCTGTAGCCCAGTAACACAGTAGCGAGAGGACAGTAGTTGATGTTTCTAATCTTAGTTTGACAAACTGCCCTCAAAAACACACACACACACACACACACACATTCTTACTTCCATCCACATACTTCACCGCAGACACACACACTTTACCCACACACACTTTACTCACACATGTACACAATTTATCCATACACGCACAGAGGAATGAGAAGACTGATATAAACTCTGACTGAAACTGCCCCCTTCACCACGTATACAAACACACATATGGTCAGCATCATGTCTGTTGAAGAAACAGTATACGTGAAATTAAATATATCACAACTCTCACTGTGAACTTGCAACAAGGTATACAGTATGCCTGTCAAAAGCTTAAAGTATAACATGCAATGTCTTTTAGAGCGTTTAAATGTAAAACATTAGGGTGCCTACAACTTTTTTGTTCCACCTTAATCACTGCAGTAGCATAAATGTACCAGAATGTAACTGTTTAAGGTAGAATGGGAAACTATTATCGAGGTGGATTTTTCTTCATGTGTGGGCAAAATTAAAGGCCTAGCTCTAACACTTATGGTTAACCATCACTGCTCTAATGGTATACGATGCTGTTAGAGTTTATGTACTGTATAATTATAGGTAATTTTAAATCTTTTTAATGTGAGTCTTCTTATACATTAGCTTGTCTTATGCTATTTTGCTACTGTATTTGTTCTTGGGCGTTGATGTTTTATTATTATTTAAGCATTACACGTAATTCACTGTAAGATGAAACCCTGGTAAACAGTGATTTGCTCCAATTTATTCTTGTATATGGAAGGGCTGACATTTACGTTTACATTTATTCATTTAGCAGCCAGTCTTACCCGAAAGCACTTACATATGGCTCCTTTGCACAAACATCCATATTTCAGTGTATTTCAGTGTGGCGGGAAAACATGCTGGAAGAAATCACATGCAACATGTGCTCCGGTTTAGCTCGTTTGTATCTGAAGTGAGGAGTAAGAGGGAAGAGGGGTGGGGGAGTGGGGGTGGCTCCAAACATGCTTCATAAATACTTTATCAAAGCCATCATCACTTAATCATTAACATGTTAAAATGCTTAAATGATTAACTTCGCCTCCTCTGCAAAGAGCTGCTGAAAGAGCAAAACGGAGAGAAAGAGGAGAAGAGAGGAGGTAGAGGGTGGTCACAACCTTAATGTGCTATATATGTTCCATATATGAGTATGTTTTTAAACTTTAACAGTATTTACACATTAAATAAGAAACACTTAAAAAAGAAAAACAGAAAAAAGTAGCTTTTCATGCTAGCTGTACTTTAACCTCTTCAGGCCACCTAGTGGTGCAGATGCCAGTGTCTATACTGTAAGAGCCTATACTCAAAGAGCCTTATATTGGATGTGCAGTGATAATACTTAACAGGTTGAGTGTATCCTATGGGCCAGATTTACTGTGACATTGAGAGTAAATAGCATGTCAGTTTTTTGTAGCATGGCAGTTGTGCAGGATACTGAAACCCTGATTATCAGCCAGTACGTATACTGATTCAGTCCAAAAACAACCAAGCTTCAAAATGAACCATTTTAACTGAACCTTATCATTTAAGATGCATATCTAAAACAAGTCTCAGAACTACTCAAACTATTTTACTACTCGACTTCTTCACAGTAATAAGTGAGACTGAAAATACACAGCTAAATAACATCACCTTATACCGTGTGAATGTTTGCAATATCAGATAAGATTTGAGGGTACATACAAGAAGTCTCAGTGCTATATTATGATTGATAGTAACAATGACGTGTTTTCTAGTAACCATCTCTACCTCCAACAACTGCTTGGCACTTCTCCAGAGTGTCCCATTGCATCATCAATGCTTTTCTATGACGATTAAAAAAGTTGTGTGTGTTGTCTGATTTCACAACATTAGAAGGTGGTGTCTGTATATTTTTAGATATATAGTGTAGATTCAGAGCAGAATTCAGATCATTTAAGGAAGACTATTATGCGTTTACAGTTTTCTGCCTTTTCTTCAGTGTGCTGTGTAGTATTTTGTGCGTGTAAATGGCCTGCAAAATTATAAAGGTCGAAGTATTTGCCAGTGGGAGAAATTCTAGCCCATAGAAACCTCTTTTCTCAGCCTCCTGAAATGCCTCATTGAAATTCCAGCCCTTTTCTGTGTTATAAGATGTCATCAGTTTGTAAACAATTCTTATAGCCTGCCTGCTGGCAACACTTACATTGTCCTCACACAAAGCCCTAAAAACGTAGCTATTTTGAAACGTCCTGCTCCAGTTTAGTTTGGGAAGGTTAATCAGATCTATTGAGCTTGTTCTACCTGACTTTCAGGATCGGACTCTGATATGGCAGAACTGACGCCAATGTAAGAACAGCCACAGCGATG
Organism: Semaprochilodus insignis; assembly: GCA_034552555.1. Classification (NCBI taxonomy): domain Eukaryota; kingdom Metazoa; phylum Chordata; class Actinopteri; order Characiformes; family Prochilodontidae; genus Semaprochilodus; species Semaprochilodus insignis. The sequence goes on along the minus strand of CM067476.1, from coordinate 14,500,893 downwards.
TGGGGGCAGAAAGCAGGATGCTGCTCTGGTTGACCAATAAGAACAGAGTTGGGGGGAACTTAAAGACACAGGAACTTGAACATAGTGTTTCAGACAGACAGTGAAGACAGATGTTTAGTATGAAAAACAATAATGTGGTTGAAGCATGTCATCTACTACAAGCATCTCTTCTAGTAAGCCCTAGAAATAATGAGCATAATAGGTCTCCTTTCACAGCTTATTCTAGGATACATAGGATACATAATTGTGTAGTTAACAATAATAATAATAAACATAAAGAGGTGACTGAAGAATACAGAATTTAGAAATGTACTTAATGAGAAAAGTGCATTGGAAAGACCAAATGGCCCCGCTTGCTAAAGATGTTCAAATGTCCACTTTGGGTGCACACTGGTGGTGTGTGAATGGGGTGCGTCTGCAGATGCTCCTGTTGTCGTCTTGGGATGCTTCTGGCTCAGACTTATCAGAGTTACTCAGTGATAAACGCATCACTCTGTGGGGGACAAACAGCAGGACAGACTGATTTCTTTCTTTAAGTGCAGGATAAGAGGACAGCAGTGTTTTTAAGTTTCAGAGCAAACAGGCCACCCAAAAGCCCCTTGGCCAGAATGTGCCTTATCAGCTCGACAGAGGAGATACAGCTTTAACACCGATCAGCACAGTGGACACAAAGCGATTAGCGCAGAGAAGACAAGACAAGCCAAGACACAGTGATACACACCTACACAGGAGAACATGATGCATGAGAGAAATGAAGTAGAGAAGAACAAGAAAGAGAAGAGAAGAGAAGAGAAGAGAAGAGAAGAGAAGAGAAGAGAAGAGAAGAGAAGAGAAGAGATAGGAACAGCATTACAACACAACCCAAACAAACACACAGTCCGAGAAGACCCAGCAGCATCCAGGAACTGCACAGTACCATTAGTGAGCGATCTCAAACCACACGTCCATCTGATTCATTATGGACACACCATTTACCCTCATCTGCTGGAGAGTGGGTTTTCATAGAGCTGCTGTTTGTCCATTTGGCTCCAGCATGACTGAGACAACAGCAATTAAAGCCACTCGCAAGGAGTGAGAGAGCTCTCTACAAACAAAATCCTTTCACCCTTACACGTCACAGCTAGTCGCAGTGGAAAGATCAGATCTTAAATGCCACATTTGCATTAGCAAATGTAGCAGAAGAGGAGGTAATTTATTTGGTATGTGATGAATGTTGTGATTATGTGTATGATTCTGTCCTATTTTGCTTTGACATCATTTAAAAACTGGACAACATACTAGATGTTGATGAGGAAAGTGTTTGACCCGTACAACTGAATCGACAACGGTCTCTCTATCAACAACTGTTCCTCCCCTGTTTATCCTGTAAGCTATATGAATCCAACACCCTTTTTCCATCTCTTTCTCTTTCTTTCTCTCTCTTCTCTGGGCTTGCGGACATGCAAACTTAGGGTGCGTGTTGCAGAAAAAGTCAATAGGGCTGTAGAGCTGTCTAATTCAGCCATTCATTTAGTCCATAAAGAGATAACCCAGTTTCAAAATGAAACCTATTTGATGGAAAAAGGGAGAAGTTTTAAAAATAATTAACATCCCCGGAATGACTGGGATTTTCTTGCTGCGCTTGGGCAAGACACTTAACCCCCCACTGCTCCAGGCAGCACTGTTCTATTCGCAATGCCGCGGCTTCCCAAACTTGGCATAGTCAGGCAGCAAAATGACCAATTTCTCTTGTAGATTTAATAAAGTATAAATTAACATTCTACTGTCATTATCAACCATGAGAATGAGTCAAGCCAGTGCCCTCTCAGCAAGCACTTTCTACATGTTTGGAGGCACGCAGCTGTTTGGGAAACATTACAAAACGTATGTCTAAAGTATGTGAAGCTGGTGACACACAAAGAGATATAGACTGGGCACAAATGCTGCTTCTTCTTCTTTTTCTGTACCCTCTCTTTCTCTCCTTCCTCCTTTTTCCTCATCCCTCAGCCTGTGAATATGTTAGCAGGTGGTCATGCTGTGTAAGTGTGTGTGTGTGTATTGTGAGTGCTCTGCTGGATCACTGCAGTTGTCGTCCAGTAAGTGAGTGTATAATCCTTGGACAAGCATAAAAACCTCCAACAAGAGGCAGAGGTGAGAGTGATTACAGTACAATGTGTTTTGCTACCACAATTCTCTCACACACCCTCACACACATTTACACACTACTAATAAACGCGCCACATTGTTCAGACAGGCATGAATCATACACTGCGGTTTGCTGATGACACATTCACTGCCTGGCCTGAACAGATTTATTGAAGACCTGCTGTTCCTTCAAAAACTGTCCACAATATAGCATGTTCAATTTTCATGAGAAACAGTGAAGACTCACTGTCCACTTTATTAGAAACCCCTTCCTTGTACTTCCACTTACTCACCACTTTATACCCTAAACCCTATAAGTCCACTATATTAAGTTTGTACCATACTGCTATTTTATCTGTCTAGCAAATTCACATTCACATTCATATTAAATTATGAATATGAGTGCAGACTTTCAGATTTAATTTTATGGCATTTATATCCAAATCGAGTGAAGGATTTACTATCATTTATATATATATATATCTTCAGGGGCTTTGAAGAAATTGGACAAACTAACAATCATAAATAAAACTAATATTTTTTAAGACTTGTTTGCAAATTCTTTGCAATCAATGACTGCCTGAAGACTGGAATCCACAGACATCACCAGATGCTGGGTTTCTTCCCTGGTGTTGCTCTGCCAGACCGTTACTGCAGCTGTCTTCAGCTCCTGCTTGTGGACTGTTTGCCTTCATTTTGCCTTTACTAAGTGAATGCTGTTTGGACTGAGGTCAGGTGATTGACTTGTCCTTTGCAGAACATTTTACTGCTTTGTCATACTTCAGGTCATTGTCTATCTGCACTGTGAAACAGAGTTGTAGCATTTGGCTGCACTTAAAGATCAGATTTCATTTAAACTCCAGTATGCTGTGGTAGACAACTATAATAACCATGACTTGTCCAAATATTTATGGACCTGACTAAAATAAAGCCTGTTTTACACATGCACATTTGCAATGGAGTTTAAACAGCATGCGGTTGAGTATGTTTCCTAGGAAATTAACAGGAGGGCTTGGGTGAGCAAAGGCAGATACATCATCTAGAAGCACCAGACAGTCACAACTTTGCAAAAGTGATGCAGCATTTCCAGCAGAGCAAAACGCTTGTGTGTCAAGTGTCTGCTGTCAGAAATTCATACTGAAGATGTCATGCCCCGTATAACAGATCTTTCGTGGTGAGCATTAATGTGGGTATCCCATTAAAATGCTGCCTGTGTGACTTACGCAAAACACAAATACTACCGGTAAAAGCATCCCAGTAATGTTCTGGTTTTTGATTGTGGTCAGGACCGCTGCTGACCAGATGGTGTTGGATCCTTCACAAACATGGTAGTGTGTGGTGCTGGTATGAGTGTTCATAAGTGTTCATAAGGTTTAACTACACATGCATTAATTAGTTGACAACATGAGTATAAAATAATAAATAAATAGGTAAAGAACTTTTCATTGTAACACAAAGTGCTCCATGATAATCTATAATATTCAGAAAATTCACCCAGCCTTTCTGACAGACTGGAATACACTACAGATGGCTGCTGCACCGTAAAAGAAGAAATCAGACATCCCACAGATAGAATTTTTAATGATGCTGGGAGCAAAGTAAAAGAGGCAGGACCCAGAAAAGGCAGGACCCAGATTGTCCAAAGTGTGGGAATTTTTTACTCAGAAAATAATCGCATGGTATGGCAGCCTAAAGAAAAGTGGGCTTAGCATTTCATAATGAGTGCACCATGCCTTGAACATATGTTGGTTCTATTATGGGAGTCTGATGGAGGGAGGCAAGAGAACAGCGCTCAGGCTGTTTGACCTTGAGAGATGAAGTTCCCGGCTGTAGCCTCCTCCTGCTTCTGCTATTCTAAATATGAGGCCTCAACACACACGTGCACACACACACACACACGCTTCTTACAGTACAGCTGGGATGAAGACTCCTCTGGCACTGCATAGAACGAGACATCAAACACCCCCCCGCCCACTTGACATGTAGATCCATTAACGGGATCCAAATTCACCATCAAACTCGCCTCCCCGCCTCTCCCTCTTCTATTTCTTTCTCAAGCTCTCCTTCTAGTCCTTTTTTTTCCAGTTCTCTCCCTTACCTTGCAGTTTCCTCTAATCTCCGTCTTATTCTCTATTTCTTTATTATTTTGTCTTTCTCTATGTCAAGTTCTCTCTCTCTCTGTTATTCTCTCTCTCTCTATTCTAGTTCTTTCTCTCTTCCCCATCCTTATTATTCTCTCTCCTTCTTTCCTTAGTATTTTTCTCTGTCTCTATCACTCTCACTTTCTAATGCTATCTTATTCTATGATTCTCTGACTCTCCTGTTTCTTTTCCATTCCTTCATCTTGTTGAATTATCTCTGTATATTTGCCCCCTCATCTGTCTTTGAACTAGACCCATACATTAATGTACACTACTGAAATGAAACATCAGCATTTGAGACAGTTTCTTTTATTACAGTTTTCTACTTTACCGCACACAAACCCCATCCCACGCATGTGTTTGTGTACCATGACTGACTGACAGTGTTTTGGCTGCACTGTAATCAACTCTGACACCAGTAATCATGCAAAAGCAATGACATGGCATGGTAAAACAGCACTGTAAAATCCACAACCAAACACACACACATATACACATACACACAGCCCTCATAAGACCCTTTCCAGCCTCATCTTCATGCAGTGCTGCAACCTTGTCCTACAGGACCCTTTTCTCATTTGGGCTCAAATAACCTGGATTTAATGGCGTCTAGGCAGACAGCCAGGCATGTTGTGTGTGTATGTGTGTGCACGTGTGTGTGTGTGTGTGTGTGTGTGTGTGTGTGCGTGTGTGTACATACACTTATACACAACAACAATCCAATGATGATTCTTTAGAAAATGATGAACCATTTGCAAAATAATGATTGGCATGCCATCAAAACCATCAAACAAGTGCTCCTTCCTCTGAAAAGTGAAAGAAAATACCTACAAATGAAAGCTTGCAGTGAGAACAGCATGCTCCAGACAAACTATCCTAATGATCTGAAGGGTGGTGAGGCTCACAATATTTTTGATTAAACCAGGTTGAGGCTCACACTTGCTAACACTTTTTTCAAGACTGCAATAAATAGTGTTTCAGAGCAACACTGCATGACTTTTTTTAGCTCTTGTGTAGCAATTATAACAGGGTGGTGGGGTAAGTCAATAGGGAGGTGGGACTTCTGCACATTTTGCAAATTGTCAGTTCCTCATGAACTCTCAAAGTGTAATTTAATATGATTTGTTTTGGTCTAAGTCAGAATCACTGAAAATGCATTTGTGACATTTGCAACAATATACACACTATTGGAATAAAGACAACAGAAAACAATACTCCAAGTAGTTACTTTTATTTGGACTACAAGAATACATACTTTACAAATGTTGAACTTGTTTTTTTAAAGGCCACATGATTTCTACATATGTTTAAAATTATTTGATTTACGTATGTCTATATCGTCTTGCACACAAACACAATTGTTGGAAGACATATTATTATTTTACTCAATGTCTGTTTGGTTGTTTGTAAACTCATGGAAGCGATCATGGTTGTCTCTGATGTTGGAACCAAGATCACACTTTGTCTGCTGCTATGTCAGGCAAGATGAATTACAGACATCTGAACTAAAGTTTCAGCTTATTAATGGACAGATGAAGGTCTCTGTTTTACTTAAATTTTCCCAAAATGGAAAGTAGCCAATGTCAGCGTGTCAGACATTTTGGCTGTTTAATTTTGCTCACTGTGAGAAAACAAAGTAAAATAACAAAAAGAAAATAGATCATGTTTGGCAGCCTTAACATTCCAAAATAAGCGCAGTTGAATCCTTTAGAATCAATGCACTTTCACACCTACCATACTACTTCTATAGTTAGATCTGTTTTGACATGTTTTTCTGCACAAAACATGTGAACTGTGGTTCCTGATGTTGGGAATTTTTATGTTGATCCTCATCAAAGAAAATAATTCAGCAAGCATTATTCACTTATTCTAGCAGGACATTTTTTTTATTTTCATGGTGGTAAATGTGAGAGCAACAGAGCACTTATATCACTGCAAACATTCTGGTAAATAAACAAACACCCATATGAGTGATTTGGCGCATTTTAGCTGCTGCAGTCTAAAACCAACCGAACAAAATAAAAAAGATACAATTTAGCGAACAAACTAGGTGTGAAAACTGCTTTAAATGACACACATCCACTTATCAACCCCCACACGCTCAAGGCATCTGTCAGGTGCACAGGTAAGGAACTGGACTTGACAGTTGAAATGATAAAATGGACTCTCTGCCCACAGTCTCCTTCTGCACGCTATGGCAGGAGGGGAACGTCGTTTCTCGTCAAACTGAGTGATTTTCTAATCATACAGTCTGTGGAAACAAAGGCAAATCAATTTAACCCGTCATGTAAAGGTCGCCATCGCTGTGTGTGCTGGATGCGTCTGCTGGATTCACTGAGGAGTGTGTGCACACAATCCTACAAAGATTTACAGTCTTAAAGGGCAAAGTCGTGTATAGACCTTTTCACACAAGATTCCTGCCGTCATCATACAAGATCCTGATGCAGTTTGGGTGGTCTAATGATTTAACCCTGACTGGCTTTACATGATAAAAATTACAAGGAAATTTCATAAATGTAACTCATTAATGCAAAGCCTCCTGCAATTCATTTCAAACATCGACCACATCAGTTTGAATACAATTTATAAAAGAGCACCACAACAAATATCCATAATGGACAGGTCGAAAGTTTAGAGAAGGTAGAAGGTTGTAGGCAGTTCTTCAGTCTGCTCATTACATGAGCCGTAATAAAATGCAAGTTCCACAAAGACCAACAAATAACATTTCTTATATTAGGGTAATTATTTACCTTAACTTAATCTTGTAACTGTGGAACTGTGTCCTTACATCAGCTATACTGTTCAGATGTAAACAGTACAGCAAAATAAAAATTAATAAGATCGACTTCTAGGAGTAAAAATGATGTATTGATATATTTTTCTAACATCTTGGAAGAGAAGCTCCTTTTAAGTAAGTTTAGCCTTACACGGCTCCTGTGTTGAAGTAAGTGAATGCCTGTAAATCAGATGTGGCTGTACAGCCGTGATTTCCTCAGAATTAACTATGAGCAGTGAATCAGAACTGCTGCTGATATATTCCCTCCAAAAACTCTGACCCCTGCTCTCACACAATGGGACCCATTTGGAAATCTGTCACAAATAACTACCTCATTCTTCATGAAACAGCGTCTTCCACACTCAGTCACTGGCAAAACCTCTTACCTGTGTGGGTGTGTCATGTTTATACTCTACACTGTGGGGACTTTTCTTCCTCATGGGGACTATAAGCTGGTACCCACAATGTAAATCATAATAGTTTAAGGTACAGGATAAAGATAAGGATATGGTTAGGGCAAGGTCAAGTTTAAGGTGGTAGTAGTCCTGCTTAAAATTTGGGTAAGTCTTCAGGAAATAAAAGGAGATGGCCCCATCAATCCACAGAAACAAACGTGTGTGTGTTTGGGGGTATGTGTTTAAAAAGAGCTGGGCAAGCTCTTGAAGCAAGCTCTTGAATGTAGTAATAATAAATTGCTCTGCATTTGTGGACAACAATGACATTTTCTGGGCTAAATGTGGATGGAAATAATAGTTTTATTATGGTGGGAATTAGCTGAATTTCTAAACCAATCTAACACCTTGTGAAAGCAAAACACAGGTTGTGCTCATTAACACTGTATCACAGGCAACAAGCTTGTTGTTAATCTTTAGGTGTAATTTACCACGGCTACGAAGCCCATCAGACAAAATACTTCTTGTATAGAAAAGGCAGTTCTGTTATCCAATGATAGTGTTTCACTGGCTAGCTTGGGTTTGCTTGTGTTATTGATTGTGCTTTGGTCATTAAACAAGGAAATTGGAGGTGGGAATTAGTGGTCTTTTTGGCCAGAATCCAGCACCAAAAGTTTGCCGAGATCACGCCTGGCCTTGCAGACTAAACAGATTATAAAATTAATTTGCAGCTTCAAAAATTTAATTTCATTTTGCTATCCATTTAATGTTTCTATAAAAGTTATTTCACACCTTTTAATTTGAATTCTTGTGCATAGTTGGGGTAAGACTTTAAGGTTGGGTAACACTTTATTTGCATATGCATAAGCATTTAATAACATAGAAAAAGACTTGAGTGGTAATGAACAGCTTATGTCAGCATTCACATGTTTTTCACATGTTACATGTCTTAGGATACCCGGGCAGTTTATTCCCAAGTGATGGAACTTGTAAGGCAGCAGCTTTGTTAAGAACAGTGTCAACAATATATATTTTAAGGGGCCCTTTATGTCAATATAATGTCATTTATTATACTTAATAACACACCTTAAGTTATTTTGTAAATATATATATGTTGGTCCTAAAATACATAAAAAAAATCTAAAAATCTAAAAATCCAATAACATATCCCTACTCAGTGTCACTCGCTAGTTACTGCAACACACGGGTTATAACCCAGAAAACACAATCACATTGTCACAACATTGTGACAACCCATTGTTTTGGTTAAAAAAAATAGGTTGTAATTCCTTAGGAAGTTGTTTCAATATTATCTGACAACATTTTAGTAGGCTGTGACAACATGGACCAAACATCAAAAGTAATCTATACAGCATTTTCAGAATGTCCTAGAATCCTTCATAAAGTCTTTTTTAAAGGACATTATATTATATTATATATTGTGCATAAAATTTTGGTAGGTTGTCAATAAATAGTCATGATGCCATATGGCAACATTACTTAATAATGAGGTTTGGACAACATTGCAACAAACCTGTTGAGAGTGTACACAGCTTTGTGACTATGTTCTTGTTGGCTGGCAATGCACATCGATCTGAGTGAATTTCAAAATTTAGGAAATACGACTTTTCTGTGTCGTAGTGACAAAGTTGAGGACTTGAATGTTATTTGACTGATTTATGTACATTGATTTCATATGAATAAAATATACAAAATTAGTCTTATTTTAGCCTTTCAGTTAGTGAACATTTGGCAGTAACCACATTGATGTGGAAATGATTTGCATCAACATTTAAATCAAACAAATTTTTATTTACTTTTTAATTTAGTGTTTTTGGGTTTGTTAATTTGTTTTGTTCTTTGGGCCTCATTTTCACCTCTTGAGGCATTTGGCAATGAGCTGATGAGTTGAAATTTGGTGTTTTAGAGCAGGAGAAACCTGACACTGTGTAGAATAGGTCAACTAAGGTAAGTTCAACTCTCTCTCTATAAACTTCTGTTTCGCACAATGTGTGCACAATGTTGTAGCTCACAGTGAGGCGTGTCTCTTCTGACTGACTGTTTTCACTGAGATAATCAGTTAATCATGTACCTGAACCTAAATTACACTGCATATCTGTTTAAGCACACACTCCCTAAATTAGATCAAATCCTTCCTCGCAAAACCTCTGATATGCAAATGAGTTCCAAATGTATAACTGTGATCTGCTAATTAGACTATAAACACTAACACATACACACACACACACACACACACACACACACACACACACACACACACAGTAAGAACAACAGTTCAGTGCAAATGCATTTTTTGAATACAAAAAACATATAATACAATGATCCAGAGATATTCTATACTATTGTGGGTATCTGAGGTGAATCTGATCAATTGATAAGGAGCTTTAGAACAAACCCATGGAGCCAATGCCAGCTTGAAATCCAAAAACATATCAAAGATTCTCTTTTTCACTGTTGTGCTGTAATGTGATAAAATTTGTAATGACAAACTTTGTATCATATTATAAAGGGATACAAATAGAAACATGGCCTCAGACAGACCTTAGACCCAACCTTGTATATACATAAGCTCACTGGACAAAAAATGAGTCACATGTGACTGAAACGTACTTTATAGCGTGTAATATCCCCACAAGCACAAATAACAGCTGTGATTTGACTTGGCACGGACTGAACGAGTTCGTGGATGCAAGCTACATCAATGTCCAGCCACTCTTGCATCAAAGAATTGTTTAGTTCGGTCAGATTTTGTGGATGCTTTCCCTGGCACAATTCTGAGGAGAGTTTCTGTAGACTGGGATTTTTGCCACTGCTGGTAGTCCCATATGACTGTACGCTTCCATATGCCTGCAAATTCAGCTACATCATTCACACTACGGTCTTTGGCATGCCCAAATGCAATCACTTCTTTTTGCCAATCATTAACATCTGCTTTGGACTCACTGCACTGTACCACCTCTTCTCAATATATGAATCCCGACACCCACCCCGCAGGTATTTATAGCCCCATCATCCTTATGCAATGCCATCTGCAGGAGCCTGTTATTACCACCTTAAATACACAAGGTGAATATATATTTTTTTGCCCAGTGCCTTATATACTGTGTATATATAGCTGTACGTGTGGGCCTTGAGGGTTTTCATTAAGACAATCCATTCACATCTCTGTCGAATAGACATCGATACACTGCAGACAATTTAACACAGCCACCTACTTTACCAAACATCCACCAGATTGAACATAAGCTGTGTAACTTTATTAGATCTATTGAAAACCAAACTCAGTTACAGAGATACATATATCAAAGCATTAGTGAGGAGGGACAGCGCTAATGCACTTTACACTGACACACAGCTTCTGTTATCTAATTATGTGTACTTTAAGGAATTAATCTTTACTTAGTCAACAATGGAAGGGTGGAATCAGACACTTCAGAGAGATGCAGAAGAGTGTGTGTGTGAGTGAGAGAGAGAGAGAGAGAGCGAGAGAAAGAGAGAGAGAGAACGTATGTGTGTGTGTGTGTGTTTGTGTGTGTGTGCATCCCCGGAGAATCTCTGCTCTTTAGCAGGTCAGGCTGCTCTCAGCTGTGTGTCACTGACTGTATTATCCTGAGTGATTCTGTCACTGCAAACACAATTTCTTTCCTTTTATTAAATAACATTAATGCTGTAGTGCTTTATCATGTTGTGTTCTATTCTGCCTGTCTGCCATGCATACTTCTATAGCTACTCAGGCCTGTGCCTTGTATTCAACTTTCACAGTTTAGTAACTAATTAGTAACTGACACAGTTTGATTAGACTTTGTGTTATTGTACCTGTTATTTATTTATTATTTTGGCAATTAACATCAAAAGATGCAAAGGACTGACATTGTGTAGTATGTACATGCACCTAGCACATTAGCACTCTACACATATTATCTGCGATACACCTGTGTCTGTTTTATCAGCTCATACAGGGGCATGTTACTGACCATTGTTAGCCACCATTCTACCTGTTCTTCAATGGTCAGGACCCCGACAGGACCCCCACAGAGCAGGTATTATGTGGGTGGTGGATCATTCTCAGCACTGATGACACTGATGGTGGTGGTGGTGTCTTAGTGTGTGTTGTGCTGGTGTGAGTGGATCAGACACAGCAGCGCTGCTGAAGTGCTTAAACACCGCAGTGTCACTGCTGGACTGAAAATAGTCTCCTAACACAAAATTCCCCGCCAAAAGTGTTCTGTGGGCAGCATTCTGTGACCAGCATTCTGTGACCAGCATTCTGTGACCACTGAGGGCTAGAGGAAGGCAGCAACAGATAAGCTATCGTCTCTAACTTTACACCAACAAGGTAGGAGTGCGTAATGGAGTAGACAGTCAGTGGACACAGTGTTTAAATACCTCAGCAGCACTGCTGTACCTGACCCACATGTACAGACCAACACATACTGATAGCCCTTTTCCACCAATGTTGAATGAGTTCCGTACCAGTTTGCGCACCTAATTTTTACACCAAAAATAAACAGGTTCGGAAGCCAAAAGGTTTGTTCCCAGCTGGAATCAAAGAATAGTAGGGTCTTTAGCACAAACTGTGATGACGTCAGTGGGTGTATCAATAGTTGAGGGGGGAAAAAAGCAACAATGGCAACATCCAGTAGTTCATTTCTGCTTTTTCTGTAAAATCAAATATCTGTAAAAACAGCACAAATGCTCGCAGGTAATCTACTCACTTCACCATCTTGTTTGTACTGTTTACTACTGCTGTGCAATGCCCTTTGTTGATGCCGATAATGTGTACTTTCCAATAAAAGCTGGTGCAAACGCAGACTGGTTCCATGAATATCACCAAGGTTCTACGAAGCCTGAATGGAACCGGTTCAAGAACCTTTTTTTGGTTGAAAAAGGGCCTAACACACCACCACCACGTCAGAATCACTGCAGTGCTAAGAATGATTCACCACCACCTACCTGCTCTGTGGTGGTCCTGTAGGGGTCCTGACCACAAAGGTGGTTAACAGATCGTGCAGAGAATCAGATGGACTACAGTCTGTAATTGTAGACCTACAAAGTATGGCTATATGGTATGGAGCTGACAAAATGGACGATTAGCATAGATACAAGGGGGTGTTTTGAATAAAGTGAGTGTATATTACCATAGCAGTGGTTTGAAATAATCAGTGAATCAGTCTCCTATGCCAAATTCATGCTTTACACTTGTATGGATCATTCTACCAAATTGGTTCAAAGTGATAGCTCAGAACAAATTTCAAGCTCTTCTTTAGAATAAAATCCTTTTGCTATGAATGACCCTATTTCTCAATTATGCTTAATTTATTAAAACATACATTTAGAGGTTAGGGTTTGAGAAAGGCAACTCCAAAAAGAAAGTACCCTATAAATTATATTATAATTCCTTGTAAATATCTGAATAAAAATATCTGTAAAAAATAGTTTATTTACTGTGGTACTGCAGTTTGAAATAATTCAGTAAAATGGTCTATATACATTACATACACCACAGCTCCTATCTAAACGACCCAAGAGGCTGTTTAGAAGGTAAGAAGTTCTGCATTGTAGAATGTTTACCTCTTCAGTCATAGGTTTAAACGGCTGTATGCTATATAACTACTGAGTAAGTTCTGTGGTTATGAGTGTGAGGAACTGACATGTAGAACCCATTATGGACCTTTAGATCACGAGGAAATTATCTCTAACAATCCAACTTGAGCGTGTGAAGGATTATGGGTGATCGAAGTTGTGGAATGTAACCAAGATTACATCTAAGGCACTGCAGGCTGCATTGTCAGCTGTTATGGACGCAGCTCAGTTGAAAAGGCATTACAGGGGGTTTTCAGAACAATGAAAGTTATTATTAGCTTGAACGTGCGATTTTCACTCATTATTTTTGATGAACACTGTATCAGGAAAGATGTTAAGATTATTAAGGATTATAATCATTCCACATTTATTTTCTCCTCAGTAGAAATATCAGAATAATCATATTCCATGTGTTACAACTCAGATTTATCCTTCAGACTATATGATTATTTAATTACACTACTCATTTTTGTGTGCACTGCATATATGTTAAACACAGTGATACCCCCTACAAAAATCTGATGTATGGCCGTATACATATACCCATATATCATATCATAAAGGGTCAGGCATAAGTAGTATTTCAAAATATTTATACATATATGTTGTGTACATATATGTAGATTTAAAATATTGGGCATATATGAATGGATCATACACATATGTTTGAATATGGTTAAATATATATCTTTTGAACATGTTTATAATTGTTAATTGCTTATTTTTATTATATTATATTCTATTATGTAACTGACAATGCTGATGTTTTAGAGTTTGGCTATGAAGCTGTCATACTATTTTTTACTTCATTAGGATGTATGTGGAAGAAACAAAGATGCATATAAACCGTATGACATGAAGACAGATATGTGTGATATATTTGTTTTGCATAATTGTTTTATAATTTTCTCCTGTAAAGTTTGGATATGTCATGCATTTAAAAATAGTGAATCAGTGCAAAATACTAAATACTAACTGCAAAACCAGATGCGTACGTCTGCTCCTGGTCCCTGCTGTTAAATTAAACAAGCAGGAAGAGAATCTCAAATTCATTTGAAAAGCAGCTGCCCCTGGTGTTTGCATTAAAAAAAATTAATTAAATCTGAATTTTTTTAATTTTTAATTTTTTCTATTTTTAAACAACAGACTTTAAGGTGTCATAGTTGTTATATCAGTACAGCCACAAAGTGTCTTAAGTCTTGATAGTGTAGAACACTGAAAACAAGACTTAATATACCAGCACTAGCAAGGTCTCTCCTATCTCAACTGCATGCTTGACTTTATGCAGGATCAGAAATTGCACAAACTAGTCTGTTTGTCTAGGCTGATCAACTACATCTGAGGTAAGGAGGAAAAATAGTGTAAATCTGATGTTTGGCTGAATCGTGCTTTCAATTGCAAACAGTCTAAACAAGGCTACAACTAGTCAACACCTCCGTTTTCTTTGATGCTAAAGGAAATGTGGCATAAAAAAAAACATCAGAAGCATTACATTTTTTAACAAAAGTACTCTGCAAAAAGTCTCTCTACTATTTGAGGAGTGCTGGTGGAAGGGATTAGGATAAGACTAGGATTCAGTCTTATGCTCAACTCTTCAAGTGCCACTCTTCACTGGCCTCTAGAAGCTGGTGCGGTATGGCTGTGCTGATGGCCTAAGCAGGAGGCTCATGGGAGGCACATACTCTGAACATTTTATGTTTTGTATGTTGGCATTTTATGTTGTTTATGTTGTTTGTTCTTGGGTTTGTTATGTGCATACTTTGTTTCGCTGTGGTCTGTTGTGTTCTGTTGGGGGATAATTAGTGTGGTATAGGTGTCAGTGAGTGGTGTATTGATGTTGATGCTCTTAGTCTCTATTTTTCAGTTAGCTTTTCTGTCTGATGTTCAATAATTAACACTTGTAGTGGCAGAATTATGTCTTACTCTACACCGGTGCTACATTTCTATGAATTGTTCAGTAACTACTATAGAACTAATGTGTCCTAATATGGACACATATTTTAATGTGTTAGTCCCTCAGTCACAAAATCTCAGCTGTAGCAACACTATTTACACTAGCAACTAGCAACACTAATTACAGTCATGACATTTACAGTTTGTGCTACCATGTAAAGTAGGCGGGACCATGATTGGTCTTTAATGTTGCTTGCCAGCTAGTCAGCTAGCTAACTCACTAAGCATAAACAGTAAAGACACAAGTAAACATAATAATATCAGGTAATAATACACTCATGGTAGCGTAATACTGGAATTGTTGACAATAGTGGGGAGACTTGTGTGCAGCCAATGACCTGACATGACAAACTCACCTAAAGCAAACAGCAAAGCCACAAAGTAAAGATAAAGATACAATTTCCAGAATTACCGTATCATGCAGCCTCTCTTTCATTGGTCTATTTATTGCCGGAAGGGAATAACTGTTTACAGGTCCATGCTTACATGCTAGATAAATTAGCGTTTCCTTTATTTTTACTTGATGTGAAGTTTTGCATGCTACATTTATTTTGCCCCTGACATCTGTGATGCAAACACTCTAAATTCCATTGAAACCAATATAACTTTGCTTTTGAAAATGTGTAAGTAAAAGTGAGACTGGACCTTGGGGCTTATTATTCAGTAACTGCATGAAATTTGTAGTGTAATAGTGTAAACTAGCTGGGTTGTTCTGAAGTTACAGAAGAATGAAATAAGCGTTTGGATGAATAAATAATATAAATCTAAAATGAATTAAAGCTTTAGGTTGTGGCCATGCGAGGAGTGACCGGGTCTTTGTGAAATCTGCAGTGCTTGAAACCTCTGGCTGCTTGTGTAAAACCCGGCACCGCTGCAGCTGAGAGGTTATGGACAGCGGGGTGGATTATGGGTAGAGAGACTAGAGGGTGGAGAATAGGAGTGCAGGGGCTGCAACATCGCTCTTTTAATTAGCTATATGTGGATTTAGCCTGGCACCATAACAATAGGCTGTGTGAGGGAGTATGAGAGCATGAGTGTGTGAGTGGAAAAGCTAAATCTCCTCGCTAAAGCCTCTCGCTAGTACTGGCATTAATCTCATATTAACATCACCTCCTCGACTCCAGAAAATGAACGCAGCGCCCTATCAATCACTGCAGGAGAAACTCTGTGCGCCCCTTCGCCATCTTGCTAACGTCCTGTGTGTTAAAGCTACACCAACGGTCATATTTGCTCTCATAAATAAATCATGGCTCTTCCTCGCTTGGAGCCTTCAAAATTGTCTCCTACACCAGTCCGGAAGAAGAGCCACACAAAGACTTAAAAGGGAAAAGAGAGGAGAGCAAAACAAAGAGAGGGAGACAGGGAGAGGGACATAGAGCGAGAGTCAGAGAGAGGGATCGAAAGAGAGAGAGAGAGAGAGAGATAAAGACAGAATAGAAAAAGGCTTCTATTTTGCAAATCATCACACGAAAGTGACCTTAGGGAACTGCAAAACACAAAGACTTCACACCGTTTCCCCCGCCAGCCGAGATCGAGAGAGAGACAGAGGGAGAGAGGGGAAGAGAGAGAGAGAGATCGAGTGAAAAAGGAAGAAGGAGAGAAAGAGAGCAACGGGAAGACAGAGAGATAAGAGGGGAGAGAGACAGAGAGAGAGAGAGAGAGAGAGAGAGAGAGAGAGAGAGAGAGAGAGAGAGAGTTGGGGGGGAGGAAAAGGGTTCTATTTTGCAAATCATCATGCAAAAGGGACCCAGGGGAATCACTAACATAAAGACTTTCCCCCACAGCCAGAAGAGGGAGAGAGAGAGAGAGAGACTGAGATACAGAGAGAAAGAACGCAAGAACAAGAATGTTTGGGAACTAAAGCTAAGAAAAGCCAGCTTACACCAAGGGAGCGTGTGAGTCAGCTGGAGTCTCAGAACTGGAAGAGAGAGGCTTTTAAGGAAAAAGCAAACAAACCAAAAATAAGAGCACCACTTTAAAAAAATCACCTTCAATTAATTAAGAAAATGTCAGTGTAATTTGCTTGCTTTTTCTCTATGCTGTGTCTTAGACTAGTTGGTGCTTATACGTATGGCTAAAGTATATTATTACGTTACCATAGCTGCTGTTTGAATGTAAAATTGTGTTAGTAGTGATATAAGTGTCTAATAAAAATGTTGGCATCTCCACACACTACAGCTATCCTGCCTTCATTGCAGTTATGCCATTACATCTGATGTTCAACAGCAAACCAAATATTCCATTGTGCTATGGATAATTCTGCCACCATCAGTGGGCATCCTCCTACGTTTTCCTGTCTTAAACAAACAAAACTGCTAAGCACTCCTCTGATAATCATCCATTTTTGCCATGACACTCTCACCATTGCAACATTTTTTATGGTTGCACGCCGCCACTGACGGTGTACTGCCGTTATGCACAGTTCTCTCACAAGTACTAAGAATCAACACATTGATCGATTGACTGACATACACTCACTGATTTGCTGTGATGGCGTCACAATGCTTAGAACAATCACAAACGCCACTCATCTCATTGCACAGATAATACAAAAGATGAATCTCATGCAATTATTCATAAATTTAAACGAATCTCAGGTTTTTTTCATGACATGGATGTTAAATATCTCAAGACATTTCAACATGAGCATTCATCAGGGAGTGTCACTGTGAGTCATCCCAAAGGTATTGCACGGCGTTCCATCACTGCAGAGAATATGGTTCTACTGCTAAACAACTCAAAGCTGGGAAGCTTTACAGCCCTCTATCCGACACTTATTCTGCAAACCTTTTCTACTAGCACAACACGTTGAATCAAATCATGTTTATGGTCACATCACATTTAACACCAATATGAATGTCAGTGAAAACCTTAGGTTGCATAGTCCCTTGCAGTACTTTCTAGACATGCAGGTAGCTCTCGCACATATTCTTTTCCTCGTTGTATTTCCATACATGGTGAAATCTCGCCATGTGACTGCAGGCCTTGGTAAATCATTAATGTGAGATGCGTTACAGCCCCCATAAAGAGCTGCTGCAGTATTGTACGTTTGCTGATTGGACCATTCTAGCCTCCTGTGTTCAGTGACCTAAGGGTCAGGGACTAGATGACATAATGCATAGGTAAGAATCAGAGCCACTGCTGCAATAACAAGGTTTCATCATTTTCCAGGCAGCAGTTATCATCATCAACCAGTTTACACATTAACAGACTCTGGTTAAGCCATATAAATATGGATGGATGGAGTTGCCTATACTTTGTACAGAAACTGAAGTACAGAAGAACTGAAGATTTGTTATGAGCTTGTACGTACCCATTGTCTAAAATTATATAAGAAGTGAAACTTACCAAAGTATACATGAACACACTTGAATACAAGTAAAAGTATTAGCAGATAGACATTAAGAGAAATGCAAACTCTATTGGTTGACCAGTATACCAACATCCAAAAGGTAACACATGCTTGCTGGTTTGTGCCATTTTTTTCTAGCAGGAAATACATCACATTGTTGTACAGGTAAGTAAACATATGTAAATTCAACTAGTTCTGCAATCTGTAAAAACTGTTTATGAGTATCTCTGTTCCTCAATTGCTTGCTCATCCAGTAGCTTTTGACACTTTCATCTGCTGAAGGTTTCATCTAATAGTTTAATATGAAACAAACCCATTAGTCATAATTTGGCAGGTTTACAAATGAAGATTCAGTCTCATCAATCTTCCCATAACATAAAGAGTTAAAAGCTGTGCTCCAGCACAGTCAGCAAAGTCAATAGCTGTGCTAATGTTGTGAGCTTAACGGCTAGCATGTATACACCGAAAACCTTTTCATTTTAAGTACACACCCATGGACACAAATGGATCTGCATCTGTCTGAAATCTCTGATAGCATTTAATATTGTAAATTAATGGTGATAAAAATGCACCAATTTGATTTAAAAAGTCACAGAGCTTTGGTTCAGCTTTTGTTCTGGTTCTTCAAGAGTTTATTAGTAAAGAAAATGGTTCTAAATAGAACCATGAACAATCAAAGAACCCTTTGCATGATTGATGCATCAAAAATACATCAAAATCCTAATTAACTTAGTTAATGTTACAAGTTCTACATCTTGTAAAGAGTTCTTATGAGCATCTCTCTTCCTTTAAAAGAAAGGAAGTGAACTAAATTGCTTATTAATTCTGCAGCGTTTGATACTTTCATCTGCTAGCATAATTTAATTTGAAACAAACTCCTTTAACATTAGTTGGCCATCATAGAATTGCAGATTTGGAAGTCTTGGTGCTGTTCAAATAACAAAGTGAGTCATACAATTGTTGGTCAGTTTTAAGCCTGGCTCTGTGGTTAAAAACTGATGATGCAGATCTCATCAACAGATGTGCTACATCTCTTAACTGTTCACCAGCAATGTGGGGCTACAAGAGAGTAGAATCTAATTGTGAGCGTAATTGGGTGACCAGATTTCTGTCAACATTGCGTTGCTTGTTGCATTTTAGAAATATAGCTGCTCAGTAAAAAGACTCTTAAAAGTCAAAAGTCTAGCAAAATAGGCAGGCATAGGCAGGCACAGATACATTTTCCACAAAAGATTCAGTGGTTGTATGAGCCCATAATTAATTTTCATAAAATTTGTCACAGTAAAAAGAGACCTGTGGCTACAGAAAAATGACCAGTGGCTATACCTCAATATGCAGACCCAAACACACCCCTGAGCTAGCTCCAGTTCTGGAGAGAAAGCTGCTCTAAACATAGGCCACGTTATATATGAATGGCTGAGAAAGCGGTGTAGTTTAAAAGAACACTAATTGCACAGTAGCTACATTCAAGGAGCCAATATACATTGAGTGAGCCAAAAAAATTAACCTGGTACTACAATTCATGTTGTGTAACTCCACCCCTGCTTTGAATTCCAGTGGAATTTGTGGTAATGTTGGACTCACTTAAACTGGACAAACTTGAGTTTTACACAGCAGCTTAACCTCTAAAACTAGGACAGCAAGTGGTAAACGTGGTTAATAGTTAGCAGCGGTCCATTCTGTAGGCCAAAACAAGTACAGCGAGATCTCTGCATGTCTGCTCTGCTACCAGGTCTTTCCTAATACTTCCTGTGTGTTTTTTACAAAACAGGGACAGACCCTGGAAAACGGCGAAGATCCCCGAGAAGCATGGGTGTCTGGTCACCCTATTCTGGGTTTGTGCTGAGAGTTCTATTGGACAATGTTGTTAAAGCTCTTAGACATTTTAACTACTTATCAACACTGCCACTGTTAAAACCACCAATCTATAACATTTCCTTTAAATGCCTCAAACTGTTCAATGAACAATTTGCTTTTTCTGAGCTGCTTTGAGTTCTTGACACTCAGAGGCAGAAAAAGGAAGCTGTCAGACAGAAAGAGAAATCAGCCTGATCTACGCTAGCAGTGCCAATTCCCCTCTGACACACAGCAGAAACCAGTAGGCTTCTCCTTTTTCTCTGACTCATTAATTTCCCCACCATTAAAAATCCTCCCAAATTTGACGTGAAGCATGTCACGTTCATTACGGCATGCACCGGTCCCCTCAGGACAGCGGCAAGTAATGAGACTGGAGCTAGCTGCACTAAACGCCCTTCGCATGCTAATACGCAAACAAACACACTGCTGATTGCTCTCTCTCGCTTTGTTCCCAGAAACTCGTCTGTACAATCCCTCAGTCACCAAAATACATCTGATAGCAGGCAGACTTCAGCACTGCTTGTGCTGCTAAGCTGATTTCCATCATAAATGTTGTATATCTGGGAGGAAAGTACTTAGCAATTGGGTTTTCCCTAAACACAGTGTGCTAAAAAAAGGCAATGACTTTATTTGTGTTTGTTTTAACAGCATAAGATTTTTACTCTTCAGCAGTGTGTTTTCCAGCTCCGAGGTAAACGATCTCCAGATGCAAATAGGCATGTGACAAATAGACAATGTGCATTTGTCTCTCCATATGTGTGTCAGTTAGGATGTGAGGCTGTGAATGTGTTTGCGTCTATGCAAGTGTGACTGTGTGGTGGATGCGTGCGTGAACAAGTGCATGAGTGTTTTGTCGTTTGTCATGGGCACTGAAATAACCATTGACATTTTATCAGAAACACCTACCATATATGTGCCGTTTGTAGGTCTGCAATTACAGACTACAGACTATACCCCCACTGCAGTCATTGAAGGAAACCGACCACTTTAGGACCACTACCGCCCAGTTGTTACTTGTGTGGTGGCACAACAGTGATACCAACATAGTAGTGGCATTGCAGTGTGTAGTGCAGTGATATAAGTGTAACAGATATCGCAGCAGCACTGGGGTTTTCTACTGTACTCCTTATTAGACACACCTCCCTTGTTGGTGCACTTTTTAGGCATATAGTAAGAGCCCACCTGTTCATGCACAATGTATGACAGTCATCCATTAAACCTTCATCAACTGTTTCTAACACGTGACCACTCCTGGCTAGATGTGTTTGGCTAATGGAACAGTTTTAACCTTGCAAGTGGCTCTGACAAGGGCTTCAACTTCATATGATACGTATCACTGTACAAGCATCACAATACAAGCACCACAATAACAAAACACACCAGACCAAAAGGCTACTCACTTAATTCATGAACACAACAGCAGACAAGATAAGCTAATGAATGTCATGCCGAAGGGGTAATGTCTTTTTTACATCCATTAGTAAATAAAACCTTAAGGTCAAAAACTTAACACCACATGTACTCCCTGGGCTGGATTTTATAAGTGTCACAGCCTCAGACATATCATATTTTAAACACAATCTTGCTACCATCAGCACTAAATTAGTGTCATTGCTATGAATGGTCAACCACCCAAATAATAGGTGGTCTCTTTCCATTGTCAAATGGGGTATAAAGGGGGGCTGATAAATTGCGCCACAGCAGATGAGGCACTACAGTCTACACTAAACCTACAAAGCGTACCAATATGATGTTTCTGATGAAATACTTTGTAATTCAGAGCAACCAGTGATATTCAGAAGAACTATGTACATCTGAAACATTTTCACTTTGAAACTGTTGTGTTAAATATAGGCAATTTTTGAAAACCGCCACAGAGACCCAAAGTTCTTCTGAACTTACAGATGACGATTCAACTTCAGAGCTGTATGTGTGTGTGTGTGTGTGTGTGTGTGTGTGTGTGTGTGTGTGTGTGTTCATGTGTGACTGGCTACGTCTACATGCAAAGAATTTTTACAGGTTAAGAAGGAGGTGTTTATATCCACTCTCTGAGTAGAGAAAAACTTCAATTTACATGCACACTACATGTAATGAGATACAAAATTGCATCTGCAGAACATACTTAAGCTTTCTGATTTGTAATGCAGGCCTTTACACGGATATTATTCTTTTACCTAACAGTTTATTTACAGGATTACCCAACTAATTCAAGCAGAAATTGTATTTGGAATGGGCTGAATCGGGCTAGTCTGTTCCGACTGAGGTGTATACATGAATGTATTTTGTTCCAAATGGACTGTATGTAGATGTTGCTAGTGTGCAGGTATATGTGTGTGTCAAGTAGTACTCACTGTCTGCATGCGTGTCTGTGGCCAGCAGCAGCAGCAGCAGTCCAGCTGCTCTGGGCAGACGAGTCATCCATGTG
Source organism: Semaprochilodus insignis (assembly GCA_034552555.1). NCBI lineage: Eukaryota > Metazoa > Chordata > Actinopteri > Characiformes > Prochilodontidae > Semaprochilodus > Semaprochilodus insignis. Next base: position 14,478,269 of record CM067476.1, on the reverse strand, counting down.
TGACGCGGCAGCATGGCCTGAGGCTCCCACTCCATGCACTCAAGACACACTTCAGCTACCAGCTCACACTACCATCTACAGAAACCTACAAACAGAGAGAAACTTACATCAGAAAAAAAGCAGTAGTTCACCAACATCACATTCTCACACAATCTCGCACACGCTCAGGGCCAGACATGTGAGAGCCATGCTTAGAAACACTCCCTTGGGGCTCATTCTGTGGCCTACTCATCCTGCTACACTTAGACCCACATAAAGCACTTTATCTAATTAACACAGTGACATCATTCAGTCATGGGATTGTCAGGCAAAATAACGAGTATAGGCATGAGTAATGTAATGAGCTAACTTAATCTGGTAAAAGTGGTTAATCTCAACATTCATACATGTGACGTAATGTTTATCTTGCTTATAGTTTGGCAAAAAAGGCCCACAATTCCAACTCAGATGTAATAAAAACATGTAAAGCCTGCTACTTTAGAATAACAAAACATGATCTATGAGTAGCTCATATTAATATGCACACAAGCCCAATTCCAAAAAAAGACCAAGTTGGAATAGTGTGTAGAATACTGATAAAAACAGAAAGCAGTGATTGGTCATTTCAGTTTGACCTGTATTAAATCGAAAATGGTACAAAAACAGTATTGTAATAACAACATGTTTAACTTTTTTTTATTTTTGCAAATATATAATATGTCTGAACTTTTTAAGCTCACTTGTTTAATCCACAGTACACTTTACCCCTGGGCCCAGAAAAAGAGGCGTTTTCAAAGAATCCCTGCCTGTGTTTAATGCAGTGCTCTTTGAAAGGTCATGCACATTCACTTGCCGTGTGATTCTTGGGAATCCTTGAATCTTTTGATATTATGAACTGTCCAGGGTAAAATACCAAAAATCCATGCAAACCCTGGCTGATGAACTTTGAGTGCAATTTGTAAGATTTTAAGTTCAAAACATGCCAAAATTAATTAAAATTATCAACAGAAAGTGAAGAAATAACCACTTTGATGGTGTGCCAAAGACGTCAGTGTATCATGTTGCAAAGATATCTACTCAAGTCAGGATCCTAACCATATAGCTCCTGCCTATCCTGTCTCGTAATACCACTTTGTACCTCAAGCAGCAAAAGTGAGTCACTGTAGAGAAGAGCAGTCCAACATGAGGGAATAAAGGAAGAAGTACTTGCACGGCTTATTCTAACCACTAGTTGATTGTGTGAAAGTTTCCTGCTCCTTGTTAGATAATTTAAAGACAGGTAGCCAATGAATAGAAGAGTAAATGCACTGAGCTAAAGCTCTTGGCAAGGGACCATTATCACCAGAATAGAAGTGATATAAACAGAAGCAAAGTAAGAGTTTACATCGTTGTTGTTTCCACCACTGGAGATGCTCTTGCCAAGTAAAGGGATGAAGTTGGTGCTAAACTTGCAACGTTTCTTCTAGACTGGCAAGTAAACAGCTGCTAATGGTAACACTGAGGAGGTGGGACTGTGCATTTCCTTGTTTTTACGATATGAGTGGACACCACAACTTTCTGATAATATGTTGCCACCTATTTGTTTGGAGTATGAGTTTGACAGGTCGCGTCACAACTCAGCACATGCAACAACTCAGCACAGTTTGAGGCAAGTGTGACTGATTTGGTATTAGATCTATTATGTGTTGTTTATGTTATTCTTGTAGCTCTAGTGCAAAAGTACAGAAGCTCTTCAGAGATGAAACGTGTCTTGACTGTTCAGCTGCACTGCATGGCTTTAAGCCTGCTGAATTAAGCTTGTTACGTTACTCACACTTATACTCATTCTTGTGCACAACAATGCCGTGACTGAATGATGTCTGTGTTAATTAGATAAAGTGCTTTATGTGGGTCTAAGTGTATTTGAGTCGGCCATGGGACAAGTCCCAAGAGACTTTCTAACTCCACTGGCAGGACCTTCACACCTCTAACCCTAGGATTGGCTCTGTGTGTGCATGTGTCTCCGGGAACTTGTTTGTGCTAATGGGCCATTTGGTGAGGGATGTGACCCCCGTGGGACCCTCTGTCCCTGCCTTTTAGGCACACGGCTGATGATTCAGTTGCCTCTCATACCTATTAACCACCATCTCTAAGTGCCAAACCCCCAACCCACACTGAATTAATCACACTCATGCACTCGCACTAAGCAGACAGCTGCCGTCTGACACAGACAAGGCTTTGACACATTGTTTTCCTTAGACTCCTAGACTCATTGTTTTAGGATAATTAACATAGTCTTTGCCTGAAAAGAATGTTTAATGCAGAATTAGTCTAAGAACTTCAAGATTCAGTTCAATACCTGTCCAGAAAACAGACAGAGGAAAATAATGATCTTCCATGCAGAATTAGTCCAACATGTCTGTGACTCGGCAAAGTTTGGCAACAAGTTAAATGTGCACAATTTTCTTCTCAGTCCAAATGAAGTCAGTTAGCCAAGCTGTTTTGAGGTCCAATGTTTGTTTCTTTAGCTTTATTAGGCTAAAGTAGCTAAAAAAATAATAAAAGTTCATGTAAACAATGAAAATCATGTAAACTGCAAGCCTAAATTATCACATTGCCTCAAATCACTCTGCACTATTAAATAATGTCAAATAGCCTTTTTATGTGGTTTCTGACACTGTCTAACAAACTTATCTATAACAAAATAGTCAACAATATTGAGAAAATGTAGCTTTCAGACTGCTGTTTTCAGCTATGCATCATACATCCGTTGATGATGTATGATGCATAGCTGAACAGTGATTTCCACTCTAACCACAATGCAGGTGTATAAACCTTCATGATCATTAACACATGCAAGTCAGATATTATCATAAGTTTTAGGGGTTTTTTTCTTTAATATCTGTACATCTATAGAGCCAATATTCTCTGTATGTAAATTATGTAAATTACTGTATATAATATTATATATTGTATATGTATAATATATTATTTAAATATAAAAAAGACCTTAGATATGTACAAGGAATATTTCAGCTCAGACCATTAATAGACATGGTAATATGCTAAACATATACAAAACCTTCATTTACAGGGTATTTTCAGTTGGGAGGTGGCTGTCCTAACTAACACCTACATTTCAGCTTAGCTTTTCTGCACTTTTAAAGACTTAAAGATTTAGATTTATCATTAGCTAAATATTGAATAAAAATATATTTTAAAAAAATTGAGTGGGGATATGGAGACCTCTTTGGTGGAAATGTGTAATAGCATAAAAAAGCATAAGAACATTTGTTCACATCAGCTTCAGGTCAGCTTTAAATAAATAACTTAAACATTACATTTTTATTATCACCTCAAAATGAGAAACAGTAGACATTTAGACATTTTAGATGATTGTACTTGCCAAGATATCAATTTTTGTAGCATATATGGAGTATTAAGCAGTTAGTTACCTAAGATGTTTACATTTGATTCTACATTGTCAGCTTAAAGTCTGAACTTTGAACATTTTTCTGTTTCAATGTAAAAAAAATGACAGAAACAAAATGACAAACATGGCAAAAATGAATTGTTTCTTTCTGCAAAACAAGACACACAACAATAACTTTTTCCCAAAGACAAATAATTACAAAACAACTTGCCTTCTACATACACAAATATGACATTATATGGATTAAAAGCTCAGACTTTGCACTATCCAACAAATAGACTTCTTTCAAGGAGTTGCAAGAAAGAAACAACTAATAAAATGATTAAATGACAGCATGCTTTTGTTATTGCCAGAAATAACAGCCCCTTCAAAGGGATAAAGAGTTCTCGTGCCTGGATGTTCTATTTTGTTCTGATTACTATGGGAAGTCAGACACCTGGAACTAGCTTACCTTAGATTAGGCCATGAGCTTCGAGACAGACACACAGGCGCACTTCAGCAAACACTGCATCCCTTAGCACACAGCTGCTCAAAGTAAGGACATACACTTGTTCACCCTGCACACACTCAGTCTGCCCAAGAACATACTGCACTCACAGAAGCCTGTCTGCTGCTGCTCTGCTTTGCTAAAGAAAACACAGCTTTCTGAGTTGGATGTGTGTTGTGATTCAGCCAGCACTGCTAAATCAACTACTGTGAAGATGAAGAACAAGCAAATAAGAAATCATTTAATAAGAGCTATTCCACCTTTTTTAACGTACTCAACTGCAGGCCTGTTATTCAGCTATTTTTTACAGCTATGTTAGTTTTTAACACTTCTCAGTTACTGGTATTAATTATTGGCTATTACTATATTGGCTATTAATTATTCAGTGTCTACTTTAAATTGTTCAGTAACAACCACAATGCAAAATTTGACTGTAGAATATCAACCCCCTACAATAAAGATAGTGGATGAAAAATTACATATAAACAAAACATTAGAGCTCAAAATATATAAGGCAGGGGCAGACTGTCTGTTGCTTCTATGAATGCATGTGGCAGTTTGCCAAACTGGAGCTTGACAGATCCTTATTGGGTCTAAGGAACTTCTTAAATTTACCTTAAAAGACCCTTGTATATAACATGATATGCATATATCAATATCAAATATCATATCAAAATGCTCTATTATCTTCATTACTACTTTCCAAAAACACTGCAGCAATTTCAGCAGCTCTAAACTCTTTGCATGCCACTTCACATGTGTCTCCAATGTTGACTGAATAAAGAATGCAGGTTTCCAACATGATGGCTATGTCCTTAGTAATTTCCTCAGTGTCCCTCGAGTGTTTCACGAAAAGGTAGACGGACACATCAATCCACTGATTACAAACAATGAGAGGCAGATTGCATGCATCTCAACAGCTCTCATGACATCAGGAATTCTAGATGTGAGTCATGTATGATCTTGCAATACAACAGAATTAAAAGGACAGACTCAGATTCAGGAAATATCTGATCCACATTCCTATACTATATTATCACAAAGACATGGCCGCATTCGTTGACTGCAGAGGGTTAACCCAATAGCTCAAGATTCATAGGACAACCTACTTTTGAACAATTAAACCATTAAATCATTAGTTAAAATCTATATTTCCCACCAATATGAAGCTGACAGTTGCAGGATATTCTACCAACATTACTAGAAAAAAGCTGTTCTATACAAACAAAACTTAGTTTGTAATCTGTTGTAAACATTTTAACAGATATATTTAATGGATTGCATTATGATGTTGAAACCATCAGGCATATTGGCAGATATCTGTTAAAAAATTATTGGCAAATGTTTCATTACATCACATGCTTTCAAACAATATTACATTACATATTCATTGCACTGTAGAAGAGCTTGTGGCACTGGGCTACTGCTAATACTACAAAAGTAGAACAAAGAGTGAACGAGATGTCACGGTTCTGGAGAACAACATTACACTCTCCTTATTTCCCTGTAAAGCTGGGTTTAAGCCGCACCTTGGCAACTTCTGGTCTTGTGAGAAGAGCAAACAGAAAAAGAGAAAAAGAGAAAAAGAAAGAGAGAGAGAGAGTGTGTGAGTGAGAGAGAACAGCTGTTGAGTGGATAAAGTAGGAGAGCACAACAATAAGTAGAGTGTGAGAGAATGTGTGTGTAGAACACAGCTTCAAATCCCTGCTAATATCTCCCGGCAGGCCAGGGATGCGAGAAGCCTCTTTGAGAGGAAAAACGAGTGAACTATTAAACGACAGCTTCATCTGTTCAGTTTTACTTTCCTACCGTCTCCACCCTCCTGCTGCAGTCTTCAGATACAACACGAAATACCACACAGCAGCCAGAGCACAGGAAGAGTTGTTTAATGAGAATTCTCCGCAAAGCACAATAAAAGGGTCAATGCTAGAGACACGTTTAAGACCAAACTTGTCATTCATGCCAAGTCCAGTGCCATGCGACAAGTGACAAGTGACAACATTCAATGATTTTTAAATAGCATACCCCCACCGGCCACTTCTATTTACACTTATTGTCCATTTTATCAAAACTACTTACCATATAGGTGCACTTTGTAGTTCTACAATTACAATCTGATTCTCTGCATACTTTGTTAGTCCCTTTCACCCTGTTCTTCAATGGTCAGGACCCCCACAGGACCACCCTAGAGCGGGTATTTTTTGTATGGTGTTTTTTTCTCAGGGACACTGACAAGGTGGTGGTGTGTTAGTGTGTGTTGCATGGGTACGAGCAGATCAGACACAGCAGCGCTGCTGGAGTTTTAAACACTGTGTCCACACACTGTCCACTCTATTAGACACTCTGAAGATTAACAAAGTATGCAGACAAACAAATGGATTACGGTCTGTAATTGTGGAACTACAAAGTGTGGCTATATGGTAGAGCTCATAAAATGGACAATGAGTGTAGCTATAAGGAGGTGTACCTCAAGTTGTCCAGCGGGTGTATATGAGGAAAACACTTGAAAAGTTGTAGGCTAGTATCTTGTTCCAAAATCCTGAAGAAGGAAGAAGGTGTAAAGAGATGTGACCCTTTGACCACTGACCTCAGATGCTTTGAGATCATATTCATATGATTTACTGATTGTCATGTAAATCCCCCATGCTGTATGATTTACCCGAAGCGTGGCTTTCAGAGTGATGACGGCTCAAAAAGAAAGCTTGGCCATGATATATTTATTACCGACGGATTGATGTATAATCTTACATAATCCCCAAAGTGAAAAAACAGATTGCTAAACACATCAGCCTCTTCTCTGCCTAAGCGGAAAATAATTCACCATAGACAGAAACAGCCAAGACACAATTAAAGACATGCTCAGTGACTGCTAATAAAGTGTTCACATTTAATTTTTGCCAGTTAGATGCACCCGTGTGATCATCATCACCTATACATTTAATAATTTTCAAAAGCTTTTATTTTAATTATGTCAGATATTTAATTAAGTGAATGAAATCAAACTAGAGCCGAGGGCGGAGAGAGTCAAGTCCTTCTGCTTATTTAATCCTGTCAACATTATTCCTCTGCTATTGTCACTCACTCGCTTCATTTAAATCCCTCAGAATGGGGGTTAATGCCCATGCCAGGAATTACCATCTTACTCAGCTTAAGGCAAACTGAATGAAACATTTACCTCAAATGAAAGCCAAGGCCGAAGAAGGAGAGGGGGGGACAAGCTACAATTTCAACAATTGCCTGGAAAGCTTTGTGGAATTCACAGCGTCTTAGAGTCAGTCTTGATTAGGCACTGACCTCTGAAGGATTGGGGCAAGAGTGAAACAGTCTGACTAACAGCAGCACAGCAGAATCTAATTCTGTAGAATTATTTCACTCATCAGCACGGACTTCTCGCTATTGTACAGTTCAGTATCTTCCACAGTGCTTTATTTGAAGGTTTAAAGATTGCCTATATTTGAACACATACATAAGCATTGAATAATGCATTTAAAGAGTATTACTTGAGTCTATCTATTAATAAATCAAATCAAATCTATCTATCTATCTATCTATCTATCTATCTATCTATCTATCTATCTATCTATCTATCTATCTGTCTGTCTATCTGTCTGTCTGTCCGTCTGTCTGTCTGTCTGTCTATCTATCTATCTATCTATTGTGGCAGTGATGAGGTGAAGAGAGAGTGATTTCTGCTCAGGCACACAGATAGTAGAGTCAGAATCAGAGTCAGAACTAGCATGAATCCATGGACCCAACTTGCCTTGTGTCAGTAGTTCAAGCTGGAGGAAATGCTGTAATGATGTGGGTAATGTTTTCTTACTGCTTAAGCATTGCCTGTTGAAGTATTGACCATGTACATCCCTTCATGGCCACAATTTACCATCTTTTGATGGTTACTTCCATCATGATAATGCAACATGTCAAGCAGAAATGGTCTCAATCAGTTTTTTTTTTTAACATGGCAGGGAGTTCAGTGCTCCAGTAGAAACTATGGGATGCAGTACAACAAAATTGCACCCAAAAAATCTGCAGGAATTGAATGATGCAATTCTGTCAACATGAACCAGAATCTCAAAGGAATCCATGCCATCAAGAATTTAAGCTGTTTTGAGAGTAAAGGCCTCTTCCCTACATGGTATTACTACTGTCTGTCTGCCAGATAAGTGTGAATTGAAAGATTTGGGATTTCAATTACAAGGACTCTACAGTAGCAGTAAAGTAAAGCAAACATTGTATTTGACCAGCGCTCTGTTTTGTATCTTGCTGCACTGTTTCTGAGCACAGCCGCAAAGTAAAACACGTTCCTCACTGGATGAGGTTGTGATATCTCGTCCCCGCATATGAAGTGGTAGAGGGGATGAGTTTCTTGTCCTGAAGGAGATCCACTCTCCCACAGCATCATTCCTTTCTATCTCCCCTTCTTTACACTTCCCCCGGCAGGAATGAGATGCAGGACGTGCCAAATGAGGATAAAACTCATTTTGACTTCTACACAAGCTGTGTAGCCTCACTAATTGCAAATTTATATAGCAGTGACAATGCACATTAATCAAACCAAATGCACGTGCAACCCAAATGCTCTTGTAAACCAAATACAAATGATTATTTCTATAACAGATTAGTTTTTCAATTAAATGACTAACCAAACAATTCTGCTTCCTCTCTCTTTGCTGTCTTTAACATCATTCAAAGCTTCATATGACAAGCAAGCTGTTCTTTTAAGGTGCAGTGAAACAATGGAATGAATATTGCACCCTACTCTTCCGGTGATCTACTGTCGAAATGACCATATAGATCCTATGAATATTATAGAGTGCTTCTGTTTTTGAGGAAATGACAGAACACTTTTTTGCCATAATCCATTTAATAAGTGACAAATCAAATCAACCAATCACTGCAGCCTAGTAGCTAACTGGCCAATTTCAACTGAAAGCCTTGTGGTCTGAGGCTATAAACAAAAAACAATTTGAATACACAAAACTGAACAGTTTGCATGCAGACTTTATCAACATTCAAACTGTAAGGCACGCCAAAGACAAAAGAGACACAAAGTAGCAACTTGCATGGAGGTGATTTAGCATAGCAATACAGGTTACAATCTAGATGCAAAGACGAGAGCCTGCTTAGCGAAAAGTAAGGAGATATCCTACAGGAATGTCTATTTGATGTTTAAATCCTATTTATTGTGAGACACACACACACACACACACACACACACACACACACACACACAGTCTCTCCTGGAAACTAATAGTGCTCATCACTAGCAGCCAGGTGCACAATTCAACTTGACTTGCCCCCTCCAGCTACAATGCAGCCAGATTTGTGGCTTTCAAGTGCAGTGCAATCGAGTGAGATTTGTGGCTGCAGCAGGAATTTGTGTGTGTGTGTGTGTGTGTGTGTGTGTGTGTGTGTGTGTTGTGTGTGTGTGCTATGGGATAAAGGCTGGAATGGTGGGGCACTGACTGCATGGGGGAAAACTGCTACATTAAAGCAGATCTCAATCCTCACCACTAAAGAGTGCTAAAGAGTGTGTTTTATTGGCTTCCATTAGAAAGGAAACATACACTCTAGGGATATGCATCCACATCACCGAGGCCAATACAATACACATCTCAAAGCATCGCCAATGATACAGTAAAGAAGCAATTACTAATGTAATACGATACAAGTCACCTCACTGCGATGCAATATGATTCAATTACATAGGTACAGATAGTCTGTTTTTATTTAATTGGTTTCTCTTATGCAGACAGCAAATCACAGATTAATCATTTATGCTGTGTCTTTTTTACTTCTACAAACACGTGGTCCTTTCAAAAACATGCCTTTTGTAGTCCAAAAGATAAAAACTATAACATCCTACTGTAACACTCTCACTGGATATTTTTACAAATTAATAAGGTGACGGTGTTGGTTATTGTCTTGTTGTACTGAACAGAGCTCGGTACAGTATTTTGCTCACCAGTTTTCTTGCCAGGGGCACCACTGGAGCTAGCCAGAGCTAAATCTGATGAGGAGAGAGTGGCAAAAGTCTCGGCATTCAAACCATGTCAAACTGCAGCAGCACTGTCGCCCAGACATGTCTCCTACTTACGCAAGACCTGGCCGAGAGACTTCACAAGACCCACTGACTGCAGTGGAGATGCTTGAGAAACAGTTTAGAGAACAGGAATCAATTTAATATAAAATTATTGGTCACAATTTATTCATCACATTTGTAAATAATAAAATCATAAGACTAAATATATGCTATATACAGCATATAAGCAAAGATATTAGAAATTATATATCTCAAGTTCATCTTAAATTGTATCTGGTGCACAATTGTTTATTTCAGGCAATCACATTTTGAACTGTTATGCCAGTGGATCTTACCATACCTAACACATACACACACCTGAACTATGAACTCTCTTAGGTAAGTGAATGTTAAGGTGTAAGGATGTTCTCTTGTAATATGGATTTTACCATGCGATATTGTGAATCCAAAAATGGCAAACCATAAACACCACTGCATCCAACACAAATTAAACATGAACTTGAAAATCTCATGATGAATGGACCAGAGGAAATCACTTGGAATAAGTTTATATTAACTTACATTACAGAAATATCTTTTGTCTGCTGTTATTTCTTTCTTTCTTTCTTACTCTTAGAGTACTGTTAGTGATAGTGTTAACTTCTTTTCACTTATTTTCCAACAAAACTAAAGTGATGACTTTTGATCTAGTAACCATTAATAATGAAGCCCTCTGGTAAGAGCAGATTGTATTGTTTTTCTGAAGCAGCAAACAGAAAGTAGGCCACTTATACACTGTTAACACTGTACTGCTATCAGCACACTCTGTTTACTCTGCCACTAACCAATTTCTCAAATATACTGACACTGAACCAACAAGCTTTCTTTATAACTTCTTTTATATGAGCCCTTTCTGTACAGCTCATAAAGACCTCGAGACAACACATTTCACAAACTACACCATCAACACAGGCACGTAGACGGGAGAGAGACGGGAGAGTGTGACCTTGTCACGATCTAAAGCTATAGAAGACATTTCCCATTTGGTGATAGTGATATTAATAGTAATTAAATATCACAATTTCTAAAAATATATATCATAGTATTACAGTACTATATGATACACTATATGTCCAAATGTTCTGTAGACATCTGATCATCAAGTTTCCTCTGAAATCAATTGTTTTAATAGGGAGTTTGGCTGAACGCACTCAAACCCTCAAAGAAATGTTTCAAAATTTCCTGTAAAGCCGTCTCTGAATAACTTTTGTTACAGTAACATCTTTTATGCTTCTGAGACGGCTTTACACTCATTTTGAAACATTCCTATAAGGATTTGATTGCATTCGTCCACAACAGCATTGGTGAGGTCAGCTACTGATGTTGGATGATCGGTCCTGGATCACAAGTGCCACAGACCAAATCATGCCCAAGGATACTGAATAAAGCTCTATCTCTCACAGAACACAGTTCTACTCTTCCACCACCCAGTGTTAAGAGCTTTATGCCTATGCCTGGTATTGGGCATTGTTACAGGATAGCTGAGCAGAGATTGAAAAAACGGCATGGTTACATTAGACTCATGTGCAACTGCTTCAGAGCAGTTCTAATAGCAGTGCTTTTCTATGGTGATTCTGCAAGCTGTGTATGTGTAATTGAAATTCATTAGTTCAAAACTGTGTCTAGATGCTTTCAGACATATAGTGTATTTAAAGTGGCATTGTTAATGTCATCAATACTGCGACTCTGTACTAAAAGAATGTCTTTCAAGGCTTACATAGCTTGCTTTGATTACAGCGTTTTGTTCTGTTTCACAGTATTGTAAATGTTAACCAGATCAAACAACACACTTCCAAAAGAGGAACTTATTATTTATTAATTTTTTTAATGTATTTAATGTATTTAATGAAATCCCACTGGGCGTTCGAACAGCAGAGTCTCTCGCGGTCTTCAAACGCAGACTAAAGACCCATCTCTTCATAATGCACTTAAGTGAGTAAGCACTAGTAGAGGTGTAAGTTGTGTATGTACTTGTGTTGTGTTGCACTTATATTGCACTTAGAATGACCTTTTCTTTTCTATAGGTGTGAGCACTGGGCTGGGGTTGCCAGGTAGTGCTCTTTTTGCTCTATATGTGTGTATTGATCTATCTAGGTATCAGCACTGGCCCCCTGTTCGGGCAGTGTCTGAGCTCAGGGTGAGTTTTAGGCTCTAAACTTCCTGTACTAGCTGGAATATTATCCAACGGAACACTAAGCACGGTTGTAAGTCGCTCTGGATAAGAGTGTCTGCTAAATGCCGTAAATGTAAATGTATTTTGAACTATTCTTTCAAAACAATTCCATGCAGCCAGCAGATGACTTTTACTGCAAGAAGAAGGACGATATAAGAGATAAACAGGGAGAGGGAGAGTGTGAAAGAAAAAGACAGACAGACAGGAGAGACCGCTGATATACAGAGAGAGAGAAAAAGATAAGGAGACAAGGAGAGACAGAAGGAAGTAGGAGCAAACAAGAGAGAAAAAAGAGAGAAGGAGAAATAGAGGAGACAGAGACAGTAAGAAAGAGGGAGGAAAAGAAATAGATAGAGAGAAAAGAGACAGAAGGCAGAAGAAGAGAGAGACAAGAGAGGGAGAATGCAGAAGCAGGGAATGACAGAAAGAAAGAGGAGGAGATAGAGAGAGAGCAAAGGCAGAAGGAGAGAAAGAGAGAGAGGGAAGGAGAGAATCAGTGAAGGTAGAAAAATAGAGTACGAGAAAGATAAAGAGAGAGAAGGAAACATAGAGAGAGAGAAGGACATTGAGAGAAAGAGAGAGAGAGAGAGAGAGAGAGAGAGAGAGAGAGAGAGAGTCCTGCTGCTCACTGTGGCAAGGCTGTAAAATATTTCTGAAATAACTTTGCTCTCAGTGCAAAGTATTGACAGAGGAGTTAATGGCATAATTACACTAATAAGGGCAGAAAAAGAGAACATAGGGCCAAACTACATAGAATAAGAAAAAAAGAAGAGAAGAGATATTCATGAAGAGAGGGATACAAAGGTTAGGGTTAGGGTGAGAAACCTTGTCACTGGTTCTCTCATACAGCACATGAACTTCTGGTTTGTATGAGTAGATGGTTTGTAAAATCTTGCTTTAACCTTTAAAAGACACCCGAAACAAGAACGACATGTAATCTTCAATCCACATCACGTTTGTGCTTGTAAATAGTATTTGTTGATACTTTGAACTCTTTTATTTATTTACATTGAAACAAACGAAAGATGTGCAAATGTCATATGTAAATTGAATATATATGGATTTTATTTTACAGAAATATAAAATGTGGCCTATGGATATGGCATAGCACATTTTTTATTTTATGTTTAATATTTTAATATGTTTTAAAATGTATAGAAATTGTGCACTAATATTAGCAGATATGCCATATTTAGATTTGCTCCTGGTGAGGACGCGTTTCCTTAATTTTGCTTAGAAATGTAATTTTTTTTTCAGGGTTATTCAGCCTTATGTGTACGACTGAAATAGTAGCAGCAAAATAAATGTAATACCGTGACACTTGTAAGGGTTGACGCAGTATGACATGAGCTGCTTTATATTGTCTGTTGTACTTTGTGAGATGTATAATAATGTGTGCAGTGGTGAGGAGCTTTACTTCAGTGGATTAACCCTCTCTGAAAGGCTCACTCATGGCCAGTCTAATAAACATGTGCAAAGACCAGAGACCTAGTCAAACACAAACCCAATATTAATCAGTCAGTCAATCACTAAAATTGCATTAAGCCTATCACAAATATTATACAATGACCTGACTGCAATTAGTCAAGCTGACCACAATTATTATCCATAAGTGTTAGCTTTCACAGCCCTGCATTTACATTGCCACAAACATACGAATATACGTTTTATCTGTTGTGTCCAGGGCAATACATAATAAGATGAAATCATTTACTACAACACACCATGGGTCTTACATCAGCAGCAAAATGCTATACAAACTAGTGCGTTTACAGTTTAAAGGGTAGCAGTGAGTAATGTTTGTTTATTTCAGCTGGAACAGCTGTTATTTGGGAGTTACTAATTGTTGACGGTTAGAAACCAAGATAGACAATTGGCCATATGAGGCCTGTACTTATAAGAAGTTCCTTCCGTAAAACTCTAGGTATGATATATGTATTTCCCCACCTTAAATGGTGCAGCGGTTGCAAGCTGGCTCTTCAGGCATTATAATAATAACTGCTTTACCACTTAAGGTGGAACAAGAATAAAAAAATTATGAGAACTGCTGTAGTAGGATGGCTTGATAGTATAAATACTATAAATAGAAAATATTAGTAGAATTACAAGAAAAAAATTGTTTTGGTAGCCTAAATTAGCTTATCATGGGGAAAGTAGTAATATTCAGCTGAGATAGTACTGAATTAAAACTTGGTAGCTAGAATAGCATTAATTGCTAACTGCTAGGTAGCCTAAGTTTAATTGTATTCCACTGCTGTTTAAGTAGTTCCTATAGTCACATATGTGCATTCAGTCTTATTTTAAAATAATAACCAAATAAACAAAATGAACTCAAATCAATTAAATTGAACTGATCATATCCTAAAGAAACATAGAACCCCCATCTGAGACTTCCTTAAGGTGTGCACATGCACTTACAGAGCTAAATCAGTATGATCCACATTAATCTATAGCATCACTCCTGCTCTGACAGCTGCTTCCACTCCACAGTCAGTATTCCTACAAGCTATAAATATTAGTTTAACAGGTTTATTAGCGACACCAAATGAACTAGCAACACATTCCACTAATTTCTGACATGTTTACATCACGGCTTACTGCTAAAGCCACTCAAATTAATAAGTAAAGAACACGCAGGGAGATGTGGGGCCACTCTCATATCAGGGAAAATGATTTACGTGTAATTAAGGTTAAGAACATGAATAACTAAACAACTCAAGGCAAATGAGGTTTAATTATTAATCACATATCAGTCTTAGTCTGGATGAAATGATGTAATGAGGGATGTAATAAAGCTATAAGACTATAGCAGAGCAGAGGTTGCCGGCTTTTAAGGAAGAGGGTTGTTGACTGTGTTTTGAGAGCTCATGGGTGTAAACATTCACAAACTGTTTTTCTCCTCCTGAGTTTTTCATGTTGACAAATGGTATCTGTGCTGATAAAAATCTTACTATTATATTTAGAAATTCTGGAATTTTAACACCAAAAGTACTGAAAGCACTGAATTTACTTCAATTCCTTTCCACATTAATGAAATATACATAAGATGAATACAATTTTATCTTGCAGTTATGGCAATAATAAATCTATTTTATTAATTATGTGCATTAATGATGTCAATTTAGTACATTACTTTTTTCAGTGGTAAACAATTTCATACAGATACAAATTTCCATGTATGATGAAATATGAGGCATTTACAGGTGCACCTGAACCTCATATAAAAGATAAAGAGATGACGGAGAAAAAAAACTGATGTTTTAGAATCCGACCTAAGCTACATTCATATGTGGTCCTAAATCAGATACATATTGTCATGCCTGCTGGTTCTCCTCTCACCTCCGATCTCCCGGACTCCATTTCCCATAACACACCACCTGATGTCACATGTCCATCCTTGCCCTGTTTAATAAACCGTGCCTTGCTTTTAGCTCAGCGCGCATCACAATCTGTTTGTCCATCATCACACATATTCGATCCATTGCAGTGCAACCTCAACAGCACTTTAACCTGAAGTTAGCAGCAGTAAACGGTGGAACAGTAAAAGCAACATCTGATCTCTTTTCATCGTCGTCCTGCTCTAATACTGAGCAGATGAGAGCTGTTCAGAGCTAATTATCTTTGCAGCAAAGGGTTCTGCTGATTAGTTAGTTTGCTGTTCATGGCGCACATGATTCATTCACATATGATTACTGGTTAAGACATGTACCTCAAGTCATTCCAGAACGCTGGTTCATTTACATTAATGACAAATTCGAGTCACTTACCTACAGGAATGTAAAACATCATGTTAGAGAGATTAAATCTGACCAAAAAAATTAGACTTGGGCAATGAGGCTTGTAATGTGGCTGATCTACTGTTGTCATCACATCTTCATTAGTTTAATGCTGATTTTGCACTTTGCAATTGTTTCCTTAATATGGCCGGATGTTATCTAGGATCTAACATCAGGTTTTGTCATGCAAATTGTGCACTCATGAAGAATAAAACAACTGTTAGACCTTAGATCAGGACTCTTGGCCTTTATGAAATGGATGCCCTGCAACAATACACATATACATGTCTTTAAATAACAAGCCCTGGGTGGCCAGTCAGTTACTGAATAGTTGCATCTGCCAATGAGGCTGGCCTATGCACAAAAGCAAGATGCCGTTCCAGACCCATTCCAATGTTTGAGTGTTTTACTGCCCCATTCAGTTGTATCAAAAGCCTCCATAAAGCTGTCAGTGAATTCAACGCAGCAGAACCAACACTGATCTACAGCCTGAAACACAATAATGAGTTAATGATTAGCTGAGGGTGACCTAGCCTCCTAGCTCACCCAGCCAAACTAGCACAAAAACATCAGGCTGTAATAAACCTCACATATACGGCCTTCAGAATTCCAGCACAAATATAAATTATACTCAACATCCAGATATATAATCAGTGGAAGATTATGCCAACATCTTCATTTCTCTCTATCGACTTAACAAATCAAGAGATGAGGTCCATTCTACAAGTATTAGCAGCTAGGTTAAATGTTTCAAAACCATTTCAAGTGGAAGCCAACTTTCACTCTATACAAGAGAAATGTACATAGAACAAAACATATTGGATGTCAAACATTTTTGTGTACCATGGGGCATAATGGGGTGATATTTAAAAGAAATATTTTAAATTTTTGCCATAAAGAAATCCAGTTTGAAATGTTTATGGTAACAGCCAAACTCTATTCACTAAGGCAAAAGAAATAAATTCAACACTAACAAAGTGATGATAAATCAAACTGCTAATACAGAACAGATGAGGCTCAATGAAGAGACGCATCATAAGATACAGTTCTGTTTTCTTCAGCGTTTTTCAGCACATACCTTTACTGGAAGCAAAATTGTTAAACTGACTGAACTTTAATGCTGATTCTTCTCTACTCGTTTCACCTCATCTGCTCTGCATTAACTGCTTGATTTGTTCTGACTGCTTAGTTTGGAAATGTTGAATTTACTGCTCATGCCTTACTGAATGTGTACTGCATGTGAACTGATAGAAATGCACCCGTATACAATTATTTTGTGTAGTTTACTTGTAATAACTTGGCATTAAGTGATTTTATTCATACGGAAATTATGCCATTTGACGATTCTACTAAATTAGTTCTAACTGTAGTGCCAAAATACAAGAGTCTTGTTTTAGCCACACCCCTGCATTTTAAAGCAGGAAGTGAAACTGCATCCCTGCCCCTCATGGTCACATGGTGAGCAATTAGATCCCAATGAGTCTTATTCATCAATACCCTATACAATTTTTCCTTGAATATTTTGATTCAGAATGTCAGCTACTAAGTAAACATAGCTAGCAAAAAGGCAGCTATTCAGTCGACTTTTGGCCAAGAAAAGACAATCACAATTATTTATAAATAATAAATTAAAAATTTCATGATCATGCCAGCCCTACATAACTAACCATGTTATTAAAATATGAACATTATTCACATATTATTTATAATTTAAAATATTACATAGCAGAATATAATTCAGACCTATATCTAGGCCCTAACTTTTACTGAGCAGCTGACCAATATAACAGGTCAAGAACATTGAAGCAGCCTGAATAAAATGGCACTTGGAAGTCACACAATTTAAATGTGGCAAATAGTTGCAAAAAAATAAAATGTTCATTAAAACAAGCACATTTTATTAAACAATTGTGTTTATGTAATATATTTTATTTGTGTAACCGCTTGTCACATTCTAATGGTGAATCATTGTGTCTGTCGCTCACTGAAAAAAGCCATTCTACTCATCACTATCTATGTTGACACATAGTAAATGCGCTTGCCCAAAGCCACAAGGGTCTTCGCATTGATTGGCAGATGACAGTAATATTTAATTTTGCTGACAGCGCTTTGGCTTTCTGAGCTTAATCACAGACACGATCACGAGACACGTCTGACACTCTGATTAATCAAAACACAGAAATCGATGGCCCCTGAGGCTGAGACAGCCAAGCCAGACGTTTTTGGATCAACTCCACAATTAAAGCAATGACAAACAGCAAGAAAGCCGGGATGTTTTCATACAAGCTTCTATCTGAGGGGGAAATTTGGTATGTTAGTTTAACAATTCAGTGGTGTCTTTTTGGTTCATCAGTAGTGACACTGCCTGAGCTGAAAGAAATTGGACTGGTTGTCACAATTAGCGAGCTTGATTAAAAGAGCAGTTTGTCAAACAAAACAAATTTGCACAATTTTTTCCTCTGATGTCAACAATCAGTCAAGACTAGATCTATAAAAAGATGCATAAATTTTAGGTTTCTACAAAAGATTTGAGTTTTTTTCATGTTATAGATAACAGTATGTAATACAGTGTCAGAAACCGCATAAGCACGATTATTTGAGTTTGCTTAATAACTCAA
This sequence comes from Semaprochilodus insignis, assembly GCA_034552555.1. Classification (NCBI taxonomy): domain Eukaryota; kingdom Metazoa; phylum Chordata; class Actinopteri; order Characiformes; family Prochilodontidae; genus Semaprochilodus; species Semaprochilodus insignis. Next base: position 14,459,742 of record CM067476.1, on the reverse strand, counting down.
AATGGCACATGTGTCATAATTTGGGAAAGCTATTTAGACAAATTAGTTGGTGAGTATAAGCGTCAGTTATTGGTTAGCTACACTGTGGAAGTCATGATGCATTCAGATGCATTCTGTCCAGGTGTTGCATACAAAACTGGTGTGCAAGTCTAAAAGCGTTTATGGATCATGTGCATGGAGCCATACAAACATGCTCCTATTCCTCACATCATTGTCCAACAAAAGGCAAAACCATTCTTACCTTTTAATTTAAGCCAATGCAAGGAAAGGACATCCGATGTGCTCAAATGATGTGCATTAAATAAATTATAAGATACATGCTTTTTGGGGGCAGCAAAGATGTGCAAATCAAAAAAAGTTGGTTGATATATTACACATGTGAGCAATTACAAACTCTATATCATTAACTTATAGCAACCAGACCTAGGTTTTGCCTATTGTGGTCTTAAAATATAGTTTATGCCTATCATGGTCTCAAACAGGTAGTAAGATACTTCCTTTAATAATGGCAGTAGATGCAACCTCAAACGTGTGCTGGAAGAACATTTACCGTTAGAATAACATTAAATTCTCAGGACCAAAATATGTTTGTGGTGCAAAGCAAGCTGTGTTGTGAATGCAATAAGTATGCAATCCAAGATATAGTTTCACAAATGTTATATACATTTGTTAACTGGTGTAGCATAACACCAACAATTTAGTGGAAATTATTTAATTTAATACCACTGCTATCTACTTGTGGCTGAACTTTCATTTTCTGTTTTGTATTGAGCTTGTTGACAGCTCCATTATTAGCATGGGGTGCTTTTTAAATCCTGTGTCTCATGCAGTTAGTGGACAAGTCCACATACAGTTTGGATGACGAGTTGCCGAACGTTAAAGACACATCAAAGCACATTTGCGCTGCACTCATACGTAATCTGGCCCATATTTTTCAGACATTAAACATGCCTTGGTTGACTGACTACATGTGGGGTGAAGAACAAACTGTGTACAAGTTATGCTTTAAAAAGGTAGAAACGCATAAACCATAATCCAAGAGAATCCACTGCATCAAAAACATAATGCTGGAAACTGTCAGAAAGGCCTAAAACATCCATGCTTTTAGCTTCTTTAAATGAGAGCTTAATTACAGTGGCTGTCAGAGGCGCTGTAGTCGACCGGTTTATGAGCACAGGTAGTTCCAGGCACCTCCCTCGAGTCCACACTCTATTAAAACTAAATACAGCTCTGTGTGCCTGTCAAATTCTAAACAATAAAGCCACATGACACAAATATCAGGCTGCCAGTGGCACAATGAGACAGCTAGAGAAATCTCCCAGCATGCACCGCTGCCAATCAAACATAGTGCTGTTAACAGACATACTGTCTGGACACACACTCCCCAGAGACTAAACGCAATGTGAAGTTTCTCCATCACGCACACACATGGATATTAGCTATCAGTAGCTACTGGGAGTGACCGTCACTGTCACCAACCTAACACACACTGTGTCCTCCCACTCAACACACACACACACACCTGGACTTATTAAAGCCCCACCTGCAGCTCAACTGTCCAAGGTGGAAAAGCATTCGCAGTCATCACCAGCCATAACAAAAATATGCTGCAATTCCCCATTCACACATGATTTCACAATATTTAAAGCTGCATTAAGTTCTGAGTATTTGGATACCTCTCTGGTGGAAATGAACTGCACACAATGCCAGGGAAAACATTTTGTATAGTCAGTTTTTCACCCTGAGCAGGTGAATCTGATAATTAGAGAATATTAAAAGTACTTATCATTTTATTATCATATTAGCTCATCTTAATATATTTTCTGTAATATCAACACAGCAAATTACTGTGAAGCTGATGCTGAGCGGTGCCACACAGCAGTATGTGACATCAGCAACTGCGAGTTTAAAAAAAAACATTTGTTTTTATTGTGAGCGTTTATGTTTTGGTGTTTTAATTGTCCTGAATATTATTTTACTTCATCCTTTACATCTTTTAGAGGCTGTCTTTTAAAGTATGTCACATTGGTTAGCAATGGAGCTAACTGAAATACTGTATGTAGCACATAACCTTCGTTTCATATCACATTTGTAGAAAAGGATGAAAAATTCATGCAAAAGTTTTAGTATGTACAGATTTGTTTTGACCCGAATGTGTCAATAAAAAATGAAAATTGAAAGTAAATACATTTTTAATATAAGTAATTTATTGTATAATAACATATAAATAGCATCATAAATGACAGTCAATTACAACAACAATACATGGGGTTTTTAATGGTGAATGGAAATATGCATTTGCATATAAATATATTTAAACTTGAACACACACACACACACACACACACACACACACACACACACACACACAAAATCATGTACGTTGTATGCCTGGTGGGTTGTTGTCATACTGTTTCATGTATTGAAGTCACTGCCAATACAAAGGCCTAATCCCTCGTTATACCGAAGCCTCAGAGGAGGAGGAGGAGGAGGAGGAAGAGTGGATGGGGAACATTTATATTCCCCAAAGCTCATAAATCTACCCATTAGAACAATGTGGTCACTGCACAGCAGGGTCCTCCTGTGGGAACCTTGCATTTATACCATGACCCTGCCACTCTCACACATCCTCATAAAACAGACCACTAAGCTCTAAAGAGCCACTATGCTGTTCTTCATAACACAAACAGTAAAATACCAGATCTTTTATTTTGATTTTTAACATTGGCAGGTAGATTATCTCAGTATTGGAGCCAGATTTAGTGTATTTTAGAAGTATAATTCATGTATATAATCTAATTAAATTCATGTAATATGTGCATAGAAAAAAAATTGGTCAGCACTGTCTTTCCCTCTGAGGAAGGTTTGTCTGTTTCTTTATCTTCATCTTTTCTTACCTTTTCAGCAAACATGGGTCAAAGCCATCTAAACACAGGTGTCCTGGGACAGCACAGTGGAGGCCTTCTCTGATACAGTGATGGAGTGTTAATGATGCCTAGCAGTATTTCTCCCCCCAGCAGGAGGAGTGATATGTGTCCAAAATGGGGCAATTCGACTCTGAACAGCCAGAGTGGAATTTATGCAACCTTAACATTAATTAATCTCAACATTAGTCAATATGTCACACTGCTAAGGCCTCAAGAATTTGGAGTGATTTTTCTATACCGGAAAACATTAGAAGGCATTTATCACAACCAAGATTTTTAAAATAAATGTCTGAATGAGACCATAGGAGAATGAGGCTGCAGTGCTACAGACAAGTTAAAAGTCTGAAAGTAAAGTTTAAATAAACAGCTGCCAGTTATTGGGACATCGTGAATGCTCCTCTAACGCTGGTGAGGGTAAACCAAAACCTCTGGGAGGCAGCGGAAATGAATCAGTCAACAGCCATGATTGTTTACCGCTGGGTGAGTGTGCCACATGAAGTTCAGAATAATGTTGAATATATATCATCTATTGACAATTAGCTGACGATTGACACTGAGTTGACAATAAGTGATGCAGTGATTTGGGAAATTATGGACCAATAAGCACCTAAATATTTAGCTTTTCTGAATAAAAAGTCCTCAAATACAGGGTTGAATTATCAGCTAAAATGTAAACATCCATTGCCAATACTTTTTAAAAGCAGTCATCTGCCAATACCAGCACACAACAACAAATACAACAACAACAACAATAATAACAATAATAATAATGGATTTATAAAGGTCAAATGAAAGGTACACACACCTTCACACACACACAAACACACAAGCACAAGCACACACACGATCATCCTCCGACAGCACCGTTGTTCACTTGAGGGAAATCAAACAAACAGCATAATTACATTCTTACAGGCAGAAAGTGCTGTTAATGCACACTATATCTGTACTGGCGGGTTGGAGAGGGCCTTAGGGCACAGCAGCATTTGTTTGTGTATGAGTGTGGGGGTGTGTTGCTGTGTCTGTCTGTGTGTGATATACGAAGAGCTGTGGGCTTTCTCTGCTGCGAATGCTAAATCACCTTCCAAACAAGAGAGCCTCCAAAAAGTTCACTCAATTAAAAAAGTGCTCTGGGACGCAGTTAATCCAACCTAGTGAGTTATGACAGTGAGGGAGAGAGAGAAAAAGAGAGGGAGAGATAGAGAATGAGGGGGCTCTTTATGATAAGTGTGGAGAGGGACAGAGGGGAAATTATTTAACAGTATGAATAAAGTATATCAAAATGAGCATGAGACGGTAAAATGTTCTTCAGCTTTGGCAGACTGTAAAACAGCCTCAGCCAAAACTTATACAAGCTGCGTATTACTCAGGATAAACGCATAACAATCTTTAATGAATGGCTTTTTTTAATAGAGCCAGAATGCTCCAATTCTACATGCTGACCCATTTTACCCTGAATAGTGTGGACATGCTAATGAAATTAAATTCGACAAATATTAGGTAAGAGGAGGTAAGAAAAAAGTTCCAGTAATGTTTAGCTTTGAAAAAAGGTTCCCCACTTATTGCCTATGAGGTATATAAAATATGAGTGCACAAATAAATTGAGGTGCACAAAATCACTGACACTCTGTTGACTAGAGCTATACCAATACCAGTTTTTCCTTTCCAATACACTACCTAATCCTAAAATATACATTATATATTATACTGTATACAGTATATCATATAATATCTAATATTAATGCAATTATCTGTGTCACAAATAAAGTGTGCTCTACATGTTTATATGTATTAGATCCAAATTGCATTTGATTATACATATTAGATGTGAATGCCATTTTCTTCAGTTTGATTTTATACATTAGATACTGAGGAAAACATATTTGTGTTCATTTGCTATACATTCATTCAGCATTTACTACTACATAGTTAAAAATAAGAAAAATGTTTACCAGCTTTTATGTAATTGTGAAATATCCTTGCAAAATAGCTCAAAACAGAACTGAAGAACATATCATTGCTGTCCAAAGAAAAACTCTCCAAAATGGCAACTTTACAGGAGAGGCCAAAAACCTAATTTAATTTTAATGTAAGTCAATGGAACCAGTCGTTTTTCTAAGTGATGTTCGGCCATTTGTGTTGGTTTATTCATCAAACTTTCCCACAATGTAAACATCAGCTACTGTGTTCAAATGATGCTTAAAAGTAAAAATCGACAAAAGTGGATACACATTTTCATTTGGAAAGCGGCATAACAGATACATTTGCACAGCTTGTCCGTCAAGAAAAACAAGCTACATGTTATTTCACATACAAATTTCTCAAGTCATTTGTCTCATATGTGTGCGTTGTTCACTCAAGCTTTACTCTTTGAGCGTCAGTCTCTGCCGGAGTTTTGTGAATACCACCCTCATTAATGCTCTCAGTAGCAGCGAAACAATGGGCCAAAAGACCCTGCTGATGAGTGACACAGCTGACTGACAGAGGCGTCAGTTGGTTGGGTTAGTGGACACACTAGCCGAGCTTGTGACATGCCTCGCTAGTTAAAGGCTAGCATTAAACCATGAGTCCGGCGGTTCCTTCCACTCCCTCAATAACAATCTTTGATAGCAAACTTAAGAAAACTTGAGAAAAGTTCCACCACTGAAACTTTGAAAGTCCATTTACCTGTATAATTTTACGCCAGTGTTATGCCGCAGATGGCACGCTCAGTAACAATAACACTCCACATGGCTGTATATCTTAGTAGGTTTTGTTGTTCAAGAGGCATGAGTCGGATTTGAAAGCACTCCAGGTTCAGGTAAGGACATTCACTCTGCAGTTATTACTCAGACTCTAACAACTATGCGCACTGCAGATTCATACTGTATTAAAATCACAGATCTTAGACGGTAGTCCCTTAAATTATAGCACCTCCCCAGCTAAAACCAAACCAAACCGAGCACAAGCAAATCTTGAAAACCCACTCCGTAAGTCTTTGCCGTAGTTTGACCTAGAGCACTTAGGGGAAGCCTGTAGCATTGGCTAGCGTTTAGCTTGTCTCTGGCAGCAGGTCAATGCTCCGGTCAGGGCAGTCTGAGCATGGATTAGCCCACAGCAGCCAGAGGAAGCCAAGGAGGAGGCATTAATCGATCTGACGGTGAAAAGCGCAGGACAGTGTAGTGATGAGTTTGTGAGCAGGCTGCGAGACGGAGTGTGAGAACTGCCCTAATCCCCCTGAGTTAATGTAGTGACCACAGCAAGGGCTTTATTACTGAGCTCAGAGCAGATCCACTCAGGAGTCTTCGCTCCACTGAGATAACACACACAGAAAGAAGCTGAGCCAGTCAGTCTTCTACTGCAGGGCTACACACTTATACAGTTCTCTCAGCAGTCTGACTCACATCCAACTACTGGAGTCAGCAGAGTGAGAGCAAGCTATGGACAAGTTCATTCTTAAAAAGGCACCTTCTCCAAAGGTTAGATGAACACACAACCTGCCTGCCTCTGTCCTGTCTAAGCATTCAAAAGATACAGAATAACATGGGAGGTAAAAACTACATCGTCATTGCTGTGCTGGAAACACCTGTGCCAGAGCCATATACGTTAACACAAGACTGCCAGCACCACTACCTAAAAAATATCTGATCTCTTTCCTTTGATGATAAACTGCACAGTAATATGTAACTGTACACCTGCAAAACGTAAGGTAAGCGCATACATGGAAAGTCAAAGGCAGGGACCACTTACAAACAGTAAGAATGAGGAGATGGGGTGGGGATGCAAAGAGACTTGCAGATAAGCAGCTAGGGTGGGCAGGCTGAAGCATCTTAAATAAGCACCCTGACAAAATCAGCCAGTTGTATGTGTGCAGGCAATCAGCTGAGTGCTTAAGTTAGGGTGCACATAATAGATTGCAACATTATAAAACATTTATAGTACCTAATAACAGGACTTTGCAATTCCTTAAAGACATTTTTATCTCTTTCTGCATGCCTCCTTGCAGCCATTCTGCCAGTGAAATGGAAATGTCTCTAGGATTATTTATTAACATCATCACATAATAAATATATTTTCCTATAACTCTGTTATCAGATTAGTTAGCTCTCTGAGTGTGAAAGGACTCAGGTGTTGTGCTGCTAGCGAGCAATAAGGGATGAAGAGAGAAGGGTTAAGAACTCCCTGCTATCAAAATAATTCACACCTCTCCACAAAGGTGGCTGTGCTGAGATTAAACGGACACCACTGCAGTTTTCTTCAAATCAAAAAATTGTGTACAATGCCTTGGCTTGTGCTAACTTTTTTTTTTACTGATTTTCACTGTTTGAAGATAATTCAAACTGATTGGGTTGCGCTGAGAGGAGGATGATGAAAAGATTTGAGAGCATTCACAAGGCTTTTACAAATCTCCGGAATGCCCTGCAAGACACATGGGAAAGTATTTTTAAGAAATGCAGCAGTTATAGGAGTACAAATGTGCATGTGTGTTATTATTTCTCCTTTAATTTATTAAGTTCTAAACTTTGAAAGAAAACATGGGCATTTTTATATAAAATCTTAAAGAGTCTGTGTATGTCTGTGTCAGGCTGAAACTAGAAACTGGAATGAACATACCTCCATGTTCCATTTTAAAACCATAAATTGTTACACCATTACTTCATTCCTCAATTAGCCTTTGACGCCATGGTGATTAGAAACTGGACCTCGTCCTTTCTCACGGTCAAGAGCTCAAGGCCCAAAATCTATCCTCGGCAAAAATATGCACACTATCCCACAGTATCATATTTCACCCACCATGAACAGAACGTCTATAACCCCAGATAATGAGGTTATAATATGGTACATGCTGTAGGAACACTAAAACGACGAAGATGCAACATGAACTCAACACTGCTTTTAGCCAACGGGCTCTGTCCTTCAAAAAGCAAAACTATGCCCCCCCCACAAGATCATAGTTTCAACCTGACATCACTGATTTTGTTGCCAGAGGTTTTAATAATTGATTGAATGTGTACCATTTATGATTTCCACATTATAAATAATATTACATCTACATAATTACTCCCAAAAGTGACAGACAAAATTGTGTTGCCATAAAATCCAGCCAAGAAAAACAAAAAAATCCAGCCAAGAGTGACTGTGAACAGAGACTGACCGCTGACGAAGAGCTAGAGGAAAGGTCTTCAAATACAGACCATAAATCCTGTTTCCAGTACTTTAATTGTGATTAAGTGACCTGTTGATGTAAGCAACAGGCCAGCCATGTAGCATGAGAAGCAAAATCCAGGACTGGAAACTGGACTCAAGGTCTGGATTTGAAAACCTCTAAAGCATGGCTAACACAAACTGTGCTTTGTAACTGCTCAACAGCAAAACAGAGCTACAAGCAAGGGCTTCCAATAAAGTGACCAGTAGGTGCAGCTCAGTCCAGCTGAGCTGACCAACAGCCTTTGCCCTTTTAAAGCACAAAGCAGCAGAATGTGATTTGGAACACCACTGATCTCCAGCCATATCAATCATCTCATTAGTGTCCCAGCTACAACATCCTAATCAATTACAGTGAAAAACGACTGCGCCCGAATTAATTAATTCATAACAGAAAAATGACTCTGACAGAAATAAAATTAAACTTGGTGCAACCCCCAAATCCTTCTGAACTAATCTGACAACCTCAAGAAGTGGAAGCAGACAACAGTCATATATTTTTCCCCCACATGTAAGATTATGCTTTAAATAATCCCTTCTTTGACAGGCAACTTTTATTATTTTCTATCTGGGTGCGTCTTGGTGGTGTTTGTTTATCTCTAGGTTTTATTCTGAGTCGAGTGAACAAGCAGGGACTGAACTGCTGTGAATAACAGATGAATAAAAGCAATGTAGAAGTTTTGCGACAACGCCACGATAAGACAGAAAAGCAGCAGATAGTACTATATGGCTTCCCAACACAGATGCAACTTTCAGTAATAAATAAAATGTAGATTCATGAGTTGCATTTTTGTGCATTTCATTTCAAGTGAGAGCCCTGCCATGTGACACAATTGAGGCATGAACAGCAACACCGACCAAAGGCATCCAAACGGACGTCATCTCCTGTCTGCATAACTTAATTTGTTTATGAAAAAGATACATTTTTTATGTTGTTTTGGTAGATATATTTGTTTTATGTCTTTTCATCCCCTCTTATGCTCTTATTCAGTAATTATAGAACAGATAGTCTTAAAACGAGGCTGAGGCATTTTAGAAGCCATTATAAAATATTCAACATCCCACACATTTGACTGTACACATTAATTATATATTGTATTACTGCACCAAGGTTTTTCTGTTTTGTAAAAGCAGTAAGCCACTAGTCTGCGTGCTACAGGGATTTCACCCTGTTTTGTGTCACTGTAAGACTGGGAGTCTCATGGCTTATTGTCCTAGAATATCACAAGACAGATGAAACAGGACACAAGCAAAACCAACAAGCCCAGAAAGAACACAGCACAACATGATTCAGATTTTCACAGTTACTGTATGTCATAAAAACTGACTTTTTATTTGTATAATGTATGATGTCAGTGTAAACATTCACTGCATATTTCATTGCATTTCACGGTTAGCTTTCTATAATCATTCTTAGAAATCAACCTGCTTTTTGAGCGATGCCTGCATAATTTATTCAGCATGTGTGCATACAGTATCTGGAGTTTAAATAGAAATGCCAAATAAATGTGCACCAAAATAAATGTGCTACTCTTCTCTTTTTCTTTTTGATTTTTTTCCTGCTCATTAAAACCCAAATAGTGACAGTCACTGATAGACCCGTATGATAACTAAGGAAAGCAATTATTCTACAATAGCTTGGTGGTCCCAGCATGAGACCCTGCAGAGAAAGAAATGGCTTTTAATCTAAACCTTCCACTGCTTGCAGGGGCTGAGTGTGTGTGCATACACCATTTTGTGTGGCCCCACTAGTCACTGTAAGAAAAAAAAAATCACGAAAAGAAGAGGGAAAAAAAAAACATGGCATATCTGAAATGACTGTTTTGCATGTGGCAACGGTCATCCAGCGAGTGAAGTGTCAGCCAATGAATATGGATTAGATTCTTGTTATTTCCTCAAGTGTTTTTGACCGAAGAAGACAAGCTCCTACCTGCAGAGCTGGATTGCTTAATAAATGACATGCTGTCCCATATTTAAGCCTAATTGTAACATTAGATTCCAAGTTAGTTTCCTACAAACAAGCCCTGGGATGGAAAAAATACAAGCTAGAACCTGAGCAGAGGTTTGAATAGGAAATGCTCCCAGTGGACTACAAGAGAGTTTCTTTGCCACTATTGCTACTAGCTCCTCAGTAGCGCTGGCCAGTACTTTCGCAAAAATGGTACCACTAAGGGTACATGCACCAGAAAGGGTGCATACAGTGTAAGATGGTTGAAAAGCTAACCCTCAGATAAAGTATCTGTCATACAATATATGAAGTCACCTTCTAGATTCAGTGGCATATATGATAAGCAAATATTTTATTGGTTTAAGGGGTAATGAGTGTAAGTCTAAAGATCACTTCACAATACTTCATATAATTTTAACTAGATAAATTAACAACAATTATACTTTCATAAGACATTAAAACTGGCTTCAGGAATCAGGGAACCAGCTGAAATCCCTTTCTGGTGCATGTAAGTGACATTTGCAGTGGCATCAGTGAAGAATTCAGTACATTTCACGCTCGCATAAACACTAAAAGGGAGTCATGACATGGATGTGCCATAGACATTCCTTCATACGCCTAAACCAAAAAAAGAAAAACAGATGGTCAGATCTGTCACTAAAAATAATCATAAAAGAATATCACTAATATCATCACTAATATCACAAAATGTATTTTTTCTTTATTTATATCCATTTTGTATAAGCCCTTTCCCTTCATACATCCCTGGTCAAATTATATGTTTTCTCAATTCCTTAACTGAAATAAGTTAATACATCATCTTAAATACTGCATGGTTTCAGGCATTTCGAGCCACATTTTGTGAACAGAGTATGTTTAACATACTGGAAAAAGATATATCATCTAAAATGTGCCATAATTTTTGTTAGACTGTATTTTATGCTATATTTTCCGCAAAATATTACATTCAGTAAGTAAACAGCAATTGTGAATTAAAATGTACAGAAGTGTTCTCTTTCTAAGTTTTGCATTTTACTCTCCTTTTAAAGTCTCTTTTTTTTTACTTTTTGGGGTATATCAGATTACAAAAAAACTATAATTGGTTGTTTTTCATACAATTAATAAAGCTTTCCCAATTTGTTACTGGATAATAGCGGTTGTCCAGGTGCCAGCTCCAGGTGCCAATTTGTGATTCTGGGACAGGCAAAAGACAGGTATGGGCCCTTGGGTATATATTTTCAAATGATTAGTCTCTCTGTTCTGACTGAAAAATAAAACATAAAAAATGAATTTGCTTTGTTAGTGTAGCAGTAAATGTTTTGCTTTCCTCCCTATTTCTTTGCTACATGTGTATAACTTACATTTAATCTCCAATCAATAGCACCGTTCATGATTCACATTAATTAGAAATATAATTATAGCAGCATAATACAACAATTTCATACATTTATTTGCATTTATTGAAAACCTTTTTGAATTGTGGCTCCAAATTGAGCAATGCTAGTGTAAACGCACCATGGAAATGCAAAACAGGAGTGCACAATTAATAAAACAAAAGCTGGGGAAAACTCAAAAGTCAATTATCCAAGAAGGAACAAGAGGGGTAAAATCAAGCAACTGCATTAAATAAACGCTTAAGATATTTAAATTGTATATTGCACTGACATCCAGTTAGCTTCTTGTTGCTATAGCACTACTATACACTGGTTGCTGATGTTGTTTATAGGTTCCCTATCATTGGCCTAAACTAAAAGTGCATTTTGAGGTCATGTATCCAGATAACCGCATATCATCATGTTGCCCACCTCTAGCTACAGTTAATAATTAACAAGCAAAAACTTCACAAATGTGCATGAATCTTTAAGTGTCATCTTCAGGCAAGGGGAAAAAAAAGACTGTCTCCAGGCTTAATGTCTGGAAGAGCAAAGAATTCACAACCCCACCACCCATCAGGCTTCAGGGCAAGCCAGCACTTGTGTTAAGAGTGCACACAGGCACATGTTTGCACACTCATGCACATGCACACACAAAAGGATGATAAGACCAAAGGTGCCAAAGAGGAAAACAAGAGTTATCTATAACTACAAGCAGAAGATCCAAAACTAAAAACAATTTTGCACTCAAAAAACGTATGAACTTTACCTTCTTTCTGTTAGACGCTCATTCTGCTGGGGAATGGAAATCGAATCAACATTTTTAATCAATGAGGTGTGAAACAGATAAAGCATACAGCACATCTGCACCTTTCTCCGTATTGTAGCATCCTGCTACCGTCTCATTTGGCCACATGGGAGACCTTGGCCGTGTGAAACGGTTAGAGCAAAACACCACAGGTAATGCCAGAAACACAGTAAGAGAGACTTAAAACTTAATTAGCTGGGACGAATAAAAAATAAAGTATTCCCCACAGCAAAATATTACAATATGAGAGGTGGTGACAGGCATAAATATAATATTGTAATACATCAAGAGTATATGTGGTATATCGCAATATTTATTTTTTCAGACATCTCGCCAGTTGGAATTGTTAAACTATTAAGATAATGAAAAACATCCATTTAGTTGGGTGTGTCTAAACCTTTGACTGGTACTGTATGTTGTGCTGGACTGTGGGGGTGTTAAGTGGGTTAGTGGTTCAATGTTAGGGCCTACCATCACTGACCTGCCTGTTATCCTGGCTGTTTAGTAGTGCTGGGTGCTGGTCTTCACTGTTGCCATGGTTCAATGAAAGAGCTTTCATCTAAAGCGCTTGTATTTTTCTCCACATAAACGCTACAAAATCGAAACAATCATTTACGACTGCCACAATAAACAGCAGTTTATTGTTTAACACAATGAAAATACTTTTATGAACACTGACTTGCTTGCTCAACTATGAAGATGAAAATCCAGCTCGTTTTCCGTTTGGTAAATCATATACATTTGCATCATGCAAATATATTCCATCAGTTAAAGAAAATAAATGCATAGTTTTACTGAAGCACTTCCAAAACAGGGGGAAATTGCATTTATGGTTACTGTGAAAGAAGTTTAATTTACATAACACTTTCACATTCAATCAAATAGAATCCTCCTGGCATATATGTCAATGTAAAAGAAATAAAATACATTTAGTGCCGGTATATTTTCCGTTTGTAGGCCAAACAACCCCCTTTGGTTCAATTTATAGAGTTACGTACCCTTCAACAACAAGTCATTTAAAACCAGTGGACTTCTGAAATCACTGGCTATGTTGTATGTATGTGTGTGTCAAGAGATAAAAAGAAGGATGAAAGGCTATAAAAAAAAAAAGTTCAAAGTTTGCACTTCTGAGGCCCTGCATTTTAAGTTTTGCTCAAAAGTAGAAAGGGGAAAAACAGGCTCATTTTAAGGCTGGGTCACTATGTTTAAACTAACAAACCGAACGCAGAGGCTCGGAATAAAGCTGTTAAACGCTGAACTGCTCCTGCTCCAGAGATAAAGGCACTATTAGACACACAAAACTTTCACTAGAAAACCGAAGAGGGCATTCAAATTGGTAATTAAATTCAGTTTATTTTCAACTTCTCTTCAGAGACTGGTAGTAGAAGTGCAGCCTCCAAATCCGCCATCAAAGAGGAAATAAGCAGCCGAGCAAATCACTGGGTTTGATCCACATCCAAGTGCAGTGACATGTTCTGAGGATTCCCCTTGGTCACTGTGCCTGCGGTGCATGTATGCAGTACGCAGCTCGTCAAAGTTTGGGAACACGTTTTTTAATTGAGTAAGAAAACATGCCAACAATATTCAAAATATTTATAAAAACTACTTTAAAATACGTTGCGTATATTCTATTATATATAAGCATTTTTAAATAAAGGTTTTGCTAGCATAACACTACCGTTTGCTAATCCACTCTAATTTTAATATTTATCTGTCATACTCAGGTTCAAATTCACCTTGTCTTTCGTCAGGTTTTGCCTAAATAATAATTTTATGGCATAAGGGAGTGACTCTGAGTTAGCCAAAGGTGGACATGGAGGGAGGAAGAAGGTAAATATGATATTTTTGGTTAATTAGGTTTTTCTTGATTGCTGGTGCATGGAAGACGTTTTAGAGTCCTTACACTTTTGCTTTCATCACGCTGTGTGGGAACACATCTGATACACCACCACAAGCCAAAGAGCTGCAGTTCAGCAGTAATCAATTAAAACCTGAGGCTGAACAATGAAGAAGGCAAACAGCACAGAGCTGGAGAGTAAACAGCTCAAAGCCTGGATCAGCAGTCACAGAACAGTTTAATGCTTAAAAGTCTACAGATAAAACTAGTTGGTATCATTTTATATTAGCCATTTTAAAAGCAAAAGTCTTTCTGTCTTTTAAGCTGTTCTTTTTGGTTAATGAGATGATTTCACACTGCCTGTATCACATTCTCATTCACTTTGATATGTGAAGAACAGAATCCAACATACTGTTTCCTTTTTTTTTCTGCGACCCCGATTAAACAAATGAAAAATAAGAGTTTCCATAGTGAATGTGTACTCAGAAACTCAGAAACTATCATAGAGCATCCGACAATAAAGGCAATAACGAGCTTTTTCTATACAGTGATAGGTAAGTAGTGCATAGAACTGTCCTATGACCACATTTTATGCCTAAAGAAATAGCAATGCTATATTCTAATTATTATTAGAGAAAGAGAATGTGCTTTCCACATTCTGTGCTGGTAATGAAACTCTACATATTTTATTGTGATTTGAATATGATGGAAAGTTTGTGCCTTTTTACAATTTTCTAACATGGAAACAAAAGAAGAAAGTCCAAAGCTCAATCTGCTCCCCTTTTTAATACAGGACGTATCTCAAATGTGAATGTCAAACGTTTATTTATGTATTTAAGCAGTATAGCAAAACAACAATAATGAGCATAGATTTCTAAGTGTTAATCTGCAGGTTCTCAAATTCCACCGCTCTGGCGCCATGTTGGGGTCAGCGCTGAAAAAGCTGTGACAAACACCACTTAAACACATCCGAACGTGAGCAAACAAACCCTGTCATAAAACACTCTGCCAGCTGGAGTGCTGGACATGGGGGGCATTCGTGGAGCTCCTAAAGGTCAAGACCTTCAGCAACAGCTCCGACAGCTAAATTTAATGTACAACTTGTTCAATCTACCCATTTAAACAACATCATGCCCAAACTGGGAACCATTCTACTCTGATTTCAGATTGGCCAGCACCATTCAGTAACTGTTTAGGCTAATGAATCATTTCAGATATCCGACCCACCGTGGTTTTGACCAGTATCAGACCAATATTGGTACAGAATATTATACAGAAAATGTGAAACATCCCTGCGATATCCCCTTTAGAGTAATTCAGGTAGACTGATTTGCCCTGATTTGTAGACTGATTTATTTTCTAGATAAACCACCCCTTAGTAAACAGTACTTACAAAGTGGAATAGAAAATGAGGCTAACTCCAGACGCCGCCCATGTCTACCCTGTCCACAATGACACACTGACTCTCTCTCTCTCTCTTTCTCTCTCTTTGGCACTCTCACTCTGTGGGTATGAATGAAAGCGTCCTGTATGTTGCCCTCCCTCAAAGAGGTGTAGGGACATGCAGAAAGAGAGAGAGGGAGAAAAAGAAAAGGGGCAAATGGTGAGTTTTTGGAGCTGGATGGCAGGATTAGGAGAGACAAAAGCACTCTGAAAGACGTAAAGTCTCGCTGACTGAAACAGAATCACAGAGTCAGACACATCGCCCTGTTCACGCTGACTTCTCTCCAAAAGACATTTTTCTTTTTTGATGGACTTGCACAATTAAAGCAGTTAAAATGTTTTCTGGTTCAAAATGTCTGGTCTAATCATGCTTAAACCTTAGAAGTCTACAACTTTTGTTGTTTTGCTACAATATTCAAATCCAATTATTATAAGTAGAATTAGTTGCTTTTTTCATTTTTCTTTCTGTGTACATACAGCAACTTTTCAACAAATTCAGTTCCTAATAAAATATCTCCTCTTCTACTTACAAACACCACACGTGGTATAGATGCAAAGTTTAGAATCTGCACTTTCAATAGAATTTCTTTACTTGTTGTAAGTAAAAATAATGAATATGAAATTACAGCATGCTTTTCTTCTCACCAGCAATAAATTCTAGGTGTACATAACAAGGTTCATCTGTGCTGAAGGAAACCTGCTGTTGTTGGTCTGTTGTGAAAATCTGTTGCAGCTAATAAATTATGAAAAGCAGCAATCAAGTAGGCAATCATCTTTGAAGGCTAATTTCCACAACGCTCAGATTCAACATTACCACTGCACACTGTCAGCACAAGCTCAGGAATCACACAAGTTTACTTTGCCTGTCAAAACACTGCCTTCTTTTACATTTTTCACTGTTTCTTTTCTATTAAGATAAATGCCAGAAAAAGTTTTGTTAGCATAAAGCATCCCTTGTATCTGCTCATTTTTGGGATATATTTAGCATCACATTTATCAAAGTATCTTTTTTGTTGTGAGGAGCAGATTTTGCCTAAAACATGATTCAACAACTTTATTTCCCAAACTATTCATGAAAGCGCATCCTGAAACTGAAAGGTTTATGTGCTAATGAGTGTTGACATCATAAGGAAATAAAATGTCTTTCTGAGTATTTCCTATGAATTAAGCTCCAGGCTGTTTATGTATTTAATTCTAATAAGATCAGCATATCCATTTTTATGGCTTGAGGCTTGAACTCTACACCACACTGCAAGTTAGTTGTGGTTTGCACAGTCACAGGTAGCAGAGAACGATCCAGCAGCACTGGCTAACATTACCGATAAGTTCGAATAATGTTTTAAAGAAAAATGTTTAATTTATTGTTCAAAGAATATTTTACAGATGTTTCAAATAATGTTCCTATGAGATTAAATCTTAACTAAGGCATTTTCATTCCAACATTCAGAGGATGTTCTGAGAAAGTTGACCACAGGTTATGTTACATGATGATGTTTTTAGAGAATGTTATCCTGCCTTTAAGAACATTGTGGGAATAAAAAAATCCCACTGAAAAAAATTTATAGACATTCCCGTGATATTCTCACAACATTTGTAGAACAAAAACATTCAAGCTGGGGCTCACAGCACATGCATGTTCAGTTGCTGCTCACTGTTCTCATCTACAGGCGGTTCACATGCACTCAGTTATTATCTTAGGACAATGTTATTAGTAATGTAGGCTATGTTAAAGTTGCTGCGCTGATTTGAGCATTGCACTTAAAAACAATGATTGTTTCAACCCTAAGTATTAATATAGTATCCAACAACACCTAAATATTCTGTTCTTCTGGATTCCAGAAAAAGCAACATTGAATATCAGTTTGAAATATCAGTCAAATCTAAATCAATTAGTCTGTCTATTTGTCTGTTTTTCTGTCTGTCTGTCTGTCTATCTACCTATCTATGTAGTTGACGAAGTTATCTGCCAACACCTATATGATTCTGATCATTGTATATGCCTAAAATATAGACAATAGCTTTTTGAAAACCTAAGCTTCTTCAAACCTTTGAGGAGCGGGGTAAAGTCAAAGCTAAAAAACAAATGCACTTTAAAGAAGCCAAAAGGAAAAGTGCAGAAAAAAGTTGGCTGCACACAATGCAGGTGAGCTGTTATATATTACTGCCAACTTTTACAGCGCTTTACACACAATCCTGTGACTGATTGCCTGCGTCTGCATTCACTGCTTGAATGAGGAGCAGGTAGTTTACTTAAGGACAAAAAGAAAAAGTTTTTTTTTAATTGAAATAAAAAAATACACAATAAATACAAGAGCCAAGAAGGAGTAAAGAAAAGAAAGAGAAATGTCTGACTATAAATCACAGATTAAAAAGATGAGCTGAGTGTGAGGTTGAGCACTTACCATGTCGAGGAAAAAATCTGCAAAAGACACTTTTTTTGCTTTTCTGCTTTCTTCCTTTCTTTTTTCCTTTCTCCTTTCTCCACAAATCCTTCAGCCTGAACCACAGTACTACACCACCAGAAAAGATATAAATAAAAGTGGACTAAATCCAGTTAGGACGGCATCTGAGCTACAGCGAGTGAGCTACAGGTGGTCAGTGAGTGAGCGAGTGAATGAATTTGGTGCTCTAATCTACCTGCACTGTGTGTGCAGTAAAAGACCGGCGAGAGAGAGAGAGAGAAAGAGAGAGAAAGTGTCTCTCGCGGGACGGGTGTGGGGTGTGTGTGACTGAGAATGAGGCGAGTCCAGACACACACACACACACACACCGTCTCTCAGGTGTTGGGTTACAACAAGCCCCGGGGGGACGGATTTACACTCCACAGCCAATCAGGGCGTGGAGTGCCTGTGTTTGATTTCTGCACAGGTAAATGGGACCGAGACCTGTTTCAACTCAGGCGCATTTGTACAATTAAAATTTACACCAAACACTGTATACTGTATATACAATATACACTTCATTCTTACAGTATACAAAACATCTCTACATTATACCTTTACACTCTACTCTACATTTTTACTATACACTTACACTGTACTTTACATTCTTACACTACACAATGCATACATTATGCCCTTCCACTCTTCTCGATATTCTTACAATGTAATTTACATTCTTACAGTATACGCTACATTCTTACATTATATACTGCACTCTACATTTCTAAACTGCATTCTACATTCTTATACTGTACACTGCGTTCCTACAGTATACACTACATTCTTGCATTATACACTTACACTGTACTTTACATTCTTACACTGTACACTGCATTCTTCCATTCTACATTCTTACACTGGACTTTACATTCTTACAGTATACACTCCGTTCTTAGATTATACGTTACACTGTACTCTACATTCTTACAGTGTACACTGCATTTTAACACATTATACCCTTACATTGTACTCTACATTCTTACAAATGTACTCTACATTCTTACAGTATACACTCCATTCTTACATTCTTACATTATACCCTTATATTGTACTCTACATTCTTACACTGTACTCTACATTCTTACAGTATACACTACATTCTTACATTCTTACATTATACCCTTATATTGTACTCTACATTCTTACACTGTACTCTACATTCTTAAAGTATACACTCCGTTCTTAGATTATACGTTACACTGTACTGTACATTCTTACAGTGTACACTGCATTTTAACACATTATACCCTTATATTGTACTCTACATTCTTACAGTATACACTCCATTCTTACATTCTTACATTATACCCTTATATTGTACTCTACATTCTTACACTGTACTCTACATTCTTACAGTATACACTCCATTCTTACATTATTACATTATACCCTTATATTGTACTCTACATTCTTACACTGTACTCTACATTCTTACAGTATACACTACATTCTTACATTCTTACATTATACCCTTATATTGTACTCTACATTCTTACACTGTACTCTACATTCTTAAAGTATACACTCCGTTCTTAGATTATACGTTACACTGTACTGTACATTCTTACAGTGTACACTGCATTTTAACACATTATACCCTTATATTGTACTCTACATTCTTACAGTATACACTCCATTCTTACATTCTTACATTATACCCTTATATTGTACTCTACATTCTTACACTGTACTCTACATTCTTACAGTATACACTACATTCTTACACTAGACACTTATACTGTACTATACATTCATATAGTATACCCTACATTCTTACATTGTACACTTACACTGTACTGTACATTCATACACTGCATACTGCATTCTTACAGTATACATTGTATTCTCACATTACACACCTACACTGTACTGTACATTCTTACAGTATACAGTACATTCTTAAATTATACACTTACACTGTACTATACACCACACTTCTACATTGTACATTTACATTGTACTTTACATTTGTATACTGTATAGTGCATTCTTACATGATACAGTATATTTTTACATTATAAATCTACTGTTCTCTACATTATTACACTGTACTCTTCATTCTAACAGTATACTCTACAGTTTAACATTATACACCTACACCGCACTACAGTCTTACATTATACACTTACGCTGTACACTATATTCTTACACAATACACTATATTTGTACATTACACACTGGCACCTGCACTACATTTGTACATTCTACACTACATTCTTACACTACATTCTTACAGTATACATTGTATGCATTTTATACTGTACACTACATTCTTACACATTTAGTACCAATATTCTGTAGCCATAAGTGGAACAATCTGTCAAGAGTTCAATTTTTACAACTTTGCCATCCACTACTACAGTGAAATAATCTGGTTGTAGATTTTTTGCTGTTCAATTCCAGAAGTTCAGTACTGCACAACAGAAAATCAAAGAAAACACAGCTTCCTAATGTTTTTTCTTAACGTTAAACAACCTATACAACTAAACCTGTCCTCTGACAATCATCCATTTTTGCTGGTAATGCTGCAATAATACCAATGTTTGCCTCATGCTGCCATGCTGCTGATTGTTGTGTACTGCCACAAGGAACGGCACAAAAAACAGTTTCTTTTGGCAGCATTACAGTACACAGTACATTCTTATACCATACACTTACACCATACACTTACATTGTACACTACATTTTACATTCTACACCTACACTGTATATTGGACTGTCTAATAGTTTTACTCTGTACTCTGTATGCTTTTGTTTGATATTTGTCAGGATAATGATATGATGCTTGAATCCTCGATTCAGTCTGGATCCTCGTGCCTATTCTACCTTTACGATCCATGTCTTGGTTTGTTGGTTGGTTTGTGCATCCACTTCAATTCCAAACAGAACTAATGGACAAAAACACATCTCACCAGTGTAAAAACAACCCACTATAATGATACAGTCCATTCTACTCGTTGTTTGAAGTGTATAAAGTTACACATTGACTGACTATATTCAGGGTAAGGGGTAAGAGGACCCAGGTGTGGAGCTAGGAGGAGGTGGAGCAAGGACAAGTAATGGGGACGGCCACTGCTGGCTTTAGCCCAAACACATGTTTGTTTGAGAGATGGCAGGCAGACAGACTGGCAACAGAGAGGCTGCTAAGATAAAGAGCTGAAAAATGGAGCGTGTAAATTGATCTTAAGCATGCTTCACACTGTTTGTCCTGACTGATAACTGCCGAGAACAAAAACTCAAAACGACCAACATGTCTCACATTGCTCTGAATCATCAGCCTTTGAGTGCATCATAATTAAGATTAACTCAAGAACAAATGAATCGAACACACTGATGTCTATAAAGAGACATCATCAAATCAGACAGCTGTTATTGTAAGCAAAGAGACAGCCAGTGAGGTTCATTTTATATGGTTGGTAAACAGCTAGAACCGGATGAGCTTCAAGGAAAACCTCAGCATTTTTCAATCTAAACCTTATCTGCTGCATCTGTACAATACTACTGATTTCCCTTTGACAATCTTTATCAAATGGTTTATTGTACTTAGAAAAGAACAGAAAACTTTTTTGCACCACTGAGCTTTCACTCGCTCTGAAATCACTGAGATACTGCAACATTCCATGAGACAGACTCTTTATTCCACACTGACTACCTCTATGCGACATAAAAGAGTTGCTACATAACAGCTACCACTCACTCAAGACTATCATTCATATGCAGAGTTTGCGCTGTGGATCTGTTTATTAGATCTACATACTCATGTAATTTATGTTACTGCGCCAGTGTTTAAGAAGTTGATCATGTTATGTTTTTTATAATTGCTAACAAGGCTTTTTAGCTCAGGGTTCTCTTTTTATAAAGATCTTCACATAATTAGTACATGTATGTTTGGATTAATACAACACTGTTTAGACTGAGCTATGAACAGTTTTTTCTTGCTTGAGTACAGAGCACACTCGACGATCATGATTAAAAATAAATCTTTTAATCTCGTCACTCAGTAACAAAACTGTGTTCTTCTAGATCTCAGTTTCAAATGTTTGCAGACACTGTAATAAAACTGTTACGAAGAACTTCAGAACCGAACATGAACATAAACATCATATCAGTTTTCTCACAAATACAACATCGGACTGAATCCCCAAAATTACACTGGTTATAGAGACAAACTGATTGTGTGCAAAAATACCAATCACAACTGATTCCCACCACAGCTAACCCTTTATAAAAAAATAAAAATAACATATAAACATAATAAGCACCTGTGTATTCATATGTTTATGCGCAATACAGGACATTAGGTGTGAGGTGGAACAGAATATCTGGCCAAACGGTGTAGAGTCAGCATTTATAGTATCTGTGTGTTGTTTCTTTGTTAATCTTGCTTGATATTACTTCATTTCTTCCCATACAGTAAAGACGCCAATCTGCTTTATAATGTTTTAATGTGATATGTTTTTTGTGAGATTTTCATTCACTGTTCTGTCAATAATCTGTCAAGTAAATATTCAATGTTGAAGCAAACAATTTATTTTATTCAAAACATCTTTTATCAAAACAATGCAAAACAAGTGTTTAATTTAGATGAACAAATCAATATAGATCACTTCAAAAAAACACTTCCAAACAAGTCCTGCCCATTCCGCTGTTTACAGTGTTGTTCACATCAACAGTCAAAGAATAATAAACTAGTAACAATATGAAACATAACAGCACAGCAATAAATGTTTATTACTTCATAGTTCAGAATACTGGATTAGCCTTAATGGCAACCATTTTTACTGTTTTAAGTTGACCGTGATCTGACTGGGAATATTGGCTATAAGTCATAAGTTTGTTTACTAGTGATGATGTTGTGGTAGAATTCATTTGTTTTTAGATGTTTCTGCAGGTTTTTTGTAGCTATAGAGCCTTTTGGGCAAGAAATGAATGGTTGTGCCAAGCTGCATATTTAGCTAGACAGAGTGATCAGTGTAAAAACTGTGGAAGGACACATGTTTGCAGTTTTCTGGTTTGTGACCAGGCCACATAATTCATTTATTCTGGTCAAATTATATTAAACACAAAATGAAATGTGTAATTGATCACATTCAGAATCAATAGGAGCAGACATGGAGCGGGTTTTCTGTGTTGTGTGAGCGAGGTACGTAAAATAACTGTAAACAGACAATAGGAGCAAATGCCTCCTCCTCAACTCAACTAACATACTCTGGTGGGTACTTGCTGAAATATGTGACTATATAAACCATTTTACCAAAGTGGTTCAAAACACATTTCATACTATTAACTGACTTCAACTTTTGACTATAGTCCTTATGCTTTCAGAGACCCTGTACCTTAATTATATGTACCCCATTTTGTCACTACAAAAAAATCTGAAGACAACCGCAACTTCAGTAGTGACATTTTAGCAAATTTTAAGAATAATGCTAAAAAACGCTAGCCTGTACATGACTAAGATACACAGCTTTGAACAGTTGTACATAAAATAAAATTGTATTTTAATTAAAACACAAAAACATTTACTTAATTACAAAAAAAAAGGTTTCAGTAGTGACAGTTCCTAACGTTGCACACAGACATTCAAACTTTGGATCACATTTACTTCAGAACAAGGTGATCTAACTTTATACCATGTGGTCATCAGAATACAGAGATTTTCTCTACCTACCCTTTCACAAAGCTCCAATCTAGTCTTCCCCAGGCTGTAGAGAACACAATGAAATGTTTAATTTCACTCAACTCTACCCAGATTTACACCACTAAACACCCCCAACCCATTCAGCACGTTCTCAAGGAACCCATAGCTTCGCTGCAGTTCCACACAAACACACACACACCAGACTTTTTATCAACGTACTCCTGCTCCACCTGTCAAACACTCATTTACCTGAAAACACCAAAATGACTAGAGTACATTCATTTTTATGATGTGTATGATGTGTATGTGGCTAATTATTTTAACATGATCATTTTCTAAATTGCCTTTATGAGTTGGAATTAAACAGGCTGTTTTTGTTTTCTGTAAATGATATTTGCTCTGAAGACAAAAACTTTCTTGACTTCTTAAGCAGCATTATTTGAGAATTGTTATTTTTCGCTCCTGGGGTACCACTGTTTGAACTCCCCTCATGGATAGTGGTATGCGTACCTTTGTTGACAAGCTGATGAATACAGAATTCGACTCCCCCCTCATATGCACATGCAACACACAGGAATGTGGACGGTATAGATTACACTTGTGATTTCTGCACTTTTGGTTGTTTCTGCTGGCAAATCAGAATTCTGCACAACACCAGCAAAGAGAGGAGTCAATGTCACCAAGACACCAATGGTTTCATGCCAGAACGTCATGTAGTGACTGAGAAAGGCAGCGGTTAATCTTCAATAAGGAGTCACGCTTTTGTCTTGGTGGAGACAACCAATAAATCTGTATAGACTGTTGAGTGAACAGTACATTTTGAGAATTGTACCCACTACATTAGCTTCTTTAAGAGAAGAAAGTTTTACATGATAATGATTTGATGATTTAATGATTTAGCTGTAACAGTGAACTAGTCTTAAAGGAATACTTTAATGTCAAAAATCTCTTTTTGCACTTAAGTTATGAGGGTAATGTAGGTAACAAGTAATAGAAACCTACACCCCACTAGTCTGAGAGTCTGTTTTGCAATGGTTTAGCAATAAGCTTTTGATTCAAAGCATATTTCTAAAATTTATTCACAGTACAGAGCTACATGTAGGGCATTGTGAGGCGAAATATTCCTCAAAGAATATTTAATTCTTTAAATTACCCTATTTTACTATTATTGATACATACAAAAAGAAGATTTGTGTAGGTTCATTTTGTATAGTAAATAAACTGATTTGCTATCACCATCATTTTAAAGAAGGCTGAATTGTTAAGTTTACTTACCCTATTTTATAATGCACCATTTCACAATAAACTGCTCTGAAAGACTTTGTTTACCTCTCACCACTGGATGATGTAGAGATTTTCCTCTAAGCATCTGTAATTTTTAAAATAAATAAAATACATCCAAATAAAATGTTACTGCATGCTCTAAAGTGCGGCTGGGACGTTGTGTGATCTTTCCACAAATGTGTAACACATTTCACACCTTTAAGCATGAGAAGGAGAAAATGTAAGAGATTTCAACTCTGTGTGACAGAGATGGAGGAATAAAATGTTTCTACCTGCTTGATTTCAGGCATGAGAGCAAAAGCATGTGGAGAATTATTCCCCATCAAAATCCCTGCGGGGTGCTCTGATGCCCTGGGGATGAATTTAAACAGACAAATTAACACAGGAAATGAGCCCAGGATATTCACATATGCACACACACACATGCACACAAATACACAAAACCAGTCACACTTACGCATACACAAAGTAACTTAGATAAATCATGACCAGGTAAGCCAAACACACACACACACACACACACACACACACACACACACACTAAGTGAGCACAACAGATACTAAACACACAGACAGACAGACACACACACAGTCACTAAGTGAGCTCAACAGATAGTAAAAACACACACACACAGTCACAAAGTGAGAACAAACAATAATAAGCATGCACACGCACACACACACTCAGGCACAGTCACTTGGTAAGAACAGTAGATTATAAACACATGCCTGCACACAGGCACACATACACACACCTAGCAAGTCAAGAAATCAAGAATAGATAAGACAAATATACACGCACATGCCTGCACACATGCTCACACATACTCAAACACTGATACACACACACAGACAAACATTAATTGCCTAATGAGACATTAACAATAGTTTGAAAAGTTACAAAGCAGGATTTCTTGCTTAGTCAGCTAACTTTAAGCTTTGTTCTGTTGGACTGCATCTCCATGGCAACTTTGCTGTACAACTAACTTGCTCCAGGGCAGGTTAAGTTTGGGATCATGGATCTCAATAAGCCCTTGGAATGTCACTATGTCTGAAATGATCCACTCGTTTACTCATTTACTGACCACTACTAGACCTTTTAATGTAGAACTCTATGTAGAATTCGAATGACACTTACTACACCGGAAGAAAAGCATCTTGAACTTATTCAGTTCGGAACATTAGCAACGGAGGCTACTGGTATCATCAAAATACATCACTGCATTTTTGCTATATTTTCCATTCTCAAATTATTTTTTTGAGAATTATAAATTTTGTCATAACTATAAATTTGACTATTATTCGACACTATAGTTATTTACGTTTCCATTTCATCAGTAAACTATTGAGTGAAATACCATTACGCATTATTTCCTGACCACAAGCTTCATTTAGTCAAGCTCCTATCATATTAACATTCTATGACTGTAATTTTATATACATTTACTTATTTTATTTATTATATAATTTATTATATATTTACAAGATGTGTGTTACACTGGTCATCCTATTGGCGTTAGAGCTTTTAGCTTTTAGACAGAGATAAAGGCATGCTCTAGCAAGATATGAGGACCTCAGGAGAGCTCTGTTAGTTTGTCGAGATCTTCAAAGTGTAAGCTTAATTCTGACTCCTGCCTAATCAAGGACAACTTTGATGGAGAGAGACCTGTAGTCCTTTTCAGTTCACTTTTCTCTTTGTGACATTTGTGGCATCAATCACATGAAAAATCTCAAACAAATACTATTTTTCAACACAACATGCAAACAACACAACACGCAAATCACACTGCATACAAATGAGCACTATAAAGTCCATAAGTTTTAACATGATGCTAGTAATCCTAATTCTTAAATTCTGGTTAGTTTCAGATTCTCTGCTTGATGTTGGTGCAACCATATAAGCACTGCCCCTTGGACTATCACCGTTGCCGGATGTCTAAGGAGAGGGAATTCTAGGTCTTTAGAGAAGGCCTAATGATTTCTGGGAATTAAAAACTAAAAAATGAAAAAAATCTCCCTATCATAGAATCCCTGTTAGAAGCTTCAAATGTCTATGTTTAATACAGAATGGCCAAAACATATCATGCAAATTGCTGTTAGCTTAGCACTAACAAATCACTAGAATAGGGACACTAACAGAAGTTAGAATTATTGTATTGTCGGTTTTTTCATGTTTTGACATTTATGGCCCATACTGAAGGCTTAGCTCTAATGTTCAAAGTTTGACACTGAGTAAAAACTGGGGGAAAAAAATGGGAACACATTCATGATGTGTTACTACTATGGGTAGGCAGGATTGCGGCTGCTAGAGCTGTTATGGGAGAATGTGTGTGTATGAGCTAGATCAATGTAACAGAAACACAAAGTGCGCGACGCTGCAAACAAGAGCGATTTGTTGGATCAGTGTGTGTTGAGGGTGTGGAGAAAGGATGTGCCATTAGCTCCCACAGAATGCATTAACATTTCCCTTCCTCTAATTACACACACTCGCTCTCCAGCACGCGCTGGGATAATTAAGGAGCCATCACTTCAGCTGCCAACACACACACATTCACGCACACGTCACATCTCTCTCAGCCCCATGCATGCCTGACCTCCGCTGGTGTCTGCACTTGACAAAAACGAGCATGTCCCTCATTTGTGAAAGTGTTGATCTGAGGATGTGTGAGAGCTCAACACTCAGCAAACATGAGAGCACTTCCAAAACAATATCAGCTGCACTGAAATCTCTGCTCAGAATGCCAACACCCCAATTCACAGAAGAGGGGGACCGGAGAAATAATCGCTGTACAGTACAACATTTGACAATCATTAATACAATATTTGGAGTTGGACTGATATCAGAAGACTGCAGTATTTAAATTCTTTTAATTACTGGATCTTTTTCTTTTAACAATTACCTACAAACAAGCTATTTAATGTATAACAGTTTTGATGGCACAGGATGGATCTGATTGGCTGAGAAATGGTCTACCTGTGTTGTTATTAATCTGATAAGTGCTGAAGAAATACTGAATTGAAAAGCTGAGCTGAACTTGAAATTCATTTTATCCATATCCATAACATCACAGGAAAGTTGATTTTGTTTTGGACACTCCATTGGAAATGTGACTTTCTCTACTAAGTATTTCTTAAAATACACTTCTAATACACTTTCTATTATCTAATCATTAAGGGACTGTCTACAACGTGCATAATAAAGTTCTGTTCCCAATGCATTTGACTTAAAAAATTAGCTAATTACTTAATTGCTAAAAAAAGCACACCAAACAGCTTAAAGTGAATTCCTTTAAGCCTAACACAAATCTCACTAATGCCACCCTCTGTACTACAAGTGACTATCTTTTACCCAAATGCATAGGAAATATGGTTTGGCCTGCTTTGGCCTGCTCTTAATGACTACATCGGGAAGATATGTGTTTGATCGTTTTTGAAAGTCAAATGTCTAGTGGCTGTCCAATACAAAACCCAATTTACTATCCAAAGGAATTGCCAATATTGGACACAGTATTATGTGGTTCTTGCTTTGCTTCTTGCTTTTTTTCTAAACTGTGATCCTTGAAGCATGATCCATCAAATCCCATGTTATTGATGATAACACATTCTTTCTGAAATCAAGGGTATTCATGTTATTTACTTAATAGTTTGTCTCCCATTTCAACAGTAACAGCCTCTATTCTTATTTGCACTAGATGCTAGAACATTGCTTCAATTGTATTTAACCACAACATTTAAATTGTCATGATGCTGGATTATTAGGATCACAAAAGCCACTCCAGCTCATCCCAAAGGCAAGGTAAAATTGTCTATATACCATCTTTCATACACTGCTAGGTATTGGTATTGAATAGAGCTCCACCACTCTAGCATATACAGTGCTCCTCTAGCTGATGCTTGGTAAGGGACGTGGTGAACAAAGGTTCATGTACAGCTCCTGTGAAATGTTCAGCAAACACTGTATCAGCAAACAGTGCACCTTAAAGTCAATACTTTTGGATATATGGTGTATCTGAGAAAACACAAGAATATTCAAACCTTTATTGTATGTTTCACGCTATCTTTTGGACACAACGACCCTAGACAATGTCATTATTCTTAGGATAATCAGTCAGGAAACTGCTCTGAAACGTAGTGATTTGATGAGGATTTAATCAATTTTGTTTTACAAGGCAAAATTGCAATCACAATAAACAGCAGGACAAGCTGAATTTGGGTGTTTTGTCCATAATGTGTGGCCCTAGTTGAAATCAGTTACTGAATTGCTGGAATGCCTGAACAAGGCAGAAGCTAGTTATCATATTCTAAACGGCTAACGCAGCCTAACACAATGTTATCAGTTACAGCAGATGAAACAGCCTTCCACTTACTCCTAATGATTCACACCACTGCTATTCCAGGCTCCACTACTAAATGTCACATAAACAACTCAGAGCCAAACAGACCAGAACCAAAGGTTCACAGTTATTGTGGCTCAGTATTCCTAGGGTTTGTGGACAGAAAAAGATTTGGATTGGGATTATTGGAATTTTCAGTGACAGTCAATTGCTGGATGCTAGTATGCATCTGTGAAAACAATGGAGCTTGAACTAGAGTTGAACAATGTCATTTCAAATTTATGACAAATGCCTATAGACATATCAATCAGTGCAGTGCAACCAGATCTACTGTGATTAACACCGTCTAACACAACGTTATCAGTGAGAGCA
Source organism: Semaprochilodus insignis (assembly GCA_034552555.1). Lineage (NCBI taxonomy): Eukaryota > Metazoa > Chordata > Actinopteri > Characiformes > Prochilodontidae > Semaprochilodus > Semaprochilodus insignis. Next base: position 14,430,150 of record CM067476.1, on the reverse strand, counting down.
GATGAAAGAGCCTTCCTCTACTAATGATTCGTGCCACTGCTGTTCCACCATCTTCCAGAAGCAGGGTTTTAGCTTTGCTATGAAAGGAAATAAAGACTACATAAATCATACACAACAATCAGAAAAGCACAATTAAAGGAAAACAAGGTAAATAGTTCAAGCAGAATAGCAAGGGAAATTCCAGTCAGATTTTTTTTTTATTCTTTATTTGTCATGTTATGTGGTATTCTGCAGAGGTGGGAATAAGTCACACATGTGCAAGTCACAAGTAACTCTCAAGTCTTAACCTTAAAGTCTTAAGCAAGTCCCAAGTCACTGTGGGAAAATTCAAGCAAGTCAAGTCCTGCTATACGTCAAGCAAGTCTCAAGTCAAGTCAAGTATACGAAATCATCGGGCACTGATCATGAATCTCTCACTTAAACAGAGAACCTATGGGATGGCTCTACTCTTGCAATTAATACCTCCTGGATTAATCAGACTGTATCTAATAGATGTTCCTCTGTCTTTCTCTCTTCAACCGGGATCGACCTTTGGAGGATGGGTTCCCCCCTTGAGCCTGGTTCCTCTCGAGGTTTCTTCCTTACTTTCAGGGAGTTTTTCCTTGCTACTGTTGCCTCTGGCTTGCTCATGGGGGGCTTGGATCCGGATTTCCCTTCCCTACGTCTATACATGGAAACGGCATTTCTGTAAAGCTGCTTTGAGACAACATTAGCTGTAAAAAGCGCTATACAAATAAATATTGATTGATTGATTGATAAATAAGGAGCTGAACTTATATTCAACATTAACAAATACTTTTTGATTTCTTCTTGACCTTTTAACTCAGCTGTTGAAGGTGTTTCTCATACGACACTACTTCAATGTATTCCTGTTACAGTACACAAAAATCCAGACCCAAACAGTCAGGTGAAACAATTCCATATACCAAATGAACACTTTCGTTTTTTAAACATATGTAAACATCTAGACATATGATCTTCATATGAACAATACTGAGAGACTGAGGCAACATAACTAACACATAAAACTGTTTTTAAAAATCATCTGTAAAATGTACTTAACAGAAATGCAGTTTTCAAGTTAGGAAAAGGTTAGGACATCCCCACATTTATTACTGCATAAAATGCCTAAAATTAGAATCAGGTGCCCCACCATCAGTTGCTAATGACTGGAACATCGTTAGAAAGGATTTTGTAGGAGCTGATTTTATTTAAAATACAGGTATTTAGTTTGGTTTCCTCCTGATTGTTGATGTGAGTGGTATTACTATAGTCTGACCCAAGAAGTTCTCTGTCCTTCAGAAAAGAAGGTTATAGCTGCATATGAAGCAGGAAGGGTAGCTTCTCAGAACCTACTGGTAACTTAACGTAGCTAATCTTCCACCAGCCAAACGACACAGTCGCGTACCTTTCTGTGTGGGGTCTGTAGAGATGGATGAAGTTTGTTGTGATGGTCGTGTCACTGATGTTTGATCTGCAGACCCTCTATATCGCTGTTCTCTCTTTACTACTTTCATCCACAACACAATCTTGTAATCCAGACCTCACTGTTTCTGGCGTAGCCGGCTTCATGATACGAGCTACTTCGTATGCGTATCTCTGCTGCGCTCTGCTGTTGCCAGGTTTGCACGCATTGCAATAGAAATCACCCAATCATGTTTCAACAAAAATCCCTAAACAATCCCTAATTTCTTAAACCGAATGCAAGTACTTAATACAAATCAAGTCATTTCAAGTCACCTGCCTCAAGTCAAAGTCAAGTCTCAAGTCAAAGTCAAGTTGAGTCTTTCATCGTTGTTAGTCAAGCAAGTCTCAAGTCCTTAAATTCGCAACTCGAGTCCAATTCGAGTATTCTGTATAGCACCACTACATCCTTCCAAATTTGTTACCTTATATGAATTTTATTTTGTGCCTTATAGTGAATTGTTATGCCTAATGCTATATAGTGAATTGTTATGCCTTATATATCTACTTTGACTTGTATTTGAACAGTATAATACAAAGACATAATGTTTTACCTTATCGATTTAATAGCTTTTTCATGCTATTTTTGGTGCTATTAAAGATGTGCTCCTTCAGTAATTGATCCTTGCAACATGTTGCAAAAAAGTTGGGACAGGAGCAATTTAAGATTTTGAAATGAAAAACTCATCTTGAACAGCTCATACAAACACTTTAATCTACAACTAAAAGGTTCAGCAAAATGACAGTAATAACTCTTCAGTAAGAACTAACTTCTGAATTAATTTGAATTTATGATGCCACTATATAGTATATATCCCAAAACAAGCTAATAGCTATTTGTCTGAAAATGGTATGATCATGATTTGTCCTTCCCGTTGCATCTCCTTGCTGAAATCTATGTGAACCCCTGCTATCTAATATAATGCCTGTACGAGATCCTGATAGAGATTTCCTGCTGTGACCTGAGAAAACATGTCCAGGCTGAGCTCCAGCAGGACACCTTTGGATCCACTTTGATTCCACCCAGTTGGTCATTAATCTCCAGCAGCACCAGATGTGTGACATTTAAGGCATTTATCCATGAGCACTTTGTTTTAGTGCTTTACACCTTTACGCAGAGGCATTAGGCAGTACATCTTTGGACACCTTTGGCGTAAGAAAATACTGATTTTAACTTACGTGGTGTTCATATCTTACGTGGTGGTGGCTTTCTGCTCTGGTCTAGTTTAGGAGGCCCTAACAACAAGCTTTCACGTTCCAAAATAAGATATAACTGAGACAGCATGCCTTAAGCTAGAAGGATCTCAATGCGCCAGCACCTCAACCTCTGAGTTTATACAAGTTTTCATAAATGAAATTGCAATCTTGGAGACTGAGCACACTAGAATAATATTTCTGAATGTCTCTGACCACTTTATATAAGCCATTCAGTGCCCTGCTCCAATGAAAAGCCTCATCTGGATGCTCCAGAGATTTTAACAAAGAATTTACCCTTTTTTGAATCACTATTAAGTGCTGAACACAGGCAAAAATGGAGGTCTGGTTCAATTCAGTTGGCCTCAAGGCTTCATTTGCTGAATATGAAACAGAGTGGTAACTACTTGCTTTTCAGTTCTCACACTCATTAAGCCTAGCGCTAGCTACTTATTGCTGTATTTTCTTAATTTCAGGTCATGCTTGGTTTTCACAGTCTGTGATATGGTGGCTGCTTCTCTTGTTGATGTCTTGGGGCCTTAACTTTTGAAAGACCCTGTTTGTCATGGTCTATCCATGATGGATGAATTCCACACAGTTGGCAAAGAGATGTTTTACAGTGACTTGCACTGCCAGACCAATCAATGAGCCCAGGCTAAATACGTAATTTTGGAAAAAAATCAACAGAACAAATTGCATTAGGTTACATGTATATATCAAACTTTTGCAGCAAAAATAAAAAAAATAAAATAATTTTAAAAAATCAGCTCTGTATCACGCTCTGTAACTTTTATAAAATAAAATGTTAGCTTAAATTCCATGATTTTGCTCAAGTCAATCAATCAGATGTAAACAAAGTAACAGTTATTTGATGGGATATGCTCTTTTCTAAAAGAGAATTCTAAAAGAATTGTAGTGGGAATGGAAACAAGACATCTAGAGAGTTTAATGCCTCTGAAAGGTTTAACATAAGACCACCTAAATGATGCTGAAATTGATATACTGAAAAAATCAATGGAATCTCCATTATCTTTCTGTTTATTTGAGCTCAACAGCTAGACAGAAAGCTAGATAAAGACAAGAAGCGAGATAAAGACAACAGAAATTAATTTGAGAACTATAGTTACTAATATGTCCTCAGATAACAAATCATGATCATGACCAGCCTAATCATTTGTGCACAGAGCAGTCATTTTAGGCTTCAAACATTACTTTTAAAACCATAACTAGCCATTTTGTCAGGTATACATATACATCTTATAATGGATGATAGACCATTAGCAAATCTTATCTCATCACACCTCTGTAGTCATTTGATTCAAAGGAACAAAATGCCTATTGTTTGAAACATACCCCTCTTTTCTCCCTTCTCTAAAACCTTTGTGTGTCATCAGTACAGATGTATTATGAGCTGTCTTTTTCAGAAAGCCATTTTCTTTGCTTGCTTCAAGTCACGTCCAGCCTGTAACACCATCCCACTGACACATGCTCCAGTGGTGGGCTCCTTACACAAGCAGGCCTGTTGTTTTAGCCAAGTCTTTTTAGCTGGATAATAAAAACAAGAGTCTTCAGCACCACCATGGTGAGTGTCCCATCAATAGACCCTCATCCCCTCATCCTCTGCCCTCCAGCAGCTAGTGTGTGGAAGGAGGCAGGTTTGTGCACGCAGGATCAGGGCTGAAAGTGGAGTTGTTCTACAGATGAGGCACTTTCAGCCCACCTACAAAGAGAAACTCTTCTGCTTATGTCAACAGCCATGCTTTTGTCCAAATTGATGGATATCAGAATTTGCTGACCCCATTGGTAAAATGTTCACAGTATATTTATAATGTATGTTTTCTTCTAATTAATAGAAGTATGGTAGTGCCATTCCATGTTGGGAGTCTGACCTTAAACTGGATTTACAATTTGATTCCATTTTATTTTATCTGTATAGCGCTTTCCCCAACAGACATTGTCCCAAAGCAGCTTGTCCAGAAATGTGGATGCAGCCCCCCCACGGGAGACACTGAGAGGGAGAAACTCCCTAAGAGTATGAGGCAGAAACACTAAGATATGAATAAACTGACCTGCATTGTTAAGTACACTCCCCGTCCACGTTTTGTGCTTCCACTCACTGGCTATCTCTGTCACTATACAGGTGAACAATTACTGTAGCCCATCTGATGCTGCACAATTGGATCATTCTCAGCACAACGCTGTTACACTGACATGGTCATGCAGGTGACGCTGGTGTGAGATTATCAGATAATGGGGCTGGTGGGGTTTTTACACAGGTTTTTACACACATCAGCGTCTCTGCCAACATCCAGCCAAGAGTGACTGTGTAGTCACTGGAGGATGGGTAGCAAAAATTGTGCAGCATAGAATGGACTACAGTGTGGGGTTTCCAATCATGGTCCTAGAGATCTACTACCTTGGAAATGGCATATTACACATATGGTTTTAATATTCAGATCCCCTTGAAGACCTTCATTACCTACATCAGGTGTGTTAGATTAGGATTGGAGCTAAATTGAGCAGGGCAGTACATTTCCAGGGACAGTATTGTGCACCCCTGCACCATAGTCTTTCTAATAGTGCACATGCAGGGTATATGGCCTGCCTTTTGCATGCTTGTCACCATTTTATAGAGCAGTAATACTGAAAAGTGTATCACACCAACCTCACAGTGGATTTATACAGTGAAACCCATTTATGGTCACTTCAATGAACACAAACTTGCCCCAAACTCCCCAAACTTGACGTTTACACCTCTTTACTTTGCAGTACACTACAGCATACCAATTCTTCTGCAGGATGTCTCTACACAAATAGTCTAAGCTGTGCTAATAGCGTTTATTACCTTACCAATGGTTAAATAGTTACAGTGTCCAAATACTTTTGGAGGCCACTGTATCGAATCTAGGCAATGTGTCGCTCAACCCAATCCAAAAGATAAATGTAAGAGCTAATCAAGGCGCATTTTTGTGTAGACTAAAGCAATGAGCCACAAAAGGCCATGCATTACTGCAATTATATCATTATATATATCGAAGGGTGTTCTTAGAAACACTGAATGGCAAGGCTAAATCTATAATGGCTCCCTGCTCCCTACATGTGGTTAGGTTGTATTTTGTCAAAACTCACTTAAAGTATGAGTTATAACATACTTATAACACTAAAGGTCAAACGAAGGAGTATTTTGCTCATGTTGGGACATCCTGAAATGCAAACATACCATATTTAAGATGCTATAAACGGGGTATTATAAAAAAAAAAAAAAAACAGTACTTCAAAGATTTTATATATTTTAATGAGAGTGTCCACGGAGGGATTGCAAAAATATAATGATTTTATTACAAGAAATATACATATCAGTACTAAAAGACTCCAACTAGACTTGGGGCAACTGAGACATCCCAAACTAGTTTTAGTCATGAATATTTTCTGTTTGTTTTCTACAGAGATTAAAAAGCAGAGAAAAGGAAGGTCAACTGAGAGATGAAGTGTCTGAAGGAAAAGGTTTTGCGCTTTAAAGCACAAAACAGCAGACAGCATAACTGACCGGGCTAAAGGCCCATTGACCTAAAGCTTAGTGCTGCTGTGAAAACCTAAAGCTTCAGGGTGTCTCTGTGTCAAGAGCTTCATCTATTTTTCAGTGTGATGTCTGCTGAGTGTGTAGAAGGATTTTTCATATGTTTTATGGAAGGTGACAGGTCAGTGGAGAGATGGACGGAGGTCAGACTGTGGTAATTCCCTTTTTTCCCTCTGTCTGAACCTGCACAAGACACACACACCCCTTCTCAAGTATACACAGCACTTCAACTGAAAGGTCAAACAACTCTTTGGATTCCCTCTCTGTTTCTCACTATCTTTATTTTTCTATCTGGCTCATTGACAGATGGATAGACATACATGTCAATACGCATACCAATCAAAGATATGGACACTCCTGAAAGTACGTTTTATAATTACAAATACTTTCTGATCTAAAGGCTTTCATGATGAATGAACAGAAATGGTTCAAAATTAGTAATCTAATTAGTAATTAAATGTAATAGCAGCATTATGCTTAAATAATTTACATTTCTACAGCTCTACTCAAGCTGTATTAGCCTGACCTTGGGAGGTTATAGCCCCGAGAATGCAATGGTAGCATGCCAACTAAGGTCATTTTACAAAAAAAAAAAAAAAAAATAGTTGCTAGAATGATGGTTTGCATTTATTACATAGTGGACTAAATATTGTGCACTACTTTCATTTATTTGACTACCATCCAAGTGAACAGTTTTTTTGGCTAGATCTGGCGGCACAATACTGACACTGGTGGCAATAAGGCAATGTCATTGCATCATCCCACTGAAGAATTCTGTATCCTTGAATGTAGTTAGTTAACCATGATGAGAAAACCACACTGAGCATGTTTTCTAAGTTCAGCATGTCAAATCGTGTCCATGTGAAAGTTCTACTACCACTAGAATGGTTACTCCTTGCTCAGCACCACCTGGCCCTACAGTGGAATAGAGACTGAGGATAACTGCTAAAATGGAGTTCTTGCCACCTTTATTTTCAAATTAAAAACAGAACTACTAATCTAAAACATTTTGGTGATGTGCTACAGGACAATAAAATTAAATATCTGAAGGTATCTTTCACAACAGCATGATTTTTATCCCTTATGCCTACTTAACTGGCCTAATGTTTGGTCCCCACAACTATGAAAGGCCCCCACCTATATGAACAGGTTTTTGTCCCCACAATAAACCTGACCTAAAGCCCCTCCCCACACCGTACACACACACAAAGAAAATCACCCTAATGCGTATGATTTGGCATGAAAATACAACAAATGAATGTGTCCTTCTGCAGGGCAGAATGTGATATTATTACCAATGTGTTTGCCTGTGTACACATACTGTTACTGATTTTCACAGCAAGCTGGTCCCTAAAATGTAAATCATTACATTTTTTTTTTTTACATTACAAGGTCAAGGGAGGTAACAGTGAGGATATGATTAAGGTTAAGGTTAGGGTTAGGCTTGTAGTAGTTCTGGCTAAAGTTTGGGTAAGTTAATGGAAATTAATAAACGTCTATGTAATGGCCCCTCCGTTCACAGGAACAAATATATGTGTTTATAAGTTGTGGTTATATATATGTGTTTATAAGTTGTGTGTTGGCTCAGCATGGATCACCTTTCACAACCAATTGTCCACAAACTCTTCTTCTAGTCTAGGAATATTACATAAAGCAGGGGGCAAAGCTCGAGCACTTTGAGAGTTTCACATTTTTAAGTTCACACACTGCTCTAATAAACTCACACCTGATCGGACTCTTTTTTTTTTTTTAAGGAAACATTACATTTTCCCAATTTCTCTTTTACCCTAAATGTAGTAAATCAGTGAAATGTTTGGTTCCTAAGTTTGCTTCTTTAACTCTGCACTGGAGCTACAAGGCTAATATAGCTAGAAAGTAATTAAAGTTAATAATAAATGCCCACCAGTTAGCATTATTCAAACTGATGATCAGGTTAAGTCACATTTATAAATATGTATTTAAGCAACAGAACAGGAGTGATAGAGTGTGTTTTCTCAAAAACATCTTGCCAAGATTCGGTCACAGGTACAAGCTACAAGCTAGAGTGTTCTATATACAACTGGTCTGCAAAAATACAGAGTAAAGCAAATGTGACCAACACTGCATTAAATGTGCTTCAATTTTGGCACTTCCTTCTGCCACCAAAAGCAGTACCATTTAGCAATAAAACTATTACAGTATCAGGTTCAGCTCAGCTTTCTCAACATATCCCAAAGGAACATGAAGGCAGTTGTTTGCACATCTAAAAAAGGATAAAAGCATGGATGTAATTTAGGCTTCCTGGTGGATGCGGCTACTTCTTTAGCTATGTTCTTTTGCCAACTTAACAACACACGTCTTGTCCGTTTGGGCAGGCTAAGATTTCACCCTGTAAATGTAATTTTTCTGACAAACTGTCACTTGACTGACTCTTCCACATTGTTTTCAGGGCAGAACCACAAAAGACCATCTGATATTTCATCTGTTTCTCTGACCATATGCAATTCAGAGCAAACAACAGGGCAAGAGAAGTTTCAATTATGCCAGCGTTTTTCCAAAAAAAAATCCCTTCCTGCTCAATGCTATTTATTACTGGCTCTACATGGCCTGTGGAGCACAGTACGTGTATTACTGTGATATGATTAATCAGTGTGGCATCTTGTCGTGGTTACCATAGCCATCTCCCTCTGGCCTGGCGGGAATCACTGTTTAAGAGTCGAAACACGACACACCACACACACAATTAACCAGGCCACTTCTATCTTTGCTATTGTCTTTCAAGGGCTGCCCTCAATTATCCGCACTCAGAAAACTGTGATTATTTTTCTCTCTGTGGTGAGAAAAGCCAGGAGATAAAGTTTCATTTTCACAGACGTTTAGAGGTTTTATTACAGGCACAAGGGCTGTGAGGGTTTGTCCGAAGCTGGATTTCGATCTCGTTGAAACAGGAAACACATTTTGTGCTCTCATCAATTCACCATTCATTCTTCACATGGAATTAGACATTCAATATGCATACATGGCCTCTCCACTGATATAATATGTATCAGGCCCTGGCAATTAAAGATAATCTTTACTGACTTAATTTGCATGGATTACAACATCCATCATAGTGATGGAGGCAGTCATTAGCATATAGTTGAAGTCATTTGCATATTCATGGTACAGTCTGAAACGAATGTGTGCGAGTGTGTGGGTCCCTTTGGCAGGCCAAAACCATGGTGACTAACCTTGGGTTGTCATTGGTTGGGTGCTGAGTACAAAAACATGAGGATTACACGTAACTGTGGGCGTTTTACTGCAGTCTTTAAAGTCTTTACATACACTAGTAGTTGTTTTGGCTATTGATTCTGCTATAGATGTGCAATTACAGATTGTAGCCCATGTGTTGCTGCACAATTTATCAAACCCCTTTACCCCACTTATCATTAGAACATCTGATGAATATCTTAAGCAGAGGTCTTTAAATCTGGATCTTGAATACAGTTTCCAGTCATGGATTTTGAAATTACTATTAGCTATAACACTAGGTGACCAATCAGTTACATAAACAGCTCAGTTAACAGAGGGTGATTACAAAATCCAAGGCTAGAGATTGGAATCAAGGTCCATATTTGTGTCAGATCTAGAGAACAGCTATAAACTGAATATAAACTGTGCATCAACAGGCTAGTGTAGATTAGCAAGGTAAGCTATATATGAGGGGTTTCTAATACAGTGGCCAGAAGAGTGTTATTATGTAATGGCCTGCCACTGGAAGAACGCTGACAACAGAATGAATGGTTAGCTGAACAGAATGAAGTTGAAAAAAAAACTTGGAAGCTGTCATCTTTCACACCTTTGCTGTGACCTGCTGCATTATGATTATACACAGAAAAATATATACTCAATGTCAAAAAATATTTCAGTTGCACCCAGAAGGAATCAACCTACAGGAATGAAACTTGGTGGGTTGGTTTGACATTGTGAGACAAAAATAATTCAGGTTTCTCAGTTGGCTGTTCATGTGACATAAGCAAGAACAGGCCTTATCGCTGCACCTGACTGACCCAATGGCCACAATTGTGGACATTCAGCGAGCAGTGATGCCCTCCATGAACCATCCTCAAATCTGCAGGAATTGAGAATCATCTAGCTGCATGGGATGGATTATTGCAGGGCACCAATAGGAACCTCTACAACTCTCTCTACAACAGAGACGTCTGGCATGTTGTGTGGGCAAACATGGCGGCCCAAACCCATGCTGAGAGACAGTACTTCTGTATGTGTAGCTCAATAAATATTGCCCATATCAGTCTAAATTATTTATGTTTATTGTTCCTGGTAACCTTTATCTTCCTTACAAATAGCATTACAATCCAACGCTTCCTTCTGGGTGCAACTATTGTTTGACAATGAGTGTATATAACTATGGGTTGCATTGAGTGTATTTATCAGATATGACCACTAACCACTGTTTATCCATCAATATTTTTTTTTATTTTGAAAAATAACATAATGACAAGGACTATTAATATACATTTTTTAATTTTGCTGTACTAGATGAAAATTAATGCAAGAATTAAACTAATTTACAAAGGATAATGAAAGAAAGAAATGAAAGGAATTGGACTATAAGTGTGAAATGAAAGTGGCATATTGTGTAATACTTTGCTTTATTATTGGTGGGTTACTTGAAAAACTTGAAATAAAATGCCAGTGGACCAACAGCTCGGCCAACTCAAACTGATTTAGCCTGTAGACCAGTTAAAGGGGTTGACCAGCATAGGGGTGTTTGTTGCTTGAGATGCTGGTAACTTGTTCTCGTCCATGAGTTCAGTGGGTTTGCACCTAGTCCAGCTGGCTTGTCAACCATAGTGACCATTAAAACTAGTTGTATCAGCGAAAGTTTGGATTTTATATTGCATTAACTAGCCAATTAGCTACATATTTAAGCTGGCTATCTACAGCAGCTAGCTAATAGGCTTTAGCTAATGTTAATATTTCAGCTTTGGCCAGTATTTCTTCTGACTTATTTATGAGGTAAGTCACAAAAAAATGGCAGCCCGCCCACCCAACTCTGCTCCCTCACTTTCACACAAACCAGGTGCTTATGCATACCCGCACACTAAACTTTATCTAAAAGAACTGCGACGTTGTCTTGACTCTATCATCTTCTCTCCTTTCCTCCCTTACACTAGCAGAAGTGTAAGAGTGTGTTTGGGTGGCGTCACCCACCCGGCCCTCCCTTCGTGTTCCTCTGGGGAGGGAAGTGACCTTTGACCCTCGGGCCTGCCTGACTAACAGCCTGTCAGCACTCTTACTGCGATCAAATAACACCCAGCTCCCCAGCGATAACACACAGCTATCATTATGACAGATCTGCAGGAGAAGAGGGGAAAAGAGGAAGCATTTTTGGCTGCAAGAGGAGCTGTGGACCTGTTCTAAAGTTCCAACAAGTTAAACTGTGCCTGGCCCTGCAGAAAACAACACGCCCAATTAGGAGTAATGATAGAGTCCCATTCAGCCCCACTGTGCTTTTATCTGAACACTGCTAGCTCAATACACCTGCTTCGACATCAGCCTGGAGCCTCTGAGACACCATATACTGGGCCATCAAACACACACACACATACCCTCTTTCTCTTAATAGTTTACTTGCTAGGGTACCAAGTTTTCTAGTTAGATTGACTGAGAAAACTTTCTAACTTGTGTAGAATCGATGCATTCTAAAAATGATAAAAGAATAAAAAGCATAAATCTGTATTTTTCCAGCTCACTGCAAGCTTCTTTGCAATCTCAAATAGCCCAACAGATTGTTAATTGCCCCTAATATGTTCAATATGGTTCCTTTAAAGTTCCTACACATAAACATCTACCAGCAGGGAGCAGCAAGACCCAGCACCAGAGACATAGGATGGTGTATTAAGTTGGGGTGCTGAAATTTTGGGCAGCATATATGTGACATGAACGATGATGTCATACAAAATGATTTGCCTTTTTAAAATTTAAAACATATACATCTAACTGACACATCAAACCACTGATGCACATCATCACTCTGTTCCGGGACAACTTCATGCTAATTAATTAAGTGGTGATCAATCCGATTGTTGATTTCTGGCACAGAATCTGATTATCTGATGGGCATATTAGCTCTTAGTGAGATTTACACACACTGAGCAGAAAATTGATGACAATATTACATTTAAAATAAAAAACAATATTAAGCTGCATGGGACTCAAAACTGCTCTAGAACTACAACCACTGTACAGTTAACAGAATGTTTCATTATTATGAAATCACACTTACTGCATCTCTATATTGTAGCAGAGTGGAACATGGCAAGTGAAAATGAAAGTACATGAACAAACGTACAGTTGTAAATAATCCTCTCATACATGTTAAACTCATTTTATAGCTAACAATATGTCATACCATGTAAGAAACCTCACAAGCAAGTCTGTGTAACGTGACTAAACAACTGTGAGCCTTATTGGGTTAAGGGGTAAATTAAAACTCATCAAACTCTGGCTTTAATGCAGCCATGATCAGCAGAACATAACATTAAATATAGTATATTTGGCTTAATAATGGCTAAAGGGTAAAGATATCTCATATAGTTTCACCAATCAAAAACATGTAATGTTAATGCACTTTTCATTACAGTAGTTTAAAAAGAATTAATCTAACATGATATTTTCATTCTAAACTGTTCACTTTTGCAGGTACTTAACAGAGGTTTCCTCTGAGGTATTTGATACTCCTGCTACAGTAAGGTTTCCTTATTGCTCCCACTGCTGTTGTTAGTATCAGTACTTGTGTGAAGTGTAGTTTTTCAATCCTACTTCTAATGCTGCTTCTAAGCTCTTCTCTTCACTCCACGGTGTCCTGTATCACGCTCAGCACACTAATAACCACTGATCCATCTCTTCCATTTATAATGGGCTGACGTGAGGAGGATACAGCCAAGGACAGAGACGCTACAGCTGGACCAAAATGCAGAAGATAAAAAAAAAAAAAAACAGAGCAGGGTGAAATGCAAGTGAAATAAAGGCTGGGAGGCTTTTTAAAGGGTTTTAAAGCTTTGAGAATAAGTCTATGCTAATATCAGTCTATGCCTTTAACATAAGACTAAGGAGAATTGTGTGAACTGATATAACATAATCTTAGGTTGGCCTTCTTATTTGGAGACTAAGATATAACTAAGAAAAACACGGCTCCTGAAGTTTGCTCTTATGATTGTTACCCATACACCTAACTGGCAAGGAATCTAATCCTTGGTTAGTAATGCCACTCAGATGCCTTCCCGTTTAAAATCTAATCTTTAATCTTAATCTTTAAATTAAAAAATCTTTAAATGCTTGGAGCCGACTCCATGTTATTTCAAACATAATGTCACGATTGGCTCAAGGAAGTAAAATGGTATTACCCAAGCTTATTACACTGCCGGGCCAAAAAAAGGTCACACACTCTAATAGTTTGTTAATATTTTAGTTTTGATCACGGCACGCATTCGCCGTGGCATCGTTTCCACAAGCTTCTGCAATGTCACAACATTTATTTTTGTCCAGAGTTGCATTAATTTTTCCCCAAGATCTTGTAATGACAATGGGAGATTTGGACCTCTGCGCAAAGTCTTCTCCAGCACATCCCAAAGATTCTCAATGGGGTTCAGGTCTGGACTATGTGGTGGCCATTCCATGTGTGAAAATGATGTCTCATGCTCCCTGAACCACTCTTTCATAATGGATGAATTCCCGATGAATTCTGGCATTGTCATCTTGGAATATGCCAGGTAGTCAGCTGACCTCATTCTTTCGGCACATAACGTTGCTGAATCTACACCTGACCAACTGCAACAACCCCAGATCATAGCACTGCCCCCACAGGCTTGTACAGTAGGAACTAGGCATGATGGGTGCATCAATTTAGCTGCCTCTCTTCTTACCCTGATGCACCCATCACTCTGGAACAGGGTAAATCTGGACTCATCAGATCACATGGCCTTCTTCCATTGCTCCCGAGTCCAATCTTTATGCTCCCTAGCAAATTGAAGCTGTTTTTGCCAGTTAGCCTCACTGACAAGTGGTTTTCTTAAGGCTTCACAGCTGTTTAGTCCCAATCCCTTGAGTTCCCTTCGCACTGTGCGTGTGGAAATACTCTTCCTTTCACTATTAAACATATCCCTGAGTTCTACTGTTGTTTTTCTATGATTTGATTTCACCAAACATTTAAGTGATTGCAGATCACGATCATTCAAGATTTTTTTCCGACCACATTCCTTCCTCGATGATGATGTCTCCCTACTGTCCTTTCACTTTTTCATATTGCATTGGACAGTTCTTAACCCGATTTTAGTAGTTTCAGCAATCTCCTTAGATGTTTTCTCGGCTTGATGCATGCCAATAATTTGACCCTTCTGAAACAGATTAGCATCTTTTACACGACCACAGGATGGTTGTCTTTCGACACGGTTGTTTAACAAATGAGAAGCTACTCATTCCAACAGTTAGGGTTAAATAACTTGTTGCCAGCTGAAACATAACCACCCATGCAGTAATTATCCAATGGGAGGCTCTTACCTATTTGCTTTGTTAAATCCAAGTGGTGACCTTTTTTTTGGCCAGGCAGTGTATTTACTAGTGAAGCCAGGCTGTTTCAAGGACATGTGGAATGCATTAAACAGTTTGAGTTTAGAGGATTGTTTAATCAGGCTTGGCTCATATCACTATGATATATGACAGCTCTAAAGAGTTAATAAATTAGATTTAGAATGCTTTAATCTTCACTACATTCTCATATATGTTGCCCCGTTTTGCTGTGCTTTAAAAAAATAAGGCGAAGTCAAAGTGGCAACTTCAGTAGCAAGAGAAGAGTCAGTGTCAACTACAGAAAACCAGTGTACACTCTCAAAAATGGGCATGTTAACATTAAAAGCACACATGCAGTTTACATATAACAAAACTTATGAGAACAGGCGGTGCTCTTAAAAATGTTTTTAAATATTAATGGAATTTTTTATTATTGGAATTTTTATTAATGGTGAATGGAAAGTTTTTAGTGTCACTTCTGGTAATCTGCAAAATGTAACATGATATTGATTGTTTACATGACGAAAGACCTACAACCTAATACAATTACAATTTTCTAATGTAAACAATTTTTAATGAAATTATATTTAAGAACATCGTTGTGAACGCCTTATGCTATGTGTCCGTTGCACGTGGTGTGGAATTCTCCCTTTGCCTTCTTCGTCAGGCGAATAAATGTCAGTCAGTGTGGATTTTAGATGCATTTCAAATAAACTCTTTTCTCAGCTTAGCTACTCTTGTAAACCTAAAAAGCACAGTATAGTTTAGTATATGCTGGCTAGCTACACAGGCTATCAACCAATGTTATGCTATGGTCACACCACTATCCCTCAATCCCTTTTTTCCCTTATTATTTGTTGGAAATAAGTGAAATTATGGTTGCCGAAATCAAATTCATTGAACACGCTGTTTTTGTTGTCCTCCATCGTTTACTTCTAGAAAAGCTTCCATGAATCTGGCCCACAGTTCCTAACCGGTTCCATTCATCTTAAAAATTAAATTACAAAGCAGTTTTAACAATCGTCAGAATCGTCATCTCTTTAATGGCTGAACAATAAGACTACAGATTACAGCACTAAAAAATAAAGAATAGTAATAAAGTCTTTACACCCATAGATTTTTATGGTGACGCAGCAAGATCAGACTAAAAGTGAGAAATTGGACGTCATGCTTGCGATGTTAGAAAGCGGACTCAGACACAGTTGGCTGACGGCACCCCAATGCCACTTTGAATGTGCAGAGTGTGTTCAGAGTGGGGTGTGTTCACACAGTCAGTTCAGAGAAAACAGATGGTAAACAGGAGGCAGGCTTGAATCCTGCCCTGCCGTTTTGCTTTGGTAAACACACACACACACACACACACACACGCACACACACACACACACATGCACACACACACACACACACATGCACACACACACATGCACACACACGTGGCTTTCTAAATGGCTGGCTGCCTGAGCCTGCTCGAACTGGACAAACAGCAATCAGACATGATCACACACGCGGATGGAAGCAGAGTACACACGCAGACATACACAGACATCAGGTTTGTGCTGCAGTAAAATCTGCTTGGCTGAACCTCAAAGTCTGGCGCATGATTCTCAGTAACAGCTGCTGAGTTGCTGAAGCCTTTCATCTTCAAAACCACAAATGTGTGTAAGTGTTTTCCAACGAAGGTCGTTG
This sequence comes from Semaprochilodus insignis, assembly GCA_034552555.1. Classification (NCBI taxonomy): domain Eukaryota; kingdom Metazoa; phylum Chordata; class Actinopteri; order Characiformes; family Prochilodontidae; genus Semaprochilodus; species Semaprochilodus insignis. Next base: position 14,413,676 of record CM067476.1, on the reverse strand, counting down.
CGAATATTCAGGGATGAATAAATACATCCTGGGAAGTCCTGCAACTGGCAAACTGAATGTGAAACCGGGCTGCAATTTGCATCAGTCTTATATATTCTGAAACAAAGTCCTTATATGCATCTATTAAAGTACACAAAACTGGACAAACTGCCTTGACCAACTTGCTTCCTAGCTATGTTTACTAGGTACCTAAATCTATACTGGAACACTGTTGAATTGGTACACTACACTGTTGGAAGTGTGAACACATTCTTACACAAATGCCTCAGTTACACAGAATTATTATTTTTTATTTTATTTCAACAAGTAATATATGTAATTATTGTAATATCTGTAACCTATAATCACTATTATATTTTTGTGTAAAATAACAAATGATAATTATAATATAGCCAATTATAATAGAAATCATTTACATATAGCAATTTTAAAGGCACAGCAACCTGTTGGATACTAAGAGATAGAGAGAATTACAATACATAAAAACACATACATAGTTAAAGAATGTGAACATTTCTGCATAATTCAATGAGTCAGTTGTAAATAAATATTCAAAGTGATTTGATGTGAGATGGTGAGAGAAACGTAGATTTTCAGGTGTTCTTTTCAAGCGTGGTAACAGAAGTCAGGGATCTACAACACCAATTTAGGCATTTTATTAACTATCCAAAATGACCACTGAACCTACACGCTTTGTATAGTGTTGGTACATGCAACGATGGTAAAACAGTAATAAATCTAAACAAATATGCATTCATTAAATGTTATTTTCAACAACTCTAGATGACTTTGTTTACATCTTTTGTAAACAGATGTAATTAGACAGAGGTGTGGAATTCCTATGGGTAAGAAGTCGTCCATGTAAACAAAGATTACCTATAAGTCTTCTTGTATCTGCTTTTGTCTCAGCACCTTCATCAAAGTAAAATAAAGTTGTCACTATGGAACTTTCGGTCTAAAATGATCTGCTTCATCCGTTAAAATCTAAAAACTCTCTGTGAAGGAAATTTTTGTGATATTACATTCTTCGGATGTCAGCTTACTGTCACTACCACTCTGAACAGTTTTGGTCACTTGGTTTGTTGCATGGAGCATTTCACTTCAAACCTTTCTGAATGATGCTGTTTACATCTTAACCATTTAACTATGCAGAAATTCTGACTCATCAGAGTGCCCATGTGCATTCCTTAGACATTTGTGTATAGTACTTAATTCTAAGTCTTAAAGGAGTGGTACAGCATATTCCAACTCATCTCGATATAATGTAACCAAAGCTGACTGCTGGTTATCACAGACAATGATTTTAAAACATTACCCTGTACTTTGCAAAGGACTGTAAACTTGCTCACACAAATAACCCTTGTAACAGAAGTCAGGGCAGTTACAGGAGTCTGTTACAAATGTTTATTTGAAAACACTGGAAGAACAGAAGAATTGGTAGTAATTCATCACCAGCATAATGGTTTTGGAGGAGTGTGTTGCTATGGATACCAGAAAAGGTAAGAAGTAATAAAATGTGGACCCGTTAAGACAACAAAGAAAACATGCACTTTAAATTAAGGCATTTTGAAAATCTTAGTGTTCTCAAACTTTTTAACAGGCACTGGCAATCACATCCTGATTCTACACAAGAGGGTACTATCCCCTCTACAGATTCTAGGAGCAAGAAGATATATACACACACACACACACACACACACACACACACACACACACACACGCACGCACACACACAAACCCTCCATTCTCCCTCCAGCTGAGCTGCATAGACGCCGCCTGCCTCCCGTTCCACAACTTCTTGGAGATAAAGGTTCTCGTCCAAAAATAAACATGTCACGTAAATTACAAAAGCAGAAAGATCTCTCTCTCTCTGCTTGGATGAAAACAGAGCTGACACACCCAGAGGCAAACTGTTCAAAAGAGAGTATTAGGAGTATTAGGAAAATGTGTTCGTCGGAATTGTTAGACGCAATGAGGAGGTGGATATTCATTTTAAAAATTCCTTTCAGGAACATTCTGCACTGCTAAATAAAACAAAAAACCTACAACCATTAGCCCATTAGTGTTATCCAGAGTTCTAATCATCCACCCCCAGAGAGTGGAGCATAAAACATGTACCTTTACCATACGCTACTGATAAACAACATTCAATAGTCAGTCATGGGCTGTGAGTTTTGACAATCATTAAATTCTACAATTTTAAATTCTTAAAGGAGAATTCCACAGATTCATAATTCATAATAAAAGTGTTTTGAAGAGAAACATGTTGACTCTTTACAGTGGTGGTAACAGGCATTCTCAATATCACAAATGTAACCAATTTATTACTATCAAAAACCACCAGTGTCGTTTTTTGTAACAGTGTAACTGTAAGCATAATACATTTATTCAGTATTTTCTTCACTGATGTTTACATAGACGGTATGTAAGTTTAATTGGGATAAAAATGCCCAGATGCAGTTTTACACTCTTATTTACAATCTTATGAACTGGTAGTAATTCATCACCAGCATAATGGTTTTGGAGGAATGTGTCACTATGTATACCGGAAAACTTCAGACAATGCGAAAGCAGTCAGGGCTGGTTTTTAACTGTGTCGGTCTAGTGTTGTAAAATTGTGTAAAACTTCATGAGAACAGCTTCGGTAAGACATTTTCTCATTAGAGTGAAACTACCAGGAAAAAAGAAAACAGGCTAAGAGAAAAGAGAGGAGTGTGAGAAAGAGGGAAAGACATAGATAGAAACTGAAAAAAGAAACGAAAAAGATACTACTAGTTTTTATTTGTATTACATAATCCACTGTTGAGTCATGGAGTTCACCTACTATTTATTATACTGTTTAAGTCAATGAGTTTCGTACCCTTTTCTAAACATGGAATTACATTGTCACTTATTGTCTTATTGGCAGATAGAGATTAAGATGAAAAAGGCTGGAGTAGTACCTTTACATTATTAACTCAATAACCGGTCCGCAATTTATAAGGTTCAGTTCCAGGCCACTGTTTAGTGCAGCTTTGTACAGACTGTAGATCAGCAGGTGGCCAGTTTACGGTCTATTTAATGCAGAGATGCACAGACATGAAGACATTCTACAGAAAATTAGGATGTATCTGTGCACTAATATGGTGATGGAAGGATGCACAGCAGTGACCTTTCACTCCAAGCCAAAGAATTCAATTCCATGGTCCATAGTCCATGGTGTGGGAGAAAATGAGGATGAATCTTCTGCTCTGGAGAATTTTTCCTGGACATATCAGCAGGTCCTGAGAAGAGACTAGCTAGAGCAACTCCATAGAGCACAGTGTTCAGAATACCAAGTAGGGAGAGACAGAGAGAGAGGGAGAGAGAGAGCGAAAGAGAGGGAGAGTCAGGGCTGACCTAGCTCTCCTGAAGATATTCAGTGCTATATAGTTCAACATCCTTCTACATCACACCTCAAACACAGGGGAGAGTACCGAGCACAGAGGAAAGGTGTGAAGAGAATGAAAAAGACAGGGACAAAAAGGATAAGGAGGGAAGGAAAAGGAGAGATGACAGAGAAAAATACAGAAGACTGAGGCTGAGAGAAAAGAGAGAAAGAGAGGAAGAGAGAGAGAGAAAGAGAAAGAGTAAGGGAGAGAAAGGCAAAGACAGAGGGGGAGGAGAGAAAAAAACTAAGATAGAAGATAAAGAAAGAGAGATGGATAGGGTGAGAAAAAAGGATAACAGAGAAAAACTGAAACAAACAAAAGAGAAAAGGAGAGAGAGAGAAAAGGAAAAGAAACAGACATGCAAGGGGAAGAGAGAAAAGGAAGAAAAAAGAAAAGTAAGACAGATGAGGGAAATAAGAAGAGATGAGAAAAGAAATAAAGAAAGGGGGAAAACAAAGACAAAGGTGGGAAGAAAGTGGCAGAGAGAGTGAGAGAAAGAAAGAGAGAGAGAAGGATGGAGACAGAGAGTGACAGAGGAAAGGAAAAAATAATGAAGAAAAAGAAAGAGAGCTGGAGAAGGAGAGAAAAAAACAGAAAGATGAGAAAGAGATGAACAGAGATAAAAAGAGAATTCCCCAACAGAAAGACAGAGAGAAAATGAAAAGAAACAGGCATGGAGGAAAAAGAGAAAAAGAAAAGAATGAGAGAGAGAAAGAAAAGAGATTGAGGAAAGAGGAAAGGGAGAAGAGCAGAGGGAGATAAGAAAGACAGTCAATTAACCTCTGGACCTTCTGAACTCTAACTAACTGAAATCCTCACTCCTAATAAAAGAACAAATTTCTAATTGGGGTGAATTAGCCTTGTGCTGCGAGGTTGTCAGGCTACATGCTAAATCATTAATGACCGCTCTTAAAGTGAACAAAGGTGTTTTCACCCCTCTGCTCTAATAAAAGAGCAGCAACCTCTGGCCAAAGCTGTACAAACAAGGCATTTACTCCTCCTGGACTGGAGGAGGCAACAAAGTACTTTTACTTTTCCCTTTTTTATACAATACTTTTAAAAAGAGCCCAGAAAGGGTTCCTTGGGACATTTTGGAAGAACCACTTTTGGTTCCTTCAGAAACCTTTAAATTGGTCGATATTTAAAGATGTATACATTTGTAATATGATGAGCAAGCTACAGGGGTTGGACAATGAAACTGAAACACCTGGTTTTAGACCACAATCATTTATTAGTATGGTGTAGGGCCTCCTCCTCCTTTTGCGGCCAATACAGCGTCAGTTCGTCTTGGGAATGACATATACAAGTCCTGCACAGTGGTCAGAGGGATTTTAAGCCATTCTTCTTGCAGGATAGTGGCCAGGTCACTACGTGATGCTGGTGGAGGAAAACGTCCTTCTTGGTGGTATGCTGACATTACCCTGGATACCGTGGCTCTTGATACATCACAAAGACTTGCTGTCTTGGTCACAGATGCGCCAGCAAGACGTGCACCAACAATTTGTCCTCTTTTGAACTCTGGTATGTCACCCATAATGTTGTGTGCATTGCAATATTTTGAGCAAAACTGTGCTCTTACCTGCAAATTGAACCTTCACACTCTGCTCTTACTGGTCCAATTTAGCCATGAAACCTCCCACACTAAAATGACAGGTGTTTCAGTTTCATTGTCCAACCCCTGTATAAAGCTTGTGCAAAGCTACTATAAGAATTGAAGGTTTTACCTTAAAAATTATGGTCCATGCCACACAGGATTTTTCATTTTTCCAAACGACACTGATTTTCATTGTCTATGGAAAAACAGCAAAGCAGCTCCTCCAGTCTGCACGATTTGCTCTGCATTTTATAAACATGCATTTAACTTGAAAAACTGTCAACTTTTGTGCTGAGTGTCCACAATACAGCTCTAACCACAGCTGACCAGTCAATATGGAGAAAACCTTCCTTGTAGTGCCTCATTAATGGAGGAAATGTTTTTAAATACCTGGGGCTGTGCAACATTCGACACAAATATAACCACAATCGGAACAGGAAACGTTTTCTTAATTACATGCATTTTCTTAGCACCTAGTTCACTTTTTCAAAACACTTCACAAAATTAGTTGCTTCACCAGCAACACTATCTACAGCACAGATTTTAGTAAACTGTTTTCAGTAATCTCCAAATGTGTAACAAAAAACATAAATGTACAGAAATTTACCACAGTAATAGCTTATAATAATATATTTAAAATCTAAAAACAGGTGCAATATTAGAACTGTCACACAGTCATTAATATTACCCCAGAAGACCTGTCCCAAGTTTTTTGCTTTTGTTCACTACCAACACAAAAATAACACTACCATAACTTCACCAAATGTTTTGCTAGTGACGATTTTAGCTATAATCTCAAAAACACTAGCCAGTGCATGACTAACACAGCTTTGAACAGTTGTACACACATAAATTTAGAGTGTTTCTCAATGAGACACAAAAGGTGTTTATACTTGTTTCTAAAACAAAAAGGTGTTTATAAAACAATGGGATCTAACTGCTCTAAATCATTTCACTTCAAAAAGATGTTAATACATTTTACGTATTATTTTCACAAGTGTAAATTTAGGAGTTAGGGTTTGGGACAGACACCTTCCAATAGAAAGTACCCTTTTAATGATTAAGGTATACATTTGGCTTATTACTATCACAATGAATGCCTTGGGTTTAAAAATCTGTGCCTAAGCCACAACAAATTCAGGAGCAATACATTGCACATCACAAGATAGATAGACTAAAGAAAACACCCACCAGGTTCAGTTCTTCCTCATTAGCCTACATAAACTGTAACATTAACAACCCCTAAGTGACAACATTGTTTTCTACATTAAAGTAAACTACTTACAAAGCTATGATGCTGGCGTTTAATTGGAATACGCTACACTGTCTGAACCCAGCCTAACTAAGTACATTCCATGACATGATTATGACTGTATTACGTAGCAGGGTTCAGGTAAAATGTTAAAACAATGCAGAATTAGAATAAAATCTATAGGTAACCAATCATGCATAAAATTAGCAAATATGAAAACAACATGCATGGTACTCAAACAACATAGTAAGAACTTACAGAGACACTTAAAGATGGAGTAGGATTGTAAACAAATTGAGCATGTATCAGGACAAACACACATGCTTTTATTAAAGTGCTTGTCACATTGCTCAGTATGCAAATGACTGCCTGGCACATGCAACGCTGACAAAATCAGCTAGTAATTCTCTCTTCACATGAGTAAAGCTTCTTTTAAGTGAGATTTTTCTACCAATCAGATGCTTAATTACACAAAGTTTACATTTGAAGGTACATGATGTAAATAAGTATGAATGTCTGCATCAGAAAAGATGTTCAGTTTACTTAAGCTCATATTTACTCCAGAGGGTTTTCATAATGTGTGTTCCAGCTCTTTTATTTTAAAGTCATGAACAAAGTGAAGTGAATGGAGACCTTCACTAAAATGTGTAAACCTTCACCAAAGTATCAAAAAACTTTATTTTGTGTTTGGTGTGTAAATAGAGACAGAACATTAAGCTCTCATTAAACTGACAGATAGTAAGCACCTGTGTAAGCAGATGTGTCTCAGACACACTGTAAGCACCTAAACCAATTTCAATTTGAACATTGTCAGCTTTGTTGTGTTTCCTGATTTACAGTTACATTTTCAGATTAGCAGTTGTTTTAGATCTTCTGTCGTTTCCAGATTTGCAGGTGTTTTGGAATTTGTGGTTGTTTCTATTAATTTTCTGTTAGATTTTCTAATGTACTTTATTTAGATTTGTTGTTGCATTTTTCTGATTATTCTGATTTGCTTCTGTTTTCAGATTTACCCTTTTTACGAATTTCTAAAAATCATAGCAAAGTATTATACCACAAAAAATACATATATATATAAACACTGTAATGCCATTTGTTGATTAGCTTTTTGCGATATTTGTTTGCTGTTACAATTTCTGGGTTTTGTTTTCTGGTTTGTAGTTTTAGGATTTGTGGATTTCCTTTGTGGTTTTTGTTCTGCTTTTGTAGTTTTGGATTTGCCTTAGTTCTTTTGTTTCATTTGTTGCTGCATTGTCAGATTTGTTCTTGCACCTTTGGATTTGCTGCATGATTTTTAGTTTGTTCATGTGTTTTGCTTTTAGGGGTGTCCATATGTCACGTTAGCAGACCATGAAAGAAGCTGCCTTTTCCAGGGCACAGAGAAAGTTTGACAGCACTTTAGTGACATGGCTCGTTCTGAAGTGTAGCTGAATAAAGGCATGGACTGTGGTCAGTAACAGAGCGAAAGCCTGCAGGCAGTAGCCCCACAGAAGAGCATCTCAAGTCACTGTCCAGAGAAACGCACTGCATCTGTCCTACACTGGGCATGTGAAGGCTGGGGGGCGGACTGTGCTCACTGGGCAGCGATGTGTTGAAAATTCTGACAGAGCAATTTGGCCAATCCTAAAGATCTGCCACTAGCCATAAGGCCAAGCCCTTACAACGTCTCTCTGTCTCTAGTTCTCCCTGTCCAGCCCTTTTGCTATCACTCACTCTAACTTTTCCTTTCTAGCTCTTGCATGCTATCTCCCTCCCCAGCTTTCTCTTTCTCTCTTTTTAACACAGTTTAATTGGTGGGGTAAAAGCTTCTATAAGTTTCTATAAGTTATCTATGGACGCTAAACACGTCTTGGCTGATTGCAATTGTGCAAATTCTTCAGCAACCACATATGAACAGGACAGTAAGGGAGTATTTCACAAATGAGACGGACAGTACCAGTCAATCACAATTTAATCTCTTCACACCTCTTATAGAAGCAGAGAAATAAGGAACTACACCCAAACAGACTGATGGACCAGAGGCAAATGCAGCACGGCAATATCAACATGCAAATACAGGTAAAACTTTGTTATTGCTGTAGAGTTAAAATAGGCAATGTTTCCAATAAACTACTGTCATCATTTTGAAATGAGCTTTTCGTGAACAATGCTCTGTTAAACTTTCCAGTGTTAAATTTTAACATTTAATGTGCTAGATCACTAATTTGCTAGATCCCAATACCTTCGGTATTATTTGGAGTGATGGCTGTGATTCAGAACTAATCATCCAATATCAGTAGTTAACTAATGCTGCTGGGGCTAAATGCATTCAGATCTGCTGCAAAGTAGGGCAATATCCCATAATAACACTCTTGCTTTCCAGGGAAATGTGCAATAAGAAAAAGTCTAGACGTTTTGTAAATGTAATTAATAATTTTTTTATGTTGAATAAGTAAGTTCAATTGATCATTGCTAGTGATGTAAAATCACAGTCCCAAAAGGGAGTGTGTAAGCGTCCACTATTCAAGGTAGTTCCGTCAGGCAGTAATGGTCACACCCCCCACCAAGCCGGCAGATTGCAGCAAGCTTTAGCAGAGCCAGACCCAGCAGGCCACTTCCCCTCCGGCCATGGAGTGAAAACTCAGCTTGTCCGAAGAACAGAAACGACCGATACTGATACAATACTGCACCACAGAAGGAACGGCAGGGAATGAGAGTTTCAACTAAAAGTTATTTCTGTCAGTCGATCAGCTACTAATTGAAGCATTCTAGTTGCTCTTTCTTTGCTGCTGCCATCATTCAAATAGCAATACCTCCAAAGCCTACACAAGACAAAACACATCCAGACCGATTTATAAATAGGCAAATAATATTAACCAATATTGAGATTTTGTGGATTTAGCAATGTTCAGCACATGCTTACTTCCATTACCAAGCACTGTTAAAGAAACAAAAACGTGCAATATATCCAAACATAACTTTTAGCATCAGGGTAACATGGTACTATTAAAGGTGCACAGATGTCTGTTTATGAAAAAAGGAGTAATTGAAACTACATACATCAAGTTTAACTTAGTGGAGAAAGCTAATGTTGATTTGAAATTAGTTACAAATGCAGTAAAATGAATAAATGCAGATATTTTTGCACAGTAGACTAGCATCACATCAGCATTCTGCACTCCTAGAAGACAAAATAAATCATTAAATATCATTTTGAAATATCTGCCAAATATGAAACATATTACATACATATACATATATATATATATGGTTAAAAGCATTCCTGTGATGAGTTAAGCATGTAGTTTGTATAAGCTTCAGACACCAAACATGTTTTACTTATTTATTTATTCATTTAGGGTAAGGACAACGTGGGCTAAATACATTTTTCCCCAAAATATTCCTTTTAGTTTAATGTACAGGTATAAAGCAGGTATGTTTGTATTGGCCTGAGATGCTGCAATGTATTGGCTACTGTTGCCATGAGGTACATTAATCTGCTTATTTTGTGGTGCATATCAATATTATAATGCTTTATTGAAGGAAAATTGCATTTTATGCCGCCTTGCTCAAAGATCTATTAGTATGTGATTACTGGAAAGCAGCAAAATGACAAATATCAGTCACAGAAATGGGATATTCCTCACTGAACACGATTCAGCAATGATTCAAACAGCTTGTTGTTTACGGACCATGTCTGTGAAATCGCTTGTGAAAATTAGAGCTTCCTCATCCATCAATCTCTCCTTCTCCTCTTTTCCTTCTTGAGCAGCTAAATAGGTCACAATTCAAATTAGATCAACACATTGTCAAAGCTTTCCAACAAAAGGCACCAACGACCACTCACTGAATCGTTTTCACACATTTTAAAAGCCTCCGCAAATCTGTGCTGATTGTAATTTCCCCAGCTTTGAAACAGAAAAACAATGAGAAAAGCAGGCCTGTGTATGCAAACTAAAGGAAAAGTTTACGAAAAATAATACGCAATATCGCTTCTTATTTTTCAGATTATTTCAAAGGCTAACAGAGGCTAACATAGCTAACGAGTAATGCAAGGGTATACCTCAAAAATCAGTGGATGCAAACTACCTGCCTAAATAATCACACACCTGCCTCTCAGTGTGTTAAGTGTCCTGACATTGCTTATGAGGTAATTAAACTATATGCCAGTTAACTATAAAAATGACCAAACATACACCACATAGTTATAAACAGCAGTAAAACAATTTGAAATCGAAATGTTGCGCTCCATAGTTTCAATGACATATGCTCGTAGCCCAAAAACACATTATTTTACTATTTACGCAACCTTTTTCGTGCAAAATAACAATGGGAATTTTCGGAAAAGTGGGTGGAAAATTTCAGGTAAACTGACTGCAGCTCTCCAATTAAGCGTAGACCTTCTAATATCAGGTCTGTAACATGATTTGTTTAATGAATACTGCAAAAAAATCTGGACATGTTACTTATGGAAAAAAGATGGTGAAAACAGCATATTATTAAAAGAAATTTCCAACTTTTGAACTCGCCTTCTTGGAACACTGCAAAGATGTGACTTACTCTTCAGCATGCCACCAATTGTGGAAGTTATTATTTTTTTGGCTAATGTTGGTGTGAAGGGGTGGAATGAAAATGACTGAATTTGACATAAAATAAATGTTTTAGTGTTAAACATATGTATAAACCCTTTTAGGTCGACGCTGTCATTCACAGCATCAAAAGATGTAGTTCATAAAAGAGTAAATCTTGGGAACGGTGCATGCTAGAAATGTACTTTTATTTTTTCTTGAAAGGGTGGTGTCATTCTGTTCCAGTGAGGGCTCCAGTGCGATGGCTTCACAAGGCCTTTTGAGACTTTGTAAAATAAATCCAGAATGACAAATCCAACACTGAAAGGTTTCTGTGATTATTTACCCATTTCTCTGCATTGAAATTTTTTTTTGTTGTAGTTAGCATGACTGTTAGCCGTCCACAGATGCCTTTAGTTGAATCGGTCGACCAGTCATAGGCTGTGTTCTTGACTTGTCGAAGGACAAGTCTCTGGGCAGTCTCTAGCATGCAGAGTTTAAAGATATTTATTCTTTTTATGAACAATATGTTTTATGCACATGACATAGTTGACCTGAGAGATGTATTTTAGAGAAGACATACATCTGAGCATGGCAAAGGTCTTCTATTAAAAAGTGGCTGTCTTTTTTAGGTTTTTTAGGAAAATATACACTATGTTAATAATACATTTGAATTTGAAATGAATGTTTTTAAGCCTCACTTCTTAGCAGGTTTCTGTCTCTTTTACAAGACATCATATGTTATGGACTCAAATGGCACTCTTTTCATGGAATGACCCTTTTATAGATTCTTTTATCAGGATGTCAAACAGTGTCGGGAACACTGAATTCTACCAGAGGTTATTATTTAACAACAATCAGAGTGAAGCAAGTGTGTGATGCAAATATTGCACAATGCTAACTGGTAGAGTTTCTACTTATTAGTTACATTTAGTGTCATCTCTGTATCACTATTCCTTTAACCCCTCTTTCCTCCTCACAGGGAATATATTTGTTATAAACCATCTTCTACAGCAAGAGTGAATGAAGTAGAATCAAATGACAGACACTCCAGCAGTCAGTTAAAAAAACATGAACAAGCTCCCAGTAAGGGGAATGTGGGATGTTTTGCTTACTAAGATATAACAGCATGTCATGCTCCCACTGAGTTACTGAGTTACACTCTAAAATCAAGTGATTAGCAAGATCCCTTACTTTGGACTTCAGGTTAGATAGACTGGGCTGTGGAGCAATCTGTGTTCTCTAAAGTGAATACATTCGGGATGCACTGGAGTAGTTTGTGATCCAGAACTAATAATCCAACATCTGTGCCTGACTTCACAAATTAACTTGTGGCTGAATGCAATCAAATCCTCACAGCAATGTTCCAACAACTAGTGCAAAACCTTCTCAGAAGAGTTGAGGCTGTTCCTGCAGTCAGAGATAGATAGAAATAGACAGTCAAAAGAAATGTGAGAGAAAGACAGAATTAGAGAGAGACGTAGAAAGAGAATGCAGAAACAGCAAAGGGAAAGAAAGGGAGATTAAAGACAAACCAAAAATGCAGTGGTAGAGATTTAAAAAGAGGTAAAGAGAGAGACAGAGAGATTCTATCAGCATCATATAAGAGCAGAAGCTGATGATCCAAGGCTATAAATACAGAGTCTAATGACATGAAAATGAGCCAAAATCAGAACAAAAGATATGAAAGACATGTAACTAGCTGAGCGTGCACACGCGCACACACACACACACATGCACACACAAACACCCACCCACACACACGTACCCAGAGAACTTTCTGTTTGCAGAAAAGGGCGCTATATCACAAGACGTTTTTTCATTAACACAGACATGAAAGATTGCACTGTACTTCTCCTTTTCATACATTGTGTGTGTGTGTGTGTGTGTGTGTGTGTGTGATGTCAATCAGCATGAGTTTCAAACGATTCGTCCAAATTAATCTTTGGCATGGCACTGTGTGACATGGACGATCATCAGAGTCACACTGTGGATTAATCAAAGATAAAGACCACCCTGTAGGGTTAACACACACACACATACAAACACACATGGTTGTGTTGTTTGAGATCTTTTGAGACAATTTGAACAATACATTCCACAAACCAGAGCAAATCAAGTACTCGCTATAATAAAACATTCCAAGTGAGACCATCATCCCTTGTCACGAATGAAATACGGGGGGGGGGGGGGGGGGTTCTCATATGAGTACGTTAACTT
>CM067476.1:14328970-14400639 GCA_034552555.1 Semaprochilodus insignis | reverse complement strand
GGTTCTCATATGAGTACGTTAACTTGGGTGTTTTTTTGTGTGTCACCACGGAGCTAACAAGTTGGCTTGTGTCTAGATTGACAGTTTTCAGCAGTGGCAAAACTAGACAGGACAGGGACAGGTATGTGGACAGGTACGTGGTAAGAGAGGAGTGTTTAGAAAGCAAAGTTTGATTTAGTTTGTCTTAAAAATTGATTTTGGAATTTGAGCCAGTAAATCACAGTTTAAATTCTGGTGTTCCTGTTAATTCTATACTATGGATATTACATTTAAACTGTATTTTGCATATTTGAATAGCACAAGTGTAAAAGTGTTTTACACTTTAAACTGTTTACAAGTGTTTTACAAGTGTACAAGCAACTCATTTAAATAACAAAAATATAGATATGTAATAAAATACATATTCTTCATCTAATATAATACAAAGATAAGAAAGTTGACATGCACAGTTAAGGCACAGTTAAGACGACAGGGAAGGTGAGAGGAAAGAGACAAAGCTACATTCAGCATGTGGGCTAATACAGCATAAAACTATATTGTCCATCAAGTACTTTGCATTTGCTTAAAGGGACAGTGTTTTTCTTCAAGCTCCTCAAGTTGGCTTGTAAGGTTTTTGCATGTCTGTGCTTGTCAGGTTTAATTTTTACATGAACATTTTCTAGCCTCTTTGGCAGTTTTTGTTACTGTGCCTCTTAAACTAATATATGTAATGACCTCTTGTCTGATTGGCTGCTTTGTATTGTGCCTTGTTCATAAAGCAGTTGAGGGAGAAATATAACTTTAATGTGAATGGTAAGATTAAACCACTGTAGGCTAAATAGGTATGTATATATGTATGTTGATAGGTTGGTTTTTGTGGTATCACAAAACCATGAATTCAAAACAGGGCAGTTATGCAGCCTGGTTTTTGTACACAAACTGTATATACTGGGGAGTTAACTGACATGTCTTTTACATAAAAAAGGAAGGAAATTCAGTTTTCCAAGACATCAGTTTTTCTCCAAAATTAACAGCTTGGCTGGCAAATAAACAATTAATTGAGCATGAACGTTTAAGTGGTGGCATTGATTAGCACAACCTTGATTGCAGTAAATGGTACAGCCTGCTAATGCACCTGAATACCATTCACTTATACTGAAAGACAGCCTTCAGACAGATTTCATTGTGGATGCAGTTATATTGCAGAGATATATGCAAAGATTTGACAGAATACAACAGTCTATAACAATGTGGTGATTTCTGCAGTTTATAACACGGTTTAACTGTCATGGAGACAAAATACAGCTTTTATGAGAAATGAATAGCACATGACAGCAGTTAAACCTACTTTCCAGGAACAGTATTGTTGCTGCAATTAAAATTTGACTGTAGTAGAAGTAAAGCATTTTTTCCAAAACACAACTTCACTCATAGACTGCTGAGTTTCCATACAGAACAGTAGGAGTACATCCAGCATCTGAAGAGGAACTGAAATTTGAATACACATTCAATTGTTGGAAAATTGAGTAAAAATCAATTTCGATATTGTTTATCCTCACACTGAGTTAACTCAAAACAACGTGTGTAATCAGTTATCTTAGAATTTCTTTTTTTACAGTATAAGGAAAACATGGAACTTCACTTTGTTACATTACTACATCTCTAACAGTCAACTAGCATTTTTGGTGAAACTGCATTACATTGAGTCCATAAAGCCGATTCCACTGCTTACCACCACAGAGGCCAAAACAGCAGCAATTCTGCTGATGGAGCTTACTTGTAAATGGCTTTATATTCAAGACATATTTTTCATACAAACTACCAAAAAAGTCACAACAGTGCTGGAATGACAGGGTGCCATGAAGCATTTAACTCCCACAAAAGAGGCTTGTGTTATTGAATATCTATTCAATATCTGAAGTGTGGGGCATCTGATACTGACAATACACCACTGTCTTACTTATTATAGAGTATTTAAGGCGCATGAGACTTAAATGTAAAATTGCGGCATCCATAGTTTTATTTTCTCTCATGTCTATTTTATCCATGTAATGGCAAGAATACATTAGTTCTGCTAACAGTGATGTTTCAATAGATGTCATAATTAGTACATAATCATAATGTTATTGCTCAACAGTGCAATTAGAGTGTGGAACAAGGGCATTATTTAGTATTATAAAATGTTTGAAATAAAGCAAACAGACCTGAGGAAATGTACACACAATTTAGTGAATCCCTGGCTTAAGGCAGTTTAATATTCAACTGTTTGATTGTACGTGAACCATCCAGACATGGCTCATAAAACAGAGGCAACAGTTGTTATCTACATGTCATGCAAGCAATAATCTGTACAGTATTCTGTTAAAGCCACCGCTGACCAGATATTGTTTGGGTGGCACAGCAGTGACCCAGAAGTTACTCTGTGTACACTTACTGGCCACTTACAATGGCATTTTGTATTGCTGAAAGCCGATTAGATTAAACCAGCATCTGATAACATCCGTCATCTCATTCTGTGTTTTAAGGGAAGGGATTAGACCCAATGAAATCTGACCTTTTCTAAAATAAAAAAAAAAATCTAGGTTTAGATAGGTTTAGTTTAAAATCAATTTTCAGCGTGTTCTCCCACATTTATATAGTATATACCGTGTATAGTCTAGTGATAGCTTCTGCTTGTGCGTATTTGTGATTTGGAGTCTGTGTGCTGCAGCTAAATGGGACGGACTATAAAGCAGAGTCGGGCCAAAGAGGCAGAAACTGATCAGCATGCAGCACTGCCACATTCAGTGCTCACACATGAAATGAAATGAACTGCTGCCACGTTACAAGATAAAGATCTGTCGAACAACAATGCTTTGAAATATCAGCCTGCAAATACCACATCATTAGATATGCATGTCCCAGACTAAAAAGTGAGATTTCAAAGGCGAGAAGAGACATATTAATGAAGAAGAGAGAGCAAGAGAGAGAGAGAGAGACAGACAGCAGCATCGACCCCCACAGATCATTAGTGGGACACAGCAGGATGTGTATTAGGGCTTAAACCTACAGGCTGGAGCAAAAACGGTTACTTGTCAATGAAACTACGGATACATCACACCCATTTATGTAAAGAAGAGTAGCTGCTTTCTTTTAAATAGAAAAATGTGGATGTGTAGATGGTTATAAAAACAAACATGCACATTACAAGCCTTTGACTTATCTTGACTTATCATAACAGGACTTGGCCATTCTTATCACAAACAATAGGTTGGATCATTTTGGCTTCAAAAATATTGTGATAAATTAGTAATCCTGTACCAGACTACAGTAAGTGACAGGCAAATCTATTAATCAACAAGTACTATTGATTTAGTTAGAAAATTAGCTATAATTCCCCATCAAGCACAGTCAAAACCTATGCAAGATATTTTATTATTATTATTATTATTATTATTATTACTATTATTGTTGTTGTTGTTGTTTTAGAGAATTCTACCAGCTAACACAATAAAGTCTTTAGGACATTCTCAGAATGGCTTTAAAAGTGGCAAGGACTTTGTTTTTTAGGTTCTCACACATGGTATGGTACCACGCACGGTGCCTTGTTTGGAAAAGGCAGTTGACCTCAAATTCAGATGAAGACGGCAAGAAGAAAATATCTACAAGACTTTGAAAGAGGGCTCATTATTTGGGCACAGATGGCTAGAGTTTCAGTCACAAAGACTGCTCAACTGGCCAGTGTTTCAGTTGAAAGAGTGACTTAGGTCTGCGTTTAGATCTCTGGGTAAGGCATCAGTAAACAGAGTTGAAAGCACAAATTCAGCACGAGTGATGTTCACACGTAAGTGAAACAGAAGAGCAAGTAACTGAGAATGCCAGCAGTTGATTAGACTGTGTCAGTAAGAACAGAACACCTGCACAGAAAGTATAGTGGGTCTGTAAGGCATAAACCCCTCATTACAAAGACAAATGCACACTAGGAAGTTCAGTAAGGTAAAAAAAAACATAGGTGAATCAGCCCCCACCATATTTTCCACAAGAGGGTGAGTGCATGTGTGGCCTAAGTGCTTGACCCCTACAGTAAGGGGGTCATTTGGCTCTCTTATTCTGTGGAAGGCATTTTCTGCCATGGTTTGTCCACTTAAAGGAAAGGATCACTATAAATCAATATAAAGTAATTCTGATTGATCACTTTTAAAATTATGATGAAACTATCCTGATGTGAGTGGTTTCTTCCAGGATGCTCCAATTCACAGGGCATGAGCTGTCACTGAATGGTTTGATGAATATGAAAAATTTTATTAAATCTAGGCGGTGGCCCTCACAGTCACCAGATCTCAACTCAGTTCAACACCTATAGGAGATTTTGGTCCCACTAGCAGCATCTCCACCACCATCAATAAAACATCAACTGAAGGAACATTTTGTGGATTAATTAAGACAGATATGTGGAACATGTGCCAGGGCAATAATTGTTGCTAATACATAAAAAAACAATCATATTATGTAATAAGTGTAATCACATCGCACTGTAAAATATATTTTATTGTTTATCCTACACAAAGTATTTCATTTAGTAACAAACAGTTTAACTGCATTTATTCGAGTAACTCAAATTCTTTAATTAAGAGAAATATAATAGCAGTTCAAATCAAAACCCCAATCAGCCTCTGCCATTTGCCATTTTTACAGTGTATGTAATAGGGAAAAAACTTACTTCCTTTTAGTCATGGCTTACTATAAAAGCTGTCATTGTAGAAAGCCTGCAGTCTAAAAAGTGAAAGCTACAGGGTCAACAAAAAAAAAAAATTCTATAAAACAAAATGTCTGTTCAATAAAGTGTGACAGATAATTTGAGTAACACAGCAGTCAGGCGGTAAACAGGATCTTTAGGGCCACATCTAATGTGAGGTAAATATGGTCCGCCCTCCCAAAACATAATAGGAAACGAAGGGGAAATGTGATCATGTCCAGCTGGAGGTGCTGCAGACAATCAATCAGGAGCATTAACTATAGTTTTCTGACCCATAATCAGACACATTCAAGCCGGACCACTGGCTGTGATGTTTTCATTCGGCTATTGTTCTGCCCTTTGGTTGCATTTGTACTGTCACCTTCATATTTAAAGGTTAATTACTGTCCTGTGCTGAAGAAAGAATGCACATTCACTGCACTAGTAAACTGCATCCAAAACTATGTGTGCAAACCAATATGCCATTAAAAAAATCCAAAGCACTTTTTCCCATTTTTATGGTTAAACGATTTCCATTCATTTTAGCCTCAGACAAATTCAATTACGCTGTTGAAATGAACACCCACTGCCATTACATTTTAAGGATCATTCAACAGTCTGGGCAACTCTGCTCAACACTCAAATAAAAAAAGGAGTTATAATCCCAAGTAAAAAAAAAGGGGAGTTATAATTCCGAGTTCATTTTAGCTCTTTCTATCCTTTGGCAGCTTGCTTTTCAGCTGAGGGAAAAAATCTTTACTACGTCTCTTGACAAAAAAAGAGAGATAAGAGAACAAAACAGCCATTCATCCTTGTCCTTTCTACATTAAAACAATGCTTCCTACTGGCAGCTTGCAAACAACATCTCCCTACTCATAAATTCACGGTGGCTTTTTGCTCCATGTCTTAGGGAATTTATAACTGAAATAAACTTGAACTGTGGCCATGAAAATGCTTATATCCCCCGCCGGTAACATGGCTAACTATTCACGCCATCGCAGGGCGATAAATCACACGTAGCTTGGCTTGTCTAAGCCGAAGCGTTTTCAGACCCATTTACCACTGATAATGCCCCGCTGCTGGCCGGGTCTCATGGGGGCCGTGGTCAGGAAAGCTCATGAATCACCGGCTGCTTTCATTTCAACCAGGCCCAAAACACCAGCTCATTCACCTGCAGGACTGTTGGAGGGGCTGGCTGGGGGATGGTGAGGTCAGAGCAGACAGGATGGGGTTGTACCCTCATTAAAATAAAAAAAAAAAACACTGTATAATCCTAATTTAATTATGCCACACAATTCCACACAGAGTTTCCATACAGTACTTAAACCTGCAATGTGCACCCATAAGGACCTTGGATAAACTAAATATTCTGTGTATTTTATTGTATTTCTCTAATCATCCTCCCTGCTGCCCTATGTACACTGAATAAGGGACATCTGGTGACATCAGGTTTAAGACTCCAACTATAGAGAATCGAGCATTGATTCGAGCTTTTGAGAGTTATGCTGACTGATCAATTACCTCTCAGAATTTTTGACAAAAGAATTTTATAATCTCCATAAGCAATTACTACAGAGGACATCCAAGCAGTACTTTTCTGAAAAGCAGAGCTGCCTGCACAGCAGCACTGTTTGTCTTTCTGTGAAGAGTAAATTACATGTTTTGTCAGTATATATATATATATATATATATATATATATATATATATATATATAGTATTGAATTTTTAAAATAATAACATCTGGTACATATACTTACTACATATAATCTGATAAAAACATTTTCAAATTAATTTCAACCAGCACTGACCATCATAAAACAGCATGGATCTGCATGAAATTCATGCTGGTCTAAGTTGCTTTTTTCAGCAGGGATACTTTTGCATAGTCCACAATTTATGTTCTTTTCCCCAACATGTTAAATCCATTAAACTGTAACTGTGCATTAACATGTGTGAAAGTGTCTTCTCTGTACAATCAACAAAAAATAACTAGACCAGAGGTGCCAAAACTTTTACACTCATCATAAAAAACAGTTGCTGGCATCAATCAGTATTCTGCCGAGGTAGAGCGTGAATGATTGGTTGGATTGGATTTTACCAGATTCTAAATTTCACTGTGCTTCATATGCATAAAAACCTTGTATTACCTGTTTTGGCAGCATCTGACTACTAATAAAACGTACTCAATCATGATGCATTTTAAAAAATACTTGTGTACTTTTGCATCCACTGAAAATAAAATAACTTTGAACAAATGCTCTTATAAGTCTTAAAATGAATTAATTCTGAGTTATAAAAGGAATTATTTGAAAGAAATTCCATTTATATTTCTTTTAGATTTTACTGAACATCAGTCACTACAAGGGAATAAGAATAAAAATGTTCAAAATATATATATATTTTTTATTTTTTTTAAATCCATACAATATCTTTGTGGTCAAACCCAACAGATATTACTATTGGCTATTTAGCTGCTTTAAAACCTGAAGAGGTAGGATGTAGGATCCAGAACTGGATAGTATAAAGCACTGTGTTAAAAGCGTCTTGTGACAGTGACAGACATGATAGAATATTTTATTAACCTGCAGTGCTTTGATATATATACACCTGAGCTTCAGTCCCTGGAAAGTGTCAAGGCCAGAGATGGACCATTTGGCCAAGAGGTCTATTACAGTGTCCCACTCCAACACCTATCTATTCCCCATCTGAAAGGGCCTCCATAAAACTCCCATAAAAAGATGGAGTGACAGGTCACCTGCGGATTCGCCTTCAACCACCTCAGCTCATAAAACACGCAAGTGTACTTGATCTGGCCTTAGAGCTTACAAATATGAATCTCCAGTCCATCAAGACTGCGCTTTCATGCTGACCCAGCCCAGTATGTGACGGTGAGTAAAACATCTCTGTCTCTGGGCTGGCAGATTAACGGCTGTACATGAAGACTCATCTGATTGTCATTTGCACACAGACAATCTAATCAGCATGGCTGCACCCCAATAGAGTAAGGCAGATTCTAGGGCTGCCTGATTGTAATGACACATTTATGACTGCGATATGCCTTTTTTAACTAATTAATTATAAACTTTTTTGGGTATACACACACACACACACACACACATATATATATATACCCATCAGCCATAACATTAAAACTACCTCCTTTTATCTACTTTCACTGTTTATGTTATCAGCTTCAGTAACTATATAGGAGCAGTGTGTAGTTCTACCATTACAGATGGTAGTCCATCTGATTCTCTGTATACTTTGTCATCCCCCTTTTACCCTGTTCTTTAATAGTCAGAACCCCCATAGAGCCACCATAGAGCATGTATTATGTGGGTGGTGGCTCATCATTGTTGGTCCACCTTGTAGATGTAAAGTCAGAGACAGTATTTCATCTGCTGCTGCATAGTTTGTGTTGGTCATCCTGTAGTTCTTCACCAGTGGTCACAGGACGCTACACACAGGATGCTGTTGGCTGGACACTGAGGTGTTTAAAAACTGCAGCAGGACTGCTGTGTCTGATCCATGCACACCAGCATAACACATACTAACACACCACCACCACCACGTCAGTGTCACTGCAGTGCTGAGAATGATCCACCACCTACATAATATCTGCTCTGTGGTGGCCTGTGAGGGTCCTGACTATTGAAAAAAAGGTGATGGGGGGCTAACAAAGCATGCAGAGAAACAAATGGACTACAGTCTGTAATTGTAGAACTACAAGGTGTACCTATGTGGTAAGTGGAGCTGATAAAATGGATGAGTGTAGATACATTGAGGTGGTTTTAAAGTTATGGCTAATTGGTGTATATATGTGTGTGTACATTTGTTATATACATAGACTCTTGTACAACTAGGTCTATATATAGATATATATTCATATGCAGTTTTTTGCAACATTAATAGGGTAAAAGCTGATATTGTGGTTAACATACAATAAATTGTGCAGCCCTATGGGATCCTAAAGAGAACTCATGACACATTGTATAAATGACATTTCCCCACATAGCAATAAATCACCCTTGTGAGCGAAACTGTTAGCGAACTGTCACAGAAAGATGAGGGTACTCTGCTCAGGCTAGCTCAAAGATTTTGTATGGATTTCACAGCAAACTGACAGCACTGAATTACCTTTTACAGAGTTCATACACTTGTGGGGGATTTTAATGATTTTGTATCCGTCATCTTAGCAGCTGACTCTTCAGTCTTGTGGACTCTGTTTGCCCTTGTGTAAACATCTAGTGGTAGCAGTGTCTGTGTGTTTGTAAGTTAGAGCCATGCCAATACTTCTCAAGATTCCGAATAGGTACTTTGCTCCTCTGTATTCATATTTGTTTGTTTATTTATTTATCTGTCCATTTACACCCATTGCTATATTTAGATCACTGTAAATTAAGTACAGGGAAATGTGTAGCGTAACAAATAAAATCATTGTGGGGTAGCAATGGTAATGGATGTGGCATTTTTGTTTTTGAAGTTTGACAGCAGCTCAGATTTGTGCAGTGAAAGCAGACAAGTGCACAATTGTGCAGGGATTTGTAGATTCAATTAGCTCAGCAGAGCAGGCTGGCCAAACGGACTGGTTTCCGGGAAGAGAAGGAGTGGAACAGTTCTGATATCTCACTGATATCTCGCATTGCTGGCAGTGCAGCATAGCCATCTTTATCAAGCTGAATAAATCATGTCAGATGTTATGGGAGATTAACCAAGATTGCTTGTTAATATTTTCTGAGAATTAGTTGGTTGATGGTGTTGTGATTGCAAATCTGCCCAAACTTGGAGATGAATAGGTTTAATTGCCTTTCTTTTTTCCTATCTGGGTGTTAACTGTTACAGGCCCAAAGTGATTACTGTTGTTTTGCTATTCTATTTAAAGGTAACAATTGTAAGTAAACATACACTATGCCTCATGCTGGTAATAAATTCTAAGGGTAAACTACCCTATATATGTTTATTTCCTATCAGAATGTAAATATACCATGTGACAAGCTTATGTCACATTAGTTCACCAGCTTGCTCACATTGTTGATGGCATTCAACAAATAATCTCCTGCATGACACTTACATAAAAGCTATGCTTTTAAAAGCAATCACAGTGTTCAACAAAGATTATATGCAAACTGGTCATGTAATTCTGTCATTCACTATAGACTCTATCTGTATGTAAAAGGCTTGTGCTGTCTATATGTTTCAGTGTTGAGTCATCATCCAATACAGGAACGAATCAGGCCCATGTAGGATGTTCTAAACATTAATGTCAACCCTGACAGAGTGTCACGGATTAAATTAGGCTGTCAAAGGGCACTGCCTACTGAAGATGCTTTTTAGCTTCATCCATGTCTGGAAAGCCTAAATAAATAAGAGCTTCCCACAGAGTTTGAAAAATAGTTCTCACAAAATAAAGCCCAGATTTGGTGTCAGTCTTTATGGTTTGATCTACAGCATACTCACTGTAGTCAGATGTCCATGCATACGGTCCCGTGTGATAGAGCGATCTGAATGCAGCACTGACCAGTTTTACTCATATATCTGAACAACTAAGACCTTCCTAGAAGGCACATGAATTACTACTCTGTCTTAGAGTTAATGTAAAGTGGCGATAGTGATTCACCGAAATAGGAATTATGGGCCGTAGCTGATAACTGTAACCGCAGCTGATATTTTTCAAGTACATATCTGCCAATGCAAATACATAAACATTTATCAAATATAGCAAATGGGACTAAATCCATCTGGGTTAGGCTTAGAGATAACTTTATATTTATATCTACATCTGCAGTAAAATGAAGGAAATGCTGATGTTTTTAACACAGTAGCAACGCCTAAACATGATCAGTTTAATATTGAGACATTATTGTGAATTTTTAGTTTGTGATATGACCAATATGACCAAACATGGTCAGTTCTGATTTCAGATTGACTTTAAAAGGGATGTTACAGTTTTTAAAATTATTTATCCATGGAAGCATAGCAATATACACTGCCTGGGCAAAAAAAAAGATCACACACTCTTTATATATGCCATTGGACCGCCTTTAGCTTTGATCACGGTACACATTCGCTGTGGCATCGTTTCCACAAGCTTCTGCAATGTCACAACATTTATTTCTGTCCAGAGTTGCATTAATTTTTCCCCAAGATCTTGTATTGATGATGGGAGATTTGCACCACTGTGCAAAGTCTTCTCCAGCACATCCCAAAGATTCTCAATGGGGTTCAGGTCTGGACTCTGTGGTGGCCAATCCATGTGTGAAAATGATGTCTCATGCTCCCTGAACCACTCTTTCAGAATTTGAGCCCGACGAATCCTGGCATTGTCATCTTGGAATATGCCCATGCCATTAGGGAAGACAAAATCCATTGATGGAATAACCAGGTCATTCAGTATATTCAGGTAGTCAGCTGACCTCATTCTTTGGGCACATAACGTTGCGGAACCTGACCAACTGCAGCAACCCCAGATCATAGCACTGCCCCCACAGGCTTGTATGGTAGGCACTAGGCATGAGGGGTGCATCACTTCAACCACCTCTATTTTTACCCTGATGCGCCCATCACTTTGGAACAGGGTAAATCTGGACTCATCAGACCACACAACCCTCTTCCATTGCTCCAGAGTCCAATCTTTATGCTCCCTAGCAAATTGAAGACATTTTTGCTGGTTAGCCTCACTCACAATTGGTTTTCTTAAGGCTACACAGCAGTTTAGTCCCAATCCCTTGAGTTCCTTTCGCACTGTGCATGTGGAAATGCTCTTACTTTCACTATTAAACATATCCCTGAGTTCTGCTGTTGTTTTTCTGTGATTTGATTTCACCAAACGTTGACCAATCACGATCATTCAAGATTTTTTTCTGACCACATTCCTTCCTCAAAGATGATGTTTCCCCACTGTCCTTCCACCTGTTAATAATGTGTTGGACAGTTCTTAACCCGATAACTTGTTGCCAGCTGAAACATAATCACCCATGCAGTAATTATCCAATGGGAGGCACTTACCTATTTGCTTAGTTAAATCCACTGTTTTTTTGGCCAGGCAGTTTATGTCTCTTTTCACATTGTGTTGTTACATCAAGACCTCAAAACTCTAGTTCCTTTTCAGTTAACACAATCAGCCCCTTATCTTTTGCATACATTTAATGATGTATGGACCAATAGAAGTGCTTGGTATTTTTCCTTCTTCTATAAAGTTACAATATCAGATGCTTTTGTTTGTTTGATGCTACTCTAAATGCAACACAAGTTAATAATAACTGACAAAAAAACATTAACCTACTACGCTGAACAAATCATAAAAGACAATCAAGGACAACACTGATACCTTCAGTATGAAAGGTTTGATAATCAATATGTTTGACTGGTCTACACCAGTCTATGAAAAAACTAGAAATGCAATATAAAGAGACAGACCTTTATCTGATAGATAAAGCTTTCTGGCCCCAGAGGAACCTTACCAATGATGTTTTGTAACAACTTGCTATGAGTTTCTAACAGTTTGTCTCTGTTTTCAGTACAATATGAATAGACCATGGTCATGGATGTTAGGCTGACAAGGATGTTATGTTGCCCAGTTGCTACAGCTTACAGCACAGCTTTCAGATTTATTTACATATTTGTGCTGTTATTCTTAAGTTGATACAATTATTTATAATGATGTAAATTCCAAAGTATGCCCGAAATAAAACTGAAATTGTAGATGATGATGAATCGCCATGTAAATACCTGCAATTAGCAACTTTTTAGCAAATTAGCCTTTTTGTTTATCCAGTTGTAAAAAACAAAGATAACTAGGAAAAAACTGAAGTAATTTTTAATGAGGTCAAATGATTACAATGATTGTAACAGGCATATTCCAAAGCGTTTTTAGGAAGCAAAACTATTTTGCATTTCAAACCAGAACCCAATATCTGCCTTTCAAGGTGCACCTATTTTCACCTATTAATGAGTGCATGTTGCATGACATGAAAAGGCAATTTACTCTCTCTCACTGAAAATAAAGACAGTTGAAAAGAACATCAAAACATGAGGGGGATTAATGAACATGGAGACACTATGGGGGTAAGACTATTTTTTTCTCCCACCAGTAAGTGTTTCTCCTCACGTAATCTTTTCAAACTCCATGTGAAACATGTTTAGTGGTGACGAGGAGTGAAGGTAGATCAGACTGACAGCTCTACCTGCTTGAACCAAAGATATGGAGCTGTTGAATAGCAGGTTGGGATATGGAAGCCTTTGGTCTGGTGCTAATGATCAAAAGAGCCGCCAATGTTTTGGAGCAAATGCTTTGGTTGTTTTAATGTCATGCTGAAAAGTACAAAGTGTCCTCCTCCTACTGGAGCTGACAGCGCTCACTTCAAAGAGCTGAACTCATCCTCTTACCCAAAATGTACACTCATATGCCTCCGTACAGGCCAGTGCTGGAAGAAAAATGAGTTCTTTCCAGTTAATAATTAGAATAAACCATAAGAGTTTGTATAAATTACTATTGACACTTGAACTTATTATTATTGTCAATACTGTCATTAGATTATCCTCAATTTTAACCTATAATAATTAAAACTACTATAGTAATACTGCCTAAACAATTACAGTAGGTGGCAAATTCGGATAGTTGTCAACAACACTGATTATGAAATAATGCTGTTGCTTTATTCACTTAAAAACACAAGGACTTGGATCAATCTTTCTAAAATTCATATGATACACAAGTTTTTTTCCTGATAGACTGCAATACTCTACAGGAAGTAGAGGTGTCAACAAGGCTTCTATTGCTTGCTGGCTTCTATTGTCTTGAGGCTGGTTACCTTAGAGCAGAGCTTAAGCAACGTATATGCCCATCTTCAAATCACAAGGCTTCTTATCTGAAGCTGCTTATAAATTCTAAGGCTTGAAATTTTTGCAGCTATTGCAGCAACAATGAAAAAAATGACATCTGAGTACCTTTAACACAAAGTATTTAAAATGCTAAATCATGTGATTCTAAATTGTGTTAAGTAGGTAATGTAATATACTCAGTGAATTCAAGTAATTAACACACAATCTATTTAAGTAAATTCAAAGGAACTATACTGATAACCTTTATGTATCTCCCTATATTCAACTTGATGGCTTTGTTCAGGTAATGAAAGCAGTAGTAATAATACATGTTTAGAGCTACACAATTAGTTAATCTGACAACTAACTTTATTTCATTGAACTAAAACAACTCAGAGTCAGTTTCATTCAAACACAAAAAACAACAATGAGAGAAAACTGAATAAATCCAACAACAGAGCAATTTCTTTTAATTCATTTTTCTGCTCTGTTCTGTTTTTATTGATCCTACAAGGAAAATTTGTCAATTTGCTGCCTAACTGTGCTGGGCAATGGGGAGTTAGGAATACCCAACCAGCCTGGGGATTTTAATCCAAGACCTTGTGGTTACTGGTTCACTTCTCCTAACAATCGGCAACCAGCCACAGTAACAACTGCGCTACCAGCCACAAGGATAACAGTCACTCCAACCACTAGGCTACCAGTCACCACAACCACTAGGCTACCAGTTACCACAACCAATAGGCTATGAGCCAACCCAACCATTAGGCTACCATCCACTGCAACAACTAGGCTACCAGCCAACCCACCACTAGGCTACCATCCACCGCAACAACTAGGCTACCAGCCAGCCCAACACTAGGCTACTAGCCACCACAACAACTAAGCTATCAGCCACTCCAACCACTAGGCTATGAGCCGCTAGGCTGCCAACTTGACCCCAAAATTAGATTAAACCTGAAAATACTGTTAAACTCCAAACTTGTGGTAACTCCACTTCTGGATTTGTGTGACAGTCATAACTCTATGAACTGTTGATTAAGTTGCCTGCTTATTCTGTGAAGGAATGAAGGCAGAAGGGTAAAAGAAACCTCTCATCACTCTTAAATGAACATTTTTGGGAGAGAAACAATTCTGTTTGACAGTTCTGCACATGGGACAACATAGTGTAAAGCTTGTTTTCTTGTGAATCTAACAATCAAAAACAGTCAAAGTAATAACTGATGAATCTATGATGAAACCATCATGGATGAAACTATGGACAAATAGTATATTAAACTGCTAACTAAAACATTTTGCCTTGTTCAGGTCCATCTGTGCTACAAGCAGTTTCTTCTTTCATGGTGCAGCAAAATAAAAGCCATGTTGCAAACTATGCTTCCTTTAATGTATTACAATCTGTCAGAATGTGGATCACATGAACCACATGCAGCATTATGTAGTGCTTTTTGTTAAGCACCCAGTGCACCAACTTTGTTGATGACTAAATGACTCATCTTTGCAGCCAAATGCACATACAGTGAACTAGAATTACATCACTATCCAAAACACTTGACCATGACTCAGAATTCTTTAAAGCATTATGAGTCTATTTTTTGCAGACAAGAGCCCACTTAACTAAATGAGCAACAAAAAATGTAACAAGCATGTCTCATAAATGCACCCCTTCTCCAAAAAGGTTTGGAGCCAATTAAAAAAAAAGTTTCTTAGTCATTTGATTCATGTTTTCATGTTTTCAACTTCCTCTCTATCTCATCAAGGTCATATACAGTATCTCACAAAAGTGAGTACACCCCTCGCATTTTTGTAAACGACGATATGACACTTTGATACAATGTACAGTAGTCAGTGTACAGCTTGTGTAACAGTGTAAATTTGCTGTGCCCTCAAAATAACTCAACACACAGCCATTAATGTCTAAACCGCTGGCAACGAAAGTGAGTACACTCCTAGCCATTTTCCCTCTGTGTCATGTGACTTGTTAGTGTCACAAGGTCTCAGGTGTGAATGGGGAGCAGGTGTGTTAAATTTGGTGTTATCGCTCTCACACTCTCTCATACTGGTCACTGGAAGTTCAACATGGCACCTCATGGCAAAGAACTCTCTGAGGATCTGAAGAAAAAGAAGTGTTGCTCTACATAAAGATGGCCTAGGCTATAAGAAGATTGCCAGTACCCTGAAACTGAGCTGCAGCACCGTGACCAAGACCATACAGTGGTTTAACAGGACAGGTTCCATTTAGAACAGGCCTTGCCATGGTCAACCAAAGAAGTTGAGTGCACGTTCTCAGCGTCATATCCAGAGGAGTAGGAGTGCTGCCAGCATTGCTGCAGAGGTTAAAGGGGTGGGAGGTCAGCTTGTCAGTGCTCAGACCATACGCCGCACACTGTATCAAATTGGTCTGCATGGCTGTCGTCCCAGAAGGAAACCTCTTCTAAAGATAATGCACAAGAAAGCACGCAAACAGTTTGCTGAAAACAAGCAGACTAAAGACATGGATTACTGGAACCATGTCCTGTGGTCTGATGAGACCAAGATAAACTTATTTGGTTCAGATGGTGTCAAGCGTGTGTGGCGGCAACCAGGTGAGGAGTACAAAGACAAGTGTGTCTTGCCTACAGTCAAGCATGGTGGTGGGAGTGTCATGGTTTGGGGCTGCATGAGTGCTGCCGGCTGTGGGGAGCTACAGTTCATTGAGGGGACCATGAATGCCAACATGTACTGTGACATACTGAAGCAGAGCATGATCCCCCTCCCTTCGGAATCTGGGCCGCAGGGCAATATTCCAAAATGATAACAACCCCAAACACACCTCCAAAATTACCACTGCCTTGCTAAAGAAACAGAGGGTAAAGGTGCTGGACTGGCCAAGCATGTCTCCATACCTAAACCCTATTGAGCATCTTTGGGGCATCCTCAAACGGAAGCTAGAGGAGCACAAGGTCTCTAACATCCAACAGCTCTGTGATGTCGTCATGGAGGAGTGGAAAAGGATTCCAGTGACAACCTGTGAAGCTCTAGTGTACCCCAAGTCCAAGAGTTAAGGCAGTTCTGGAAAATAATGGTGGCCACACAAAATATTGGCACTTTGGGCACAATTTGGTCATTTTCACTTAGGGGTGTATTCACTTTCGTTGCCAATGGTTTAGACATTAATGGCTGTGTGTCAAGTTATATTGAGGGCACAGCAAATATACACTGTTATACAAGCTGTACACTGACTACTTTACATTGTATCTGTCACGTCCTGTCTAGTCTGGCCCCTGTTTCTCTCTGTTTTCTCTGATTTTCTGTTTCTGTCTTTCTCTTGTCATTTCCAGGTGCCCTTTTGTTGTCCTGTTCCATGTGCTTCTGTTTGTTTTGGTTATGGCTCCTCCTGTCTCCGCCCCTTGTCAGGCCCCTCACCTGACCCTAGATTCTAGCTCCACCCCTTCCCAGATGTTCCTCCTTAGTCCTTGTTCTGTTATACTCCCTGTTGTTCCCTTTGTTCTTGCTTGGTGTTTTGTCTCTATGTCAGTTGTGTTTTGTAACTCTGGTCCGTGGTTGTCTTTTGATTCTTATTTTTTTCTAGTGTTTCTGGTCTTTGTTTTTTCGTATTAGTTTTCCATTAAAGACTTGCACTTGTATCCTGTCTCATCGTCTGCCCATGTTACAGTATCAAAGTGTCATATCTTCAGTGTTGTCCCATGAAAAGATATAATAAGATATTTACACAAATGTGAGGGGTGTACTCCCTTTTGTGAGATACTGTATGACAAAATATATTTAATTACTACAAGGACAGCAGTTCACAACATGCTTCACCATTGTGAAACAAAAACACCATGCACAACACTAAAATACTATGAAGGACAAAAAAAAAAAACTGTTCAGCAGTCCTTTCTGCTCTTCCCTGAAATTACAGCTAATTTAGCAAAGTGATGTAATGAGTGAGCATGGATGATAGAGAAAGGCTAGGAAAATAGAGAGTGTAGAAAGACAGACAGACAGAGTCAGTAGAGTCTCTCCAGCAAAGCTAATTAGCAGCAGTGGCGTTATGTTTCTTCCCTGTTTACTACTGGGGCCTCCACATTTACACCTAGAGCTAGTGTGGAATTCCATTAGCTGATGGCAGAGGAAGAACAAAAGCCAGAAAAAAACTTACCTACCCAAAATTCACCTAAAAAATATAACCAAAATAAAACTTCCAAACACTACCTAAAACTGATTCTAGACATCTAAAACTAAGTCTATACAACTGGTCCAGAGAGAAAATAGTTGAGAGAAATCCTCCAGAAAGAAACATCCTAAACAGAGTCTTTATAAAGGACCTTTAACAAACCCCCCTAATACTTATACTATTTTTTTAAAAATAGGACATTGAGTCTAAATCCCCTAAAACTGAGTATAGATACCAATACCTGACACTGGGTCCACATAAAAAACACCCAAAACTTATATAACTGTGATCTAAAAGAAAACGTCTAGCAAGATTCAGAGAAACCAGCAGGATGTCTTTATAAAACATTAAACTAGGTCTCAATAAAACATCTTAGACTAAGTCTCCATAAAAAGACCCAAAATTGAGAATACATAAAAAGTACAAGATTAAAAACAGCCTAAAAACAGACTCTACCTAATAGCACTTAAAACAAAAGTTTAAAGTCTACAAAAAATCATCTAGACAATTAAAAACACAACCAACTAGTACTAAGTCTAGAGCAGTGCCGCCTAAAAACCAACTGACATTAGGAGTCAGAAAAGTCTCTCCAGCAGAGATAATTAGCAGCAGAAGCATTATGGCTCATTCCTTCTTCACTACTGAGGCCTCTGCATCCACACAAGCAGATAGAATGGGCTTTCATTAGCTGAGGGCAGGGGCCAAGTCCATGGCTGAAAATGGCCTGGCAAACAGGAGAAAATGCATCTTTACTGGGCTGGAAATTACATGCTGTAATCCAAGGATTTACCAACCCACAATACAATAACCATTAGAGTGCCTTATGCATCACCGAAATACAAACACTACTCATAAGAGCACAGCTGCGCCAATAAAGGAATATTCCAGTGCTTTTCACCCTAAACTCTTTCTGCTGCACCTGTAGCATATGGTCAATAACCACAGATAATAACAATTTCTCTGGAAAATAGACATAAAACCAGCTGACTCAAAACACACTCATAATAGAAGCCAACTGGTTTCATGTGGTGAAGTATAGACAAATATTATGCAGATTAGGCTGAAAAACACCAGAGTACTTCTTTAAACCCATACAGACTACACACTGGAAAAAACCCTACACTCAGAGGTGGCAAAAGTCCCTTACTTAAGTAAAAGTCGAGGTATTACTTAGATTTTTTACTCAAGTAAAAGTATAACAGTACTGGCTCAAAAATCTATGTACTATAAGTAAAAAAGTAAAAGTAAAAGTTTTTTAAACATTATATATTCTCACAGAGGGTTAAAGTTGCACATCTACAAAACTCAACATACATGGTAGGGTGATTTACTCTAAAATTTTCATTTTAGCAGTCAGTACTGAACACCAAATCAAACAATTCCTTTATGTAAGACAAGGTAGAGTGGGATTTTTCAGACTAGGAGCTACATAAGGCAGACCTGCCCAGCCCAAACTTCACACACGCAGACAGACACAGTAAATGTCCAGCAATGGGGATCATTACATCAGACTGCATTCCTAACAGCAATACAGTCTTTATTCTACATATTCCAACACCCTGATACCAAACAACAGCAACCAATCAGAAAGCTAAATTTACATACACATACTGGACTCCGCCATAGCGAACAGACCCAATACAGAGGACATGACAGTTACATCAAACAGCTGATGTGTGAATACGAGGAAAAACGCAACAAACTTAAACACCCAGATCTAATCACTTGCATGTTTATCACTTCCATCCACTTTGGTATCTTCACAAAGCCCAACTAGCTTCTGTAGTAAAGCAGCACCGTAAACTGGATGATACTGTGTTCAGATTCACAGAGTCGGACTGAATTCGACTCACTGATCTCTCAAGTATGAATTTAGCTTCTTATTCGAATTTCTGTTCCACCTTAAAAAGTATGGTGGCCAAGAAGTGCAAAACAAATTAACATTCCAGAAAACAAAATTACAAAAATAAAAACAAATTTACAAATGAAAAAAAATTACATTCAAGAAAACAAAATTACGAAAGCAAAAACAATTTTACAAGGGCAAAAAAATTACATTCCAGAAAACAAAATTACAAAAGTAAAAACAAATTTACGAGACGTGAAACACTTTCACCAGTACCGAAACAATTTTACAAACTGCGAATTCTGACGGAAAGGGTAGGTCTAACACACAGGAAGTGCTTGTTGTCAATGAAACTGTTTTGCGGTGGTAGAGTGAGTGGAGTTTGGGACGCCTTTTAGCCAGCTGGCATGCTTTTGTTTTTCCATTACCTTTTCTTCCGTCTGCTCATTTAAAAACTCTAAAGACTTTCCACAGGAAAAACAAAAGCATGCCACCTGGCTAAACTGCGTGCCACAAAATGGACAAAACATGCTTTAGCATTGTCACCATCCCAAATTCCACTCACTCTACCACCGTGAAACAGTTTTATTGACAAGGGTCAGCAACAAGAACTTCCTGTGTGTTAGACCTACCCTTTCCGTCAACATTTTGGTACTGGTAAAAGTGTTTCACGTCCTGTAAATTTGTTTTTACTTTTGTAATTTTGTTTTCTGAAATGGAATATTTTTTTGCCCTTGTAAATTTGTTTTTGCTTTTGTAATTTTGTTTTCTTGACTGTAATTTTTTTCGTTTGTTAATTTGTTTTTATTTTTGTAATTTTGTTTTCTGAAATGTTAATTTGGTTTGCACTTCTCGGCCACCATATAAAGTCATGCGGACACAAATCCACTTAACGAGTCTCGGTTAGAGTTAGCACACCAGGACTGTATCAATAGAGACGGGGTCACTGGTTTAACCCCTACATTACAGTTAGCACAGAGGGGCTGTATCAGTAGAGATGGCTCACTGGTTTAAGCCCTACAATCCTGATATAAACTCGGGGGTAATATTTGTAGAGAGTTCCGGTGTTTATGTACGTTAGTTTACACAGTAAGCAAACCAAAACACTACCGGCTCACCGTGTATTCTCCTCACGCTCTCCTGATCACCCACTCCGGCAATGAGTAAGGCCACTGACGCAGGTTTCTTTCAGACGTATCCGCAGTATAAACCACTGAGCTCAACGCCCCCGCGCTTTACTGCCGAGGGCCCGAAAGCCGTGAAAGTAGTCAATCACAAGTTCGCTCCGGTCCCCCCGCCCCCGCAATACACTACAATTAAAATAGCTCAGATTAATGGTCATCAACCAATATGAGCATATGGCCTTCATCATTCAACCATTCAATATGTGTAGAATTGCGTAATTACACTTTTTGCCATGCAATCACGCGCTCAAGCTCACACGCTTATATAGACACATAGACACACATACACACACACACACACACAAACTGATGTCCTCACATCATCACGTAAACTGTTGCATGGCACGGTATGACGCACTAACACTGCTTGTGTGTGTGTGTGTGTGTGTGTGTGTGTATGTGTACGTGTCTGTTTGCTTGTTCATTCAGGTGCATCCAACTTCAGCCTAAATGAGCTAAAGACCCCAGAAAGCACAGAAAAACAAAAATCACAGCAATAAAGCTGGCATGAAGTGTAATAACGCTTAGCGAACCTCCAGCTTAATAAGAATGAACACTAAAGTAACTAACACTCATCATAAGGACACAGGTCTGGCTTAAAAACCTCTGCGTAAGCGAATTCCAGAAAAGCGAACAATCACAATACACTGATCGATCAGTGTGCTGGACAGGAACGCACGGCGCACAGCTCGTCTTTAAGCATCTGTACGTGTCTGTGAAAGTAGTGCAGCTCCAAAAAGCTCGCGGAGCTCCAGCTCTCGTCTGTTGAACCTGCAATCCAGCAGCTTCTTCAGTGCAACCCCAGCAAACCCCCGCGCGAGGTCTGCATGTGCAACAAATCCGCTATGCTCTGAGCCAGCGCGAAACATCACGAGTGAAAGGTCCACGCGCAGTATTGTGCACCCAGCAGCGACGGAAGTCACGCTACATCGCGTACAGTGTTTGTTCTTATGAATAACCAAACCTGCAGCATCTGTATGTCTCCAAAACACACCAAGAAACCCCACCAACAGCGCCCTGACTGCGCACGGGACTGGCAGAACAGATCAAGGCTCGCTAAAGGAAAACTGAGCTGAGAGCAAAAGCATAAGAAGGACCGGAGCTTGTGCACCTGCAGCCCGCTTTAAACTCCCCATTAAACTCCACGAGCTTCCTCCAACCGCCGCCACCTCCTTCAGCTCGTGGTCACTCACTCTGTGTCCGTGCTGCATGAGGCTCGTCGCGGTCTCTTTCGCGCTCTGAATCCTCCGCGCAGCTCCGGTCGATTCCTCGGTTCCTCTACCACACGCCCTTCAGAACATTCAGCTCCATGTCCTCACGGCGAAGTACAAGAAAACAAAACAAGCACGAAGTAAAGGGTCCGAATGGTAAAGCAGGCGCGGGGTCAGTGTGAGTGTTCCGCGCGCGCGGGTTCAGGGTTCCTTCTCATAGTTTATCATCCAAAACGCAACCAGACGTGCTGCCGCGCGCGCCTCGGAAACCTCCCTCACAGTCTGCGCTCTCTCTCTCTCTCTCTCTCTCTCTCCCTCTCTCTCTCTCTCTCTCTCTCTCAGGGTCGTTTACTGAGAGTCTCGCGCTTTTCCCGGACCGGACACCGGAAATGTGTTCCAGTCAGTAACACTGATGCTCCACCCGCATCTAAAAAAATCACCACTTAAAACTAAATCTAAAAAAAAGATTCTGGGGGAAACAACTGCTATTAGAAAAAACATGTTTTAGAAATATTCTAAACCTAACGAAGTCTAGATAAAACTGAGATTAGACTAAATAAAAGAAAAAGATGAGATTAGAAAAAATGCATAAACACCTTAAACTGATTCTAAACAATTGCCTAAAAGTGAGTCTAGTAAAAATAGGATCTAAAAATAAGTCCAAGTCTCAGGCTAAGTCTAGAAACAGAATGCAGAAAAAAAGGTAAAACCGTAAAAAATATCCAATAAACTCCATAAAATAGTCAAGAGAAAAATATGACCACCGCAAATTGGGTTTATAGAAAAATAGACTGAGTGAAAATAAAATTGCCACCTGAAACATAGTCTTAATTTAAGTTCATGCTCAATCTAGATAAAACCAAGTCCAAAATGCCTTAAAACTGAAACTGAACCTAATCTTGAGTCTGATAAGAAATGGCCACCTAGAAAACACATGACACGCTAAAACCAAGGAAAAAAGGAAAATGGCATATATATATATATATATATATATATATATATATATATATATATATATATATATATATATATGCTAAAATGACTTCTAACACATATAGGCAGTGTAGGCAGTGACACTGTCAATCGTAAGTGGCACAAATCAGAGTTTAAAGTAACACAGATCTGGTCTTTTCAAGTCAGGTTTGAGCCATATCATTAGCACCTAACTTTAGGTTAGTGTAAAAGCAACATGTCTGACCCTTTTTCATCTTCTTACAAATTAGCTAACCAGCAGAACAAGCGTTCACCATGAAGACGATTTGCTCTGAACAGTTGTCAGCAAATTCTCTTATCAATAAAAGCAGGTTCTGCTGGTTAGTTAGTATGTTATTCATGACATACATGGTTAATTCATGTGATATTATTGATTAGAATGTGTGGATGCATTTTGTTTCAGAACACAGATTTACTTGAGCCTATCCCAGCGCCTACTGGGCGGAAGGCAGGACACACCAAGAACAGGCTACCTTTTTTACTGTGAAAAAAATATACATGCTTCAATGTGATACCCTGTCCTGCTTTCACTTCCTAAAGACTCTTGGCCAGAGTTAGCACATTTTCATTATCATGCAAGTCACAGTCAACTGTAAATCTTGTCACTGATTTAATTCAGTTTTAATTTAATTCAGTTCCTCCCAAAGTAGATGTTTGACAGTTGTGATGATTCATCCAGTGGTGGAAAACCAGCGGAAGTAAGGATGGGGATGTATCAGACCTCTACCAGCCCATCACAGGGCCAAACATGGTTTTGCAGAAAGAAAAAATCTATTAATTTTTAAAGTTCTTATTATTTATGAGAACTTTCAAAATGTACCTATCTTGAATTACATGGAGATAACCAAGCTGACTAACTGGCTGCGTCAAAGTAACTAGATCATGCATTGTGCTTTGTCGCGGGTTGTCCTGCATCTCCTAAAGCAATTCTGTTACACAACTTAGAGACATGTGCTTTTTTAGAATTTCCTTCCCAATGTCAGTGTTAGTAAAAAAACACAACAAGAAAAAAAGAGTTCAAAGAGTAAAATGAAATATAAACTGGGTCTAGAAAAAACAAAACAAATCACAACCACCTAAAAGGAAGTCTTAAAAATACCCTTAGAGCTGCATTGGAGTGATGTTAAAACTTGGGAAATACCAATTTTACAACTTTGAAGCTTGCATAGAAACATCCAAAGTCCTATTTATCAGTGTGAAACTTGGTATTATAGTGCTCAAAACTGAAGGCAGATGCCTGTCTCAAAGCCTTGCTGCACGTATAAGTCATATGATATGATGTGCCTGTACCTGCAACTGCATTGCATTTAAGATGCAATTCGAAGGCAACAATATGTCACAAGTTAGCCAAATTACGGACACCTCAATGGTAGCATTTAGCCGTGTCAGTGTTAGTCATTAGAGTCTTTCAAGAAGTCGTTTGTCTTTCAACAAAGTTAACATACTGAACTTCTCACTGTATTGGGTCAGCTTCCTGAGCATTAGTTTACCTCAGCTTAAATGATCTTACATTAGCAAAATTCTAAAAGGACAACTTCAAATAAAATACTAAAAGTACTGAGATTAGTATGATTTAGCATTTTCACCTAATCACATTACAGGGTTATGGGATATGTAAGGCAGCAAAGAGTACTTTTATGCTGCCTTCAAAAAGTCACCAAACTCAACTGGCAGCATTTTATACCAACAATAGATTTAGACATGACTGCCTCAGAATGCTGTGTGAGTGGGCAGCATTTTTTCAGTTTCAGACACAGCTATAGATGATACACAGTTTGTGATATATACTGTGAAAAAAATATACATGCTTCAATGTGATACCCTGTCCTGCTTTCACTTCCTAAAGACTCTTGGCCAGAGTTAGCACATTTTCATTATCATGCAAGTCACAGTCAACTGTAAATCTTGTCACTGATTTAATTCAGTTTTAATTTAATTCAGTTCCTCCCAAAGTAGATGTTTGACAGTTGTGATGATTCATCCAGTAACACTGTGGTGGAAAACCAGCGGAAGTAAGGATGAGGATGTATCAGACCTCCATCCTTTCTTTTCCTGTGTGGTGGACTTTCAGCAAGCACCTGAACAGAGTTTTACTCTCTGATACATACAACCTTCCAGTTGGCACCTGGAGACAGCATAAGTCTAGGTAAATACCTAAAGCCTAAAAAAGCTGTAAAAGTGTAGAAAAATATTACCAGTCATTAAAAAAATCCCCAGCCTAGAAAACAAAATGTGA
This sequence comes from Semaprochilodus insignis, assembly GCA_034552555.1. NCBI lineage: Eukaryota > Metazoa > Chordata > Actinopteri > Characiformes > Prochilodontidae > Semaprochilodus > Semaprochilodus insignis. Next base: position 14,375,496 of record CM067476.1, on the reverse strand, counting down.
CTACCTAAAACAATTGAGCAAAACATCTAAATCTATTCTCACGAACGTGGCAAAAACTGAACTCCAACAAGAAAAAAAGTAAAATGGCTTAAGCTTCATGTTATTCATCAAATATCTGTTTCAAATAATAGCCAATTCTAAGCATCAGCATGGTGTTTAAAAAAAGCATATATCACCAAATACTGATCCCAATATCATCCCTCACGGTAACATTCTTGCCTGAATATAAATACATTATGCCCGTAAATAGACAAGACCTGCTGGTGCATGGGTTCAGGCTTACATTGCTTAATCTCATAACTTTAGAATAACTCAGTTTCTATGTAACTCAGTTTCTATTCAAGCTATATGATGGAATAACTTGGGACTATAGTGTTAAATTTATGTGTAAATAGATACGTGGTATGGTGAATATTAGGCAAGCGATTCCATTCTTCAAAACTCATCAGCAGAATTTTATGGAACATTATTTTTGGTTAATGTGCTGTGAGAAGAAATTTACATAACCCTCTCTGCATGCTCTCTGAACCAGATTAGCTTATTCAATGAGGCCTTTGGTCCAATGTTAAATCAGATTTAGTGTAAGTTGTTTAAAGAAAAAAGGGTTCTTTTGGTTTACAGTCACTATTTATTTCACATTTCATTCACCCCAAAAATATCGCAGGTAAAATATTTCATATTTAGGTGTTCAGGTGGGTGTCAAGAAAATAACATAAAAGTGACGTTGTGGTTCTCTGAGGTTTGTTTAACCTACATTTACAGCTGTTTTGCAGAGATGTGACTGTCTTGAAAGAAAATGAGTTCAGTCTAGAGAAAAATAACAGCGCAGCGCCAGTTATAGAATCTAAAACTCTAAATTCTACATGAAAAAGATGAAAAGTTTATCAGCACTTCCCAGAAGACCACTTTGAAGGAACATGGCTGATCTAATGTTTGAATGATATATGAAGCTGCTTCTGTTCATATGATGATAAAATGAAATAAACATGAAACTCTTACCTGAACTATTACAGACAGTTGTCTTAGTTTCCCCACCTAGGCTTCTCACCCTCTCTGTCTACTCTAGTATTGTTTTTGTCATACTAGCTCCTTTCTTGTATCATTGTATTTACCCGTGTCTGCTTTGTCACCCCTCCTGTTAACTAATTTGTCCAACTGTTCCTTTTTTGTTGGGTGCTTGCACTATTGTAGTTTCTGACTGTTTTGTTAAGTCAGGTTCTAACAAAGGCTCAAAAGCCAAATGACCCACTTTTTAGTGACCCTTTCATTGTTGTTGGTGCTGCCTACATGCACTGCACCAATTTAAAAAATGACCACCCCTCAAGCTTTAAAAAAGGTTCAAAATAAATTGATACCCTTTCAAGCATTTAAAATAGGAAAAAGGATGGCCCTATTGCCAGTCAACTGTGATATTAAAGATACATATTTAATACTTATGTAATAGATACGGCAGCTATATTTGATTTGAAAGGGAAAACAATATGGAGAATTTTGTAGCCTTTCCTGGACATTAAACTTTTATTCACCAAATGCACACGTGGATGATTAGAAGGCTAAACCACAGGCAAAACTAAATTTCATAAGTTGAACCACACACACACACACTCAGTGGTGGACAGTAACGAAGTAAATGTAATTAGTTACTGTAGTTTTTCCGTGTATCTGTACACTGTTCACTGAAGTATTTCAATTTTGGACATTTGTACTTTAACTCCACTACATTTCAAACTCAAATATCTTAATTGTATTCCATTTGTCAGAAATAACAAACTGGGTTTAACACGTGCTGGGCTAAAAGCAGAGCAAGGGTTTATTAACAATCTAGCAGTACAGCCAAACAAGAGAAGCCAAGCAAACATACCAGAGGGAGCAGGCAGAATCATGAGACCAAAATGAACAAACAAGAGTCAGGACCAAAAGACAATAAGAAAGGCAAACAAAAACCAAAGGGCAAAGACAAAAGAGCAAACAATAAACAAGCAAGGTCAGAATCAGGGCAACAGTCAGAAATAGCAAGCTAGACCACTCAGTAAGGTCACTAGGTGGCAATACTTCGTGACGGGTGTGAACCAGGAGCTTATATGCAGACTAAATGAGATGTAGGTGTGAACAATCAATACTCAGGCGATGACGAACGAGGAAACGGGGTGCAATTGGGCGATGACGGACATGTGACTATGACATCATCGGATGGTGGGTTCTGGGAGTTGGAGTTCGGAAGCATGACACATTACATTATACGAAATTTGTAGTTCCTTTCAGCTTTTGTGGTGTAAAAACGTAAAATGTGAAAACGAAACAAGCTTATTCATGGATTCTGAGCATCCATGGAAATGTCCATTTCAGGCCTGGACTACATCAAGGACCACCTGGAGGAAGGTAGGTAAAGCAGGACGGGGTTAGTAATCAGATAAAACATATTATTCCTGACATTGTGGGTAAAAAGACCACAATATAGAAATACATACACATGCACTTGTGACTGGCGAGTGTCTTTTTCTGCATTTATACAAACAGGAAAGGAAAACTTTCATTTTAAAGGAAAACTCATTTGTGAACCTGTTTAAAGCAAGTTTTCATTAAACTTTAACTTGTAACTAAGTTGCAAATAAAACTGAAACTTTGCTTGTTTGCAAAAAGTTATTTTATAATTCTATCTAAAGGAAACTGTTCTCCTTTCCCGTTCTGTGCTTATGATCATTTGAATAGACATCAGTGTCAGACTAATTAATGATCTTCTTTTAAAAGACTGTTGAACTGAGAGCGATACTAGAGTCTCTTTGCCTCCAATGAGTTGATTAAGAGTCTTGTTCCAGAAATGATAATAGGACATTAGAGCCATAATAAATCATGTTACTTTTAATCTTCATACTTCAGTACATCTGAAGGCAAATACTTTAGTACTTTTACTCAAGTGGGGGTCTAAAAGGAGGACTTTTACTGGAGTAGTATTTTACCTTGGGTATCTCTACTTTAACTCAAGTACATGGTTTGTGTGCTTTGTCCACCACTGCACACACTGCAATAGCACTGAACTCTATAATATGAATGAAAATGCAAACTCTACTCTGCTTTAAGCTTTATCTCACCTATAGCTGCTTTTCTTACATTTCCCACAAAAAAATTAGTGGCTTCTTATATAAAATGTCTCTCAACATTTGACTTTTCAGTGTTTGACAGTTTCTTGTTGCAGATTAAACACAGGGGCATCATGCCCTACATCTATGTTTACATATCATATTTAGGAACATTTAGCAAGATATTTGTTGTTGCCCCCAAATAATTCAAATGCCCACCCAAAGATGACATCCTAGCAACACCTCTGATTAAACATATTAGGAAACCAGCTGGAGTTCATATAAATGCAAAGCAATCTCTCCATTAGTCTAATTCTATATGTTCATTGTGAATTTTTCATTAGCTAATTCGTAGGCAAAATTGTATATGTTGCTATGAGACCACCAGTCTTGGTACCTCAAGAGGTAATAGTGAGTCTCTCATGAAGAAGGACCTTCAGTCATGTTGAAGGTCTTGCTCCCGGTTAGATCATTTAAGGGCAGGTAGCGAATGAAAGCAAAGTAAATGCAACAATAACTGAAGCTCCTAGCAAGTGACCATTATAATGATCACCACCACCCGCTCTCAGCAAGAAACCACATTCATCAGCAAAAAAAAAAAAAAAAGAGTGAAGTTTGATGATGAAATTTCTAGAAACTTTCATTCCTTCTAGACGGCTAAGAACTGAGAAGGAAGGAGGAGGGACTGTGCATATTCTGGTGATATGTTACCCCCTATTGCTTGGAGTACACATTTGGCAGGTTGCATAATCTTATAAATAGCTAATGAGCTAAGGTGTTTACTTTAGTACATGGTGCAATACTCCATGAAAGCCTAGAATAAAACATGACTCTAAAAAAACTTTCATTAAAAAAATTAAATGATATACATATATATTAATTATGATTAAACATATCAGGAAACCAGTTGGAGTTCATATAAATGCAAAGCAATCTCTCCATTAGTCTAATTCTATATGTTCATTGTGAATCTTTCATTAGCTACATGGTAGGCAAATTGTTGTATATGTTGCTATGAGACCACCAGTCTTCGTACCAGTCTTTAGGTTCAATTTTCAATAAATATATTAATTCCACCATTTCTCCTTAAAACTGTGTCAGAACACTTAGCAAATTTCTAATTTTCTTTTTCCTTTTTTCCTTTTCAAAGCTTCATTTTACTGCAAAGTAGAATTATTGTTGCCATGGAGCCATTAGGGAGCAGTAAACAAATGTTTGCCACCTCAGCAACAACCAGCATGACAGAAAGCTTTGGCTAACGTCATTTTCCAGTCATGCATCTATGCAATTCACATGACCTGGTTTATGACTTGCAAACGTCAAAAAAAAAGTTAACAACTACATTCGCCAATCAACTAATAGCATAGGATTCATTGCTGCCGGCCATTGTTAAAGTGTAAAGTCATCTTGCTACCTGTGTGAGCATCGAGTCTGGGGAAGTTGGGACGGGATTGCAGTACTTATTTTAAACATTCACTGTCAATATTACTCCTCATATTGTTTGCTTACAGTAATTGTTATTCATTTATTTGTCTCAAATCACTTGATGCAATTTGTCTCAAATCAACCTGGAAATGGTGCAATTGGCAAAAGAAAGAAAGAAAGAAAGAAAGAAAGAAAGAAAGAAAATCTCCGCCCCCACAGACCCCCTTAAAAAAAGATCTGGGCAAAGCCTGCAGTGCCTTTAACACCCTCAAACCATGTCAAGTTCATAAGCTCATAAATAAGATTTTTGTAGATTTAATTCAACAGCTAATTTTCACACAGAGCAGGTGAAACTACCTGTTTGAGACCCGGCACTAGAACAATTTTCTTAAAATGACACATATCTGTTGAAACCTATAGGAAAGTCATACACTCAACCTGCTTTTTGCTGTGAAGTACATGCTGTGTAATTGGACCCACATTAAGCATTATATAACCCTTTTAGCTGTGTGTTAACTTCCTGTCAGAATTTTTAATAACTGTGCATTGTGTTGTAGCTACATTGTTCTTCGGCTCCACTGCCGACCCAGGCTTTTCAAACAGATCAGGAAGAGCCTGTTTAATGCTCAGAGGGGATTATTACAATTAATGCCCCTTTTTAGAGATTTAAATCCCCTAATATTACATAGAAATGCTTCAGCTCTCTTCTGATTAGCCTAATGTCAACATCCATCAGTCCATGAGAAGACCTCAACAAATTTCAGAAACCTCAGATCATCAATCAGCAACATGTAAGAGCACACTTCACTGTTGCCTAAAGCTTTTACTCTACAAACTTGAATTCTTTCTAAGAACAATGGATAGTAAGACTTGACAGTTAGACTTTCAGTAAATTCATCTTCTTTTTTATCACAGTGAGAAATAGAGACCTGGACCTGTATTCATAAAGCTTCTTTAAACAGGACTGCATGAAGGGGCAATTTGAATAAAAAGCCAGTCTCTGATTGCAATGAAAAACTGCTACATTTGTGTTAAGCATGCCAACTCTTCCCTGTAGTCTTTTGTGTTTTCTTTTTCCCCACTGTCTGGCAAATGCTGAAGAGACAATGTACAAAAATTAGCATGCTAACCAGCTAGCCCCGGCCCGTCCTGTCTTGTAACACCACTTGGTACCTCAAGAGGTAATAGTGAGTCTCTCATGCGTCACATATGCCATCAGTCCAACATGAGAGGATGAAGAAGGACCATCAGCCATGTTGGTCTGCTCCCGGTTAGATAATTTAAGGGCAGGTAACAAATGAAAGGAAAAATAAATGCAACAATAACTGAAGCTCCTAGCAAGCTACCATTATAATGATCACCACCACCCATTCTCAGTAACAAACCACATTCATCAGCAAACAAAAGAAGTGAACTTTTTAGAAATTTTCATTCCTTCTAGTCTGCTAAGAACTGAGAAGAGAGGAGGAGGGACTGTGTATATTCTGGTGATATGTTGCCCCCATATTGCTTGGAGTATACACCTGACAGGTTGCATAATCTTATAAATAGCTTCTGTAGTATGTATTTATCTTAAACGTACATGAGCTATTTCCTTTTCATAAATTACATACTTACTGAATTTACTTAAGTTTAGGATTGTGCTTACGTGAACTGTGAAAAACCTACACTAAGGACTATGAATCAACTCACCATTGAGGACACTAAAGTATTTCCCTGAAGTGAGGGGGGGTGGGATGTTTGTCTATCTCGTGTTTGTCTATCTCGCGTTTGGACCTTTTGCTCTGTTTTCTGGTTTTTCGCTTTTTGCCTTCCCACTTGGACTTGTTTGCTCGTGTGGACTGCCTTCCGTGTTTACCTTGCACTGTCATTCGGATTTCGGCTTCGCTTCTCCCCTCTGGTATGTTTGCCACGTTTTTTTGTCTGTTCTTTTGCATACCTTAATTATTTCCTTTACATTCTAAAGTTAGCAGGGATGGACTAAGGTCTGAAACTAGCTTTGGACATTTATGTAGACTGACCTAGTACAATCAGCCTGTACAGGAGAACACACTCATTGGTCTCTGTTTATGCAGTTTCCCTGTACATACACAGCATACCGTGTTCAATGGTAATTATCTGGGATGTTTTTGATTCTATGGTCCAAATCTGTTTTTTATACATTAAAAAAAATTATATGCTACGCAGACTGGTTTAGCTAGTCGGATTACAAAATATATCCCATATTTCATAATCCAAAAAATGCATTACCAACCTCAGGTACCCAGTCATTTGAGAACAGGTGTGTAGCATAAGTCCCTCCCCCTCCCTGCCCACTTTACTCTAATTGAATGCACCCAAATGTATAGTTTTGATCAATGTATAGTTTTGATCAGTTCTCACAAAATAGGGTAAAAAGATACTTGGAAGTGAGTGAGGTGTATCAGTCAATTTCCATAAACTATTTTTCACTGTCATTTTTTTTACATTTTCAATTCTGGACTGAATTATTACACCATTAATAAGTACAGTATAACAATATTGGAGGCAACAATTATTTATTATTTATTATTTATTTCACAGGCACGTAAAAGACCAACTTGCTATGGAGGATATTTAGGATTGACTTTAAGACTAACTTGTTCAGCTGACTTGTTGCTTTTAAGAGTTTTACAGATAAGGCAGGTTATGTGTGTAACCTGTCTCTCTCTTTAAAAGGTTATATTTGTAAGTGATATTTTATGGATGTCAAAAGTTGGGAACATTTTTCTGAAACCTACATAAGCCACTAATTTTACTATTTTAAATTCTATGTATTGTGATTTGTGTAAAAATTAGCAGAAACATAGATGCTGTGGACTGACAGCACAGCCAAACAAGCTGAGCTCCTAAAACATTCTATTGAATGGGTCATTATACATGAGATTTTCACACTCACTTTATTTGCTACTGTACTAGTAATTGACTAGCAACAGCTGACTGTAACAAAGATTGTTGCTATATTTTATGTTGACGGTTATTAGCAAACTTTGAGGAAGTACAATTTTTCCAGTTTTGTACCTTCTGAGTTCAACACTTCTCTTGAGCACACACTGAAGTGACTGGCGCTAAAAGCCTTCCCCTCCCTGACGTATGGATGGGCCTGCAACCCACCCTCTTGGAAGTCCCAGTGGCCAGTGCATCTCTGAGGTAAATCCAGACATAGCGTCACTGATCAGTGTTTCTGAGCATCTGGACTTCTCTAGCTCTCACTAATATGGCTGATTAGTCAGAGCGTCTGTTTTGGGCTTTAAAGACCAGACAGATGGGCTACGATGTAGGCACAGGCTGGATTTGACTTCCACAAGCCTCCTGGGACAATGCCTGCCATTCTAACCCCACCCCCCTCACCTCTGCCCTTTAGTGAAAAGGCCTCAGTCAGACTATACCTGTGTACCAGGGTGAGTCAGGTCAACAATTCAATTAAAGCAGCAAAACACACCCACTAATCACATCAGCCAAGCCACAGTTTCATTATGGGCTCAGACTCGCTCTTCAAAGGTTTCTTTATATTGCAGTAAGAGGATTGCACCCACCCCCACCCCAATGCCTCTTTTATGTGTTAATTAAATTTGAAGTCTGTTTGGGTATAAAAGAGGGTCTAAAAGAGTAAGAATGAAAGTTTTGATTGGTAAAATAAATAAACAAGGAAACAAAAATAAATAAATAAATAAATAAATAAAAACAATTGCTGCATTTCAGTAGTGATGAGTGAGAAAAAAAACAGGTGGCTTGGAAGGCTCCTTCAAAAAAGTTAGATCTTCACACCTCTGCAGTAATGTGGAAACGGTACATGAACAAAACGATAATGATTATGATATCAAGCACAACTAGTACTTTCATGGAGAGACTGAGCTGGTAAGGAAAGAGAGAGAAAAAGAGAGAAAGAACTTAAAGGCAAACGAGTTGGGAAAGTCCAAAGGAACTTAGGATAAATTGAAATTTAAAGAAAAAGAGAAAACAAGAAGAGTAAACGAGTGCAGGAGGGAAGGAGAGGGAGAGAGGGCGAGAGAGTGAGTGAAGGCAGTGATGGGGAAAAATGTGTTCTGTCGTCTGAGTTAAGACTCCAAACAGTGAGAACACTTGACAGCCAGTTGGTCAGAACAGTTCAGCAGACTTCCTTTGACTGTGCCAGAAACGAACAGAGCTTCAGAAAAGAGAAACATCCAGAACAGGTCTGCCTGTGGTAGCTTTGAGCACACACACAGAAAAGTGCCAGCATTGTTACTGCTCTCATAGTCCAAGCCAAAGAACATGGGTTGAAAGTTTGTTCTAAAGCATCAGTGACATCCTGAGATGAAGGCTGCACTGCCTAGTCAGCTAAAGAGTTGTATTCTCATTGTACAATTGAATTTGCATAGATCAGGATATATAAAATAATTTGGATACATTATTTTTTAATTATTTTTCTGTGTATAAGGTGCATCACATTTTACCGTCACGTAAGTACACTGCATACAATGCTACTTTTTTCAACATGTGGACATACCTAGTCAAATGCTGCCTTTGACTTTCACCAAACATTTCTTCAGGTTCTGTGGCCTAATTAATCTCTGACTCATCTGTCCATAACACACTGTTCCAGAAGTCCCGGTCCTACCCTAGCACACTTTAGTCTTGCCCTGATGTTCCTGCTTGTGCCCCTCATGTTTATGGAAAAAATTGTGCCGTCTCTTTGTAATAGTAGATGCATGCAAGTTCTCTAGTTGGCAGTATGGGAACCTTAAAGTAGCGAGGGACAGTGAATGATTTGATAATAAAATAGGATGGTCGCAAAAGCAGTAGTTAGCATGCAGGAAGAAGAAGCACCCGAGAGTAATTTATATGCTAAATGCGAAGCCAAACATACTTTATTAGTCTGAAATGGCCCATAAGAGAAGAAACCAATTCCATTTTCAACTACAAGTTGTGGAAAACTATGATGAAAATACTTATGCCAGACATAACCACTTCAAAATATAGCAAGATTGAACACGCTAGATGCACAGAGGCCAGAATCGGCCTTGTGAGCATCAGTGGTCGACTATCACCTGTAATGCTACAGCTTTGTTCAGTTGTTGGTTTTTGTACGATGAATAGATTTAGCATGCTGAGACAGCAAAGTTTCAGCACACAATGAGAGAACAGAAAGAGAGCCAAGAAAGCAAATATCACAAAATAGAACACACAAACAATAGCCGCATACAGCCTGTCTCATTACTGACTGGTCCCTGTAGAAATTTTGGGACCCCTGAAAACTTGAAGTTTTTCAATTAACTGCAAAACAAAAAAATTCTAATTAGCATTATACACATTTTTTGTTAAAACGTCAGAACCTTTTTAAATAAACATAATTTAAATATTGCATTCACATTAGAAGAAAATATTGTTCTGATTAAATATTGCAAGTTTGGAAGTTTCTGCCAAACTTTAGGTTTTATTTTATTTTTTTTAGCAAACTCAAGCAGGTTGTCCTGCAGTACCTCACTGGGTTTTGTAAGATTCATCCATCCTTCAAAGGAAAAGCAGCCCCACAAAAAGACACTGCCACCTCCATACTTCATAGTTGGGATGGTTAGTTGATTAGATTTAAGTCTCATTTAGGATTTTGAATTTTTGACTAATATCTCGTTTTTTGTCCCGTCTGACCACCATATATGCTTTTCGTTTCAGTAATGGTTTCTTGCTTCCTGTCCAGTCCTTCATATAGGCCAACTGCGTGCAGAGCTTGTGATATCACTGACTGGTGTACCTTCACTCCAGTCCCTGCCATGGAACCCTGTGGCTCCTGCACAGTGATTGGCCTCTCTATGGTTTCCCTCACAGTGTCCAAACCTTGCTCAGATGCAGGTTACTGTATTTATTTATTTATTTATTTATCTTTTCACATTTTGTGCATATTTATAACTTTATCTCTGACTTAAATTATTAACATTTTACAGTCTCTTTTCATATTCACCTGTCTGAACAGGCGGTCTTTTTTTACCAGAAATAGAGAAAATTTTAAATGATTTACAGGTCAGTTGTGTCCTCATTAAGGCATAATGTAAAGCATCATTAAGGCACCTGTGTAAACTTTTAGATTCCAAAAACCAAGGGTAAAAAAACATATGTAAATGGCATATGTTAGTAATGTTTGGTACAGAATATTTTCTTACATAAAACCAATATCAGTTACAATTAATCATTGTTGAGGGACTTAATTTTAAAATAAAATATAACAAGAAAATATATTAATTTAATTTAATTTATTGACTTACCAGGGGTTGAATACTTTAATTTATGTTATAAATGTCCATTCTAAAAGACAGTCTATAACACTCCTTATAACTTCAGGGAGAACAGGTGGAGCTTTGAATAGACAGATATGAATAGACTTTGTCGGTTGAACAGACAGATAAATGTAATGTCAATGTACACAGTTCCTTTGGATATTGTGACACCACAAAGACACTTGTACAGTGTGTATATGGAATCTCTTTCTTTACAAACAAGCAAGAAAATTCAGTTTGTGAACAATTTAAACTGCTGTATGAAGTGACCTTAGGTTCTTAAAAAGAAGTCTAATTTTAAAACATATACCTTGTTATTACATCATATATGTGCAAGAAAATGTAATATTGTAGAGCGACTCAATACTCGAAGGCTGTAATTACTACAACAATAATTTTGTTGTGCCTCTACAACGTCTGCTGAATTCATACATCCTAATTTTCTCCCACACAGTGAAAGCCGTGGCCATGTGATTACATGTGAGTCAGTGGCATGGCTATAGCTCTGTGGGGACAGACCACATTCTGACACAAGCTGACACATAGACTTAGAGCAACAGATGAGTAATGTGGTGATGGAGAAAACGCAAAGCAAAAGAAGCATCACCTCTGGCTAAGGAGCGCACAACACTCGGCTGTGGGTCCATGATGTAATCAACTCAATGCTGGTGTCATCTCTCAGATGGATGAAAGGAGCTCCAAAGAAAAATAGATCAGACTGTTTCACTCTTATCTTCAAACGCTTTAAGAAATTTGATACAGCCGGTTGTAGAGATACCCAATAGCAATTCATGTCTTACTCTGTATAACACCATTTCATTAGTAAATTGTTATGAACAAATAAGGTTATCTATTTTTCAGCCGTGTCCACACTGCCTTTTAAGCATTCGGTAACACCTCACTTTTCAAAATGTTTGCTTTGTCCATTTTCAAAAACTATTGTATTACTATAAATATTCAATATTCAAGCCTAAGCAGATAAAACAATACTGCATGTGCAAAATTAGTATTAGAGACAGTACTGCATTGTAATACATTGTAATGACATAAACAACATAAAAAACACACTTAGCTATTCAGAATATGTTTAAAGTACATTCGGAAGACATATTAATGCAACATGGGAATAACTGGTTGGTAGTTTTGTTAATATAATTCTTCTGTGACTAGGTTTAATTAAAAATTCAATTAATTAAAAAATGTAAAAAAAATAATTTTTTTATAATTCTAAATATTGTTTTGGCTCTCATTGCAAGCTTCAGTCCACTGCTGCTTACAAAATTCCAACAATTTGTCATTTACCAAAAAAATAATTTGACTATAAAATGTATATGTCTATATAGTTTTCAGTCAGTAATATGTACATAACTTGCCAGAGAACACATATCAAGTCCAGTACAATACCAAAGCTAAACTTATCGCTCCTGAACATGTCCACTATTCAGTTTTACCACTCAGAGTTTACTAACGCTCAAATTAATAACTGGCTCATCCTAGTGATTTAGCAGTCCACTCGGGCTTTAGAAGGTTAGGAGGAACTTCAGTGTTTCCAAAATGTAAATGGACTGAATACACACACTTATTGTATTCTGAATACATATTCCCGATACTTGTACTTGTAACCCTGGTAGTGCAACTGTATAGTGTCAGAATAAGCAGCTTTTCAGCCACTGATTGCTTGTATGATCTTGTTTGTCGTCCTAGTTTCAGAGTCATGGTCAGTTAACATCTACCAGCTTGTCACTTGAATTAGTAAACCAGTCACAACCTTTGTTTTTTTATTATTTAGTTTTTCCTCTAGAGGCATCTTGCACACCGTTCCAGTAACTTAACTAGACTTGTTAATTATTCCATTCATGATTTTTTTCATCTGAAGTTACCTTACCTTTGATGCATATGTTCTCTCAGCTTGCCTGTGTACAAATCTTAAGAAATTTAAATTAGCCAAACCACATGGCTAAAAACTTTCAATCACAATATTTATCATATTAGATCTCTTATAAACCAATATAAAGTGAAAATGTAATAAAAGTATGAAATATATGCATAATAAAAAAAATGCAAACAGAGAGACGGATTGATGTTCAGCCATGGTACAACTACGCAAAATTCCATCACCTAGAACCAATCAGAACAAATTCTGTAGCCTTTTCATACTAAATTTAATTGACTGGATTAAAGCAATTAGCTACATGTATGCAAAAATTTTGACATTCTTTGCAAATTTTCTACAAGAAAATAAGTCTAGAGAACATACACTTTATTGAACTTATTGAATTTATTGTTACTGTTAAAATGTGCAGAAATGCCATACTTCTTCAAATGCATTTAGTTTGCAATAGTTTTAAATGCACTTCAGTGATTTTAGAACGCAAAATAAACTAAGCTGCATTTGGAATAGTTCAAGCATTATTTAATTTACTATACAGCACATGGCATTTGCAAAATAGTGAATGTCGTAGTGAACAAACACCATACAAGCAAAAGATGTATAATTTCAGAAAGCTATATCAGATTTATTGACCAACTGACTGACCTATAGCACACAATAGGGATAATAGGGATCTGAAAAGAGCAATAATTAGCTGCTCTGCCTTCTTTTCACTCAGCGTTTTCCTGACTGATCAGGTTTCTGACATCACCACAGCTTGGCTGAGCGCTGGGAGGTTCTCCTTACCCCTTCTCACACACAACCACAGATATCAAACTGCTTAATTTTTAATCTCATGAATGCAAAGCCATGTACTGGGGACTGTGCGCTAATGGCCTCAGATTGGATGACCTGTGATTGGTTCTGGAAATGGAAGAGATCCTCTTCTCTGGGGTGGCTTTCATTACACACCACAGGAAGACAGACCACTCTAAAAGCTCCTTACCCAAATCACAAAGCGAAAATGCTCAGGAATCTTCTTTGTGTGGCAAAGCATCTTTCCTTTGATGCAGAAAATCATCTTGGATGGACAGGAAATGACAGGTGTCCATCTTTCTATTATGCAGTATCAACTGGAATGACAACAGAATGTCAGAAAAGCAAACAAACAAACAAACAAACAAACAAAAACAGTTACATATACTACATTTTTGAAGGTTTATATACAGACAGTTTCCTGGGTCCAGGTTAAAGTTAATCCTAGCATTAAAAAGCCTTTTCAACTTGATTACATGACATTCAAATCGATCAACATTCATAAATAAATAAAGTAAAAATCAAGCAAAAATGAATAACAAACTCTACATGTGAGTATTAGGTTAAATTATTGCTAGTGTTCTGTAAAGCTTGTGTAACCTTGTATATGTACCTATGAAAGAACATTTTTGGGTGGAGCAAGTTTGTTCAGTCCATGACTAGACATAATGCGTGTCAGAGAAGCTGTTTGATCTAATTTATCTAGTTCATTGTGATATTTTCCATCAGCACATGCTAATTAGTCATTCATTTGTAAAACCTGGCATGATGAAATGCTGGAATGTCACGCACAACAAATCGGGAGAGAGAGAGAGACACAATTAGAATAAGACAGTAAGAGCGAGAGAGAGAGAAAGCGATTGGAGAGAAAGCGATTGGAGTGATGGAGAGAGAAAAAGAGAAAAAGAAGAGACAGAGAGAAAATAAGAGCAAGAGAGGCAAAGACAATGCCAACAAAAGCCAGAACAAAAGAGAGAGAAAGATAATGAGAGCAGGAAAAAGAAAGACTGTAAAGGGAGAGAGTGAAAGAGGGAAAATATGAAAGAGAAAGACAATGAGAAAGAAAGAGAAAAAAGGAAAAGAAGGTGTGTGTGTGTGAGAGAGAGCGAGAGAGAGAGAGAGAGAGAGAGAGAGAGAGAAACATTGAGAGCAGGAAAAAGAAAGAGTGTGTGAGTGAGAGAAGGAGAGACAGAGAGAGGCGTATGTTATTGTCTCTACATTGTTGACTATTATTGCACTGACAGTGTCTGTTGGAGAAAAAGCTGCTTTAATAAAAGTGTGCGGTCTTGAGGAGGGGAGGAACGATTGTTTTTATAATTGTTTTTTGTTGTACCTTTTCAGTAGAATTCAGAGAGCAGTGCATCACAGAGCAAAGCTTTCTGTGTGTGTGTGTGTGTGTGTGTGTGTGTGTCTCACAGCAAGAAGGGCCTGGGTTTGATTTCTGGCTGGGGTGTCCAGGGTCCTTTCTATCTGGAGTTTGCATGTTTTCTGTGTGTCAGTGTGGGTTTGCTCTGCTTCCCTCCCACACTACAAGACATGCAGGGAGATGAATTAGAGATGCGAAATTGCAAATTTTTCAAGTAAAATTTGCAACAAAAATAAGATCAACACATGCTTGCTGTTCCGTACTAGTACATAATTTCCTCAGCTAAAATATATTGCCATACATTTGTAAATAGAATGTCTGAAAAAACTTATAACCCACTTAACGCTAATCATCAAATATGAGGAAAAAGTGCAGGTCAGAAGGTACATTTGCTTGTGGCAAAAGAGCTCATATTTTATATTAATGATTAAAAGGAAAGGTCAAGAGTGCTGCGTTGGTTTTAGTACATCGCCACAGTGGTCATGTTACAGCAGGAGCTGGCATGCACTCCCTGCATGGCGCAGTCCAAACCCACAGCACTTGGACAGATGGCCCCCCCCACAGGACACAGTGTCCAATGGGATGTACGTTGGGCGAGACGAAGGGGGATGGGGTGGAAAAATACTCTAATATTAGCTTTATTCAAGTATCTCTGAAGGTACCAGCACTAACAGATGGTCGAAACGACACAAGAGGAAAGCAATGGTGCAGGCCGTTCCAGGATGATGCGGTTTTGCAAGAAAAGGCAGAAGCTGTAAGAGAAGCCATGGGGAAATATTATCTCAATGAAGCATTCCCAACCAGCTAAGCTTCTTGCCTCTATCCCCGGCTTAAGAATAACCCTGCAGCATTCAAAGAGACCCAAAGATTTTCTCCTATAGCAAATCAGCAGCTAACCCTAGCCTTTGGTTTCATAATGCCAAGACCTCTCTTCAAGAACCGAGAGGAATCATTTATGGAATTCAGTGACAGCCTGGCAGACTTCAAGTTCTGTGATAATTTAATACAACGGTAGTTTAGTTTCGTTTCAAACTGATGCGCTTGATATACATTTGCTTAGCTTACCCTTACTTCTACTTACTGCCACTTTATCACAAACTCCTGCGTTGTACTTGCACTCACTGACCACTTGAATTCATTTCAACTTGGTACTAATGGGACACATTATTAGAACCCATAACCTTGTGATTTTACTTACCAGACACTTTTTAAGAACTCACTGTGTAGTACTTTCATATACTGGCCACTCTGTTAGAACCCACTACTGTATACTCTTACTCACTGATCACTTTATTAGATCCCACTGCCTTGTACTTCCATGTACTGGCAACTCTCTTAGAACCCACTGCTGTGTACTTCCACTCACTAACCACATTAATTAGAATCCCCCACATTGTGCTTCCACTCACTGACCACTTTATTAAAACCATTACCGTGTACTTGCACTCACTGGCCACTTTACTAGAACCCCTCTGCCTAGTACTTCTACATACCTGCCATTTTATTAGAACCCACTGCCATGTACATCCACTAACAGGCCAAAATATTAGAATCAACGGCTTTGTACTTCAACTTTATAAGAAACTTCCTACTTTGTCCTTCTACTCAAAACCACTTTAAGAATCCAATCTACCTTGTCATATATACACTCGATAAATACATCAGTTCAGAAGTTCAGGAATTTGCATGGAAATTCAAAGGTACAATGTACAAAAAATGCTTCAACAGAGGGCCTACTGTCAGTTCCTTTCTTCCATTTATACCTCTTGGAAAAATGTCACCACTCTCATCTTCACAGATTACATTATCCATCATTTTCCAAGAATCTGTCCAGTGGCAAAAACAAGAATAGCTTAGACAGAGTAATTGCTTGCTCTTCATTGTATACTACTGACCTATGACCAACCTCCAGTCAACTTAGAGCACTTAGATGGTCTACCTCTATGCTGTAAATGGCCACATTCTTTGTAATAAAGCACATAATCTAGACCCAATTTCGCTCAGTACTTTTTCATTGGTGCTAACACATTACCACTGGCCCCTTTTAATTATGTGTTACAGTATTTCAGTACAGAGGGTGGAAACTAAAAGAGAAAACATCACTTTACCTTGCAGTATATAATTTCTACTCACTCAAATCTTGATATTTTTGCTTTTATTGTATTCTCTGATTATTTGAAATCCATTTTCTGCTTCATTCTCTATTAATATAACTCAAGCAGGGTTTATACTGGCCTTCTGCTCTCCACAGCCTGCAGGCCTGCCTTGCACAGTGTTCTTTTATACAGTTGGGTCTATTCAACTGATGGATCAGCATGTACCAGCTATATTGACATAACTGAAAGTCTACTAAGAGACTATGAGATTCCTATGAGATTCCTATGAGAAAAAGTGAAGGAAAAAGAAAACATAACTTTGGTGTTAAGAGTAATTGCTTTCATGCATTCAGATAGAGATTAAAAGCAAGCTTTCAGACAGGCCTAATCTACTTAGGTAACTAATAAAGTTACTGGAGAAGCTAAATGAAGTGAGCGCTGAGCATGTGATCATGATCACATTAATGCAAAACTCCACATAGCCTCTCCACTTAAGAAACATAATAGACTCCAAGAAAGATAACTTAAAGAGATAGTTTGACTCAAAAATGCTAACAGCTACTTCGCATGTTAGCATTTTAGCTAAATTGTTAAAGTCCGTTATTTGTTAGCTAGATTAGATAACATACTAATATATATGGTTTCATTGCATTTCACATGAATTCCACACAAACACTATGTGTTTGCTAGGGCTGTCTAGAGCAACAGTAGTCAACAGGCACAATGAAGAAATTAAAGCTTCATCCCTTAAATGTGGGGTTGTTCAGAAAATCTGTGTCCAACTGCAACTTCAATCACTGTAAAATACAAATCCCCAGGCTGGCTGAAGCAAGACTTCGTAACCTTGAGTCACAATTTTCTCCCAAAAACCTAAAACATTACATAGCAAATATCCAGTTAGTCAAATAAATGGGTCTAAATGGGTCAGTTACAGTGATTGCAAATGAAAATGTGTTTACATGAGAGAAAAGGTGTAGTTAATGTTTAATGTGTAGTAAACGCATGTGGTTTTTACAAAGTTCATATGTGTAATATATGTGAGATCTGTAAGAGATTGGTTGGTAAAAACAAACATTTGGGCATTGCAAATACTAAACTATAAAGAAGCTAATTACTAAACAGGGTTATCCATCCATTCCAGGGTATTCAGCTACATTCCTATAGTTTGGTACCTGCAGTTTTATGTAGGGTATATGGTGATTTCACTTGACATGACCATACTGGCTTGCCCCTTCACTGCTGTGACACCCCACAGTCCCTTTGTTTAGCTCTTGCTCCCATAGCCCTCTTATTACAGCTCATCTTAATACAATCTCTGAAAGCAAAATAACAGAAAGTAGATTTTATTTTTTGAGGATTCAGTGACAGAAGATGCTGGAAGTCTGGTGTTTTGCTGAATATGAAATATGAGCATTGGACTAATGGATTTTATATAGTTTATCAATGGATCACCTCTGTGAATGTATGTCTTAATCCATAGCTTAAGAAATGTCATTATCACCATTAAGGATCTCTGATTAAAATATACAGATTTATAATGTATCTATTTACCTATTTATGGTTGTATGGTTGTATTTGATGTCCACAATTCCACCAAGAATGTCTTTTAAACACTCACATCCCAGGTAAAGTAAAGCACAAGCTGTCAGTGAATGCACTTTTAAGATTTATGCTGGTATAATTTGCTACAATACTAAATTATGTATTAAAACTTCAAATGTTTTGCACTTTTTCCAAATTTATCTGCCATGTCATGTGACAGTCAGTGTGTGTACGTTGTCACTTTAATCTTATTTCAGCTTCTCTCTCTCTCTCTCTCTCTCTCTCTCTCTCTCTGTCTCTCAAGCCCCTCACAGAAGAGAATTCAATAACATATAAATCAGTTTATGTATCCATTTCGGCGTCTCTGGCCCTTCCTGGTAAATACAGCCAAATAGAGAAAAACATGACTGGACTTTTGGCATCCTTCGGTCCCTCAGGTCCATTTGCTGTCAAAATGGAAACTAAGTCTAAGTGTCTTTGTGTTGTATGGACTATAAATCTAATTATTTTATGTTGCGCAGAGTGTAAATCTATTTCTTACTGCCTAACAGCCTTTATTCTGTCACCTGAAGTCAACCTTATGTAACCTGATTTGGCTTAATAAAAAAATTTAAAAAAAAGTAAATCTTCCTCTTTAATAATAAAAAGCTATATATTTACATGTTATATATGATATATAATATATTTATATGATAAATTGAGACGTTAAATTGAAAACTATGCTCATAACACTATGAAAACTGAGCTCATAGCAAATGTGAACTTTCTTTTGACAGTGAAAGAGTTTTTACAGCTGCATGGTGATTTCAAATAAAAATAAATGACTTGTACAACGGATTATAGAAGACTCTCTCTGTGAACACCTCCACCCAGCAATTTCAGCTGTCAGAGATACAGGCAAGAAATAGAAATGAGGAACAGACTGTGCTGAAGCCCATATATAATATCCATAATGCTAGATATAATAATCCATAATACTGGATTAGCTAAGACTTATGTGGTTTTGAAGAACATGTGGCATACTATTATATTAAAATGAACAAAGGTACAAAGAAAATTCATGATGACAGGTGCTGCCATTTTAGCTTTATTGTGTACATTTTGTCCATTTATATATAAAACGACATGTCATACAGGGTTGGTGACAGAACCACACCTGAAAGTCCAGGGTTAAAATGCATGCTTGGATGAGCAAATGATGAGCAGTTAGTATAGCGAATACAGCATGTTATAAAAAGTAGTCCTTGGGCAAGACACCCTAATGTTAAATTCCCCTCCATCTGTAACATAAACTGTAAATCATTCTGAATCTGCCATAAATGTAATGAAATATTTAAGGGTTTTTTTTTTTTTTGAATATTTGAATATCACTCAAAGCTTTACATTTTGAGGATTTGGAGAGCTCATTAGTGGAAATGTGTAATTGCATGTAACATGAGAAAGAACATTTTGTAATGTTAGTTGTGCTTTGGACCACTTCCCTAAGTTGATGAATCTGATGACTGCAAGTGCATTAAGGGAATCTAAACTGAAGATCATATCTTCACCAATATAATATTGATTTTGCATATGTTTTACATGGTAAAGTATGATTTGGTGGCTCTGACTTATTTTAAGCTTTACACTGTGACTCCAGCTATAACCTCCCATAACTTGATCCTTCAGTGCAAAACTATGGAAGCAAACCTGGTTGATCAACTATATTTGGGTTATAGGGGATACTTTACAATAGGTACAGTACGAGTCACCGATTTGCATCAGTGGACTGGCATAAAAGTGAAAGTTTCACAAGTGCACTCTTATATCTACTGCTGTCAGTGGCCTATCCTCATCAAGCCTCTTGGCCAAGTCTCACGCAAGCTGGAGGCATGTCCAGTGACAATTTGACAAGACACATGCATACGTCTCTGCATGGAGTTGCAGAGGTTCCTAATGGTGTCCTGCGATAATCCATCCCATGCCTGTGATGCTGGCACAGGATGACTCATGGAGGACATCACTGCTCACTGGTTGGGTAATGTGAGACACAGTAGTATTTACACACAGTGATACAGAAACCTGTGGAATCACACAAATACACAATGTGTGTGTAAGCATTTGGCTGTTAGTCTGGGCCTTTTTATTATTTGTTATTCTAGGAATGTGCCCAGTCAGGTGAATATCATCAACTTCTTTTCTCAGTAATATTCTACTTATACACTCAGAGCCAAAATCAACTCAATGAGGCAGCTTGACACACACTAACTGAACGTTCCTCCACTGTTTTCTCAGGATAAGTGGGCTGTGGTAATGAAACTGAGTTGACCTTTATTACAACACACTTTGAATCACCAGCTCTACATATCAGTAACTTCATGCACCAAAGGAATATAAACCACAGAACCTCCTGACCTCACTCTCTCTTTCTTGTTCAGGTTGAGGTGAAGCCTCTCTTAACTGGTTTTACATTTGCATCTATAAATACCTATTGTTGAATTGATTTTATATTTAATTGATAGGATTTTAAAGTGCCAGTAAACAGAAATATGTAAAAATAAAAAATATATATTTGAATGACACAAAAAAGAGTGCTACATTAAACATACAGCATTGTTTGAATAAAAACCATAAAAACTAATTATCAGTCTTATCTGAGAACTGCCTGGGCAGTCTGACTATTCGAATGAGCACATTTGATTCACATCGTTCTCCCTGATACAACAGTTTTGAAACACAATTAACATTATAGTGGGAGTAGGGATAAATGGCAGCTCTATATATTGCTAATTTGGATCTACATTTTTTTTTATTTCATTTTTCAGCTTTTGACCTAACTTGAAAATGCCTGTTGTCCTTTACATTGTGTGTTACATTGTGTGTTGCCTGTTGCCCTTTACATACACTGTTGTGTTCATAGTCAACTAAAATCATTAACCATTTTGAATGATGCTTTAACAAAAGTAAGGTTTTACTTTACAGCTGGAAGGACATCATGACAAGGCACAAACACAGAGTGTTGGTATGGTTGGTTGTACATATGTACTAACAAACAATTGACAGGTAAACAGAAAGAATGATGACAAAGCTTGATAGCTCAGTTATTCTTACTGTTTTAGCTTTCACTTGATATATTTATCCAACTCAAACAGAGAGTGATCTGTGTGGGGAAAGTGGTATGGACAGGTCATGCTTTCATATGATTAGGACCTCCCAGGAGGTCAAAAGGGGAGAATTATGTTCTGGATAGGTCATACTTGTATGTTGTGTAATTAATTAAGTTAATAAATGTATGTTGTGTATTTAATTAGGAAGAACACATAGTTGGTCGTAAGTTGTTCTTCCAAATGCAAGATATGTAAATAATAATACGTTACATTACTTAAAACTGCACTATGTAAGACATTTCCTGATGGAAATGTGTAACTGCATGCAATGGAAGAATGTGTAGAAGAATTTAACAATGTTGGTTGTGCTTCAGACCTACCATATGAATCTGATGATTACAAATGTATTCCAAGAGAACACGATCAACACTTGGTGAGTGACATGAATTATGTACAATAGACCATTCTCACACTTCCAAATTTTAAATAGTAGCATTAAAAGACTTCTGGTTGCTTTGTAAAAAAAGGTTACTGTCAAGAATAAATGCTGCATTCCTAAATGCACCAGCAATATAAACCAAATAGCCTTAACAGAGTTCCAACAAGATCAGTTTGAAGGAACCTTAGCTGAAAAGCTCCACTAATCATGTGTCACGAGGTAGCTGATTAAAAAAATAAGCTAAAACAGAAGTACAGAGTGAATGTGCTACAGATTTGCTCTTNGGAGTGAAGCAGAGAGGTGCATTTGTCTCCCGCTCAGACAATGCCATTCTCCTGCGTGTGTAACTGGAACAGTCCGTCTCTGGCCCCGCCTGTGTCTATGGGGAAAGCTTCATTGATCTGGCTGTGATATCAGGCAGGCAGGGAGGCTATGATGACTACATCATAGTCTGAAGAGCATCTGGATGAGCACAGAGAGAGAGAGGAGTCTGAAAAAACCCAGCCACACAGCCCTCAGCGGACTTACTGAAATTACAGAACCTGCTACTCCACCGTTATATCTGCAGCACACTTTAACCCTTACAAGTCTAGCGTTAGCACTGTTTTGCTAATGTTTCACATGTAATAATATAGAAACATAATTCATTACTTAGTTAGTAACATAAATAAATACACTCTCACACCACTTATTCTACTGGGTCTTTGGTGTGTGTGGGTGTTGTGATCATTCGGCACAAAGTAGGGTAAATATTATAAATACAAATACATTCAATTATGAACTAAGTCTAGAGTTAGCATCTTTTTGCTATAGGGTGCTTTTTAAATTTTATAATGACATTATTACACTATTGATTACATAATTCAATTTACATACTGTATCAAAAGGTCTGCAACGAGTCTGCATCTCTGGCTGTATATATACAATAACTTCTAATCAAATTCAAGTCACAAATCTTTTTGCAGATTTTCAGGCCAACTGAAATATCAGTGATCACACACTACACTACCTGCTGTTGAACACATGTTGAATTCACCAAACTCTTCTGAACAGAACACATTCTCCTGTAACTGGGAGACAACTAAAAGTTTGTGCTGACACAGTACAGAAGCAAAATAAATAAATCTGCTCACGGATGTAAAGACGTGATCAGTGTGGTAGTTTTTAGGGTCTCAGATGTACAAACACAAATTGTGCTCATGCCTTAAACTCTGTTTATTAAAAAGGGTCACTACATATGTGTGTTTTCACCATTATACTTTTTACCTGCTACGCTTTCTTCTGTTATGCTCTCAGTTTTTATTGGCTATTTGAGGAATCCGTACAGCCTGAGTAACAGACCAGTATACATTATGCTCAAATTTTGGTGTATGCTTTTTATGGCTGAGTAAAGTTACTATTTGGGCCACCTTAAAAAATTTTGTTAATTGAATTTTGAACAGTAATATAATGGAATAAGAATCTACATTTTGTGAACATATTACTTGAAATTCAGTTAACTCACAATTTTGTATTTGCTGAATCAACACAAACTCAGCTAAGCTGATGACAGTAAACTGAATATTTCCTTGTTTTCAAAGCAGCCATAACAGACAATTCTGTCAACTCCATGGTAAGCATACCGTTCCATCAATAATTCAGTGTTTGTTTCCAATTTGACTGTCAACTGCAGAAATGGAATTAACTGGGTGTTGCTTTTTTGGTGGAGCCACAGATGTCAAATGTCTCATTGTTAAATTCCAGATATACTCAATGCTGAACAACAAAAATAAAGTAGGACAGCTTTTACCACTTTAACAAAACGTTCTACACTGCAACATTTGCATGGCTATGACTTGTCTAGGTTTACTCACTCTGCTGCACACAGGCTTTCTCACTGTCATGTGAGCTGTCAGCTCCTTTCTGAAATAATGTGTAAATATGTCATTTCTTTTGTCACTGCCCTCCACCAATCAGTAACACACCTTCAATCTACCAAATGTGCACAATTGTGGTTTGTTTAGAATCATATGGCATGTTTTCAAGCTCCAATCAGACTGACATCTGATAATCAGGTAATAGCTTGCGCTGAGTCTATGGAAACAGACACACACAGAGAGATAGAACGAAAGATAGAACCTTCTTTCAAAGAGCAAACTGATGGAAAATGAACAAAAACTCTCAATAAGAAGATTAATAAGTGTAAAAAATGCTTGCTGCTTTACTATAAATCTATAAATAAATTCACAAGCTAGTCTGTATAAATGATCATGGGTGCACTGCACCCACAGGACTCATTAAAGCTCCATTGTAGCCTGTAAGAAATAACTAAGGTTTTGTGGCAAGGACGGTGACTTCGGAGTGTTTAAATATGCTGCAGATGTTCAGAATCACACTGTAGTCTGGCAGTGATAAAAAGCAAGGCCATAAGTCATCAGACAAACAGTTATGAAAAAATAATAAATAGAAAAGCTATTCATCAATATGACAGGAAATGAGCAGCAAAGATTTTGGATTAAGAATTATTTGGCTAGCTTGTTTTACTGGCAGCAGACTCCCTGCAACTTGGATCACTTGACTATAATAATATTAATCACTTAGATACATTACGTGTCTTGCACACACGTGCACACACAAACCCCCCACACTTGTTTTAAAGAAATGTTTTGGTGATGAATCTGATTTGAACAATTTCCCACTTATCCCTGAAGCAGGCAATCAGCCAAGATATGTCTGGTGTCCAAATTTTGCTTCTTTAGTTTAGCACTGAAGCTACACAACTAAAATTGCTAATAAACACTAAAAGTCCATAGGCACCCAAATATTTTCTATGAATACATGCCCAAAGGTTCTCTCAACTTTTTACCAGCTCTCTGGTTAGTCATTAGTGTGACAAAGATTCAAATATGATGTACAAATATCAACACTGACGGGGGGGAGGGGTGGTGTTGAGTGATGTCACAGGCAACAAATGTTTAATTTCTTAAAAACAATGTCACCACAATGATTTGTGTGGAACAAACCAGCAAAAATGTATTACAAGTGCAGCACATATGAACAGTATTATTAGTATGCCATTTATGACCATATGGGGTCCATGGTTATGGAGGTCCAGCTCTGAGGAAAGCCGACATAAATATTCTAAATATTCTCTCAACAGCTACTCCAGACCCAGCCATAGTGGAAGTGAGAAGCAGTCTTGCTGAATATTCATGGATTTTTATCTTCAATAACATTTTTGCCTCGTTTTTTAATTGTTCTGGTTGTTCATATTAGAACATTCTCATGCTCTAATTGGCTGCTGGTCATTATTGCTGCTACTGCTTGTTGTAGAGGTTCATCAACAAGAATTTCAAACATGCTTTAAAAAAAGGTTTGTCTGTGAAAGAAAATTTTGTTGCTGAACCGTTCACGCAAGGAGTCATCAAAGGCAATCTGGTTCCTAAACAAAAAAATTATGTAAAATAAAACTAACAAAAAAAAACTGTAAAGAAAACTTCGACGAGCATCTTGTGGAACTGATAAAGCTTATCATTTGTTAGCTTTGAATTTTCAGCTCCACCTTAAATCATGCAGCAGTTACAATTTGACACCTAAGGAAACAAGCAAAGCGAATTTCCATTCATCTCCTGTTGTTGGAACACTTCGATTTCCCAGTCCAAGTGGCATAATAACGGGCAAAAAGTTGCAGATTGAATGATAACAGTGTGTTGACATTGCCGGAGCACCTCAAATATGCTAACACATTTGTAAAGACATCATCATCATATAATGACTAACAAACTTGATGTGACGCACGCTGCGCTAAAAGCAGAGCAAAGCTTTATTAGCAGGCTAGCAGTTAAGCTCAACAACAGAGTCCAGGCAAACATAAAGGGAGAAGACAGAGTCATGAACCAGAAGTACAAACAAGAGTCGAAAACCAAAGAGACAACCAATCAGCAAACAAAACAAGAGGGCAAAACCAGAAAGTAGTAAAACCAGATATCGAACAGAGTCAGAACCAGAAATAGCAAACAGGAATCACAAAGATAGAACGCTCAGTAAGACACAGGTGTGGCAAAACTTTGCAAAGAGGGTGAGTGAACCAGGGGCTTATAATTGAAGAACAGGTGTGTGTAATTAGTACTCCGGGGATGCGCAACGAGAAAAAATCGGAATGTTATTGGGCGATGGCCGACATGTGACTTTGATGTCATCAGGTGGTGGGTTCTGGGAGATGGAGTTCGGGTAATCGGAGGCAGAGGGGAAACCCGGAAGCATGACGGTACTCCCTCCCCCCAAGGAGTCAGAGACTGATGGAGAACGAGGACGACCACAGCGACAAGCCCCCCCACGGCCACACACCTCTGGAAGCGAGATCCCTGACCTGTCGTGGCCTGGAACAGAGACCCTCCTTATGGGATGACCAGCGGACGGGCTCAGGGACAGTCGCCGAGGACAACCTTATCAGCGGCCAGCAGACGGGCTCAGTCACAGACTCCTTGGACGGCCTCGTCGGCGACCAGAGGACGGGCTCAAGGATGACTGACTAGGACAACCCCTGGGCCTGGGAGCAGGACGGGATGGATGGCAGTGATGGAACTCTTCGATAAGAGCTGGATCCAGGACATCAGCTGCACGTACCCAGTTCCTCTCCTCAGGTCTATAGCCCTCCCCGTCGACGAGGTACTAGAGGGTCCCACCTCTTCTTCTGGAATCCAACAGCTGACGAGCATGTGGGAGTGCCCTTAATGTTGGCAGGTGGGGGAGGCATGGCGTCGGGACTATGAACCACAGGTTTTAAAAGGGAGACATGAAACGAGGAAACAAGGAACAAACACGATACTGAGCAGGAAATTCAAGCTTGTAAGTGACATACACTCCAGGAACATCGGAGGGGGTGTCACTGCAACGTCTGTCAGCCTAGCGTTTGTTACACCACAACACAGCCTCAATACGTTGGTGGGTTTCCTCCCAGACCTCCTCACTCCTTCTTATCCAATGCTCCACAGAAGGTACATCAGAGGGTTGAAATGACAAGGGCATCAGAGGAGGTTGATAACCTAACATACACTGAAAGGGAGTGACAGAAGTAGCAGAACTGGTGAGAGAGGTTTGTGCCATTCCGGCCCATAGTAAGTAAACGGATCAGTCGTTTTGATTGTTGTGATCTGTCAATACAAGGAAAGGATGCTGGGCTCCTTCCAACCAATGGCACCATTCTTCGAAAGCTAATTTAACAGCCAGAAGTTCTTGATCACCGATACCATGTACTGTGGTGCTGCTGGCCATGTGCTATGTGAGTGTCTGACTCGTCCACAGAGATCTCAGGCATCATTCCCAGGGAGGCGTGTGGATCCTACTCCTAGTCCCACGTCGGGAATGGTTACAAGGTCTCTGTTGGTTCCTGTCACCCTATTCTGCCAAGGCTCTTGTCATGTCTTTTCAGCCTTGATTGACTCTGGAGCCGAGGGGAATTTTATCCAGGCCCGGATTGCCACCCAGCTTTGTTTACCTGTGGTTTCCCTGAACACTCCGTTAAGGCTATCTGCAGTGGATGGAGATCCTGTGGGGCAAGGGATGGTCTCCCAGGCTACCCTGCCCGTCAAGATCAGCGCTCTCCACTCTGAGGAGATCAAGTTTGTTATTCTTGACTCCTCTGGGTATGCCGTAATTTTGGGACTTCCCTGGTTAAAGACTGATGACCTGTTAATTTCTTGGTCCGAGAGGGAGATTTTGCCATGGTCTCCTTTTTGCTTTTACAATTGTCTGTCATTACCTTATGTGTCTGTCAGTTCTACCTCTATAGAGAGCCCTGAGGTACAACCTCCTGTGTCTATCCCTCCTGAATACTCTGATCTGGCTGAGGTATTCAAAAAGTCAAATGGAACCAAGTTACCCCCAAATAGAGAGTATGATTGCTCCATTGACCTAATTGATAATCAGATTCCACCTAAATCTTGAGTATACCCGCTTACACAAGCGGAGGAGAAGGCCATGGAGGAATACATACAGGAGGCTTTATCTCAAGGTTACATTCGTCCGTCCGCGTCACCTGCGGCGGTCTTTGCTCTACCCTATATCCTCCCCAGATCCTCCGCTAAGGCAGAGCTCCTCCGCTACTTTCATAAAAAGAATGGAATCTCCTACTGACAAACACAGGTCAACAGAGAAGTTGATATAATCTGATTTCACCCAGCGAAAAAGCCACAGAGGCTTCCCATTGGTGGCATTCTCTCGGGGCAGGACCAAGTCTATGCCCTAGACTGTACCTGCCCTAGACTGTATAGTGGTTGGTGATCCTCATCCCACTAATCCAAAGTGGGCTCTACGATGATGATTACTGCTACAGAAAGTGGCTCTGTCTGTGGCTTTCAGTACTGGAAAGCAGGCTGGGGGCGGAGGTTTGGATGGGGAGGTGAAGGGTTCTGAGATCGTCATGGGGGGGCTTGCCCGTAGTTCTCGCTTTGCTCTGCTTAGTGCAGCAATATTAGGAAGTTATTACTGGCACACAAAGATGTTGATTCTGTTTATGTGTATACATTTATACAGATTACTATTTTTTTCTATTTTTTTCTCTCCTTATATTTTATTTGTTACTTATACTACCTGTTTGACACTATTATTAATCTGCTTGTCTTACCGTCTTTGTTTGCCTTATGTACTGTGAGCCAGTTGTCATGACTCTAGTGTTTACTGTCATGTCCTAACTCTGGCTTGTCTTACTTGTCCTACTCTTCACCATGCTTATTTATTCTGTGTACTCCCAGTTTGCATACTTAAAAAAAAAAACTAAAGACATCACCCAAATGTCTCAGTTACCAGTGCGAAGAGAAAACATGAGCAGCAGGTACTTCTCCCCTCATGATTCAAGCTGTCAAGTACCAATTCTAAACAGGTGAAACAAATAACTCAACAGGATGCTTATACTTTATATTTGTTGTCCAAGAAAGTCTTGGATTCTGCAGTTTGCTGAGAGTGACTGAGCCACTTTATCCCAACTCTCACTCATGAATTGGTGTCGTATAAGTTTCCATTACTTGATAGATTGTCCTCAGACACCAAATATTTATTTTGCCAAGCAATCATTTTAAAGTGACTAGAACAGGTTCATATGAATTTGGGATGAGAATTAAAATGGCCCTCCCTGTGAACAGAATATATTCAAGCTCTTCGGCAGATGTAAATAACCTGACAAAGAGAGGACAGTATGTGACTTACAATGGGGTTGGGGGATGGTTCATGGTGGAGTCTAATGAGGCACTGGCGTGTGAAGAGCACTTGAAAAAGAGAAGAGATGAGGTCACAAAGCAAATTCAAGCATTTTCGAGCGGGACTCCATCAGGTATTCTGTTAAAGTGTGCATAATACACAAATACTAGAGAGTGTAGTTCGATTCAGTGACTCCAGATGATAGAGATAGCAGCAGGAGAGCATTGGGACAGCATGTTAAATGGAGCAGACAGAGTGTTTTTTAAACAAAAAAGAAATTTAACTACCTCTTCAAAAATTAATTTCACATACTTCCCCATGCCAAATCTGAATTATAGATAGAGGCAACTAAAGACTCTGTGAGTGAAAAATGTAAGTGAGAGAGAGAGAGACAAAGACAGTTCTATAATTTTGATGAGAAAATGTTTCTATTGAATTATCTTCATTTTTACAGCGAATTTGATTTGGGACATTCTATTAAGAATATTTCAATAATGTGTTCCTGTAGGAAAGATTTCCTGCTCTGAGATTCTCTCAGTATTGTTCCATGCATACTAAAATGACCCAAAGAGTAGGGATATGCATTTCGACAAACCTATCTAAAAACTTAAAAACAAGAAATATATAATAGACTGAGTAGTTTCCTACATTAATTAACTACCAAACATCTGCCACGCTTGGGGGTTTGCCCTCTGTCTCTGATCTCCCGAACTCCAACTCCCAGAACCCACTATCCGATGATGTCATAGTCATATGCCCATCATCGCCCAATCACGCCTCGTTTCCTCATTCGTCATCACCAGAGTATTGATTATTCACACCTGCATGTCATTTAGTCTGTTTGCTTATAAGCTCCTGGTTCACATGCGCCCATTGCGAAGTATTGCCACACTGTGCCATTACTGACTCTTACTCTGATTCTGGCCTTGCTTGTTTCTTGTGTACTCCCTCTTGTTTTGGTTGCCCTTATTATTGTCTATCTTGGTTTTGACTCTTGGCTGTCCATTTGGTTTTATGACTCAGCCTTCTCCTATTGATATGTTTGCTTGGATTCTCTTGTTCAGCTACACTGCTGCATTGTTATAACAATAAATCCTTGCTTTGCCTTCAGCTCAGCGCGCGTCAATTCTGGTTTGTCAAACCTGACAACATCCCAAATCAAATTTCATAGCTTTGAAAAGTAAGAGACCAAATGAATGTTGAGTCAGAGCACTGTGATAGCTGTGCATTGCTAAACAATATGGCCTTGGCAACATGCTCACATTCAGGCACTTGTGTTTTGGTGTAAATAAGTATCATAACATTCTCGCTAACAAATACAAGCAAAACCATGAAATTGTTAGCCTGTATATTTTCTGTATCTTTCTGCAATCAAGCACAATAAATACATGAGTAGTGATTAGCATTCAAATACTGGGAACTAGGAACTGTTAACTTCATAACAGTACTTCAGTATCTATGGGCATCAATATATTGAATTATACTTCCCGAGACTTACACATACAAAAACAAACAAACAAACATACAAATATTTGCTCTATTTCAATGAATAGACAACAGTTTATTTGTTTGTGTAATTTTAAATACATATAAAGTGGGCTCTGAAAGGCATATTAGCTTTTTTTTAAATACATTGTTAAAAGGAATACAATGTAATACATTGTTTGTTTGTTTTTTTTAAGGTAATAAAAATTTTGAGTTGTTTGTCTTTGGTATGTTCCAATTTGTTAATGACAGAATGAGAGCATATACTTGAGCTGGCATGAGTTCCACAACTTTGTATGAGAATGCTTCTGATGAGTAGACCAAAACGACTAGAGAGCAAAATCCAGAACATGTTTTATTATTTTACTTCACATAACTTTTCTTAGTTTTAAATATTTCAAACTACAAATATTTGGAAATCCCAGATCTCTGACTGGTCTCAGACATTTGGATCTGACTATATACAGGGTAAATCACGGTACCATTAGTTAGGGAACATAATTAGACCATTGAAATTCCATTTAAATATTTTTTTTTAAGTTGTAAACACTCTAGCTTGTCTTCAGCCTTGAATATTTTATTATGTTGGTTTAAAAAAAAGATTATATAAAAAGTACAAGTATTTACTGAGCCCCTATAGGGAAAAAAAACAAAACTTATTTAAGGTACACAGTTGGACCACTGATTTGAGTGTAAATGTACATTGTTTGTACATTAAGGAACAAAAATGTCCCTGCATCGTGCCTTTTTCTCTAACAGTGTGCATTTAAAATTAGAGGTGGAAAGAATAAAGGGCAGCAACTCATACATCTGTTTCTCATTCGTTTTTAATATTACTTTCAATCGGTCTTTGCTGACATGAGCAGTATGAGAAATCTATAAAAAGGCCAGTTGTTTCCCAAGCTATTGCCAAAAATATGTCAACAGACAGTGTTATAATTTTATGCAGATGCCTGCAATGGCAAGCAGGAAATTTTCTAAAACACTGAAAAACGGGAAAAGCAGTATCATTCACTACTCAACAGACTTTATGCACATTAGCTTCACAAAGCTGATACTGATAACAGGGTTTTCATTTCTAAATGTTTAAATTGCTTGACACCCCAGCTGATGAATAAATAAAACAATGAATAAATAAACTAATTTTCATCTTTTTTCTTTTACAACTAGAAAAGTTTTTTTCTTAATCTATCTATCTATATCTACATAGTGCAGTACAGGTTCAGTATCTGGCAGTTTTTTTCTCACTCTGTGTGCATCTGTTACTGCAAAACACATTTCCCACACTCCCCTGGGTTCTCCTGGCCAAACATGATTAAATGCTGGCACACCAAGCACCTTACCTTACCTGGCCTCACCCCACTGTGTTATTAAAATATAAAGTATATAAAATATAAAGTATATAAAGCATATAAAGTATATAAAATATAAAGTAAAGTATATGTTGAATAAATTAGTACAATGCAAACAGATAAAGTAAAGCCAAGTCAAGAGACTTTACTGCTGTGGCTTTCAGGTAAAGATGTTTACTTAAAATATTTTCATTTTCTATATACTCCCTACATCTACATACAGGTCAGCTCTTATCAGACAATCATACAATTCAGTCTTTTGTCTTTGTGTCTCCTCTTCAGGAGACTTTTCAAGAGAAGGAAAATATTTTCAGTGCAAATGTATATAACAACCATTTGAACCACTTCTGTGGTCCAGTTTGACATGAAGTGTTTTGACAGATAATGTTCTTTAACGTTTCTTTATTCTGGATGATGTATGTTTCTATTGTCAGGTAAAATCACTCATTGTTTAAACAACGCAGTATGAAGTTTGAGTTTTACGTTATGTCTTCTTTTGTGAGTTTACTGGCTGGTTGCAAAGCAGAAATTTGATTACCGCCAGACTCATGTAGACCTTGAGTTTGAACAGATTACTGACAAACTTTGATTTTCTGCAGTTATCAGATTATTAAGTGTATAAAGTAAACACATTCTGTAAAGCATATGTTTTTTTTTTTAGTTATTCTAAGCTAACTAAACAGATTCAAAATTAGATTTTTTATATTACACCAGGTATTTTACACACACAAAGTATTTGTTAAAGTGAGAGCACACATGTATAACATACTAAACAACCCAGACAAGTGCAAAGAAACAATATAAAATGAGTAATAACGAGCTATGTTCAGTTTAAGTTTAAAGTGCAAGGTCTCCAGTGTGGTTAATGAGTGCTACAGCTCTGGAGGGAAAACCCTGTTAGACCCTGAATCTTCTGCTAGAGGGAAGTGTCTGGAAGAGCTGATGTCCAGGATGAGAGGGTTCAGCTTTCATCACCCTGATGTTGTAGATGTCCTGAAGCTTTGGCAGATTACATCCTCTCTGCTGGCCTGATGTGTACTGGAGTTTGTGAACCAAACCAGATGGTTATGGATGATGTGACTGTTAACAAAGTCGGTACTTGTGGTCTATACAGTCATACTTTACGGTGACCGAGAAAGCCCAACGCACTGCAAGTTAAAAACGCGCTGCAAAGTCTCAAAACACAAGCATCAAAATGACACGACTTGCACAACATTAGCCAAACGCGCTGCAAGATCTGAAAACACAAGCATCAACATGAGACAGTTTGCAAACCATTAACCGAACACGCTGCAAAGTCTCAAACGCGCAGCAAACACTAAAAGCACATGCAACTTCCAAAACACATGCAGAAAGCCTCAAAACACAACGGAAGTGTTTCCGAGGGACACTGAAAGTGGACGGACTCGGACCTGGACGTAGAGCCGTGACAGCCCCAGTTCCAGTAAAAGTAAGTTTTATCTGTTTATTAATGAATATTCAGTCGGGTTATTGGCCAGGTTTTTGTGTTTATATTTCGTTCCACCTTAAACAATGCACACCGAGTGACTGAAAGAAAAGTTTATCTGTTTATTAATGAATATTCATTCGGTTTATTGGCCAGTTTCTCGTGTTTACATTTCGTTCTACCTTAAACAATGCACACCGAGTGGCTAAAATTAAGGTTTAACTGTTTATTAAGTTAACACAAGAACCTGGACAATAACCCGACTGAATATTCATTAATAAACACATAAAACTTACTTTTGCTGGAACTGGGGCTGTCTCGGCTCTACGTCCAGGTCCGGGTCCGTCCACTTTCAGTGTCCCTCGGAAACACTTCCGTTGTGTTTTGAGACTTTGCAGCGCATTTTTAACTTGCAGTGCGTTGGGCTTTCTCGGCCACCGTACATACTAGTTTAGTAAGAATGTTAATCACATTGTTATTACTTTACATTGCATTTTATATCCATATTGTGCAAACCTATTAAAATGTATGAAGACAGACAATGAGCATGTATGCACATATACACACCGAAGCAGTGTGTCCATCTGCAACTCTCATGTCTGAGTGAGCACACAGAGGAATGGAGATGATGACGTTCAGAAATTATTGCACACGCTCTTGCAGGCAGGACCAAAACACTGCTCAGTAAATCTACAAAACGCTAAATGTCATTGTCCCAACCAGGCCCAGCTTTAGTGATGTTTATAAAATCCCTCCAGTAGCTGCACTGATTCAAATCAAAGAATAAGCTGCAGGTGCAAATTTCTCCACTTTATATGATCCAATGCATTTATTTATGTGTTTATTGCCGTGTTCAGAGCACACTTCAGAAGAGTAACAAGGTGACCCTGTAGAAATATACAGCCAGATGCTGCCAAGTCTTCGCAGGGTGTTATTTGTCATCTGCAGGCCTCCTGCACAGCTCCAGAGCTACTGTACATCAGTCAGTTCATCAACACACACACACAATCAGTGGCCTCTGTATTAGAAACTGAGACTCTTGAGTTCTTGAGTTCATATTACCAGGACCTGTCAAGTTCAGCACAACTTTAAATAACAAGCCTTCCATTACAGAAAACAAAAACTTCAGTATGAAGGACAGACAAGTGAAGAGCAAGAACCAGTAAATACAGTTCCTAAAATAAAGAGACAAAACAAAACTTGAAACATGTCATTTGTATGTTTGCTAGCTAGTGTAATAGCTAATCCATTTTTTTTACTGAGTACAGGAGTGTGACCTGTACCTTACCAAAACTGCAACAAGATTAGGTGACAACTGAAACTAAATCAGAATTTGCTTTTTCCTTTAAACACCACATTTACTGCATGCAGTGCTTTGCTCTGTCAGCCTGAAGTTTTTTGAAAGGTATTTGAAGTTGTACCAAACCTGAATGTCTTTGCAGTAATTACTTGACTTGCTGATTTCTGGCTCCAGGCCATGCTAACCACGACTCAGGAGAACTTCTCCAAAGCTGTATTGATGGGCAACGAGGGGTACATTCTAAAACTTTAACAGTGCTTATCTAATAAAAATCAGAGTTGGGGCACTCAAGTCACAAGACTTGACTCGAGTCAGACTCGAGTCGCAAATTTAAGGACTTGAGACTTGCTTGACTGACACTGATAAAAGACTCAACTTGACTTTGACTTGTTATTCATGACTTGAGACTTGACTTAGACTTGAGGTAGACGACTCGAAATGACTCGATTTATTATTAAATATTAAATTTTTTTGTGATTTTTGTTGAAGATTTCTGTTGCAATGTGCGCAAACCTGGTAACCTATCAGAGCGCTGGAGACCAGCAGAGATAAACCTACTAAGTAGCTCATATAGGGAAGCCAGCTACACCAGAAGGTGAGGTTTAGATTAGAGGATTATGTTGTGGAGGAAAGTAAAGAGATAACAGCGATATGGAAGGTTTGCAGCTCAAACATCAGTGACAAACCAATCACAACATTCCGTCATTACACAACCCACAGAGAAAGGTACACGACTGTGTCGTTTAGCTAGTCGAGGATTAGCTAACGTTCAGTTAACGCTAGGTTCTGAGAAGAGCAGGGGACGGGAATACAGTCACTAACACTCTACAGACTCCACATTAACCTCCTGCTCCATGATTGCCCTAACCCACAGTCAGCGGTTCTGCAGTAACTCTACAGAACTAGTGCTGCTGTTTAACCAGAGAGGGGAGTCTGGTCAGTTTCGCTCTCTAGCTCGGTAAAGTAGCTCGGTAAAGTTTGCCTGATCTTGGATATTCGGCAAATATTCGCGTTCATGCCTCCTACTGCTCACAGATAACCTCCTAAAAGCCCTGAAACTGTGTTTTCTAAGTTGTGGTAACAACTGCAAGCTACAGTTACATTTCTTTGGAGTTCCCGATCTTTCCCTCCTTTACGTTTGATTGCGTGAATCACTGCAGCAGGCGCCGAATACAATAAGGGGCCGTCTCTAAAGTGCGGGTTCTATTTAAAACTTACAAGATTCAGATGAGATGAGGAGCCTGTTGATGTTATTTATAAAGACTTAAAACGACCTGAAATAAAAATAGAAAAATGTTATTTTTACAGCTGTATGAAGAAATGCAGACATATATTGTAAAACTTAACCAAAACCTGTACGTAAGCATACTGCAGAATAAAATCACTTGTAATTTATTAAAACACATCCTATGAAGATATCCTTCGGTTGAATTGTAGCTATTTTTTATAAGTATTCATTTATTTAGTTTGCCAAGATATACCCTGGTTCAATTTTATTTCATTTTTATATTTAATAAATTATATGTATTTAGTTAATTCTTTTTCTTATTGTAGATGCATGAACTTTGACAACAACATGGCAAGAACTACCTGTAGGTACTGTGATGTTGTTTTAGGATTGTTTGAGACTTATATGCACATCTTGTGCTCTGTTCTTGGGCTGAACTTGCTACGACAATCTGACCTGGTCATGTTCCCAGGTGTTTCTCTGGTAAATTATTTTGTGGACAGTAGAATGGCTGTTTTTTTATTGTTTTATATCCCCTCCACGACTCACATGCACCTACAACATTCTTTCTGAAAGCCAGAGAACTTCTAGGATCTGACTGTGGTAATACCACTCACTTCAACAGTCAGGAGCAAATCAAACCTAGTATCTGAACTGTAAATAGGACCAGCTCCTCCCAGAATCCTCTCTAATAATGTTCCAGTCATTAGCAACTGATGTTGATGCACCTGATTCTAATTTTAGGCATTTTAAGCTGCATTTCTGTTCATTACATTTTACATTTTTTTAAAGACAGTTTTATGTGTTTAGCTATGTTGCCTCAGTCCCTCAGTATTGTTCATATGCATATCTCCAGATGTTTACATATGTTTAAAAAACAAAGGTTTTATTTGGTATATGTCATTTTTTCACATTACTACTTGGCTCTGGCTTTTTGTGCACTGTAACAGGAAAACAATGAAGCAGGGTCATATGAGAAACACCTCTGACAGATGAGCTAAAAGGCCAAGAACGAAATGAAACAGTATTTGTTAGTGTTGAATATAAGTTCAGCTCTTTATGACCGCTGACTTTCAACAGATTTAAATTTGGAAACTGGAGTTAGAGCATGATAACTCCATATGACTTGACTTTAGACTTGATTGACCAAAATACTGATCAGCAGCTCACCCTGCTTCAAGCTATCACAAAACATCGTCAGTAGGTCAGCTTCATGCTTTAATTGCTGTATTAACTTATTGGCTAGGCTAAATGTAGATGCACACAGATGGCTCCATTGTTGATTTATGTATTTATTTATTTATTTATTTTTTGCTACATATGAATCTGTAGCACTTTCCTTCAAAAAATATAATAATTATTTTAATTTAGGTTTAGTGTTGTTACTACTTATGGTTAACGAGTTAGCTTGCTAATTGTACCAACATGGAGGTTTTTTTTTCCATCAACAGTCTCCTGGCACAAACTGCAAATCTCATTGCAGCTTTAAACAGCGACCTCAACTCACCAGCAGGGATATAATCAACCTCATTTCAAGTGGTTTATGAATTTGTGCACCTTGTGTTTCACACCATATCTATAAACCTTTCTCCACACCATTCTCCACAGCACATGCAATAAATAAAACACCCTCTGTCAAAGCTGAAAGATGACTGGCCCTTTTTTTTTCATTTGGCCCAGTGCCAGGAATATAGTTGATGGTTCAGCTCAGCCATGCTGCAGGTAAAAACAGGAAACTCTGGTGGCATTTCCCCTCCTTCCAGGTTATTTAGAGGATGTCTGCTTTTAACAAATCTACTTTGAATTCGGTATGCCATATCCATTTCTTAGAATAGACTGTAAAGATTACCAA
Source organism: Semaprochilodus insignis (assembly GCA_034552555.1). Lineage (NCBI taxonomy): Eukaryota > Metazoa > Chordata > Actinopteri > Characiformes > Prochilodontidae > Semaprochilodus > Semaprochilodus insignis. The sequence continues at coordinate 14,337,676 of CM067476.1, read as the reverse complement.
GCGCTCTGGCTTAAGTGAAAACTAATTACATTTATTATTAGCACCTTTCAGAATGTTATTCATACTTGCTTTGACTATTTTCTTGTTTTTTCTCATAAAGGTGTTGATAAAGGTTTGATAATTATCACAAAAACAGTCAAATTCAATAGGTAACAATGAAGCACCATTATACTGCAAAACTAAAAACAACTGTGGCATTTAGTCGTATGTAAAGGTTTGAGAGCCCCTGTTGACTGTCTATGTGAAAATAAGTCAACACATCATCTATAGAGAACGTTTGACTGCATATACATCACTCATCTTCTAAACTGCTTTATCCTTCTGGGTTGCAGGGGTGCTGGAGCCTATCCCACCTATTAATGGGTTGAAGGCAGGAAACAGCCTTGACTGGCTGCCAGTCTATCACATGGCAGACACATAGACATCACAAACCTAGGTCAGTCACATCTAGGGCAATTTAGCATCTCCAGTTCACCTGACTGCATGTGTTTGGACCGTGGGAGAAACTCCTCACAGACATCAAACCCAGGCCCATCTTGCTGTGAGGCGACAAGGCTACCTATGGCACCATCTGACTGCATATTTTAATGCACAATTCATGTTTATTTGTTACCTTTAACATTTTGGAAAAATAAAACCTAAAATGTGCAAAAGTTGTGACAGGTTATTTTATGGTTTTTCCACTAAACTTGCCACTAACTTGGGACAGAAAAAAATGCCATATTTCAGTTTGTTGCCTTTTAAAAGATGTATTTTCTATATTCTTATTTAAGTATATAACTTGACCAGGGGTGTTCAGGCTTTTGCATACCACTGTGCATCTCTTGAATAATTCTGTACAGTTGTGTGTAGGCATGGCAGTTTTAGGCATGCAATTTGTTGTTTATGGTATAATCTTCCTGTAATTGGTAGCTGCATTAGCCTTGTGGCAAAAGTGCAAAACTAAGGAAGCAAAATTAAAACACCACACATGGCTTGGATGATCGATTACATTTGGTGTAAGGTGGCACTATGTGTCTCTTACAGTGTGTGTCCTGGAAACATTGACTGCTAAACACACCCAGCATGAGCATAAGCTGATTGGCTTTAACCTTCAGCTACTGCTCTGATGCTGCCCAGAGCTGCTCCCAAGCAATTACTCACATCAAACACAACACAACACAACACACACGCACAAACCCACACATACACACACAGATACAAAGCCAAACAGGCACACACCCACACACACACACGCACACACACAATCTTTTTTCAATAAATTCTGGAGCCATTACATCGACCTTCTAGAGACCTTAAGCACAACTACTCTTAGCCTACGCCTAACCTTAAATTTAACCTTCATCCTAACCCTAACCTTAACATCAACCCTAACCTTAATCAGAACTAGCCTAAGCCTAAACGCAACTTTAACCTTGATCCTACCATTAACTAGAACTACTACTAGCTGTGCTCAGATGGTTACGTTCTTAAAAAAAAAAAAACAGGGTGATTACCAGCAGGACTACAATAATACCGCATACACTCACCTTTTGATTAATAAATCTGTCACATGAATCATGTGTTTTTCATTTTGAGAAGCGGGGAGGGGGTCATGCTGCCATAATGAGCTAATATGAACTTTTTAGCAGTTATAACACAAATGATCAGTTAAGTTTTTAGAATGGTCTCTGTTTAGTAATTATTGATGAGGTCAGCTTAAAAGAAAATCTTACTGATATAGCTTTTGGTGTGGCAAGCAACTTTTACAAAATAAGTGGCAGGAAAACGGTCAAGTTTTATTAGTTGTTGAATTCATTGAACTGATTTTTAGTCTCAACATACCTCAACAACCTAATCCTAACCTTAACCCTAACCACAACCTTAACCAAAACTAATACTAGCCTAACTGTAACCTTAACCCTAACCTTAACCAAAACTACTACAAGCCAAACGCTAACTCTAATCATACTTATAACTACTAGCCTAACCCTCCCTCAACTGTAAACCTAACCCCGAACCCTAACCTTAACCAGAACTACGACTAGCCTAATCCAACTCTAAAACTAACTCTAACCTAAACCAAAACTACTACTAGCCAAAGCTTAACCTTAACTTCAACCTCAGGCTAAACCACTACTGAATTAACCCTAGCCTTAACTAAAACTACTACTAGCCAAACCCTAACCCTAACCTCAACCTTACGCAAAAACCACTACCAGCCTAACCCTAATCTCAATTTGAACTATTACTATCTTGACCTTAACCTTACCCTCCCTCTTACCCTCTGACCTTACCCTCACCTTTACATTCTTTCCAAAAGGAAAATTAACATGAACATATTTGCAGGTTTTGGTCCTCACAATGTGGAATAAACTTGGTTCACATATGTGTGCACACCCACAAACACACAATGTACATACACACACATAGCGTAAATTCCATAGACCACTGATGAAATTACATGTTTTGTTGATTTTCTAAGTGAATGTAAATTAACACAGCCTCTACAAAGAACACTGCCCTGCTATTTTTAGTGCACAGTTTCTATTTATTTGGGAAATTTAACATACAGGAAAAAAATTGACACAACAAAATCAACAAAACAATTAATTTGGTTATTTGACCAGAAGTGCTTAAACGTTTGGCTACATTTGTATTAAAAGGCAGACACAGTTCAATGCAAAGGTCAGAGGCCACCCTTCATTTATTTATGTTCCACTCAAAAGAGCTACACATCCTTTCAAACCCATATAGTTTGTCTGTGGATTTTTGGAAGGTTTAGCAAAATTTCTGCCAAGAAGACTCTAATGTTAAGTTTGTCTTGACATTTGTCTTAAGACTCTAATGGTAATTGTTAAGGTTTTCTCCCCCTGTTTCCTCCCCACCACCACCAGTTTGGCCCTGAACAGTTGTCCAGGGGGTGGGCCCTGTTCCTATTCTAATCTGTCAGGATCTGTGAGGGTCCTGATGCTCCAAGACCTGAACCAAGTATGGGGTCTCTAACTTCCAAAACATCACTCTTCCTTCACTCTTCCCTCCTTAGTCTTTCTGGCAGAACTTAATGAAATAAACAAAGAGTTTTGTGTGTGTGTATATATATATATATATACACACACACACACACACCCACACTTGCATGCACAAAATAGGCATGCAAAAACAGGTATGTGCACATGCATACACACATGCAGTGGTCCATTTAAACTGTTAGAATATAGTCACTCATTCATAAATCAACCAGTATTGATGAAGGGTGAGTTTAGGGAATTGAAGAGAAGCTTTTTGGTCTTTGGGTAATAAAGCATTGTTTGGAGGTCATGTATGGTGTGTGAGAGTGAAGGAGAAATCCAATCAAAGCATTTGTCTTGACATCAGTCTGTTGCCTAGGTTATTGTCACTCGGATGAAAGGAACATCATTGTGTGTGTGATGTCTGTGTGCTATACACTCTTCCAACTTGCTGCTGAAACAGAGGCTGATGTTGGTAGCTGATTGTGTGAATGAGATTTTTGGAAACGACTGACTAAAACTGAAAGAGTGAAGAGATCTATCCAGATGATGCGATGGTAAGAAACTAGTTACATGTACTCAGCTAAATGTACTTGATAGATGCTGGATGCAGTTCCGCTGCAGTTTTATAAATTACTCAGTACTTTTTGACCCCACATTTTTGTACTTTTACTTAAGTTGTTTTTGGAGAAGGTACTTTTAGTTTTATTTGAGGTATCATTTACTCAAGTACTTATATGTTTCTTTGCCTATTGTGTATTACCCGATTAAGTACTTTTGGACACCCCAAACCTTTTAATTAAAAATCTGTATCACATCAAGATTAACATCAGGAAGACTTCTTTCATCCTATCCATTTACAGTGTAAAGTGAAATAAAATGTACTTTCAAAACATATAGTACACCTAATCCAATAGAATAAAACAATGAAGTACCAAAAATACATCACACAAGTCTGCAGTGCAGTACACTAAATTACAATGCAATAAGTATAAGACAAGGAGAGTAAGGTACAAAATTAACTACAATACCAAAATACACAGTCAACACTAGGCTTAAAGGAGCAATACGTATTTTTTTTTTGTTTAAAACATTCCAAAGTGAACTAAAATTATCAACAGAATGTGAAGAAATAAGTGTTTTCATGAAATGTCCAAGACATCTGTGTCGTGTTGCAGAGTTATCAACTAAGCTAGTATGCTAATCAGCTAGCCCAAGTCTGCCTATCTGACTTCAGGAGCCGATAGTGACTTCTTGTAGCGTCAAGTTGAATAAGACCTACATAAGAGGATGAAGAAGTATCGCTGCCCTGATGGCGTTTTGTAATCTCCTGTAGAAGTAAAAACAGAGTTAGTGTTGCTTTGAACGACTGGAGATACTCTTAGTAAATGAAAGTATAAAGTTGACGCTGATTTCACAATGTTTCTTCTGGACTAGTAAGAACTAAAGAGGGAGGTGGCAGGCTTGTGCATTTTCTGGTGATATGTTGCCGCTATGGTATGAATTTTAAAACCCAACAATAAACACATTGCAGTGAATTGGACAGTACAAAACATGCAGAGTACTGTACAGTAAAATAATGTGAACCATGTTAAAGAGCAGACTCCTGAGGGAATGTGGAATGATTTGTAAGCTATACCCAGAGAAAACCAAGTTAGGATGGTCAGCTTCTGATCACAGGGCAACTGCTGACCAAGTTTTTTCGGGGTGGTGGATTTCTCTCAAAGCAATGACACAGATGGTATGTTGTAATGGTATGTTAGTGTACATACTGCTGTTTGAGTGCATCATTGGATATGGCAACACACACACACACACACACACGAAAATCTAGTCTAGAGTGCCTTGTCACAAAACCCGACCACTGATGAAGGGCTAGAGAATGGTTCACACAAATTGTGCATAAACAAATCAGCTATAGCCCATAACTGCAAAGCAGCGAAATAGAAATTCGTCTTTTGTAGCTCTATTATAGTGACCAATAAGTCTCATAAGAACATCTGGGGACATTTGGGCATAATGTCAGAGGAAGGCAGACTTGAACATTTCATGCAACAAGTTGTATGTTGTGAGTTGTCTGCTACATGATTTCTATGCATGAAAACAGCCTTAAGAAGGGAACAGTTTATGTTCCTAACCTTTTCTAACTTGTTACCTACACAACTGACACCTAAAATCCCACTGGATTTAACCAACCAGGTCAATGAACAGAGACAAACAATATAACACTTGTCACGTGGGGTCAAGACAAGGAGGCAGGATATAGGTGCAAGGATTTAATGAAGAGCAAATAAGACAAAAAACCCAAAGAAAAAAAACTAGCAAACTGAGAAATACTGAACAGGATTACAAAAACAGACAGGGAGACAAACAACCAGCAGGGAGACAAAACACTGGCAGGGGAACAAAACACCAAGCAGTAACACAGGGAACTACAGGGAGTATAAGTGAACAAGGAACACCTGGGAAGGGGCAGAGCTACAAACTAGGGACAGGTGAAGGGACTGACAAGGGGGCAGAGACAGGAGGAGCCAAAAACCAAAACAGAAGCACATGGAACAAGACAACAAAAGGCACATGGAAGTGAGAAGACAAACAGAAAACCAGAGAAAACAGAGGCTAGACAGGACGTGACAGAACGCCCCCTCTGAGGCGCAGCTCCCGAGGCGCATAGGAGAAAGCACCAAGAGAGCTGGCTCAGAAGGGAGGCCCAAAACAGAACTAAAGAACAGGAGTCCGGACCAGAAAAAGCACAAGAGAACAGACTGGAGACTGGACAGGGGAACAGACTGGAGACCGGACAGGAGACTGAACTGGGGAACAGACTGGAGACTGGACAAAGGGTTGAAGAAATGACAAGGAGACAGGAACAAAAGCCACAGCTGGGACAGGGACAGAGACAGTAACAGGAACAGACAGCATTGATGACAAGGGAACACTAACAATAGCAGGAAGAGACATAGACAGTAACTGGAACACAAAACCTGAAACAGGAGAGGGGTTAAACATGAGGGAAAACATGGAACAAGAATAAGGCCAGACAGAAAACTGGAAAGGCGACCGGCCTTATTCTTATCCTGCTGCGACATCCACGGAGGCAGGCGGGCCTGCTGCAACATCCACGGAGGCAGGCGGCCAGGCAGAGGCCTCAGGAGGAGAAGGCCGTAAGAGGAGGAAACCTTAAAGATCTTCCAGCCTCAATAGTAGCCCTCAGTTTCTCCATCTGTGCCCTGTACCCCTCACACTCAAGGATCATCCTTGCTATATCCATAGTCGGCTTGGTGTTATGTCACGTGGGGTCAAGACAAGGAGGCAGGATATAGGCGCAAGGATTTAATGAAGAGCAAATAAGACAAAACAAAACCAAAGAAAAAACTAGCAAACTGAGAAATACTGAACAGGATTACAAAAACAACAGACAGGAAGACAAACAACCAGCAGGGGAACAAAATACCACACAAGAACACAGGGCACTACAGGGAGTATAAGTGAACAAGGACTAACAAGGAACACCTGGGAAGGGGCAGAGCTACAAACTAGGGACAGGTGAAGGGACTGACAAGGGGGCGGAGACAGGAGGAGCCAAAAACCAAAACAGAAGCACATGGAACAAGACAACAAAAGGCACATGGAAGTGAGAAGACAAACAGAAAACCAGAGAAAACAGAAAAACAGGGGCTGGACTAGACAGGACGTGACAACACTACACAATAAACACTAATTAATAAACAAATGTTGTAACTGACCTAATGAGTTAGCTGATGAGGCTGGAACTATAAGATGAAATGGTAATGAAATTAAAAAGGTCTCAGTTCAGTAGGTTGAAATTCATAAATGTATAGCTTCCACCTAACAGTATTTTTTGTTTGGCATTTTCCATTATCATCTTTCAAGTTCTATTTATCTACCTGTTGTTTCAGTTATCACCTCCCCCACTTCAAAAATAAACGCAGTTTGATCCTCTGGCACATACATCCACCGCATCTATCATATAACTTCTCTGTTGTTGGCTATAGATGGTAGCAAGTGTCTGTTCACCAGTTCTGAGCTGCTCAGATGAAACCGAAATCAGGATTTCAAATGAATACACAATTTCAGAAATGAAAAGAGCAGAGGGAGCCAAAGAGAAGGCAAAAAAGAGGGCAGGCAAATTCTGATCTGTTTCTCTCAGAAAACAGGTGCGCATAAAATTTGGCTCAAATGTATATAGATCATTTTACTGAAGGGGGCCAAAACACATTTTGGACTTGATGCAGGAGTGTGGCTAGAATAAGGCCTTATAGACTAAAACTCTTTGTGTCTTGGTAGTCACATAAAAACATGGGACAGCATTTTTTAAATAAGGTATTTTTGCTGAAAAATTAACTTCAAGACAAATCTAGATCTTTTTAAGAACAACAATAAAAACCTACTGTTGTCTGGTGACAGTTTGTTTCTGATGGCTGGTCGAATTAAAGGTTAAATAAAAATTAAATTGAACAGCAAACCTTTTTAAGAGTGGCTGTTATGCATCCGGATCTTTCAAACCGAGGGTGGGTGAAAAGCTTCATAAAGTTAATTGCAGTGCAGTGTGGTAGATGTCAGATGTATTTAACCTTTCGTCCCCTTTTATCTCAGATAGTTACAATAAAAACAAAAATAAATGCATGACAAGTGGCTTTAAGGCTCATACACCGAGCTACATGCCACTCCTCTGGCCTTGCCAAGCCAGGGTGGTTTGTCAACAGGGGCAAAGCTGTGTGTTAGTGATCCAGGCTGTGGCCATAGCGCTGCCCTGAATGAGAATGAAGAATGGAAGTGTGCGGGTTTTAGCAGAGGATAAGTCTGCAGCTTATTGTCTTCATGCAGCCACCTGCTGGCCTGACCTGCAGGATTTAAACCCGGACGTGTCACCCGTCATTAAACAAAGCAATATGGCTCAAATCCTATCAGCTTTGATTTGCAAGGCCTTTGCCTCTCAGATACTGAAGAGGTGGCATGCTGAATCCTGAAAAGACTAGCACAAATCTCTGAAAACAACATTCAAAGGCCAGTTCAGCTGCACAACAAGAAAAGCTTTATATAGGCCATTTTAGCTGGGCAACAAGAAAAGCTCTAGCATGTGCAAATATCTGCCCAAAACAGCATTCAGATGCACAACAAGAAAAGCTTTAACATCGTGCCAACATGGATGGAGCTTTCTGCCTGACCCACAGCTGAACCACGGACGTTTGTTTTCTGTGCAAGCTAGCACGGTAGTTCATTACGACACTGGCAGACGTGGAAAGTTCAGCATTTACTGGAGAGAGACACAGTGAGTGTGGGAAACCCAGTGAAGAAGCTTCTCATGTTAAATTTGCTGGTCTAAAGGCATCAATGAGATGATTATGATGAGTATGAGATGATACAATTATGATTAGAGTTTTTTTTTTTTCAAATATCTGACATTTGGATGAAAAAGACCCTCTCTCTGTGTATTTCCCTAGAGAATGCAATGTCGTCTGCTTTTGCAGTTCACTGTCTTAGTTGTACTAAATCTTCTAACTAAGGACAAAAATAGAAGTAGTAGCCATCAGGAGTGAAGAACAGCTACATTCTGCTCATTTGCTTTGTTCAGGTTTAGCATAACACATAACATGTGATCTGATTCATGCTTTCATGGTTTTAAGCAATTGTCCATTTGCAGTTGTACTGTTTGATTGTAGATTGGTCATTTTCACTCAATAGTATATATATA
>CM067476.1:14249103-14328872 GCA_034552555.1 Semaprochilodus insignis | reverse complement strand
TCCCAATAGCATATATATATATATATATATATATATATATATATATATATATATATATATATATATTTCGTTTCATATCTACATTTCAATATCTACAGGCTAATTTATCATAAAATATTAGCACAATGTAAAGGACAGCTGCTATAAAAAATATATATACATGAATATAAAAGGATAAAACAGACAAACAGTGGGGTTATAAGGTTTTGTAATTTTGGATAAAGCTTGAAGGTTACTTTTGAGAAAGTTTAATTCTAAGAAAATTTAAGAAAATTTAATTCTGAAATACTATATGTGAAAATGCTGGATTTTTAAATCTGCACTTTGTAATATATGTATTTGTATCTTCTTATTTGCCAGCTTTCTTGTTCAAATTTTCCTATTTATTTTTTTCAAATCTATATTTGGCGCAGCAGCTACAATCTGGCTCCTCAGGCTAGTGATGCATTAAGGCATCCTTTAAGGTGGAATGGGATCATTACAACAAAAAGTTGTTGAATAAGAAACTGTCTTCAGCTATGTCTAAATCACTGTGTCAGAACATGCTACCAGTGTAAAACTACTGGTAGAATATGTGGATTAAACATTAATACTACGAGACTTTTTCATTTTAATTGTCCTGTTCTGCCTTAAACGGTGCAGCAGTTACATTCTGGCCCCTCAAGCTCTGACTTTCTTCAGATTTATGTTTCTTTGCTTTTTGACCAGTGTTGGAATGATTATTTAAAAATGTATTCCATTACAGATTACTGATTACCTGCTAATAAATATAATTGTAACCTAATCCAAATGATTACTACAGAGTGTCTCACTCCATACAAAGTATGGAGTCGCCCATATAAAATGAAAAGTTTGGCAGTCCAATTTTAGACACAATCTGTGAGATAAGGGGGAAACCTGTTAGGCCATGTCACCAACATGGCAGCCACTATGAATGCTGCCCTCTTGGATTCAGCAAAGGTAGGTGTGTGACACATCAAACTGTTAGAGAATTTCACCAGAAAAAACACTGGGTGCTTCATGTCAACGTATCTTTATTCATTCTTATGTTAAAACTACTTTTTCTTCTGTACAGGCGATGTTTACAGGGTGCCGTTATCCCAAGCAGAATGTATAAAGAGTGTCCTGTTTTCTGATGAAAGAAGCACACGTGTTATTGCAGATACTCAAACAGGCCTCCCATTACCCAGAGGGCAGTTGGTAAAATTCTTGCCAAATTTAAAGACTCAGATTCAGTCACCTATTAAATGAAAGCTGAATGACCAAAAAACACTACAGATGCAACCACTGTTGTTGCCTTAATCAACAAGAGCCCACACCATAGCACCCATCTCTGGAATGTGGAATTAGTTGTGCCATAATTCAGCAAATTTTGTCTACCCAACAAATACTGGCTGGACACAAACTTCGACTGGATTGATCCATCTAACATGGTTGCCTCACCTGTTATGCCTCGTGTTATGGTGTGGTGTATGGGGGACCAACATTGTGGGACCTTTCTTCATTGACGGGACTGTCCCCACTGGACTGATCCATCTAACATGGTTGCCTCACCCAAGCCATGTTATGATGTGGTGTATAGGGTACCCACATTGTGGGACCTTTCTTCATTGACGGAACAATAAGTGCAGACCATTATGCTGATTATGCAAGATTTCCATAATTGCTGTCAGATGATTTCCCAAATTCACCCACCTCATTATGGATGTGTTGTCAGAGACTATCTTGATGTGCAGCTTCCTCAAAAATGGATTGGTTGTAGGGGTCCAGTTGAGTGGCCACCATGTTATCCTGTTTTAATCCCCTTTGGAATTCTACCTGTGGGGTCATGTCAAGGTACTTGTTTACTCTATAAAGATATGGAATGCTATTCATCTTAAAGACAGAATTATTGATGCTGGTGCTGGCATCTAGTGAGATGTTTTGGTGGAAGTTCATCAGGGATGGGAGAAAGCAATACTTACTGCGTCAGTTGTTCCAGCCACTTTTGAACCTTTAATTACACTTCTTGGAGTGTGCTTTATTAAGGGCAGTGTGCTCTGACTTTTTTGTGTTGGATGACATGACTGGTGCAATCACTGCAAACCAAATTCTGGAAATTTATGTGTTTCAAACAGGGTTATCATCTTTCATGAATGACCTTTCAATGTAAACAGCACATGAAAACAGTACTGTCCACTGCAAAAATAACTGAAACTCAATAGTGAAAAAAAACGTTTTATAGTTTTCAGGGTAAGAAAGATGGTCTGGAAGTGGATCCTCTCTATGCTAAACCTTATTTACCCAGAGACAGGGCCAATTCTAGCCTTTTGGGGGCCCTAAGCAGGTTTTATTTGCTAGCTGATATAATGTAAAACTAGAACCTAACTAATAGCAATGAAAATGTATCTAATGCCAGGATTAAACTACAGAATATTTTATCTTCCACAATGTTCACAGATTAAGCAATCATAGAGCCTTATCAGGAGACTGGCAACACTACACATTTGATGCCAACCAATTGTTATTCATGTCCTTACGTTCTGGGGTCGATGGGGAGAAGGGTCAAGAAACCTCCGATCAAGACCACAGAAGTGTTCTGTGTGATGCTAGCGGCTTTGTGTTCTGAAAAGAAAAAGAAAAGAAGAAATGATTGCATTGCTGTTCCTGGGTGTCACAAGGAGGACAGTATGGACTGTGAACCTGATTTAAGGGATATGTTAGCATGTCAAGAACAGTTTCAGTTTAACATAAACAGTTTAAACTGCGATTGTAGTGAGTTATTATTTCGTAGCTTTTGTGATTAGCGATTATCCATTAGCATTTTAGTAACATGTAGCACTGCTTCAAGTCTAATTTTGTTATTGTGATATATATGATGTGTGGCTTCCCTCTTCTCTTTTACCACCAATACTCCAGCGTATTTTTAACCCAGCCTCTTTAGGCTGCATTGACTATCTTTATTTTTTTTTTCTTTAGATTTCAACAGGTTGTCTATCTTTTTTTAAGCAAAAGGAAACATTTCAGGATTACTGTTCATGGCAATTGCTTGTATACTACAGATGTGGCAGATAGTTATTAGGTGGAAAATGCTGGTAGTGTTCTTTGTAGGAGTGTTCAATCTATGAGCATTAATAGAACACTGAACATGTCTGGAGCTCCATGCAACAGGGTGAACATGCTGTTTGGTCATTAATATGTTATGGTTAGTAATTAGGGTCTGTAACATTTTTTGCACAGAGTAACTAATTTAGGTACAAATGCAATTAAAATTAAAACAAGATGCTATGCTTGCAAATGCATATGCTATGATAATGATATATAATGCAAATATTTTTAAAAGCACTTAGCATGGCTGTTATTTTGATATATATATATATATATATATATATATATATATATATATATATATATATATATATATTTGGGCCTCTTGCATTTTTTTTTACAACACAGCCTTCTACAGTTTAAACAAATATCAGCCTTTCCCCTTCCAAGAAACAGGTCTAACTTGAATGATATGATGAAACTGACATACTCAACATGATGGTAAGAGCAAATAGCATGGTAGCTCATTCACAATTACTGGTGTGTTTAACAGCTTGCACATTATGAGGTACTGCCATGCTTTTCTCTCATTTACATGTGTCGTTATCAATTCATAACACAACACAATCCCTAAAAAATAACACCTGACCTCCATCTGGCAGTGATCTTACTGGTTATAAACCAGTGTGGATTAAATTCTATTTTCTATAATACTTCTGTACATGTTTAGCCACACATGCAAGTAATCAAATAATTATGATAGCCATATACATTTGTAATGCTAAAATCATGAGCAGCAACAGCAATGTAACACATTTTCTTTTTGTTTTATCCCTATGGTGGTATTTTCTAATTACATAATCAGAAAAGCTGTTTTTAAAGTTAAACATTTATGTAAATACAAATATAAACCTAATGAGAGAAAGATAGTAGGTAGTATTATGCAAAAAACATTCCCTTACAGGTATGTCTTATATACGTATTATATAATTCATGTGAGACACACACATGAATTAAGAAATATGTGTGATCACATATCACATGGCTTGACATATGAAAAGACATTTTCACAAGTTGTGCCTTGTTTTTTGTGTGATTTCTTTCACATTGGTGAAAATAGCATGTAAACCTGTACTATACCATATATTCCCATATCAAAGTCTTAGACGGTATATATATCGCCAAAAACACATTTTTCTATGTGTGAGCACTGTGACAGAGGCTAGCTGGTTCACGCTGGGGAGCTAGCTCAAGTCGTCTGTTAGTGCAAACTGAAATTATTAAAACATAGTGTTCAATAAATAGTAATAAAAGAGATGCTGTGTTTCATTTTTGATATTTTGTCAATGAGTAAAACCAGCAAGAGCTTCTGCTCTTGTCTGTTTTGTCTGTTTGCAGACAAAACAATCAACTTTCGATAACATACTTTAAGCCCTATTTGTGCCTTTTACAACTTTTGCGGATTGAACCATATTTGAACAACTAATCACATTACAACTGTCCTACTTTAAAATAAACGAGCATGGATTGTAATTGTATAGTGAATCCACAGTATTTTAAAAAAGTATAATGATTCTACTGTGATGATAATACTCCACTAATTTGATGACATCACAATTGGTAGCTTTGGAAAATGTGACATTACATTCATATTTTGTCTCTGATAAGTACGGTGGCTGAGAAGTGCAAAACAAATAAACATTCAAGAAAACAAAATTACAAAGGTAAAAACAAATTTACAAGATGTGAAACACTTTTAAAAGTACCAAAACAATTTTACAAACTGTGAATTCTGACAGAAAGTGTAGGTTTAACACACAGGAAGTGCTTGTTGCGGACCCTTGTCAATCAAACTGTGTCGCGGTGGTAGAGTGAGTGGAGTTTGGGATAGTGACAATGCTAAAGCATGTTTTGTCCATTTTGTGGCACACATTTTAGCCAGCTGGCACGCTTTTGTTTTTTTCCTGTGGAAGGTCTTTAAAGTTTTTAAAAGATCAGCCGGAAGAAAAGGTAATGGAAAGCGTTGTCACCATCCCGAACTCCATCCCAAAGGATATACCACCCGGCTTAAAAGAACTTCTAGGGGAAACACTGAATATGGAATTATTACCGGCACTACTACTATTCGCTGATTATGTTGTAGATTACAGAGAATAAGGTTGTAACTGTTTAAACAGGTCGATTACATATGTATGAGCATTTCCCCCAGCACTAATCATACATCTCCCCCAACACTAATCATAAATTACTGGATGTTATTAATAAAAACTGGAAAGGTATGATTATTATTGATATATATACAGTCCAGTAATAGAATCAGTAACTGACTCATCACTACTGTGATGTAAACATATGAACATATATTTGTACATATGTAAACAGGAAAAGCTTTCTAACACCTTCACATTCTGTTATACAGCCAGGTGAGACACGGGGCACCACCTGGTCCACTTGAAAAAAACAAGAACAAATAAGAAAAAAAAGCACTCAGCGTGTCACTCTGAGTTGAGAAAAGGTAAAGAGCGTATTGTTATTCTGCTGGGTTCATAAAGAGCTGTCAGCGGTGAAGTTTTCTCTGCCGGTGCAATCTTTACTGACAGCTCAGGAACTGCAATCATGTGATACGTCTGTTTCTATGGCAACAAAGTCTTCCTTCCTGAAGTGAAGCCCAGGTTTTTTAAATTCAGCTGATGCGTGGGTCAACAAACGAGCCATGTTGCATTATCTAGGCTGACGAGGCATCAGAAGATGTCAAAATGCTTATTCTTGCAAACACACAAATTGAATTAGCTGATAGGTAGACAATAGTACCCTCTAATAGGAAAACCATCAGGTCCCTCAATGTCCTTTTAGGACAGGAATGCTTGTTGATGTTTTTTGTTTGTTTGTTTTGAAAAACGTTTGGTGTAACTGGTGCTTTCGATAGTAGGAGTGGACTGCTAGAAAAGGTCCAACATTACTATGTGAAAATATATTTTATATTAATGTACAATAAAGATTTTTGTTTTTGTTTTGTATAATGTAGTATATATTTTGCTAGAAAATTGACAGTTGTGACAAATTTCTTAATAACACCACTGTTAAACTAATAGCAAAATAAAATTCTGCTGTCTAAATGAGCAGTAAAGGTCTTTTCTTGCAGCTCTCATGGCTTGTCTTGATTCCTGACAGGCATGTCGAAGTATGCTTTGCAGGCCTCGCACATCTTAGCAGATGCTTTTTCACTCCTGTCTTCATAAATTGTCCACAGACCTAGCAAAACCTCTGATGCATGCAACCAAATTCAATGTTATGCGGTTGATTAAAAAACAGTGAAATACTTTGGCTTATTTACTAGGTAAAGCTCCCCCAATCATACGATTCTACCAAGCTGGAAGGGTGAAGCCTAACACATGCTTTGTCTGAGACACATTCAACCACCTGTTAACACAACGTTGGACAGCTCAACACATTTGGAGGATAATCTATACTATCAGTTCTGATGCCCATGTTGGCTATCATTGTGTTGAGTGATTAGAGTTGGTTGTCCATCCCATACACCCAGAGAGAGTGAGGCTAATTATGTTTTCTTGGCTTTCTGGCCCCAGACAATAGGGCCAATGCCTAACCGCAGGCTCTAAAAGCAAAATCTTCATCTCTTTCAGGCCCACCAAAACAGAAAATGATGCTTGTTCATTTTTTATGGAAGCTTTGTGTGGTAGGATCAAGGATCAATATTGCATTTCTCATAACACAGGTGCACTTGGTGGCCTTTGTGAGACATTTTCCTGCATGATGCTGAAGGAGCTGTGGGAGAACACAAAATGGTTTTTGATGATGGTTAAAATGGTTCCAACCACGAAACCCCATCAAGAACCATTTAAAGTGCCTTTCTAAACAGAGTGAATGAAGGACGGTGTGTTCTGTTTGACATTTTGGTAATGACGCCTCACATCATTGTACTCATTTCTGTAATTACATCTTAAAGGTCAAAAGATCGAGATGCAATTGAAAATTGTAGATGGTGCTAGCGTGTGTGTATGCGTGCATCTGTACACACATGGATATGCTACTAGTATTAAAGATCAAAGCAAGTAGTCTAGTGAAAGAGAAAAAATGATATAAGTAGTGCTGGTTAGTGTTAATGCAGTCATTTGTGAACAGGTTCTTTTGGCACCAGATAGTGTACCTTCTGACCTACGAAATATAACTGAATAGCCTTTCTGTGTTAATGTTTGAAGGTTCACACTACATGTGGGAACTGCTAGTAAAGGCTTAAAGCAATATTTAAGATTTATTTTATCCAAGTGACTGTACGTACAGAATATATAATATGTGCTTATTTTACCTGAGAAAATCAACAAAATGTCTTTTGATCAGGGTTGCCCAAATGTTTGCTTATGACTGTCTGGGCAGGAGAAATGAGCTCCAATCAGACAGGATTGGAGGGAATAGTGGGCCAGAAAGTTGGCCTTGAATGCTCCCAATACAGCACTATAGCTATTTGCAGGGGCTCTGTAATTGAGTGTGTTGGGCAAAGCTGAGGGTCAGTAACCTGTGTGGTGAAAGAAGGACAGGTGAACTAATGTATTCTGCCAGGACTACAGCTCCAGCTGGCATGTTTCACATCAACCTTGCTACCCCAGAGCGCTTTCAACCAGACCAATCACAACCTGATCACACAATCGAGGAAAAGGGGATTGTTACAAGTTGTGGCATTTGTCACTACTGGATATCTAATTAACTTACAACTGTGCAACTGTGCATTTGTATATTTTTTGCCCATCTCAAAACATTTTCTGGGTCATTTATTAATAAAATCAAAAAATAAAAATCAAATTATGCAAACATTTCACATGGCATAAAATCTCTTTACATTAGTAGAGGTTCTCAATTTAATTTGGCTTCTCCTGTGAGATTTCAGGAGACAAAATACTATTATATTTAATAATAGTAGCAGTAATAATGCTTTTAATTATAAAGCAATCCACAACAACTCAAAGCTGTTTACATCTGTAAAAATAATACATAGCTTCTCTAGCAAATGTATGGAAAAAACAATTAATTAATACAACAGCAATAAATGTCAATAAGGCATAAATCAGAAACGGCCAAATAAAATATATTAAAAGAAAAAAAGCACTTTAGTAAATTAATTACATAACTTTAACAAAAGACGTGTAATATCATTCACAGGCAAGGTTATTTCTGCCCACCAAATTAACAACATGCTGGTGTTACATCACTACATTACTGCACTCACAATTGCACAGAAAACGACCCCTAGGCTTTAATGCTGAATTTGCCTTGTCATCCTGGTGCCTCTTATTACTGCTAAGTCCTCTCCATCACTGTTTTCTAAGTAGAAGGACAAACATCTCTGTGCATTTTAATGTGTATTAAAGGGAGAAAGAGAGAAGGGGGTGGGGGGGTCGTGAGGGAGGGAGAGGACTCTTTTAACTGGTGGTGTGGGTGTTCAGTGCTGGGATATCAATGCATGTGGATATTACCATCAGAACTCCCAAAATGCATTGTAACATGCTTGAAATAGTTTTCTTATCATGAGTAATCCCACTCAGATTCAACCCTTTGATCCATTCCCTTTTAAAGCTTTCAATTCTCTTTTTACTCTCTCTCTCTCTCCCTCTTTCTCTCTCTCTCTCACTCACTCACACACACACACACACACACACACACACACACACACACACACACACACACAACTGAGAACAAACTCTGAAAGTAACAAACACTTCTGAAAGACCAAATATCTACAACATACAACCGAGACAACACAGGGGCTAATATTACATACTGTGAGAAGGAGTATTCATGCAGATCACATTGCCTCTGTAATTAATGCAGTTAGTGGAACTTCCTCCTAGCTGCACTATACAGGTACAGAATGCATTGTTTTGGCCAGGCAGTGTATAATCAGTATTTGTTTAATATATTGCTTTAGCAAAAAGTATACTTTAATATTTCATACAACTGATAAGCACTCCTTTTTGACACCTTTATTAAGCGTGCAGCTGAATACATATATATTACATAGAATATTTGCATATAGGACCTTATACAAAAAGGTCCTTGCCTTTTGACCACGGAACATTTAAATCCTAGGATATTTGGAAATGGAAGATAGAACTTCTTTTATTCTGAGAGCTCCCACCATGTTATAAGAAATAAGGTTGTGAACATTACATCCTGGAATTGAAACTTTACCAGTCAACTCTGAATTGGTTTGGTATGATCAGGAACGAAGTGCTTGTATACAGCTTTTCAATCAGACTAAAACTGCAAAAAATGTAGAATTTTATCCTATTAGGAAGAATGGGGTGAAAACCAACATGCCCATCTACTGTATTTCTGCTCAGCCGACATTGCTTTGCATGCATCTTAGAGGAGTGTGAGCCCGTATGTCTGTGGATTGGAGTTGGGGATTTGTCCTGAGTATGTACATGCAGTTTAGTGGTTTAGTGTCTGTGGGCTGAAGAAAACAATAGTGTAAAAGGGCATAAAAATGGGACTTTATGGAAGAAATGAGGGATGAAATAAAAAAGACAAACAGACGAATGCAAGTCAGAGCAATATTGAATTTGTGCTTGGGGGTCTGCCCTAAGATGCATACAAAGCAATGTCTGATGTGTCGCTTATTCACCCCTCATTCCCCCCATAGCAACCACAGCCTAGTAGGAACTGGGAACCATTTAAGCTGTGCAACATTCCACATTTCCTTCAGGAAATACACTTTTCTAGTTGACATTATTCTCATGTCAAAAATACTTAAAACTTTCGAAATCTAGTAACAATAGTTATTATAAGGGGAAATACATTTAGCATGATACAATCAAACTTTGGCATTTTATTTTGGAGCAATCCAACCACACCTCCGTACATGATCATATTACCGTATCAGTAATCAGCATTACTCAGTCTTCAACATATTTTTACTTAGATGCTAGCTGGCTTGGTATTTCTGTCTTGTAGAGATAATACTTTAGGTACTTAGCTTTCCACCAGGTTGACAAACTGGAAAGCTCACATTAAAAAGGAATAAACTTTGTTGTTTAAACAATCCCCCACATAACTATAATCGTTGTTTGTACATGATTGTGCATGACTGACAACATGTCAGGATGGAACCCTATATTAAGTTTGGGAAACAATAATATGAAAGTGAGAGTCACTAGACAAATCCTGGAGTCATCAGATGAATTCTGGAGACGCTAGATAAATCCTGGAGTCACTAGGCAAATTGTGGAGTCACTAGACAAATTCTGGAGTCACTAGATGAATTCTGGAGTCACTACAGGACTTCTGGAGTCACTAGATGAATTCTGGAGTCACTAGGCAAGCACTAAACAAATGTTTGGATGACATCTGAGATTTGAAATAGCCTACTGTGCTGAAATACCATTACAATGTTAATACTATAGTGTCATTGTGGTAAAGGTTTTAAGCATTTGTTCAAGCATGTGGCTCTATCTAACAGCTAGGTCTGTTGCCTTTAATAGAGGAATGTCCCAACACCACATTTCACACCTGGTTTTAAACAGTGAAGAAAATTTCACACAGTGATGCCACCAGTCGCCAAAACATAAAGACAATTGTAAAACCAGCCATATTTCGAAAAGTTTTGCCCATTTTGGTGCAGTCTTCCCATGTTTTGTATGATTTTCCTGCAAATGCATATGTATATAAAAACATTTTAGCCAGATTCATACATAGTTCCTATTTTTTTTTTTTTGACCGATACTGTTTTGTCCAGCAATGCGAAGTAAGGCTTTTTAATTACATATGAATTGCTTAATAAAGGTTTTAAATAGAAGCGAGCAACATTGCTTATATAACCACATGGTGCCGAACCATATGCAATGAATGAATCCATTACCCCTGGCAGAGGAGGTCACATCGCCTGAGGCTGTGTCCAAATTATCAAACCTAAACACCTGCAGCGCAACTGTACATTCTTGTTCTAAACAGCTGAGCTTATTTGAAACGTTGCCAGTTACAGATGAACTTTAAGCATGTTTTAAGCTTTAAAGCACTGAAAGGTTTGATGTTAAAACATGGAATTCCTTCCATCCTTTGCTGTGATCCCTTGCACATGCACTGTATTTTGCATGTTCATCATATTTTGCACGTATAATGTGGTGTATATAAGCAAGATTTTACTTTTACATCTATTACAATGTTATCTCACTTGATCTATAGTTTTGTAAAACACTATGGAAATGTTTGTGTTTGTGATATGTATACAGCTCTGGAAATAAACAAGAGACCACTCCAATTTCTTCTTAAATCAGCATCTCCACATGTACAGCAGGTTCTTAGTGAGGAACAGAAGGTTCGGTTCTAGCTTTACTGGCAGATACAGTGAGNATCTCAAGTGGCCTACAGAAATACTGGTGAGTGGTGGCTAGGGTGAAATGCACAGCGAGCATGGTTCAAAAAACAGGCTTCTGTAGGCATCATTAGTCATTTTCTAAATAAACAGATCTAAAATACAACATTTTATCTGGAATTTGGGAGACATGTTTCCAGTAGTGTATAGAATAAAACAAAACTGCTCCTTTTGGTCAAACATAAACCCATTAACTGTAAAACTAGAGAAACTGATCATTTTGAGGTGGTCTCTTAAATTTTTCCAGAGCTGTATACTGACTTTATTAGGAACACCCCTAACCACTGTATGAGTTTATTTTTAGAAATATCCAACAGTCTAACAGTTCATATAGAAGAGCACAAAAACAATGTGCCTCACAAAGAGTGGTTAAAAAACTTTATTGATGACAGAAAGCAGTGTAGAATGGCCAGACTTGTTCAAGCAGGCACAAAGTCTACAGTAACTAGAATAACCATTCTTTTCAAAGGTGATCAGTAAAGCATCTCTGAAATTACAGCACTTTAAACCTGGATGTGCTACAACAGTAGAAAATCACATTGTGTTCCTCTTCTGTCAGTTAAGAACAGTGGGTATATCTCATTACCCACTATTTCAACTGTGATCAATGTTGGGGTAAACACAGAACAAAGTAATATGCTGTACTAATGTGGTGATTTTTTTTTCTTCTTAGATTTAGCTTGCTTAATATTAGTTTTTTACTGTGTTTTAAATGCAACTTGAAATGAAACTTTCACTGGATAATGAACATAATGTACATGACCATCAGTTCAGTGTACTTCAGCAGCCTTCTAAGTCACCAGATCTGAATCTAATAGAGCACCCTTGAGATAAAGTAGAATGGGAGATTCACAGCATGAATATGCAGCTGACAAATTATGTGATGTAGTCAATCGTGCCAACATGATTAGACTACTATCTCTATGGAATGCTTCCATCACCTTGGATCCACTGAATCCATTCCACAAAGAATTCAAGCTGTTCTAAAAGCAAGACGGGCCCTAGCCAGAATTATAATGCTACTCCTAATAAAGAGGCTGGTGTATTTCCATATTTGTTTAACAATTTGTATTTGTGTTGTTCATTTACATAAGCACAAATTTCACAGAGACAAATTCTTCGAGCATTTGCAAGTATACTTGTAACAGTAAGACAGGGCCTGTTAATATGCATGTATATAATAAAATATTCCTAACTTCAGCAGTACATAATGTGTTTTTACTTTAAAACTGTACATGCTTTCAGTATTTTAAATGTATCTATTTTAGATAAATATTAATATCATTAGAATTTATACTGTACATATGTGTATATTTATTAGTTACATAGCATTGCAGATCATGTTGTTCTACTCATGCCTAAACAAGTTGTAAGAAAAGGCTACGTTTTGCTATAATGGGCAAAAGTGGAGGGAGTATATACCATTCAGTAGCAAGTCTGGGCAGCCCTGGTCTTTTTTTGATAAAAATGAGTATGCATCTTCTACAGACAACATGCTCTGGCACAGGTTAATGCAGAATTACTGTTTATTTGTTGCATTTTAAAAACTTAAAACCTAAAATGTGAGAAACATTATGGCATTTCATGTTAAACTCTAAACACTGAAGTTTGCAGAGACTATGTTGTAGAGTTATAGAGTTATAGAGTGCACATTTATTGTTACAGACAATAATATATACAGTATATAACTATTTTTCAAAATGAACAGGTTTATATAGTGTGGTCCAGATACTTAAGTCTGCTTATTAAAACTGATCAGCACCCACTACAGCAGGCTAGGATAGATATGGATAGATATTAACCGGTGTTGATAATGTTATAGCTAAATAAATGTGAAATGTTCACCTGAAGCACTGAAACAGAGCCTAATAGTCTGCACTGATTAGCTTCTTATGCCACAGTAATGTATTCTTTGCTTCAGGCAATGGCATTTTATTTAAAATTTAATATTCAGAGGCTTTGTCTTACTATATTACATGGGAGTAAATTTAATAAACTACAGATTCAAAGTATTTCTAATCCAAACGAACAATGACATTAAACAATTTGCGTATATATATTTAAAAAGTACAGCCATTTTCTGGTGTAGGTGTGAAGATAAATCTTTGTATGAGGCAACAAAAGAAGATATAAGGAAATGTACTTGAAAGACGCTAATATAGCACAAAGAATTACCTTGGCAGTTCACTGGCAATATCTGTCATTATCTGTCATTAGTATCTGTCATTAAAAGTGATCTTACACTGAATATTTGACAGAAAACAAAGCTTTTAAGAAAAAAAATAATAAAATAAGAAGATTAATGCTCTAGTTGCTTCACACATTTTAATATTTGCCTTAACCATGTAAATAGGGATATTCAGGTGTTAAGAACCAACAGGCATAGGTAGTGCATAAATGATGCACCATGACAGGCGTAGAATACCACCAGTGTACTCTGATGTAACCAAATGCAACTATTGCAAAGTGATAAGTAAAAACCCATGTAACTACTGTATGAAACGGCTGACTTTATTTATAAAATGGGGACCAGTTCTTTCCCCTACACTGTAAAAAGTGCAACCTAAAAATACTTTAATTTGTTACAAGCAATTAAATAAGTTTTACTCAACTCAACAAATTACTTTGGCTGAAAGAATCATTTGTTTAAAGTCTTTTTCTTAGGTTGAATTGAACAAATTGAAGTATTTCTTTTAGGCTGGACTAGCAAAACACCTTTTACAGTGTATGATAGTGTTTTAAACAGTGTTCTAATGAAGGGAATAGCAACATAGAAAATAGCAACATAGGGAGATTTTTCTTATGCATATAACAGTTTTCTATATAGGCCTCAGATGTATGGAAAAGTGATTAGGTAACCATTTCTGCTCCCTAAAAAGTGTTCTATGTAGCAGTAAAATGTAGGGAATAGTGACTAAAACAGTGCTTCTGAACCCTGGTCCTGGAGGCCCACTGCCCTGCACTTTTGAGTGTAGAGAGTGTGAAGTTGCATATCAAATAATGATAAAGCTTTGAAAATGAGATTTTGTATATGTATCAGAAAAAAGACATTTTTAGCTTACCTAGCTAGCTTATGTTACTGTCATGACATAACAAGCAGCTAACATGCTTGTCAAATGTTGCTGTACACAGTTTGACTCTTCATGTGTCTACTGAAGTTTGAACATATATGGCTGAAAATGCAGTTGTAAAAAATCCAAATCAGACATTGTTTTGATGTTCTAATCACAATCACAAAGTACAAAAAGCTAGGAATTAATGTAAGCAGACTTGTGCAGAATGGTACCACATTCTGAATTAAGGTAATAGTGGCTACGGGGGTAATACTGTTTATATATAGTGCTGTTAATTTTGTAATGTAGGGAGTATTAATTAGGGGACATTGCTGTTCACTGTAATATTGTTCTTTGTAGTACAATTGATTTTTGTGATGGGGGCCATGTCTAGTGCAGCTGAAGTGTGTCCATGTCACCTCAAATTTAACTCCAAGCAGGAAGCCATGGATTCCACATAGGATTTCCTAAAAACAAGGATGCCTATAGATACAGAGGAAGCTGTAAATGAATTGCCTTTATAGTTTTTCTCAAACATATGTGGATCAAGGCCTTGCTGCAAAAGACAGCAGCCAACCAATGCTGTCACCACCCATTGTTTCCATGGTCACCAATGTATTGCTCTCAGTATTTTTATGAACTTCAGCAAAATATTTTTTCTCTTTCATTTCGAGGAAATGTTGTTTGAAGAACATGCACTAGATCAAAGACAATCCTACTTTACATGGCCCTGTGCTGTACATTTTTGACTCAAATAGCAGTAGAAGCAGATCTGAACACTTCTACAGTTCCCTGTAGAACAGACCCAAAACATGCCATAGGTAGTGTATTACGCAGTCTTCTTATCTTACAGAATCTGTTTAATATGTAAGAGTTGTGCGCAAAGTCCAGTCAAGTCCAGTTTAAGATAAGGCTTAGTCTTAGGCTATAGCAGTTCTTATTATATATGATTAATTTTCTCAAACAAATTATTTGCTTTGAATTACTTTTTACCTCAACTATGTTTATTCTATTAAAATAATAGTGAAAAAATTCGTAAGGTAATGCGCATGTTTTAGAGTTTGGTACATATATACTTCCAAACAATGGTATCTAATTGCTCATCTGTTTAAAGCACTGCCATCAACCACTCCTACTCCCCACAGCAAACATTTAATTTTGGTTGGCATCACTAGGTACTTTCAACAAGTAAACCCAATTCCTCTCATACAAGGAGCCACAGATATGTCTGGTAAGTCACTGACGGGCCCAGCATCCAGCTGATGTGTTTCTTCATGTGTCTATTGAAGTTTGAACATGTATGGCTGCAAAATGTTGTTTTGATGTTCTTATTACAAAAGCTTTGCTTCTTTGCCTAAGTTACCAAGTCTGTGTGAGTTTAGAATTGGTCTGAATTAAAGTAATAGTGGCTCTGGTTACTCATAATGACTGTCCTCCTGTTCACCTACAGGAAGAAGTTTATTATTTTTTACAGATTAAAGTTTTAACGTTCTAAACCACATTGATGTGTCTGTGTGAAACTAGTGAAATCTGGATGCAGTTTGAGTTGGTTCAGAGTGTATTTGGGCATGTGTCAATGGATGAGTACCTAATTAGAGTGGAATCTAATTGCTCTTCATGTGGTAAAACCAAAGTAAAGTATAGAGCAGTAGAGTAAAACCATGACATAATTCTATATCTATGGTCTGAATATTTAATCTTTTACTAAATTGCTATGTTACTCTGCGTGACTGCAGTTAATTCAGTAACTAATTCAGTAAAGACTATTTTTACCTCCTACCAACTTGTTCGGCTGTAGATGCACAGAAGGTGTGGCCATGCAAAATGACAAGTTGTCAAGTGCTGCTGTGTTTGATAAAAGAGCTTTTGTCTAAAGAGCTATGCTTCGCACTTCTTCTTATTCTGTGTCGACACTACAGACAGAAGCTGCCAGATTTTACATGGTATTATGGTCTAGCACTCATCCACAGACCAGGAGGCAAATCTATAACTGATTTTTGGGTAATGATAATGATAATTATTTTACCTTTTGACACATAACATTGCTCAAGGCTTAAAGTGTGTTAGGTACTTGGTGGCAGTATAGTAGGCTCAGAAGAATTACAAATGAAGTATAATAACAGCTGAAGAAATAATGAGAATCACATCCCAGCCATATCATTTTATTATATAAACTGCACATTGTAATGATGTTAGATTGCTGCAGTAACACTCCATAATATTGTCGGTGTGTGTAATTAGAACCTCAAGAGGACAGTAAGATAATTAATATGAACCAACAACACTCCATAATCACGTTGTAATTAACTCAATATAAAACACAGATTTCGTTTTATGAGCTGTGAGAAATAAACTAAACAATTTTAAATGTGTTCATTAAAACTCAAATCTTGAGGGATTTCTGTGAACTGCACATGTGGCCATTTTCACCTCGATCACTGCTCAGTGGCTTCTACTCATTCAGCAAAAATGCTCTGAAGTCTACATCATTAACTCCCATTAAAGTTACACCCAACACTAACCGCAGGGGAATTTAGAGTGAAGATGATGAAGAGGATGGAAATGAACAAGTAGAGAAGATTCCATTACAGCAGGGATATACTTTCTGTGTTTTAATTGATTTCCTGGAGCTGTAGCTGGGTTACAGTTGTGGAAATTTCCACAGTCTACCTTTTATTAGAACCCCTCCCTTGTAGTTGGATCCCATTTCCACATGCACAGTTGTGTCAGACATTCTTTAGCCCTTTAACATTCATCACTTTTCAACTACAGACATGACTGGCTATTTTTTAGGTGGTGGACTACTCTCAACCTAGCGGTGTAAATGACTTGTAAAAACCTCAAATGCTGTCTGGTCAACAGTAGTGGTCAAAAAAATACCAATGATGATTGGGGTAGAGGGGGTCGATAAATTGTGCAGCAAAAGGTGGGCTACTGTCTGTAAATGCACATCTACATGAGTATCTAAAAGTTGGTCACCCCTACGCAAATTACATATTTGATCAAACTGTGTATTACTCTATGTATCTGAAGTGATAAGAAGCAAAGCTATGTAGAAATATTTATTTAAAAACATGGTAATTGTAGCTTGTTCATATGTTTGGACACCCAAGTACGTTGGTACTTAGTAACACTCCCTTACTTCATAATATCAAAGTTTGCCAAATCCTTTTTTAAACCAGCTAAGAGTCTTTCTATTTTCACCCACTCTTTCATGCAGAACGCTTCCAGTTCTGCAATATTTCTGGGCAAAATTAAATGTAAAGCATAATTATGATCTACCAACAGATTTTCAATGATGTTCAATACAGGAGACTAAGAGGACCATTCTAAAAGCTTCAGCCTGCATTGCTGGAAGTAGTGCATGGTGGATTCTGAGGTATGTTTCAGATCATTGTCCTATTGTAGAAGCCAACCTCTTTGCTTCAGTTTTTTGACTGACGCATTCACGGTAGCTTGCAGAATTAAACAATATTTAGTGGAATTCTTTATTTCACCCGTGCAGTGTTTTCTGTGCTACTAGGTACCGCACAACCTTAAAGCATAGTAGATCTACCTCCATTGGTTGGTCTTTTTTATCAAACGGTGCACATAAAATATTCACCTGTTACTGCATAAGTCCACAGAATTTTCTTAGGCTTCCAGATCTTCTAGACTTTTTAAGGTAAATTACCCTTACCTGCCATTTTTTAAATAACACTCCAGACAGTGGAAATTCAGCGTTAATATCACTTGATGTTTTATAGCCAGGCACTACTGTAGGCATCACTAAGCTTCATTTCCAGATCATCAGTCAGGTGCTTAGAGAAGCCCATGTTTGCTAGTGTTAGCACAAGGTATGGAGAGTCTGTGAAATTCATTATAATTTGGAATTATCATCAGCTGACAATTTCTTATGACCATTCTTCACCTGCAAAACCTGTCCAATAATACCTATTAAGTTAATTACGTTCTGATATGCCACAATTATTTTTTATTCATTATTGCACTATTTGAGGTCAGATATAAAACAACATTGTAAAATATTTGTACAATTTGTAAAATTATAAAATTAGAGCTTGCCACATAGTCTCTGTTTACTTCTTTATACTTTAAAAATCAACAAAACATTTAATGAATACCCCTCCTTAAATTCCTCTTCCTAACCTTTTCCTACTGTATACAAGATTGCCCAAAAACACTTCTTGTCAGACTGGACCAGACGGGATGGGACTTACGAACCTAAACCTTGTGCCCATGCATGATTCTGCATACTCGTGAATGTTGCAGACTAGATTGCTGATCGACCAAGCTGTACCTATACGTCTCTGTATGGGCAAATAAACTCAAATCAATGTTCAAGCTCCAGTCTCCTGACTCTGGAATGTTCCCGACTACTTGAATTTCTAACAGAATCCAGGCCCTTGTTACTGTGTGGTGAGAGCGCTACCCAAAAACAAAACTAAGGCTCTACATATAATCAGTTTCTACATACCAACGCTGCACAAATAGAAATGTTTTCATGCAAATTGAAAAAGTCAGACTAATAGTAAAGAAGGTAAGACACAAGCTAGAAGTAACTCAAAAAAAAGAGTTGGAGGACCTAAAAACTGTAGGAGAGAGTAGTTACACAGGAAACTATAAGCAATGAACCTGTGAAACCAAAAAAAGCATAGAGATACATGTTAACAAATCAAAATTCTTTTGAAACAATTTACTCTGCTCAGAGGAAACCACAATAGAAATTAATAAAATGCATCAGCTCACCATGTTTGAAGAAAGAAGGTTTGTACGAGTGATCCCAAGAAAACCCTTAGTACAGCACAAAGGTGGGAGCATCATGATAAGGGGCTGCTTCTCTGTAAACAGTTCTGGGCCATTGCATGCCACATGTATGGAGCAATGTACCATGAGATATTACAGGAGAATTCAATTTCATTGGCCGAGAAAGGAAAGAAGATGGAAGGAAAGAAGAAGTCACTGACCCCAAACAAACATTCAAAATAACTCAAACCTGGTTTCTCGAAAAGGTGAAGGTACTTGTATGGCCAAGCCAATCTGTGGACTTGAAACCGATAGAAAATTTATAGGGGATTTTGAGGGACCTTTGTAGCCTTGAGGAATTGAAGATAGTTTGCCAAGAGAAATAAGCCGAAATTGAGCCACAATGCAAAACATAAAAAATTACTTTGTATCATTAATGTCATGAAGCTGTAATTCCCAACCATGACTTTGCAACAAAATATTAATTATGGTGTCTGAATACATTTTCTGTATCAATCCGCTTTTAAAACTTATCTTTGTTGATGCCTGTGAATACATACGTTTTTTTAGAATAATTATAAATACATGTATGCAGTGGAAGTATAAATAACAAAATTAATATTCATTTCCTGTCACTTTGTTCCAGATATTTCATGGAGGTGTTTTCAGGTTTAAGGGTTGAGTGCATGTTAAAGAACTAAAATGTACATTTTTAAAAACCTGTCATGGAAAACTAATGAAAAAAGATGCTTCGATGTTAAATGTGCCACTTCTTCACTGTTTTAAACTATTCTCTGATGTCTACATAGAAGGTATGTGACTTTGATTAGGGTAAAAAAAAAATCCAGATGCAGCTTTTCTGGTTTACAGTGAGGTTTCATTTCACTAATCATTCAATTTAAGATGCTCTGACTTCAACTCTCAAAAAAATTTATATAATCACAGAGCACGGCTGCTACTTACAGGGTGCTGTTCATGTTGTGATGCTGTTGAGGTGGAACTGCTCCTCTCCACAGTCTTTTTAGTATCAAATGCTGAGCAAAGCTGCTTAATATTGTCCAAGGAAGGAGAAACTGTCTGTAGTGAAATCCACCTTAAATGGTGCCGGAGCTACATTCTGGCTACTATACAGCTATATCATTTAAAAGGGGAAATAAAACATGTGATTAAGAAGCCAACTTCAGCCTTGTTTAAAGATGATCATCAGTCATGCCCATTGATAGTTTGAATACTTTGGAATGGTATGAAAAGACACCTTCTTTACAGTCACAGTGGTATTTCTGCATATACTGTAGTGTGCCATTTTCATGAATTTGATGAAATGTTACTGTAGTACGTACAGTCTAGTTGACAGAACAACACTTTTTTAAAAATTAAAACTAATAAAAAATATTCTTTTTCCCAGATGTAAAGAAAATCTTACGTTTTATACTGACTATATTAACAATACAGCAAAACCAAGGTATTATATTCAGACTTATAAGAGTTTTAAATCAGTTCTGAATCATTTCTCCATTGCATCTGCAGAGGGCAAAAATAAAATCCCCACCCTCCAAGAACATGTTCTGTTTCTATGATTTTGAAGTTTTAGCAGTGCAGGTGATTCTATTCACCGCATCCATAGCTACAGTAACACTAATAACATCATAAGGACGGAGTTATTAAGCACATTTAATAGCTGATATTCCCCAGGAGAGTGTCATCGTCATTAGGCCTGATGCTCCAGGGAGCCCAACTTTTCCACATGGCGGCCATGACTAACCAATCATCCACAAATGAGCGCCATTACATGAGGAGCATGAATATTCTCCCTGGTAAGACAGAAGAGGAGGAATAATTGAGTGCACTGGCCCAAAAAATGAGGCAGCTTCAGTGCATACGAAAAGAGAGAGGCAGCAAAACACACTCAGCCTCCCAGCCCTCCTCCAGAAGAGATGAAACACACTGCTCATGCACATTCAGATAAATGTTCAACTTCAGACCTAAAGCATCCAGTACATGACATCTCTCAAATGCACACAGCAAAGAGTGAGTGTCAAAACAAATACCACGCTAAAACATTACTGCATTACTGCTATAGCAACGTACTGCAATACCATCATAAATGCGTGCAGCACTGCACAGAAAAGGGCTTCTCTGTCAACCTGTGTCTTTTCTATTGCAACAAGATACTGAAACCATATTCAGGCGTTCCTGCAGCTGCCATACCTGCTATGGAAAAGCCTGACACAGCAAAAGAAACCTACAAATGACAGATACATAGTAGTACTGTATCGAATAGAAACATAAGAAAGGTATTTTTGTTTTTTTTGGAATTGATGTACTCTCTTATGCCACAAAACACAAAAGAAAGTGCCATAAAAAAGTTTTAAAGAACTATCTATACCTATCTATAGCAGTTCTACTTCCAAGAATCTTTATAACATCTGGAGGTTCTTTAAACTTTAAAAGGACTCTTCACATTCACTACTTCTTATTTACATAAATGATTCTTTGAAGAACTGTCTATTGAAAGTTTCTTTAAAAAAAACCAAATGTGGTTCCTATTCTAGGAAAGACCTCATTGGTGACTGATACATACTATATGACGTTCTAAAAGTTTGCATTTCTAGGGTTGTTTCTTGAATCTCTACATTATGTGTGAGTTCTTTAAACTTTAAAAAGGTTCTCCACACCCTCACTTTGCTTACAAAAAATGTTTCTCCACCCACCTAAAGGATCTTCAAAGAAGCAAAAATTGTTCTATGGCATCACCCCAAATAACAACTTTACTTCCATTTGGTTCATTTATTTTTATGAATTTTATGCTTATCTATACAGAAATTTGGGTGTCCTGGCCCTTTTTCATTAATTATCTGAATGAGGCTGTAAGTTACAGTTATTGCCAGCGGTAGCAAAAGCAGGCATATTCCATGTGCTAACTTGTTCTGCCACACAAAGCAGACTAAGGAGGAGTAACCTTTAAGTTGGCTTGATAAAGTCAGCTAATAATGCTCTAAACATTACAGCATTTGCGAATGTTAAGGTTAGGTTTTTAGGATTTAAGGATAGGTTTTTGAACACAATTAGTTTTATATGATAATATCAGGTATTCGCTATAGTGTTGCTATAGTGTTCCAAATTGTTGGGATGTTGTTTGGTGGTCATCGCATGATTGCTAGACTGTTGCCAGGCTATCCCAGGTGGTTGCTAAGATGTTGCTTGACTGTTGCTATGGTATCCCAGTTGGCTGCTAAGGTTAATCCTTACTGCTGAGTTCAATCACCAGATATCACATGCAGTATATTCATCCTCTAAGCTGCTTATCCTCCTGGGTCTGGAATCTATCCTAGCACTCATAAGGCAGGAAACACCCTGTACAGGCTGCCAGTCCATCAGACATACACATTTACACACACACGCACACACACATACACACACACACACAAAAACACACCTTGGGGTTTATTTAGCATTTCCAATTTGCCTGACCGAACGTCTTTGGACTGTGGAAAAGTACCCCACACAGACATAAGGAGAACTTACAGTACACAGGGTACAAATGTTCGTAATGAACATTTTAAATAGCACTTATGAAAGTTAACACTGAAAACACTGACTTTGTTCAGTTATTTATCTTAAGACTTATTGAGGATCTATGAGTGCTGAACCTTGCTAGGTCATAAATGAAAAAAAGAAAAGAAAAAAGTTTAGCTAACTAGATTGCATATGAACATATTTTTTGCCACTTCTAGATGAAACATGCTTTATTTGAAGCTTGTAACTGATGTTGACAGTTAGAGTATATTTCACTTTGTATGTAGCAGTTTTATAATAACTCTTTCATTAAAGAGTTGTCACATAGAGCTGCCACTGTACTGTCTTTCTATCTGGGTTCTCAGTGATGCATCAATTTCTAAAAGTACAGTGACTTTTTTGTCTCAACTGGCCCCACAAATTATACACCAAAATGAGGCTGATTCCTCTGTTACTTCTTATGTATACTAGTAGTTAACAGAACGGGTAAGGCCTGTAGTTCTGCTTCAGAAACCCTAACTAATGGACAAGCTTGTTCAGTTGTATGTACTTAGATACAAAAATCTTAACCCCTTTTCTTTCCAACCAAGACCTAAATAAATAAGATGAACTACTACAGTACTAACAGAATAAAACCTACATGATTTTAATATCCCCAGAAATCATTCTCTAGAGACCTAGAACACCCTGATGGTTAACTACTTTTCTACTAACTACTAAATTCATCATCCCGTATCTCTTATGAAACTAACGTGAACCCTGCTACACAGCATTGAAAAATGTATTCTCAGAAATAATGCATTACATTTCTATTAATATTTTATGCCACAAATGACAGTTTGCGAGTGTTGCATCAATGCCTTCATACTCAACAGGTCTGAATGTCTCTGTTTTGTTAATGGTTGTTTGTTTAATCTCTGAATCACTGCTTCTGCCACTGCAAGGTGATCTCTGGATATGTGTGTGTGTGTGTGTGTGTGTGTGTGTGTGTGTGTGTGTGTGTGTTTGTATCTGTATGTATACTTGCCCTCTAACCTCTAGATCAGTGGAACATCCTGACAGGATTTCCAGGTAGCCACACTGCCTTACCCAGACAAGCTGTAGTGGCAAATCAGCAGCACCAAAAGCCAGGCTCCATGCTCCACTAATGTGACTGACAAAGGTAATTGCATGGTATTTCAAGAAATTAATTGAATGCCACCCACTTTATAATCAGCCTTCAGTATCTTTCTCTGCTTGCCCAAAGCTGTCATGGAAACAATGTTAGGAAAATGAGCTGGAGAGTTGGCAACAGCTCAGTGACTTTGCATTGGTGGCTGGATAAGTGAGGTTGTAGTTAGTACATAACTGAATCATTAAGCTTTCAGGTACAGACTGCAGGAAATGTTTTTTGGAAAGTTGCAACGACTGCATCTGTTTTGATTAAACATTGAATTATCTATGGCAATATGATCTATGTTATTAGCACTATTTTGGGAATGTAAATGTGGTATGAGTGTGGTCTTTGATCCTACGAATATTCTGTACAATATGATGAATTGTGCATGGCAACAATATGGGCGTAAATCTCTGACCTCACAACACCTGGATTCTGATTCTTTAGGTTCATTGCAACTCAAATTTTACAGTTTCATAATGCAAAAAAGAACTTGATTCAACATAACATGATTCAGAAATGTTTTTTTTCCAATGTCACTGGAAAAACTGCTCACATGCTTGTAAAAAACAGACAATAAAATGCAATATTTAATATTACTATACAACTGCAGCTGTAACAACTACGACCCAAATTAAGTGCAGTTGAATTTAACACCAGTCAGGGTCAATTGTACCAGAAGATGCTTGATCCAGCAGCTGAGTGAATCTGGCACTTTATTTAAATACATGCTAGATGTATTACAATAATTATATATCATTTTTAAAAAATGCTGCTGCTGTGTTGAAATAATGCATAAAAGTAAATTTTCTTTTTTTTTAATTTTCTTTGGACAGTGACGATATATATATACAGTATATATGGGTAACAGAATGCTCAGTAAGCAGCTATAAGTTGCCAATGACAGGCAAAGTGACAATACAGACAGGTGATGGAGAACCTGTGGCTTGATATTGACCTTATGAAATTTGCATTATGGGAAATGTAGTTCTGAGGCAGTTGGAGAACCTGGAGGTGTGACAAAACTTTTAATTTCCAGCAAGAAGAACTGCTATTTTTAATTGAAGATGCCAAAAATGCCTTTGGAGCCACTTTTGTTTCTGGGTCATTTCAAACAATGGTTTTGTAGCAAATTAGAATATGAATATAAAGGATTAATGAATGACTTAAAGTATGTTTTCTAATTAATTAGAAAATTAACAGCTAATTAGTTTTATAAGTAATAAGTTACAACACAATAAAATGAGCACCAGTTACGTGGCCAGTAAGTCGCATGGTAAATTGCTTACCAAGTAGTGAGCCCCCATTTTATAATTTATGAACTTTTTAGGAAGGCAGTTTTATTGCAAAATGGTAATAATGGTTCTTTAAAGAAAGATCTGTCTTTTAACCTTTTTTAAAGTTTAAAGAACCACAAAACCAAAGTTTAAAGAACCAACCACACAAAGGTTCTATTGTTTTTCTAGGACCTGTACATCCAAGTCAAGAACAACTAAGGAACCTGCATTTTTAGGAGGGTACGCTAACACTGAATGCTGCAGGGCACTGCTAACATGTCCACAGTGACCTGCGAGATTATCTACATCAGCATGCGATTTCGATATGCGACTTAAACCAGTTGTGGTTTAGGGATTACGGGCTGCATGCTGGGAGTGGAACTGCATTACTGGATCTCACTTAGATAACACTTTCAGGAGCCTCTGATCCTCCAAAGAGACTAGAACATGCATGCCAATTTCAGCTGGGATCCACACACTCAGGAGTTTAGTGGACTGAGCAGGAGTCATGATGGAAATACTGATTAAAGCGAGGCTGTGTATGCTAATCCAGCATTAAACCACGTGGTACATACAAAACATTTCTCTGTAAATGTATAGATGGTTGGTGGGTAGAGAGAAGCACACCTCCCCAAGGGACACTTTTTCTTCATCACATAAATTAATTAGCAATGAGTCACTTTCCACTGCATACTGCACATTTCTGTCGTTCACCCAGGATTTTGCTGGGCTCAGTGTCTTCTTCCTGTTTGCTGTTTTGTTTTTGTTTTTTAATTCCTGCCAATTTTATTTCCCATTTCACTGTCACACATACAGTCATCATTTTGCACCCAGGTGCAAATATAATATTTGTAACATCAGTAGTCCGTTCCCATTTCACACAGTCAGTTAAGGTCACCATTTGTTATGCTGCTAAATAAATAAATGATACACATCCTGAAAAATAATTCAATAGCATCTGTACTGCATCCATGTCCCCTGGCCAATGGCATGCATAAGAAATTAGCAAGAGACTGAATGAGCACAGGAAGAAAAATGAAACACACAACAGACATGCATTTACTACAGATGTGCTATTAAATGAGGGAAAAGGAAGAGAACAGAGGTCAGGAGAACAGAAGAAAATAATAAGTGATTCATGTTTAATAAACACAACAAGTGTGGTACTGCCATGGCAGTATGAGCACCACCTACCTTATAAGTCTACTATATGGGATTACAATTACAGATTGCAGCCATAGGCATCAGTTTCAGGTGGAAGGAGGGATCACAACCCTTTCATATCTAGCCATGTAACCACTGGCAATAATTTATTTTAATAATTATTTTGAAAAAAAAAGTGACATAGTGATAATGATACAGTACCAATCGGAAGTTTGGACACAGCTACTTATAGAAGCTTTCCTTATTTTTAGCCTAATGCTTTCCTTTAGCATACAAGTGAAGACATTGAACTATAAAATAGCACTCATGGAATTATGCAGTCCCCTTAAAAAAAATCCAAAACGACAACTTTACAGGAGGATAACCCAGCTTTCTTAACTTGCAATGGAGGTTGATTAACAAGATTTTTCTATAAGCAATTTTGAATGAATTCTAAAGGTCTGTCCGTCATGAATATGCACAAAATTGTAAGGGCAACTACAATTGTCCAAAAAAGAGAAAAATACATATTATAGGTGGCAAAATTGCAAAAATATAACATTGTGATACATCACAATATGCAGTTTTGAGGCAGTTGGAGAACCTGGAAGTGTGACAAAACAAAATTTTTTAATTGAAGATACCAAAAATGCCTTTGGAGCTACTTTTGTTTCTGGATCATTTCAAAGAATGGTTTAGTAGCACATTAGAATAAGGATATAAAGGATTAATGAATTGGTTAAATTATGTTTTCTAATTAATTAGAAAATTAACAACTAATTAGTTTAATAAGTAATAAGTTACAACACAATAAAAAAAGCGACAGTTACTTACTAAGTTGCTTGGTAATTTGCTTACCAAGTAGTGAGCCCCCATTTTATAATTTATATGCTTAAATTTAAGTAGTTGTTAGTGCAAATGTATGCAATGTGCCTTAGCAATTAAATAATTAAGAATCTAGTTGATTTAAATGAAGTGGATTAGCATTAGCTACATAGGTTAGCTTGGATCGAGTACTGCTGCAGTGGAGATAAGCAGTTTTTTCCTGCATCAGAAAAGCACTTAAAAAGTGTCTTGATCCTCAGATGTTTCTTTCAACAACAGTCTCTACTGCGTATTGACAGCAGGAATACAGCAACTGCATTGGAGGAGATCACATTTCAAGCTCCACATCTAGTCTTTTTCTCGCAGTCTTTTGAGCTGTGAATGTCCTCTAAAACCATGCATACACTGTGTTGGATTCCGGGAATTTTGTTCAAACTCACCCAGTTTGAGTAGACCACTGTAGATGGCCAAAGCCCACAATTTAAATTCTCACAATGAATGGAATGCTTTCCATTTGATTGACATGTTACATTAAAGGCAACAATTGTTTAATAACTTTTGCCGTATATTTTCCCTCACTGTGGACTCCCAGAGAATATCCTGTTCATCCTCTACCAATGTTCAACCCAAATCTCTTGCCACAGAATTTATCAGCCCCCCTCAGTTTCTGACCACATTTACTGCTGCAGACCAGATGTTATTTAGGTAATGGATTATTCCTAGCACAGCAGTGACACTAACATGGTGATGTGTATGGTACTGGTATAGGTGTATCAGGCATAGCAGTGACGCTGGAGCTTTTGCACTGGTCAGTGTCACTGCTAGTTTGAGAGTGGTCCACCACCCACCACTGTGGGTCATTTAGTACTGAGCTGCAACAATGCAGCAGTAAGCAAGAGATCATTATTAGCATAATTGCTGAAATGAACTATTTTATTAATAATATTGTTTCTCCATTTAACTCATAAACCAGTCACCTAACCAAAGCCCGTAACAGTTGGACGCCACTAACCTACCACAATTTTCATTCACAGACATAACACCATGCTAACTGCTCTCTCTCTGGAATCCACGTTAATGCTGTGTTACAGTTTTTCCATGTTTTTTTTTTTTGTATTTGTTTTTTAATTTTAGGCTGAAATCAGGTTTACAGATCATATACTTTAAATATGCACACAGTAAAGTATAGGCCAATCATTTGCGCAGCACAAACACCCCATTCTCCGCTCAACCACAAACTGATCCATCCAGAATGTTTGGGAGAGCGATTCACTCCACGTAATTAAAAAAGTTGGACCCCCCTGGGCCAAAGTCTCTAAATGTACTTCAGCAGGTGGCACTAAAACAAAGATTTAAAAAGTTTCTGCTGAGTGTAAATTACAATAACCTCACAACAAATTACTCAGAGACTCTTCTCGCTTCACTCACTGGACACTTTGCAAACAAATTTGCTATTCAAGCATTCTGAAGCCTTGAGCTATTTCAGAAACAAACTGGACTAGATCCAAAAGCAGAAACACATTAGAAATGAGAGAACAGATAGTTAGAAGAAATCAAGTGAGGTTCGTAAGAATGTCACGTCTGTTTTAGGCTTATTAGCTAAATACAATAAAATACAAATAAAACAAAATAAAAGAAATAAAAATAAATAAATGAATCCATAAGAAATCTGAGTTGGATGAAGTGCAAAGCACTACAGAAGAAGCAGGAGAATGTTATAATTAGGGGCAGTCATAGGCTTGAGGTTAGGGAACAGGTTTGTGGTCAAAAGATTGCTGGTTTGATTCCCTGAACTGACAGGACACAACAGAAGTGCCCCTGAGCAAAGCGCCTAACCCCCAGCTGCTCCCTGGAATCTTCATTCAGGAATCAAAAGTTGATACTAAAATGCTTTATATAATCATATTCATTGTTTTTTTTAGATAAATATATTATATATTAACAGGTTCCAAACTTGGGATATAAGCATGTTTACCACTGTGTTACATCACCTTTCCTTAATCACACTGAATCATGTAGGACTGAAGGCACAAATTGATCTAATTTTGAAAGCTGATTTTTTGGCCATGCTTCTCTTGTACAAGTGTTCAGCTGTGCAACTGCACAAGTCCTTTATTGTTGTATTTTGCACATGTTTTCAGTGGGTCTGAACCGTAGGCCAGTTTGGCACCCACACTATCTGATTACACAGTCATGCTGTGCAGAATGTGGTTTGGCATTGTCATGTTGAAATAACCATTTACCTAAAAAAGACAATAACAATGTGTACTTTGTACTGCATACATATATACACTGCATACATCTCCAGTATATACTGTTTACTGCATGCTAGTAAGTACACAAAGCAAGCCAACGCACCTCAACACCAACAGAGAAAACTGGTGTGCTTTATAAAGCTCAAAGCTTTATGTGCAGCAGCATTTGACAAATTTCTCTCACTCTGCCTTTATTAGTGCATGGAAAAGCTGAACACAGGGGTTTTAAAAATATCCAGGCAGTTACATCACTGGTTACATCCTACTTAAATCTCTGCATTGTATTTTGGGTTGCAGTATATCATGGAGATGAGTGCAAGGCAGCAGTACATCATCTGGGTATTTTTGCCTTACTTGTGAAATTCATGTTGTTCACATACTGCACACTACTTACTATTTTTGAGCAAAGTCAATATGCACGCAGTCTGTTGTAGGCTATTTTGAATACAGCCATTGTATAAAAGGCAGCATATGTTTTCAAAATGTTTTCAGCATTAATGGCACCCTCACAGATTTCCACATTACTCACCAATACCCTCAAATTCTGGCTTTTAAACTTTATGTTGGTAAAAACTGGATGGTACTTTTTTCTTCTTTAGTCCAGAGAATACAAAGTCCAGTATTCTGCTGTGCGGTCTTAACTTACATTTGTGGATACAGCAACAAACAATGTTATGTAGCTTTTGCAAATGTAAATGGTCTACAAAGTTCAAAGTACACACCAGAGGAAACTCTCTCCCACTGAAACTTTTCTCAGCTGCTTGAAAGGCTTTGCTCAAATTCCAGACCTTTTTTCTTTGTTACAAGATGATGTAATCGGAAAGATTGGCACTCTCTAGCACAACACTACAACTCATAATCACTGTGGTGGTTGACCAATCAGAAAATGGGCAAGCTAACCACTTCGAGCACATTGGCCTCATCTGGAGGTGGGGCTTAAAGATACAGGAGCTCTTTTCTCCACCTTTTCTAACAATGTGGACCAGCATCCATAATTACTTTAACAGATCAGTATGTGGGTGGAATGTGGGGTGTGCAATGTACTTGACAAACATTTTGCTGTATTAAAAAAATATGTTTTATGAATAAAAGTGATGTCATCCTTTTACATACAACCAGCTTGCACCTAGATGCAAAATAACATATATATTAAACTAACAGACAAACTCAACAAATAAACAACAACAATAATTCACACGTTTGCCTCCCATGAGCCTCCATTGCAGCGCAGCCAGTGTCAGAACACCACATTATTTTAAACACTTTACATTATAATAATATGAATCAAGTCTTAGAAAAATACAGTATTAATAATGAAACAGTTGAGTACAGCAGTCAGGTTACTAAATCTCGACTCCCAAAACATAACATTGACATAACTATGCTCATAACAACTCATGACAGCATATGGCATGGTTATGTAGCAGGGCTTAAGTAATGTGTTACCAAACTCAGCAATTCTGCTGCACCTGATACAGTCATACCAGCCCCACACACACTACCATGTGTACAAAGTGCATACATTTAGACAGAACAGTTCATGGGATTGAGAGAATTATGTTTCACTGATTTGGATACATAAACATTTGGACAGGGTAATAAAACAAAATAGAGCTCAACAGTTCTGTTTGAAGCTAAGGTGACTTAGTTACCAATAAAGGTCACAACTTCATTTCTCCTTATAGAATGCATGGATGCTTTGTCATTGGTAATCCTCTTTTGCAGCAGTGTGAGTATATGACTGTGAACAGTGTGGTTATGATATTAACATTCATGAAAAGAGCACATTAAAGAATTCACAACGTTTTGAATAATCCTCAGATGCTCACACATCTGCTCAAGTTCTGAGTTTTTTCCTCTTTGCCATTGTCCTGATTTGGCTGAAAGCGATGTTTGGGCTGAACTCTGAAAGTGGAGCAAATTCATTCTGGTTTGTCTCTCAAAAGCCAATCAAACAGATACAGCTTGTACCAACAGTTGTTTCTGTTGATTCAGCAAGGCGCTGGGTTTCGGAGAGCCTTTGAATTTGCTTCTGTCTCCTTATCGTTTCCCAGCAGCCGTTTTGAACCCGCTGCTAACAAAAAGGCTTAGCGAGAAAGTCCTGAAATTATTCTGTATTGCAGCGGTGGTAGCATCAGATTGAAAGTTGACTGAAGTTTTTTCACACCAGAGTCCTATCTGTGACAGGTCTTTAGACCACTCCACTTGGTGAATACGTTCAGTCAAGCCCACAGAAATGCACGCACCCCGCCACACCCTTGCTATTACTGCTCATCAGAATGCTTTCTCATTCTCCACTTCATATACGAGAGGGAAAAAAAACTCTCTCTCTATTTCCTTTTTCCTTCTCTGACTATATCTCTCTCGTCCCTTTCAGCCTGACCAATCTGGATCTTGAAGCACTCTGTGTTCTCCCTCTATTTGGAAGCAAAGTGCTTTCATCGCAAACCAAAACAATGCACCAAAGCCTTCTCGTGCATCCAGAGCAAGGCATTCCACAAGTTCTTTGGTACACGCACATACAGCAGTGGAGCATCCTGTCCTCAGCTATGTCTCTCTGGCACTAGTTCTAAATCCATCATGGCCGGTCGGAGACACACAGAGTCGACACTCAGGCTTTCCATAACACACTTTGACCAGGGGACAGGACTTGTGCTGGCTTTCTGAGGACGTGCCAAACTGCCAGCAGATGGGATTGCATCTTTATAGGCTTTTTTGGCACCAAAAATGGAAACAGGTTTGAGTCTATGTACACTGGCTGTTCAAGACTATTGAACAGAATTTTGATCGATGGAGCCAGACATCAGTATCTTCATGATATAAGGAAATCAGTTAATGTTTTTGACATTTTAATCTTTTGTTTTATACCAGTCATTCACTGTAGCTTACCTTCAGGGGTGTAGTGGAAGTTAAATGTACTTGTTTAACAACTTTATTACAAAATCTTAAATGGCTTTTCCTCACCAATTTCTAGAGTTTGGCAATTGATTTTTTGAACTTACTCACTTACCAGGATGTCTCAAGCTAACGTTATGTTAGTTTTACTGAACACAGCTACAGATAAACCCCAGGCATATTACCTATTAAGGCTTATCATTTACTAACTACAATGCAAACTGGATGAATTATGGACCCAACGGTGGATCCTGGCCATTTAAGGGGTTCTTTCAGTCCAGCTGTAAACGTCAATTATTTTCTGCTTGAATAATAAACATACTGTTTATTGCTGAATAATAAGTCTTAGGATGTAATGGATTTGAGGGGTTAACTAAGCATTTGTAGAGTGTTTATGGCAGGTGTGTGTGTGCGTGTCTTTTGATTTTAGTTTGGATTGTGTTTAACCTTTCTTAGGTCTTTGCATAATTACTTGTGCTGTTTCAGTAAATGCCATCAGTGTTATTCTAAAATGTTGAAAATAGAAAATAAAATAAACCCGGTAAACTGTATGTGTGTCCAAATGTTTGACCAAACCGGGCGATAAATAGAACTATGGTTAAAGTGAGAAATACAAATATATCTAAAAGGAGGCTGGAGCATCTTGATCTTTGACGAGTCCTAAAGTGAGAAATACAAATATAGCTAAAAGNTGGAGCATCTTGATCTTTGACGAGTCCTAAAGTGAGAAATACAAATATAGCTAAAAGGAGGGTGGAGCATCTTGATCTTTGACGAGATTATGGCAGAGTATGGAAGAAAAGAGATTCTCTTTTCCAGACCCCATGTGTGCTCTAAGGGCATGTGTGCCCTCACTATTGTCTGATACTTGACTCATTTTCCACTTGACTGGAAGCATTTTTCCTCCATCACCTTAAAGTACTGTCTTTCTGCCATAATGTCCCCATCCACTGCAGCGAGGGAGAGGTCACGGCCGCCTGAGCTGCAGATATAATGGCCTTTGAGGAGTGTTAGTGTGAGAAAGCTTTGGACAAGACCACAAAGGAAAGAAGAAAAACAGCAAAGCAGGACAAATGGGTCAGTAACAACAAGAATTTGCTCCACAATCTCCCTGCTGTTGTCTCTGTCCACAGTACTCCCTCTAAGCCTGGAGGTTTTAGCACATGCAAAATTGTTTTTACCAAAAAAATTTGTGATGGTGAGTGGTAGAGGCTTTCTCTAACGTGTCAAGACCACCTAGTGTTGGAGCTACTAGATAAGTAAACAGAGACTTGCAAGACTGAAACCAGTCACAGACCAGCAGGAAGCAGTTGATACACCAATCATGATTCATGATTATTTTAGCATAATTGTTTCTAAAACAATGTAAACTAGTACAAATATGTTCCTTTCAAAATCCCTTTCAAAATCATTTAAGGTACACTATTGAGCCCTAAGATCTTTGAAGGTATGTTTACTTACTTATACAGAACTTTTTCTGACATACAACTTTTTTGTTATTTGTTGTACATAAAATGTATGATACATAATAAATAAACAATATTAGGTTTACGCTTCTATATTACTGTAGTAATCTATAAAGCTGCAGTACCACAATTTCAGCCCCCAGCCCTTCAGACCTTCCCTTTTAAGCTACCTGCACCTCAGCTCTCAAGAGTGCGAAAGTAAATAATGGATCTCCTACAAAATATTTTTAGATGAGAGAAAACATTTTTTAACAGAGAAACTATTTGTATTTACAGTCAATTCTTTTTTGTTCTTTCAGTACTAAAGTACTGGATTTTTGGCGCTGTGGGCTGCTGCTAACATGCACAGGTGTAAATCATTACTGATTGTTCACCCACTGGCTTGACTCCACCAAATGTCCTTTTATTTTATGAACACTTTGTCTGGATTCCAA
This sequence comes from Semaprochilodus insignis, assembly GCA_034552555.1. Lineage (NCBI taxonomy): Eukaryota > Metazoa > Chordata > Actinopteri > Characiformes > Prochilodontidae > Semaprochilodus > Semaprochilodus insignis. Next base: position 14,294,696 of record CM067476.1, on the reverse strand, counting down.
AAGTCTCCCTACTCCCTGTATAATGCACTACACTGGTTTTAAAATAATGACTGCAGCACCCAAATAATGCATAAGAAGTCTAACAAAGGGTCATTTGGGATTTTTTTGTCCAAATTTCATAAATCATATCCTGCACTATGTAGGGAGTAAGGGCATATTTGGGTGTTGTTTCTAAAAATGTTACACAGCGCCGCCCATGTCCCCTAACATATGGTAGCTACTAAGCCTCTTGACCCTTTTGTAACATATAATATGTAACATCAGACCTGAAAGTGTCTGAGAATGCAATGCTTGTTTTCAGACAGCATAGGAGGCACTGAACTCTTTTTCATATGTAATCATAAAGGCTGCAGCATCAATATAAGGGCTCATATGTGTGTGTGAGAGACAGTCTGCAGCTGTAAATTGAACAGCGAGTAACTAAATATTCACTGAGTCACAGATTCCATATAACTCAGTAACATCATCCGCTCAGCGTTTACAGCACTACAAACATGAAGCAGCTCTACAAATGAGTAAACAAACAGCTAAGCACTGCTACAAACTAACAACTCACTATAACCACAAGCTAAACTACATCTACATCTTTGAAAAAGAAGCTACCTCAAGTACACTGCTGACAAACATCATACAGGCTTTAACACCAGCTAAACAGTTACAACAGTAAAGGATACTCGCTTCAATCACATGAAAAAAACTGTGCACAACAAACTGAATAGACTCTGCTGCTGTTAGTTTCTCTAGAGACAGTTTTGGGGGAGCCTAAGCTAATAAGTTAAAATAATTTTTTAACCACTTGTCCAGGACCCTCCTTTAGTGTTGGAAAGTAGAAGGGTGTATTTCACAAAAAAAAGCTTCCCTGTGGCAAATAGGTTTTGGGCAGTAGAATGCTACATTACTTCTATTGAGTGCTAACTAAAGAGTACAAAGATCTAGCTTGTTTGCACTGAAGGTAATTTTATTTTTGTCCCTGTATATATATCAACATGTTCCTTCTGTGTACCAGCAAATCAGAGCAGAGCTTATGAAATTCCTATCAACCTCACCAAAAATAGGAAAACAGGTCATTTTGTGCTAGGGCCAGATCATAGGGTAGTAAATGGGTGTTACATGTCATCTGTGTAGAAATCAGAGAACAATTTAAAATGTTATATAAATGCTTCCTATGACACCTACTGACAACATACCATTTTACAGTGTAGGCTTTACACTCAAACTAGGTATAAAACTGTTAGTATAAAAGCATCAAGGTTTTTAAAGGTCTTACAGGCCTTGCATCTTTAGAGAGGTTTGCCATAGGATGTGTTGAATGATTATATATATATATATATGACAAAAGAAATAATCTAGTCAAAGTCTAGTCAAAAATATTATAATCTGTTATTTCACATTATGAGATTCTTTTAAATATTATTGTTCATCCAATTTTGAGTGAATTGCTTTGATCCCCTAGCACATCAACTGAATGAATGGGATGAGACATTTTCGCTATATAAAATAACATTTCAAGCATTTTCTGCAGTGCTAGAGTGTTTGATCTAATGTGGAAAAGAAATGCCCCACAGCTCATCATCCATTCTCCAGCAATAAGACTTACTCAGCAACAAAGGCAGAAAATAGACATGACCATGGTTTTAAAAACTCAAAAGTCTGTATTCAGCGCAGCAGGTGTGCATAATTAAAGCAATGTTGTGAGGCTCATTCAATTTCTGAATCATCTGTACAAAAATCAGAACCATTATTCACAGAGAATGTTGAATCACTGCTTTTTCTCAATTCAAAATATTACTTTATCATTGCAAAAATAAATAAATAAATAAAATGGCTAATTATCAGATGGTGTCCACAATCTCCTGGATTAGGCACCTGGATCTTCTGGATTCTTTAATGACCATAATTCATCATGGGAACTATGTGTGTAAACTAGCATTTTACATTTCAGAAAAACAAAGCATTATGACGCATACTGTGTATTGTGAAAATGTCTTGTATTGTGAAAAAACACTAGATGAACAATGCTTTGTTGGCACCTTCCTTTTAGTGAAATTAGCCACTTGAAGGTGAACAAAGCCTATACAGGCTGTCACAGAATAGCCATGATTCCTCTCACTCTCTCCCTCTCTCTCTCTCTCTCTCTCTGTTTGTGTGTGTGTGTGTCATTAGTTTTTTCTATTTTTTACTTTTTTGTACCACCCCAATGGGTCATTGATGGTACATTGCATGCAGCTTTATGCCGTTTACTGTAGTCATGTGGAAGGTGCACATCCCATAATGAATGTGTTCCAAAGATATCCTGAGAGATGAGTGGATATTTTCTAACACACAAGGATAACATTTTGATCTTATGTTGTGAAGAAATCGACGGTTTTATTTCCTTTGTTGGGTTGCCTCTAGTATTGAGCGACATACTGGCACCGCATAGTCTTTGGCTCCAGTCTGAATAGGTGGAGTGAAGCCGAGGAGCACCTCTGGGCATTTTCTTCTGAAATAGTGACAGCATGATATTGCTATTGCCTATATGTGTTTGTTTTGTGTGCTATGTACTTTTTGTTCTTTTCTTTGTCTGACATTGTTATTTCCTTCTTGTTATCGCAGGTGCTATGTGACAATTGTCAATGGAGCAAATAGAATCTTAGTTTTGCGGTCAATTCAGCGAACTGACTTTTGATGATTCGTTCATTCATATAAATTGATTGGCACTAAATAATTCACTCATTTGAATTTTTGGAGCGGGCACTGGGCACAAAATGGGGGTAATGGAGTTGTTGGAAACTTTCTGGTTCACTGGTGGTTTGACAAAAGCTTTGGAGCAGTTTGTTGGAATCCAGCCAAGTGTGATTTTCTTTAGTGGACTTACACACAAGTAGAGAGTTTGTAAAGCTGCATCATTTGTATCATTTGTATCAGTTGTATCAGTTGTATCAGTTGTATTAGTTGTGAGTCCCTTGAGTAATTTTTTCACTCTTATTCTAAGATGTGAGAAAATAAAAATAAAGGAAAATCTTCTATGGCTTTTGTGTCCAAAGTTTTGAGTAGTGATGTGAAAAATACATGAGAAAAAGCATTGCACTAAAATATGTGCATCATATCCACATGAAAATTTTTTGCGAAAAAGATCTTTGTGGGTGAAATTTCCATGATGGAGTAACCTATAGTAATTACTTGAGATAAAATATTGTTACATTAAAAGTTACTTGTTACATTAGAATGTCTTTTCTTTCTCCTGGAAATCTACCATTTTGAAGATATGAGGGTTTGTTCCTACAATCCAGTTTTGTCTTTCAGTTTACTTGCTTTTGGCAAAACTTGTGTTGATGTAATATGATTTATTTATGTGGAAATGATGTACACATTTGAAGTACGTAAAGAGCCAAAGTACGTCTCAGAGCCGTCCAGGTCTGGTGGGAATAAAGCTGGTGGAACAGTGAGATTTAGGCTGGTGGCTTTTTACATATAGCTCATTATGTCTGAAAGCATTCAAAAAACACAGCTGTGTTTCTACGAACACAGTCAGACCCTTGCCCCTTTAGATGTTCTCACAGCAGTAGCTAACCTGTGCACTCACTGCCACTTTTTACGTTCTTATGCTTTTATGCAGTCTACAGGGAAATGCATGTCTAGTCCATGTCTATTATAAAGCACCCTCTACATTTTTCTTCATAAAAATGTTACAAGGTGGATTTACTCTCTTTTCATAACATTTGCTCTCATCAGTCCATGATTCATATTATACCATTTTTCAAGATTTATAGACAGTTTTCTTGACAAAACTAAAGCTAATGTACAACCCCAATTCCAAAGTTGGGATGCTGTGAAAAATATGAATAAAGAAATAGTAAATGGAAATTAGATAGTAATAGTAAAATGGAAAAGTAAAAACAGTATGCAATGATTTGCAAATCTTATACACCCATATTTTGTTCACAGTAGAACATAGAACACATATCAGATGTGTGACATTTTACCATGAAATTTATTAACTTGTTTAGAATTTGATGGCAGCAACACATCTCAAAAAAGTTGGGACAGGGCCATGTCTACCTTTGTGTGGCATCTCCTCTTCTATTAACAAATGTCTGGGAATGTCTGGGAAGTGAGGAGACCAATTGCTGGACTTTTGGAAGAAGAATGTTGTCCCATTCTTATCTGATAAAGGATTCTAGCTGCTCAACAGTCCTGGGTCTTCTTTGCTGGATTTTTAATTTCATGATGTGTCAAATGTTTTCAGACAGGGCAGTTCAGCACCCAGACTCTTCTTCTGCGAAGCCATGCTGTTGTGATGGCTGCAGTAGGTGGTTTAGTATTGTCTTGCTGAAATATGCAAAGCCTATCCTGAAATAGATGTTGTCTGGATGGGAGCATATGTTGTTCTAAAACCTTTATATACTCTTCAGCCTTGATAATGCCTTTCTAGATGTGTAAGCTGCCCATGGCACTAATGCAACCCCACACCTTCAGAGACGCAGACTTTTGAACTCTGCACTGATTACAAGCTGAATGGATTCTCTTGAGGTCGCAAAACATGGTGTCTGTGGTTTCCAAAAAGAATTTCAAATTTTGATTTGATCTGCCTTGTCCATTACGTACAGAGTTTCATTCAGTTTCTCTGAATCTTTTGATGACATTATGTACTGTAGATAGAGGGGTTAAGTCTTTGTTTTCCGAAATTGTTCCACTATTTCTAGACACAGTTTAAATTTTTACACAATTTTTAAAGTTTTTCACTGATTGGTGAACCTCTGCCCAACTTTGCTTCTGAGAGACTCTGCCTCTCTAAAATGCTCTTTTTATACCAAGTCATGTGACTTCGTCGCAAATTGCTGCTCGGGCTGTCTCTTAATTAATATCACTTTTTTTCCCCTTGATTAAATGTTTTTGAGATGCATTGCTGCCATCAAGTTTTAATTGAGTTAAGCAAGTTCATAAACTGGTAAAATGTCTCACTTTCAACATCTGATATGTGTTCTATGTTCTGTTATTAATAAAATATGGGTCTATGAGATTTGTAAATCATTGGATTTTGTTTACATTTACATTTTATAAAGTATCCCAATTTTTGTATGTCATTAAAATGCAACTTGAAAAACCTTTGACTATAAATAAACTTATTTATATTGTATTAGTAGCATATATCAGAGTGCTTTACATTGAGTAAACATTTCATGAAAGATGCATCAATATAAACTGTCCAGAATAACAAAATATAAAAAAAATACAGTAGGTTATTTAGAGAGGACAGTAGGTAAAATGCATCTATAAACAGAAAGTAGTTATTTATAAATCTACTTTGACCAGCATTTGAACAAAAACAGTACAAAGGCAAGACGTGTACTGTTTTGTCTTATCAACTTTTTTTCTGATGCCTGCAGCATATTCCAAAAAGAATGATTTAGGGCTAGGAACATTGTGGAAATCTTTAACAGGTAATAAAAGGAGTATCCTTGAAAGGGCAAGCCGTTCATAAGCAAGGATGGTTCGGGGCTTGACACTTTGCTGACAATGCATCAGCAAAAATAACAACGGTTAAGTGTTCAACAAGCTTCTGCTAGGAACTAAAGTATTCAGGGAATCCGAAACGGCACTGCATAATACATGCTTTCATGATGGCTATATAAACACATGGGCCCAGGAATACCATAAAAAAACATTGTCACTAAACAACATCTGTGGAAGTGGAAGTCATCAATCAGTAATATCTCTGGGGTCAAGCTCATCTGGATGCTCCGCTGCACAGTGGAAATGTGTATTATTGTCTAAGGAGTTACAATTTCAGATTGTTTATAGAAAAAATGGACATTGCGTACTCCTGCCAAAAAAAAAGAAAAGGACTATACATTTTTTACCAGCATGAGTTTAAAAGAGTCTGTCATGGCATGGAGGGTGTATTAGTGAAAGTAGTATGCTTCTTTTCACTGACATCCATGCTTATTTCAGCATGGAACGCTCTTATGGAAACGTTATGCAGCATGCATAGTCAGAGAGTGGGGTGCTACACTTAAGCTCGAAATACAACAACAGAGGCCCTATACGGCTGCAGAGCTGAAGACTTGCATAACAGAAGAATAAAAAAAAAAGAATTTTGAAACAGAATCAGTCTGTGTTTTAAAAACTTTTATCATGTGTTCTTTCTGTTTTAAGCATTTACATACTAAACTAAAAGTTTTTTGTAATTCGTATTAAAACCTTAATTAATGTAGGTTAAAGTTAACAACAACTTTTTTTGTTCTTTTAGTTATTTAACAAAGTTACTGCTGCAGAAACAAGGTTATGTTACAGCAGTGACATTATGTTGCAATACATTTTAGCATATACCTGAGCCTGTGGCACAGATCACACATCACAGCATGGCCTTACAGGTTTATGATTACAATACATCCATGAACATATATCACTGGTATAATGGTCTGTATATGCAGGTATACAGCCTACAGCAGGGGTTCGAAATACCCCATACTATGCATGTTTTAGTCCTTTCCCTCATCTAGCAGACCTGATTCTACTCATTACCCAGTTGACAAACTGCTCATGGTCTGCGTCAGGTGTGTTGAGGAAACACCAAAATGACTTGAAATGGGTTTATTTGTATTGTAAGCAAGAAAATATATTGTGATTTTTTTTTTTAAATGTCATAGTATAATTTTAAGCAGTCAGCTACATTTGCTTATGCTAACATTAGCAGAGCAGTTTAATAACTGAGAGAGTTTAATAACTGAAGATAGTTTACAACATTGTTATCTGGTGGTCAGTGGTTTAAAGGAACACAAAACAAAGCACAGTCTGCCACCAAACTTTGCATGTAAACTATTCATTAAAAATGTATACTTGTGTTTTTGAGAAAAAGAACAGTATCACTGAACATGCTATTTATGGTTCATGGAGAATGAATCTTTATCAATGTGATTGCAAAGAAAAAGAGTGAAGAAAGAGAGGCTCTGCACACATGGAAATTATCCCAAGCACACCATCTCAAAAAAAAAAAATGAAGATGTCTTTGTCATGGCTTGAATATGCATGACTCCTTCTGAAACTGGCTCACTGGTCATCACTGACCACTGATGATATTAATCATCTTGTCTCTTCACATGGATGGAAGGCCATACAACCAGTATTTTAAAAGGAAAGAGTACAAAGTTACAGACGGGCGAAGACAGTCTCCCTATTAAACCCAATCAAGCATACGTTTCACCTTTACAGATGAACCTGAATCAGGACACCACAAAACAGGCATCAAATGAAAGAGGCTGTAATAAAGGAAAAGTATTCCAAATTAAATTATCCAGATTATCCAAATTTAATCCAAACAAGTTTAAACAACTACACTACAAACAAATAAATGTATTTGTCCCAACTCTAATGCTAAAACTGGAGGAGTAAACACAAATAAAGACATTTTTCTTGCGTGGAAAAATATTTCCCAGATATTAAAGCTGACATTCTGTGATTTAGTCTCATTAAATCTTTTGATCTGGAATACACATTTTAACCAAATATGACCAATATATAATCAAAATAATATTTTTTTCATTTATCTCATGAATTCCAACCCAGATTTTATGTATATGTGTATCTGCTGTGTGTTCACAGTATGTGGATGAAAGCATGTTTTTTGGGGTGGAAGTCCTGACAAAGTTGCGCTATACACACCTATCTAGACACCACTGAAAGCAATATATGACATCTTTATAAAGCATATCTTTATTACATATATCTTTATTATAATTTTACACTCTTTGGGGATTCAGTGTTACTGAGTTTGCAGCTAAAAAAGACACTCTGACACCCCTTAACTGTTGAGTAGAAAATATGGCTTGTTCATGCCCTTGCTATTCCTGCATGTTTGAAATGGTGTTAAAAGTCATCCCTTAATAGGCCTAGGAGAAAGCAGATATTACAGACTGATGCTGCTAATGCATTCACATGAACAAAAATGAAATTAACACTTTTAACTCTAAATGGTGTTCTCGTAAGTGTTTTAAAGTCTGTCACTTTCTACAAAGAAGCATTCAGCACCACAGCATAGGCCAAACATTTTAAATAAATTCCAAATCAATGGAACACAGATTTATATTTAAAACAGAAGAGAAACGTATGGAAACAGCATAGAAATAAAGGTTATATTTCATTTTGTACTTAAGAAACATGGGCCCATATTCAACAAGCCTAACAGAGTAATATAGCTGATCTATGAGTAAAAAAAATGTCCCAGGTTGCTTTTTTTTGTATTTCTAATGTTGGACCTTTAACAGTTCTCTTTTTCTTCAGTGCAAGATTGTAAGTGTTCAGCTCACAGTGGAAATACCAGTGTATGAGGATCCAGTGTGTGATTTATAATCAACAACAAACACCTCCTGTGTGGTTTAGAGAACTAGTGGCAGAGTGTGAATTCTGTGCCCTTTTGATTTGCTTTGTGGAGAGAACTCAGTGTTCCTGTGTGCAGTTCACACTCTGCCCGACGCAATACTGCAATTATGTTCGAGACACTGGAGTGAAATCTTCTATGAAGCCTCAAGTGCTTTTACCCAAGAGCACTGGCTTTTTCTGCTTACACCACTCTCCATGAAAACAGAAGGATTTGAGGTTAATGCACAATTGTGCTTTAGTTGTCTACACAACAAGGCTTTGCATCAGTATTGTTCAATGACACTGATGCTTAAGGTTGCCAGGCTACTGTGTAAATGTGATTTCTTGCGGAACTATTCCCTTAATAGCCATATCAGGTTGGCAGTTCTTTGATAATCAGTCAATAAACCAGTATAACATGTCATCATGTAAAATTGGAACAATTAGCAGTGCTGGAACATGGTGACTGGGCCCTTGCATGAACATCCACAAGTGCACAGCACAATAGGGACCGCTGTAATCAACTCAACATGGCTAGTTTTGACATAGAGGGGGAGCAGGGATTTGGAATTGGAAGACAGCTTGGCTAGAAATGAACAGATTGGCAGGGTGTGTGAGACTGGCTGGGAAGGACTGGGCACAGCGGCTAATTAGTGCCGAGCCTGTCCGGCCTGGTGGAATTCTGATCCATCTCTTTCTTCACTCACTATGAATGTGCAATTTGATTTTTTGAGAGGCACAACGAAATCAACACTACTTTTCTCTCTTACTTTCTCTGGAATGAGTTTTTTCCCTTCACTCTGTGAAGGTCTCCTGCTACTAATTGGGCTTCACTTCGACCTCCAAGCAGAGGACAGGGATTCGCAGATTGAACCCCCAAACGCCCGACCAATTCTGCGCACGCACATTCACTTTAACAGCTCGATTGGAACAGTCACTTTGCAGATGGATCTTTGTTTTTTTTTTTTTTTTTCTTTTTCTGCCTCACACTAAGCTCAGAGCCAGAATCAAAGAATGCTCAGCTTCACAGTTTTAGCTTTATCAAACAGAGGCATAGAGAAGACATTAGTTAAATCTGACTAAACACTGACATTCACACCACTAATAACACCAGTTAGATCTTTGGAAGAAACACTAGGCCTAGATTATGCGACGCATATAACACTATTGTGATTAAGTCTGCTGTATGACTAAATGCTGTTGCATTTCAGTTCAGCTCCATATATACAGTACCAGCATTATAAGAATGTTTTATTAACAATTTAGAGCTGTGAAGTGTTGCTGTGATGAATCTTTAATGAGATAACTCTGCATGCTGTGGGCCAAAAGTCCTGCGTAGAAACACTTAACACATCAAAGACGCTCTCGCTGGGTCAGACGGCTCATGTGGGTTAAACACACAAAGCTGGCTGTACCTGAATTATTTACCATTTATTTTATGAGAGTATGAGAAATAACATAATCACTAGTTATCAGTTGTTATATATTATAACAGTAAGTAGCTGTGTTACATCCTTTATTGTAAACTCTACATGGAGATTAGTGAAAACATAGTGTATAGTCTTCCCTACACTGGACACATCCTACACATAATAACTACACTAATAACCATCAATGTTATGCGTATATTTACCTCTCTTTTGCATATATTATTACATGTTGCCGAATACTAGACTGTATGAGTTAAACGATAATGCTTATGTAATTCCATGAAAAATAAAACTAGTTTTTGCTTGCATTTTATTTTCCTTCTGTAGTTTGACTCTCAATACTATTATTATTAAGGCAAAACCTTCCCTACACAGACTTGGATCCATCTCATTTTGAGTGGGTGAGACACAAACTTTGTGAGGAATGACTTTAACAAAGCCAGACTAAATAAATGATGAGATGATCATAATGGACCTTTTTTACCTTGTTAGTTCATGTCCTTGGTCACATTAAGCACAATTCTGCTGGGTCATACAATTCAGAAGAACGACAAAATTTTTGTTTCTCTGTGATCAGAATTGTAGTGATTGCTGCCCACCGTTAAACATGTCTGATGATTGGTTGTATCACTGTGTGCCAACAGCATATACTAACCAATCATCTTAGCCAACCTTTTCACCAACCTGACCCATCACCAGCAAGAACACTCATCATCACCTCTGCTCATGGAAGTACCCAGTCCATCTCTTGCGCAAATGCTGGGTGATTACACTCACACAGATTTATTTAACCTTATCCAGAAGTCTTTTTCTCTTGCTTTGAAATTGTAAGGAAAGCGAGAGCAATGCGGATGCTAACATGATAGCCTTCTAAACAGCGTTTCAGCTTGTTTGCATCTTTAAAAGTAAAAAATATAACATTCAGTAGTTCTTATTTTTGGCATACTAAAGTAATTTAATACGTACAGTAAAACGTGTTTAGAAATAATAAGTTAAATCTTAAAAACAAAAAAAAATATATGAACAGCAATCTTAAAATGACAAATATAAGATCTATATATTAGATATAGAATCATTTTACTTATGAAACTAGAAAGAAGATACTAGCAAGCATTAGATGGATTATTCATGAGATTGCATAAGCATGAACATTTCTGTATGTATCTCTGTATCATTTTACATACAACAATACTTCTACTGCAATGGTTCCCATCGCTGATCCTGAAGAACACCCTGCCCAGCATTTTAGTGCATTCTCTGCTCCCAACACACCTGATCCAAGTAATCTCCTAATAGACAGGCTTTTGAGGGTCCTTTAGGACCAGATTTGGGAATGTCTGTTCTAGTGCACACAAATATGCAGAAATGCATGTAATCATGGGGTAAACATGGGCTTAACTGCATTCCGTTCATGATAATCAGTGTTAACTGTAGACTATAGTCAGCATGCTGTCATAAAAATTTATGCAGAGTAGGATGCCAGTGTATGCATAGTACAAGCAGTTGCAGCATGGGCAAACATGTCAGCAACAAAGTGCAGCCATTTTTTTAACTCTTACAAACGACAAAGCTACAGCATGCTATTTTTACGTTACTGACTACATTACAGTGACTGATAATAGGAGGTGCTAAAAGCATGTAAACACTGAGCAGACCGCTGAGATAAATAAATCAAAGTAAACGAGTTGTCCACTTTGGGAGACCACAATGTATTGGTGGTAATAGTGGGTAACGTGTATGATTATTTAATCATTACATTGTTTTTTTTTTTTATTTGTTAATGATACAATACTTTGTAAATGCCAGATACCACTGCCTCTTCAAAGATCAAACTTTTTAAGTATTATTTATCTGATGGAGCCAGTTTTAGTGTTCTTATTGTTATTGCAGGCAATAACTGGATTCTAACCAAATGCTTAGTTTAGCAGATGACTAAACAGTAGGCATCCAGTCAGAGTACAATGTAGACAGTGTACACTCCCACATGTGACAGCAAGAGTGGTCTTGAGCATACCCACAAGAGACAAACTTGTGGCAACATTAGCGACTGCTAGTGTGAACATATGGTAAGGCTTACACCTTTAGATGCAATGCTTATTAGTTCAGTTATCAGTCTTTAAGGCTTATTATCCAGTAACTACTCCTAATCCCAATATCCAGGATGCCATCCAGTGATGGCTTTTGAGTTCCCTGCTGTAACATACGGTGCCACATCTATGAAAGTGTTTGTCAGTTTCTGACAAACAAATGAATGTCTTGAAGAACACAAAAAATGTTCAATGCATGGAGGTCTCCAATAAGCTGGCCTCAGCACTATTACAATAAACAACAGGCTGCTGTAGGGCTTATGACCAAACTCACTCTTTTTGGGAAATGTTCACACAAGACTGAAATTGTTTTGCAAAAACAATTTGAGAAGTAATAAACAGTAATTTGACTCCTTGGGCAAAAACATCCCACTTGAAAAGAGCATAATTTATATCTGTTGTGCTGGAGAATAGGTCATGATGAGCAGATGCATTTACAATTATGGCATTTAGCTGACGCTCTTATCCAGAGTGACTTACAAGGTCATTCATATTACAGGTAGGCCAACATAGTGTTAGGAGTCTTGCCCAAGGACTCTTATTGGTGTAGCACAGCATAGTTACCCAGACCCGGGAATCAAACCCCCATCTCCCACATGGGGCGGTAGCTCCCTGGAGGTTAGTGGTGTTATCCACTGAGCCACACCAACCACAGATGCAGTTACAGAGTGTCTCTGTTAGTGACTCAGACACTTGTTAAATGAGATAAAATGTCTGGATTATGAAATTTGCTATGGGGACTCTAAAATTGTACTATTCTTATTTTGTAGAAATGGCATCAACAGGCTCTCAATGTTGATGTAATGCACTTAGGATTACTAAATTAGTTTATGCTCACTTCTGAGCTTTTGTGATGGCTATATCTTTTGGATACATTATAACTATGGTTATTCAAACACTGGCACTTTGAACACCAGACTCAAAGACCCATGCACATACACATGCATAATAGAAAAAATAGTGGGTTCTTTGACATTTTAGCCTCCTAGATGTAACACTTTGCTATGAATGGATTTCATACATACCATATTTCATGTAATAGCTATCAGGTAGCATTTAGAGGAATTAAGTACTTCAGATGTCTGGTTCCTATGACAGTTTCTGATTTAACAAGATTCTCTAGAAGAGCACATTGTATGTCAAACCACTATGAATGGCATTGTTTAGATCATATTTTAATTATGCCGACAGCCTGAAAAATGAGATTTTGGTTTTTTTTTTCTAATCTAGTAACTAATATAGTATTAACCCGGATTCACTCTACTTAAGTACTCATGGGCTAAATCATCAACATGGTCTAACTCCTGGGCTAAATCATCAACAAATGCTGTTGACTTGTGCAAACGTTCTGACACTTTTATATGTGCTTATCCTGCTTCATGAAGGAAGTGCGAACATCCCATCATCCTGTAGTTGCTGTTGTGTACTGAGGTTTCAGTAAAGAAAGTATATTACCCATATAGTAAAAACTCTTACCAAATTACAAGTATTGTTGATTTTTTAAATCAAAGTAAGTTAACACATGTACTATTGAGATCACACTTTTGCACATGATAATGCACAACATCAAATTTGACCAGTGCGAAAGTAACAACACTTTTTAAACTTTTTTTTAAATAACTCAGCAAATAAGTGCACTAACGTTTGCTGAAAAAATCTATATTTTTTATTTAGCAAAATCAACACAACATGCAATTTGGGCTGTTCAGGGACTGTACTTATGCTACTATAGTTTTTTACATTTGGACTCTTTTCTCTTTTAAGTTCATTTCAGCATTGATATTCTTGTAGAAACTATGCCAAATGTGATATCATCAAACAATATATATCAATCAATGGCAGGTCCTAGTATGGTTCTTTTTCCTATGACAGAATACAGTTGAGATAAAACAGCCCACACTAGAGATTCTAGAAGTGATAGATAGAGAGAAAGTGGGCAAAGAGATAATACAGAGTGATTAAAAGGCAAGGAGTAAGTGGACACGTATGTGAGAGAATAGAATGGAAAATAGAGTGAGCTGTGCAAAGCTTTGGATTGGCTTTCCATCCGCACCACGCTAAAACCAAGCTAAACCCTTCAGAAGCCCCACAGGCTAGCCCACCATCCAGACAAGATTACACAGTTCCAAAGCAAGAACAGCTTCTGGGAGCTCTTAAATCCATTTGAGGAGCAGACTGGCCTGGTGAGGAATAAGGGATCTGTAGCATGTATCAGAATGGAGTGTGTGTGTGTGTGTGTGTGTGTGTGTCAGTCATCAACCAGCCAGTGCTTACCTTGTTGAGAGGGAGTTCCCTAACATCTTCTGTAAATGCAAGTGATTACAAGTATTCTGATCAAACAAAACACTGTACAAGTCAGAGACCTCTCATAATGAATTTAATTTCTAGTCAAATTAGTCTTTATATATACTTGGCAAGTTGGCAAAGAGGGGTTCACAAAATATTGTTAACCCAAAAAAGGATAGCAAACCCCTGATAGTATTTCCCAGGAGGGGTTTAAAGGAGTTGTGTGACCAACAATAACAATAATCTGAGATCTCATCCAAAAATGATAATCACTTCCCCTTTAAAGTTTTCTTTATTTTATGGATACAAAAGCACAAAGGACATTTGCAACAGGCTCCCTTTCAATTGAGTTCAGTTTATTTAAAAAGAAGTACATGTAAAAACAGCCTAAATCTTTAAAGCAGGAGGATGTCTGTGTGTGAATGGTGAACATCCAGCCACTGCTGTGTTTCTCAGGAGACATAATAGCAATCTGAAAGATACAGGGGAAAGTACGGTAATATCCGGAGATCCAATATGACTAACAGTGAAAGAAAGTAAGAGCGTCCAATAAACACTCTTTTTTTTTAAAGAAACTCCTCTCTTGTACTTTCACACACTAGCTAGTTATGAACTTATTAATGCACTATATAGGTGAATAAATACAGACTGCTGCACAAGTTATCCTCACAGTAACAGGACCCTCAAAGAGCAACCAATGACTAGATATTATTTGAGTGGTGGATTGTTCAGAGCACAGCAGTGACACTGACATGGTAGTGTGTATGGTGCTGGCATGAGTGTACCAGGTATAAAGATGTTTAAGCTCCTAGATCTACCAGTATTTTTATTTATTTATTTATTTTTTTAATAACAGGAAGGTATTACTGCTTGTGCATTTAAAATAAAGTAAGCAGCCTTAAATCTCCTCAGAGACCCTCTGAGGTAACAGTTCTATATGATAATTCTGATGTCCCTATTAGACCCTAAATCTATTTGAGAAGTTGAGACTGGCCTGGAGAGGAATGAGGAAGCTGCAGTGTAGAAGAAAAAGTAAGAGTATGTGAGTGTGTTCTGCCAGTGCTACTGTTAAACAGCCGAATCCTTGCTGGAATAAGGTATAGGTAAAAGACTGAACACCTCCCAACCAAATTATATCATTTGTTGCTTTCTAGTTAAGGCTCTACAAGGGAGGTACATATTGTACCATTTTGCTTCTGACTCCCAATGTGTAGGAGCAGTGTATGCGG
Source organism: Semaprochilodus insignis (assembly GCA_034552555.1). NCBI lineage: Eukaryota > Metazoa > Chordata > Actinopteri > Characiformes > Prochilodontidae > Semaprochilodus > Semaprochilodus insignis. The sequence goes on along the minus strand of CM067476.1, from coordinate 14,279,324 downwards.
AGCAGTGAGTGTGGCGCACCATGGACAGCTCCTTGGCAGTGGTAACTTGTAAATAGTTCAGGTTATAGTTTGGAGATGAAAACAAGTTGTTGCTTGTGTCATTCTGTACTGTGCTGTGGGACTGTTTAGTGGTGTGGAGGTGCAACGTTGGTGTATACCATCAGGGAGAGTTGTACGGCTATTTGATGACCTGCCTTCTATCCTGCCTTCTACCACCACAGAACAGATTTAGTTTTATCCCCCAACCCTCCATATGTTGAATTCAGCAAATAAACAATTATTGTACAATAAACATTACTGTGTTCTTCTCAATTAGAAAATCAACAAAACATATCATTTGACTGGGGTGCCCAAACCTTTACACACAACTGTAAGAAACATGACTGTATGAACTGCTCAGAAAAATGACTAAGCCATCAAACTTTACTTAAAGATATGAGTATCGACCTGAGTACAGAATAAACATCACTAGATTCTAGTCACCTTTACAAAACATCAAAATAAATGCAGCTATAGGCTCCTAGAGTGAGTACAGCAGGTATAAAGACACATAAAGACACATGTGCACTATGCACTCTGGTGTGCATCTGCAAGGCTGCTGTAGAACTAATATGATGCATTAGCTCAGGCCACAAAACTGTGCAGCGCTGTGTGTCAAGAGGAGCCACATCGATACATGATTTATAGTCTAATTATGGGCAGCGAATGGAGCCTTGCAGATGACACAATTTGAGACCCTGTTGGTCAAATAAACACACGTTAGTATCACTCACACAGCCGCAGGATTACACAAACACACGCAGACACAAACAAAGTGAGGTCACGACAAGGACAGGTGGCCGCGAAAATAGATTAAAATAGATCAAAAACCAATGAGATAGCATCACTATTTAACTCAACAAAATAGATAACTCTCACTTTGGAGCTCTGGCACTTTATTTTAGACTAAAAAGATCCAAACAAGAAGAATAAAATGCAACATACTTCACTTTAAATGCTGATATATGCTGGATGTACTAAGGGGTCTGTTGCAGTACAAGAACCCCAGCACTTAAAGAAGTTACTCAATGTTGTTTAAACTTGACTGTTGTCATTTTTTTAGTAGCAACACACTGACTGATGTACTACAGTGCATACATTAGGTACATCTGTCAACAACAACATGAGGAAAAAAAATATTTCAGGATATACTACTGTTTAAATGATCACCCAACAGACTGATATCTAAGTGGTGGTTTGCTTGTGTGATTGTGATGGACAGCCCAAGCCTACCTAATGATAAAAAGAGCCAAGTGTATTGGAAGGGTTTGTTTAGTGTTGTCTGTGCTTGGAAAGCTTTAGCTGGAAGTTAGACACCTGCTGGGTGACTGAAGATGGATAGAAGATTCTGCCAGAGGGATAGTGGCTATGGTCCAGTTGGTGCAATTGCTTTCTGTGTACTTATACACTACCTGGTCAGCTAGTGCACTCTAACTACAACACTGGTACTTACAACTGGTACTTAGTACAGATTGGCAAAGTTATTACTCTTATTTTAGCACACTTATTAAATGTAATTATGCAACTACAGAATTGTTTGCCTAGTAATTACACATTTAGAGGGTTACATGACAACATGAAAACATGACAAAAATATAGGACGGCAAACGCAATAATAACTTGTAATCAAGCTCAAATTATAATTGTAACCCCAGGTATAATTTCAGTAAATTAAAATCAAGATAAAAACACAGTGTTACAAAGTTCCTAATTTACATGTTGTAAAAAATGTGAATAAAAAAGTTCATGCTGAAATACATTAGAAGATACTCTTTGTTTGAAACGTTTTCGGTGCTTAAAAACAATGCAATCCTTGTACGTTTTCAGTCAAGCCCGAGTTTGGGCCTTAGTTATGTTTCTATTGGCTGGTTTAGCTGTTAATTTCTTCTGTACTTCTGATTTGGTAGGGGGGCGGGAATTAGAGCGGATGAGCCGCAGAGGAAAAAACGGAGGAGAGACGAGGGATGAGGGAAGGGAAACAGCAGATTCGGACGGGTTTTGTTGACTTCACTTTGGAAAAAGTTGATTTAGGTCCACACAGACCTAGCGTATCAGTGAGTAAACCCAGTGAGAGACTGGGTGTCGTGTTTAGCCGTTACAATCCGTAATAACTTTGTTTGTTGACTTTAAAGAGCTCTCAATGCGTTAGCAGCGCTAGCTAGCCTTAGCAGCAGTAGCACAACAGGTTAATGGCTACTGTTTCAAACTAGCTGCTGAGTGTGGTGACACGTGCTTAGGGAACCGACCAACGGCTCAGTTAGCGCCACGAGCTACCAGGAGATAGCTCGTGGTTCCACTGAGTGCATGGAGGGAGCACCACTGCCCCGGCAGACCCCCAGGCGACCCAGGAAAGCTTGGAGGGGTCCTCTGGCTCCGTGGGAGTCCAGAATCTTCGTTCTTCGCACCTTAAGTCAAGGGCCGTCAGAGAGGCGCCGCCCATTTCTCTTCTCCTCCTTCTTTTCATGACTCTGTATAGAGTACACTGCGAGTACTCTGAAACATTTAAATCCAGCTGTCAGGCCTGCAACGGAGGACTTATTTCTTTTATTTTCCAGCCGGCTTTTGTACATGTTTTTCTGAGTTCAAAAGTTATTGTGCAAGTGCAATACCCACCTCAGTACTGTTCTGGAACTGTCTTGCTTTAAGCAGTGTTTAAGTGCAGTTACGTGTGTTTAAGTGTTTTTACAGCCCAGTATTAAGAGTTAAGCAAATTTGCCTAGTACAGTACATGTCTGTTCTCGGATTACTACAGAGTGTATTGTTACCTGAGTAATATCCTCACTAGAGGTGAGAGGCGTTTTGTTTGCAACAAAATACTGTTTTTTCTTCTCCTTGCTATTTTCTAATTTCATATTCTACCTTTTCAAATAATCTATTTTGGTTATGGGGGAAAAAGGGCTAAGGCAAAGCTACTCATTTCCTCTTCCACAATTTTTGTAATAAATATAATTTATTTAATTCTTCAGTCTCGTAATTTCTGGGAACATTTCACAAACACATGTGGTAACGACTGCACAGTGTCTTTAGGTAAAACAGCAGTTAAACATATTTACTGGGAAAATTTTGTTTAAAAGAACTTGGGGCCCTGTCCTACTGGTATTGGGGTTACATAATTAACATCTCAACATAGACAAATACAATTTTATATACATCTGAAAACAGGGGTAACACTTTCATTTACAGCCCCCAAGTTCTAGATATTTACCATGAAATGTGACTCCAAAGGCCTAGATAATTATTTCAGGTAAATGATAGCATGTTCTGAGACAGCTCAGTTAAATTACACTGAAATGACAGTTTTTAGACATAACTGCTCTACAAAGATGGTGTGCAATTACTTTGGGGACACCATGCCAACATTTTGGTAGCTTCATACACACATTTTGGTGTGTTTTTCAACACAAACACATAAACACAATTAAAAAGGGTGGCAAATGGATGTAAATAAGTACAAAACAATTATACAAATAAAAAGAGTTAAAGAAATGTGCTAGCCCAATAACACACACACAGGGCTACTTAAAAACAAGACACAGGTGCTATCAATGTTTGAGATGGCAGGTGAAGGGAAGAAGGAGACATGGTGAGTTTTAAAAAAGGTTTTCTTGCAAAAATTAAGGTAAAACATGAATCAATATCAAAAATAAAACATAGATGAAGGTTTCTCATGCAATACATAAAAAAATTCAGCCTTCCAAATGTACGATTTAGCTAGCACTGCAATACAGCAGCATTCTAACCTATTTTTTCATGGGGCAACGAGACAATGGAGCAGACGAGAGAGGTGGATGCAAATGTGAAGTCTGTGGAGTCCAGGTTAACGTTGCAAAGCGTGTACACAGAGACAGTGTCTGCAGCAGGGTACATGATTGAACAGGATGTAATAGCATGCTAATAGCACACAATACTACCATGAGCACAAATAACAGCTGCAATTCGATTTGGCATGGACTGGACAAGTTTCTGAATGTAGGCGACATCAATGTTTAGTCACTTCTGCATCAAATAAGTTCAGCATGCCTACCCTGGCACAATTCTGACAAGAATTTCCTGTGGACTGTGATTTTTTTCCACTTCTGGTAGACCCTTATGACCGTACGCTTGCATGTAATGCAAATTCAGCTATTTCCAACACACTATGGCATGTGGCGCGCCCTTTTTTGCCAATCATTAACATCTGCTTTGAGACCCATTTTCCATACACTGAACGAGGCATTCACTGCACTGTACCACCTCTTCTCAATCTATAAAAAGCAAAGGCAGAAACAGACAGGGGAACAAGCATGACAGGACATGACAGACAATGGTTGGAAAGGGGCACCTGTCTGGGGGTCTTCTTTTCCCCTAATTCCTCATACTACTACTGCTGTGCTTATTTATTAAACTATAACAACTGTACAGCAAAAATACATGCTTCGTATGTTGCATGTAGACTTTACATGTAATACACCACAGATAAAACACTTTGTTCATCTAATGTGTGCTAGTTTTAGTTGGTTATGAGTGGAAAACACCAGGGGACTCATCAAACAGAGTGTAATTAATCAAATTGCACATTAATTGCTTGCATCAAACATGACTGCTAAATGAATATTTGGTCAAGCACTCAGCCTATTATTTGTGGATGATGCCAGTCGTAATTCAATGCCCACAGCAAGGAAGAGAATGAAAAAAAATGAAACATGAAAAATAAATAAATAAATAAATAAAAATAAATAATTAATCAATCAATAAACCAATAACAGAGAAAGGCTTATTGGCCAGACATGACAATGACAATTAATTGTGTGCTTTTGCACTTTGGCATATGGAGATGCCAGGAATAGTTAAGTACAGGTGTAGGTGGTACATTTAAAAGAGAAGAGAACAGCAAAACGTTGCTTTACTTATTTATTTATTTATTTGTTTGTTTGTTTGTTTTCCCAGAAAGCTAAATCCCAGAGTAACAGATTGAGGACAAGTGGAAAGGGAAGCTAGAGTGCTGTGTGTATGTGTGTTTGGGTCTGGGGGTGCAGTGCTGCATGTAGTGTGACACAAGGTCATTTCAGATTACTGATAACATTTAGCTAACCGAGCTGAAGCCCAGGCTGCAGATCACACACGCACACACACACACACACACACACACACACACACACACACACACACACACTTCTTGTGCTCTGTGCTATTTGCACTCATATAATACAGCAGGAACCCAGAGGTACTGAGTTCTAGAACCTTTTTCCATCTTAAGTAAATAAAAGTAGCATCAAAGCTTTTATTAGTTCATCACCAATTTATGGCAGCAGCTACCACCATGGCAACATTTCCAGAGCCACATTCCACCATTGGTTGTACAAGAAACTTACAGACCTTACAGAAAAACACATGAATTTCACTGTCATGTTTTCCCCTCTGATTATTCGTTCCCATAATATCTGACCTTGCCATGTGCTTCTGTTTTGGTTGTTGCTTCTCCTCCTCATCAGTTACCAGCCATGTGTAGTTCTCAGTGTGCTTTTATAACACTCCTGTTTGCAGTCCTGCTCTGTTGTACATTGTGGATGTTGCACATAGTTGTAATGTGAATGTTCCTGTAGCTGGGAATGCTGTTCCTGTTCTGTGTTTTGGGAACACAGTGTTAAGGGTGTTCTTAGGTGCGATGTAAAGGGTGTCCTTTGGCAGGATGTTAAGGGTGTCTTAAGGTACAATGTTAAGGGTGTTTTTAGGCATGATGGTAAGGGTGTTCTTAGGCACAATGTTCAGGGTGTCCTTAAACACAATGTTAAGAGTGTCCTTAGGCATGATGTTAAGGGTGTTCTTAGACCTTCCTCATAATAAAATTTTTGTTATTATTAATTATAATAAATTATAACAGACATAAACAAGTATTACACAAAGAAAGGTAGTTCCTTTACCGCAACCAGGGCAGTTGAATGAAGCGAAGAACATTTGGTCTCTGTGGTCACTTTTGTGGTGGTGGTGACCTTCTTAACTTTTTGTCTAATAATAATGAATGTAACAGTGCTACATAACGACAATATGAATTATGGTGATGTTTAGCATACTGTAGTTACTTTGTAAGTCCATCAAAATACTTTGTCAGGCCATCAGTCTAAACAAAACTGGGTTCTTACTTTAGTACCCACAGTGGTCCATGCTAGCACCATTATAGTTAAAGATTATTTGATTAACAGCAAAGATTTTTCATGACATAGTGCAGTAATACAGTTTAGTTGAGATGGTCATAGGTGTGCATATATTGTGTACTCTGCAGTGGCTTTGTACACGGCTCAGTCAATCAGGTTTTAGGACTGGAGCTGTTTTGTGTTCTGTACAGGGCCGCAATGTTACTTGGTGTTGTTATGTTGAAATAAACATGGGTGTCCCTAAAAAGATGTCATCTAGAAGGGAGCATATGTTACTCCAAAATGTGTTCAGCATTTATGGTATGATAGTGCAAGCACCATAAATGATGTGCAAGCACCCACAAAGAACCCCCATACCATGACACTGGGCCCCCATAAAATGCCGGCTTTTAAGTTTTATCCCGGCAATAATCAGAATGGGACTTAAATTCTTTTGACCAGAAAACAGTATCCCCATAAACTCAATCTCAGTCTCGCAGTTTGACTAGTCTGATTACAATACACATGTTTGCTTGCATTTGTGTTTGCAGTGACAAAAAATGTTTATTGACGCAGTTTATTCATAGTATTCTCAAGCCTTACCCATTACACACAGAGAAGTTAAATGTTATGTATAAATACTTAGACTATAAATATTCATAAGATTATCTTTTCTCTATAGCTTTTTAAAACAATTTTTGTCATTCTGTTTTTGAATTCTCTACATGACCTTTAAAGTCATAACAAATTATATAACTAAATTCTGCAAATATTAGGGAAAACATCCAAAATGACTTATACACTACAACTTAACTGTACTCAGTTAAAAACCTGGTAACACCTGTGAATGTATGTACCATTTTACTTTCACTGATTTTTGAGATAAGGGCCAAGACGTGTGTTAAAAATAAAAAATTAATGATAAAAACATCACAACGTCAAACTGACCAAAAGAAATTATGTTTATATTTTTATAAATATCAAATAAAACAAATAAGGGTTAAGTAAGACATCACATAATACATATTTTTAAATAATACTTTATTTAAATTTTCCATAAAAACTATCAAAGATGCGCCCTCACTTTTCATGAAGATTTTCTATAATCCTTAATAAATCAGGCAATTTCATGGTGCCCTTTTCTACTTAATACTCTTGATGGATGCAACAGTAGGACATTTGGTCTGGTAAATTGTCAATTTCATGATAATTCAAACAAACACTGTTGATATCACTGCAGTCACAGCTTTAATGTATGAATATAATTTTAAGGAATAAATGCTGCCATTTATTTCAGGTTATAGCTGCAACAAAATGACTTCATCGTACAGGGATGGTTAAGATGGAAACACATTTCAGTTGGTCAACTCAGGCCTAGTTACAGGAACAGCCCCTCTGAAGTAATTTAAGCTTAAGTGCCTTTTGCTCATGGCCACACTAGTGGTGGTGCTCTCAGATGGGATTTGACCTCAGAGGGTGCTCCTACTCACTGTTCACTATCTCACCCCTACACCTTATTATGTGAATAAAAGAGAAAAGTTGTGTCTTAGAAAAATTAAAGGGAAATTAAACTTTACTGAGACTTGCTGACATATGAGCCGGTTGACTCCTTTTCTCAGATTTACCAGTGAGCCATTGGAAGGAGGAACCTCCATACAATACAGTTACAATTACATCTTTTAAAAAAAAAATATCAGAACAAATAAATTAGAATAAGGTCTGTAAGAAGTAAAAACAGAGAAATGTTTCCACAACCACACACACACACACTTAATTACACACGCATAAGTACACAAATACTCTACGCTCTCTCTCTTATTATTGCTGCCACGGCAACCTGGTTTAATACATGGTGAACCATACAGAAGTTGTCATGGTAGAAAAGTGAAAGAAGATCTGGTGAGAGAGAGGAAAAAAGAAAAAGAAAGACACAGAGACAGACAAGTTTGAGCAAGGTCCATGCTAAACATGTTATAAATGATGGCCAGTGTGGCTGTATTAAACATGCAGGTTGTTGACAGAGTCACTGCAGATAGACACCTCCTTCAGTCCAGATAGACTGATCTGTCAACAACCACTTTAAGCCGTCTTAAGCTCAGACTAACCTTTGACTGTTTTTACCACATAGAAAGTGCCTCTGTGAGACTGCAGTTAAACATAAGCTCAAATTCTTTACTACTTATTTAGATTTAGTGGAACAAAAATGAATTTTTCACATTTGGCATCAAGGCCTTACACAGATAAAGACAGCAAGAACCAGCAAGACCAAGACACAGGAAGACAAAATGATGACAGGATGGAGTTACAGAAAACGTACAGGTGACTTTGATAGACACATTATTCCAGAACAATACAAACAAAATGCTTAATTAACACATGAATTCCTGATAAATTCAGACACTGAGCAAGAAAAATCTTTACAGAAATCTAACATGAAATCACTTCTTTGCCTTTCCAAGGCAACACCTCTAAAATATCCCACCTGTGAACCAGCTGATCAACATGGCCTTCAGGTGTTTGGACTTACCGAGCTTAACCGTAAACTGATCAATCAGGCATAAGCACTATAAAAATAATTTTTAATTAATTTGTATTAATCAATACAAACTTATTCGTCAGTTCACTTTAACCTCATCACAGACAGTATTTGTTTCTAGTCTGTAGTCCAATCAAGCACATTTAACCAATCAAACTCGCGTGCAAAACAGTCAAATCCATAAATACCCCATGGGAAAATTGTGGTTGTAATAGATCAAACCTCAGTGAAGGTGGCGGCCATTCAAAGGTCGGCATCAATGCTGTTTATTTCAAAATCTCAACTCTCTAGTTCATCTCAGCGATGATGAGCTAAGAGAAAAGATATAGGCTGCCCCAGGGGTCAAATAACTACTACAGGGGTTAACTACTCGGTTTGGTCCAAGGCGAACTGGCAAGAAAACCCCCTGAAATGTTGCCCTCAGTCCCACTGTGCAGCTACTCAAAGCCCTCCTGTTCTATGCCACATGTGGATTTCTGCAGACAGTGGGTGATGCATGTGGTCTTAGCAATGTTGCTGTCTCCATGTTCCTGTATTCTGCAACCACAGAGTTACTGCACCATGCACGCACCTACATTGTATTTTTCAACAGGCTGGGATTTACAACAAAGCTAAATCGGTTTCAGATTTACACCTGATCACTGTGGTGTTGCTGTGTGTGTTGTGTTACACAACATTGCAGTGCGTCTTAGTTTAATATGTGGCTTGCTTTAATTTTCTGTATGCGCACACGTCGGTTTATGTAATATCGATTTTAATTTATTTCTGTAGTCATATGAATGTTTATGAGTATTTCACAAGGTCTAAGGACATCCTACTACCAGTCGGATTTCACAATCTGTGTAATGATATTGATTTTAACACATTTCTAGGATTTTCAGGGGTAAAAAATACAGAATATTTGACTGAGATAAATCAATGTTTTAAGGTTCAATTGAGCATGCTGTTTGGTAGGAGGAGTCAATAAAGGCGTTCTTTGAGTTTGATCGTTAAGTTACGACTTGCAAAGCTCTTTGGGAAACACTCACTGAACTGGCTCACTCTTCTCAAATCCTGCATTAGGTGGTTCATTATTCGCTAAGACATTATTTGCTTTTGGAAAACTTACCCCTGATGAACCACTTCACCATGCTGTTCCTACATTTGTAAATGCATGAATGTATTAAAATGGTGATCAGTGTGCAGTACTGTCATCCGTGCAGTGTTTGGTTCTGAAAAATCAGAAAAGCAGAAATGTTACATTTGTTTTAGGCTGTGCACAGCAGTATGTAACTTGTTCGAAGAGAGTCATATCATATGAGCCCTGTTTGTGTCATAACTTGTGTGTGTGTCATTAAACTTTATCTTTGAGATTGCAGAAATAAATATCTACCATTTGCTTTTTATGTTTCAAAACAGGAATCTTCTAGAAGGACATACATACAAAGGATTTATTATATTTTATGTATAACAATATTATATATAAATATTATTATATATTGTAATACATATATAATATACATATATAATATTTCAGAAACATGGTTTGATTTGGTCTTGGAGGTGGTGCAAGTTGCTATGCTTGGGTTTTATTTTTGTAACAAGATCAAAAAAAATCTATTAAGTAATACTCCAATACAAGGACTTGAATTGAGTGCAATGATATATCTACTTCTATAGAGCTACAATACCTGGAAATAAGGAAAATATTGTATTGCCATAAATAATTTGATGCATAAAATAAAAATGTATAAAGATGTATAAAAAAACAGAAGTGAATGCTTTGTGCAGGTACCAGTACAGTAATGTAGAAAAGATTAAAGGCCAAGCAAAAATAAACTAAAAAATAAACAAAAAAATATATTAAATATCACTTTTGAAAGATTCCAAATACATTTTGGGAAATAAGACAAACGAGAACACAAATGATTAATAACTCTTTAGCATTGTGGTCCATGTAGTTACTGAATAACAAACCTTTCATAACATTCAGAACTTGTGAGCAGTCTCAGGACCTAAGCTTTTGTGAGGGCATAATGCTACACAATGTGCAACTGCAGATAGCCAATGAGCTAACACACTAAAGGTTGTCAGATCGCTGTGCTGTTCACACAGCACACATTTCTTTCTTGGGACTCTTGAAGTCGTGGTGGTTTGCACACTACATGATTGATCAGCGTCAGACTGTCACACATTACAAGATCTTTCACCAAGAGGAATCTCTGATAAGTCTGTCTGTTCTCTAAACTACAGATTTGTGGCAAAAACACATGCAGGAAGTGTCACAGGGGATGACATGATACCATGCATGAGATTTTTTTTCTTCCAAGAATGGATGCCAGTTGGAAGTGGACCATCCAAGTTGTTTGTGCGTTTATTTGCAGCAACAAAAAAAAACCAAACAAACAAGGCGGAAAAAGAAATTACGGGTAAGAATAAGGTTGATGAACTCCTCCCCTGGTTTCCACTCACTCCGGGTCTTGACATCTCAGTGGTCGTAGCTTGTTGCCACACTCACTGCCAGTCACAACACTTTTCTCACTCCAGGATTTGAAGTTAATGATAGGAAACACTACTGTGTAGTGTGAACTTGGCATAACCTGTCTAAAATAGCAAAATCACACGACTGAATATGTATCATGAAGTCTCTCTTTCATGTTTATTTATCGACAGGCAAAATTATTGTGTTTAGACAAATTAATTCTACCTCCATATACTGTCAGCTTGTACATTCTGCATATTTTGCACATCTATTCACATGTTCATGTTCATAACTTATGTATTTATATTTATATTGCAACTGTTGCAGTACTTTACTCCTATTCTCCCAGAGTGTGCTGTCCATATGTAAATATCTTAACAATCTATATTGTATATTACTGCTCTTTTTATTGTTTATTGTTTATTCTTGGAAAGTGACGCATTCAATTGCATTGTATGCAAGTACAATGACAATAAAAGGATTCTATTCTATTCTATTCTATTCTATTCTATTCTATTCTATTCTATGAAATTAAATTAGCAGTCATTGATTTCAAAGTAATTGCACTTGCAAAAATTAGTTGGCATTGCAAATGTGCATGGACCTTTAAACCTTTCTCTTTTAGTAGTAGTGTCAAGTTGTGCGTTAATATAATAATAATTTCCAGAGATATGGTGAAGCCAGCTTTCACATTGTGGCTGCAGACATGCAATATTTTATTCAATAAGCAACTTAGTATTTGTAATGTCCTTTATTCCCTTGCACATTCCCTGTACAAAGCAATTATCTTTATTCATTCTTTTACTTCTCTTCAAGTGAATTATTACTACAATAACTTTACTCTATGCACATAAAAATGTTCAGTACCCTTTTCAATATTGACATTTTGCAAGAGCCCTATATCAGTGATCAGTTTCTAACCACAGAGCTGCTCTTGATGGGATATTTCTGCCTGGTGAGCCACTCTCAGCGTAACAGCGACAGTGATGTATGTAAAAACCCACCAACACTGGTGTACCTAATGCACTTGCACCAGCACCACACTCAATACCATGTCAGTGTCAGTGCTATGCTGACAATGGACCACCGCCCTAATAATAATATCTGGACAATGATCCTGTGATCCAATGATGAACGAAGTAAAGGGGGCCGACAAGCTGTGCAGTAATAAATAAGCAACCAATTGTAAGTTAATTTTAATGGTCCGGTGAAACATCTATGTGCATGAGCTGAGCAGTGAAGGCTGTGGCATATTATACCACTGTTCGGAGATACTAATCTTGACAATGACATTAATTTAAATAGATTTCAGGGCAGAAAAGGAACACAGTGACATTTAGCTCTCACATTCAGGATGAAGATCTCACAGAGCTAATTAGGATTTAACAGGAGGTCAGTAATATAAGGCAAATGTCAACAAACATCACACATACATTAACTGTGCAAGTCTTTGTAGATAAAAGAAACAGCTTAAAAGCATTAAAAACATGGAATTAGCATCTGTGAATGCCAGTCTATTAGGAAAGCTCTGACTGGATTAGTGAGCATTTTGCTGGTTTGTCCTTCCAATAGAGAAACCTAGTCTACTTATCTTAGACTATTTTAACTCTTAACATCATTTACAAGATGATGCATTTTAGTGTACATCACTCAACTGAATACTGTGAATGAATCAAAAGCTAGTAGGACTAAGGTAGATAACACACCACCAACAATAACTACTTAACACTAATAATGATAAGTGGATTCCTTACCTAACATGTATTTATCATCTACACTGCTGGAGCCTATCCCAACATTTATTCATTCACTGGGTAGAAGGCAGAAAACATCATGGACAGGTTACCAGTACATCATAGGGCAGACACGCAGTCATGTGGAAAACATGCAAACTTCACACAAAAAGTCACCCGGCCAGAGAATTGACCCCATGCCCTTCCTTCTGTAAGGTGACAGCACCACCCTCCTTGTCTAACATGTATACTGAAATATGAAGACATGAAATGTCTTTTGAGTTCTTTGCAACCATTGTTTAATTAAATAACTTGCTGCTACATGTGGTCAAAAACACAAATTAAAATTACTTATATATATAAGCGTATACGCTTTTAACTATGAAGTTGTTTGTTGCATTGTTGTTAAACAAATTTAAACTGTGCAGTTGCCTGGTTAAATATCCCAAATATAAATGCCTTCAGCCGATCCTGTTACAATAAATATCGACCTCACAAAACTTTGAACAGTCTCTCAACACGAAACCAATTATAAAGACAAAAATGACCAACTCACTTTAAGACCACCTTTTAAATGAATACCTAATTAATATCTAATTAATATTCAGCCATAGATAGAAAGTAGAAAGTAATTCATATTCAGCCATAGATAGAGAAACCTTCTTCTTTCTTTTCTTTTGCAACTATTTTTATCAGTTAAAACAACACAACTGTTTTACCGGGTAAAATGTTTGCGCAAATGTTGAAACAGTAATTAAAGACAATGCAGAGGTGAATGGCATGTTTTTTGGGGATGTAAGTGAAAGATCTACTACTGTCATCACATCTTCACCAGTATACTGTTGATTATGCATTTGAAACCGGACCTTTTTTAAGGCTGTGCATGTGACATTAATATGTAAAGATGTATGACAAAAAAACAGTAACTTTTCCTTTTCCTATTCCTTTCTTTTTCTTTCATTTGTAACACACAAAACTAGTGAGCCCAGTTAATGAGAATTCAGTACAATCACTTTTGTGTGATTTACTTATCTTACGTATCTTAGAAGTTACTTAATACAGCTGCATGGACCAATTGCATGTTTTAAGTACACCATTTCTGCAGTGTATTAATGCCCACTATTTCAGAAGAAATGTTAGATAACCAGGTGTCGAAAGCTTTTGGAGTTCTTTAACAGTGTCACTGAATGCTCACATACGCACATCTCTGTTAGCCAGTACAGCTTTGCCAGTGCAGTTCTCATCTATCAGATGTAATATGAATCAACCCATTTTGCAGTTGAGGTCATTGTGAGTGAGTTTTCTGCCCACTCTCTGCCTCCATATGTTCAGCAGCACAGTGTGTGTTTAGAGAATGGGGTTGGCTGCCCGCCTCCCACAACACCAACATCATCCACACCAACTACAAAGATATAGGCTTAGCGATCAGAACAGCATCTCCACATTTTGTCAACCTCTAGTAACTTCTTACTGCCAGTATTTTGAGAGGCTGAAGATGGAGATTTGAGTCAGCAACTCGGACTGTAGTTGTTACTCAACTTGGGCTTGAGTCTTAAGGTTTGCTTTACACTGTTAAACTTTCAAGAAACTATTTGCTTGTTTGCTTACCCTACCTACAAAAATATGTTCTGAACAACTTCATTTAATGAACTATTTAATTTGTAATTAATGTATTAATGTATACATACTGTTTTTAATATACTGGTGTTGGTGCAGTTTACATATTTGTATTTTTTGTACATTTTTCCAGCCGTCACTGCCATTCATTTTTCTATATATCAGACTTTCACCTATCAATTCAGTCTTCAGTGTACATTAAGTTTTGAAAATGAATGTTTAATTAGCCATTACGGTTATCACCTAAAATCAGGTAAAGCTAAATCACAATGTAAATCATGATGTAAATGATGTAAATCACAAGAAATAACAGTGTAGCAATAAAGAATAAAAAGTGGCACAGTTGTTAATGTTGTCTAGTTAATCTAGGTTACTGAAACATTGTTTTTCAGAAACTCTAAAAACATGCCTTTCATGTTTGAGTAAGTCTTTTTTAACTGCCCAATAAAAATCTTCTGTTTTATTTTCTTGTGAAGTGAGCCTTTTGGAATTGTGTTATTTAACATGATCATGTGATGTATTATTGTCTTTTTGATTAGAAAGAAAAAGAAATAGCTAGAGCAAAACAAACTGTGTTAAGATTGCTGATTATAATGTGGGAAATAAAAAAAAACTTTTTTCCACCTTTATGTGATTTTGCTTTTCAGATATTAGTATGATTAAGCACAGCATTGAGGTTTGAAAATATTACACTATGGGTATTATAATTTACATTATTATCTTGACAAATGTAGTCAAAATACTCTTTTTTCATTTTCACATTGGCATGTATTAGTCAACATGAAGTAATACATTAACAATGTTTGCTAAGTAATGCTAAGTAAACATGATGTTGTTACATCTACTTTACAATGGTTAGTCACTGTTAGTCAAAACTTGGGGTAAATGTTTGAAGGAAAGAGAAAAACTAGCAACAGCTAGCATTAGACTTAGTTGTCAGTTTTAGAAAATTACAGACTACATGGCTTTAAAATTCACTAAAACCTAGCTATTTTAGCTATTTCAGTAGCTAGCAAACTTACTACAGAATAAATATGTGTTTCAAGTTGTTTGCTGTATACCGCTTCAATTTTGTCCTTCAGACTGAAGGTTTTTCTGCAATGAAAGTCTTGTTATTTCGAGCCGCACTGAACCTGACAGTGCAGCTAATAGCAAGAATGAAATTCTCTACTAGATTCACAAATTAACTCTGAGACCCAAGACTTGAAACTTGACTTGGACTCGCCAGTCAGAGACTCAAGATTAGAAGCAACCTTTGAATATCTCTGGCTAATACACTCTAACTCTTTAATGTTGCTAATGTTAAATCCAATACACTGCTGTGCTGATAGTGATCTACTACCCATAGTATCTGGCCAACACTGGTCCTGTGGTTAAAGACTGATTTAGTATATATAGTAAATAGTAAATTCAAACATACATAAAGCTTTGACATCATTTTAGAAAAAGAATATACACTGTAGGTTAAGTATAATATCTGTAAATCTGCTGCCATTTCAATACACACACAATTATGTATATTCTATACTGGCTTCATTACAAGGAATCCAAAACTTACAGTTCATTTACAAGTGGTCTCAAGACCAATTAATAGCTCCCTTAACAGATGGCCAGAGTTAAGTCCACTGTGAGTGGAGATCCACATCAACATCTCTGGTAGTCCATGTAAACAATGTTGCTGCTAACAGTTTTAGACAAATATGTGAGAGACAGACCTTCAGCTTTATATTTCATATTTTCATATACTGAAACTTTTTAACCCATTTGTACAACTGTCAAGTTCTCTTGAACAGATCAAAGTAGACCAAGTACCCAGTCAGTTCCACAAACTCTGCAAAATATGTACAGAAATCAAGAGAACAACCAGTAATGAGGGGCTGAAAATAAAAGGAAAGAAAAGAAAGAGAAAAGACAAAAAGAAAGAAAAGAAAGAAACTGTAGAAATGAATTGTTTGGGGAAAAAAATCTAATTTATATAGTTTCTTTCTTACCCTGTATGTAACCAGCCAAGGCATATTTGTCATCTAAACACTATTTCTCTTTGCTGACACAAGCATTTGATTGCACACAGAGCTTGTATAATCACCATAGAAAAGCGTTACTAATAGAAAAAGACACTCCTGCTCTAAGGTCACCATTACCAATGCAAAGTGTTGACTGCAGGGATATAAAGCCTGCCAGCATTGGGTCTTCGGATATCTTTGGGATGAGTTGAGTTTGTGGCACAAAACTAATAATCCAATATCAGTAGCTGGCCTCACTAACGCTCTTGTGATTTTAATACAATCAAATCATCACAACAATGTTCCAACAATTAGTATTTGCAGAAGAGCACAGGCTGTTATTGCAGCGAAGGGGCACTCAAATAAATCAAGACTTTCAGTTGTTGGTTTTAATGTATTTTCTCTTGTTAATGTTACTTAACAAATGCATGTAACTCATTTCCCATGGTCTCTTTGGACATAGTAAAATAAAAATAAAATGACTGTTCTTGAAATAGCATACTATGTACCGTATACTGTACCAGTACATACTGTGTATTGTATGTGACTCTTCACAGTAGTATACTGTACAGTATTCATTATAAGACAAAACCTGTTTGCGGAACTACAGGCAAGAGGCTCAACTAGACTGCCACCATCAAGAACTGAGCCAAACAGACCGATCTTAGCAACCACTGCTGGCTGCATTACAGGTCTTTAGCAATACATGCAGATACAATTTGGTGAACACATGGGCCTACTGAGTTTTGAAACAAAAAAAAACCGTAAAATTTAATCTTTGGATTTGTCTGTTATAATAAGCATGTCTGGCTTCCAAATACAATGTTTTTCTACATTCAGTCAGTCATTTTATTTTTAATACATTCATAGTTGGCGATATGAATGAAATGGATAATTAAGAGCCAATGCTATGTTAAGAGGCAACGTTTGGTGGAGACCAACTTTAGTAAAATAGCAGGGAAAGTTTATTGGGCTTCAGAGTGTGCATCAAGTGAAATTTAATTTCTATCATTTCATGTATGTATTCATATAATCCACTTAATTCAAACTGTAGAAAAGAAAGTAAGTAAGAAAACTCAAATTGACTTGCTCATGTGGTTTCTAACCCTGTATGGCATAATGTTATGTTAATAAATGGACAGAGGAGTGACCAAATTCAAATTACCACTTTAAAATGGCTACTACAGTTTTCAACTGTATTCTTTTGCCCATTTTCAGAACTCTAGTGCAAAGCTGTCTTTGGAAAATTTGTCTTTGCTGATCGACTACATTTGGGGTAAGGAGGACACTGTGGAAATTAGATTTTTCACCAAACTATTGCTTTAACTATTCATGCTTAAAAGACATTCCCGAATGTAAGGGAAGAACTGGCAGTTGTAACTTTGTGTGAGCAGCGTGGCAGAGTGGCGAGGTGAAAGGAAGGATGACTCAATGTCTATCTGTGATTACTGCTCTGTTAAATAAATAAACACAGACATGTAGCCTGAGGATTCATATCCACACACACACACACACACACACAGAGACACAGAGAGAGAGAGAGAGAGAGAGAGAGAGAGAGAGAGAGAGAGAGAAGTCTGCCTGTGTCCCTGTCCTTTTACAAAGACAGAGCATATCACAGAAGCTAAGACAATCTAGATATATGCACCAGTGTGGCTCTATCCACCTCTTTGTGGAAAACATAAACAGAATGACTTATTGAATGCTACTTTTTCCTTGTTACTGAACCTCAGGTTCTTGTCTGTGTAGAAAAACTATGCAAAAACGTTCCTCATTTTTGCAATCGGATGTTGCACCAAGTCTCTGCTTGTGCATGCTGAATTCTTTACAAGCTGAAAGTTTCTTTCTACTGGCATTTATTACATCTCACCTGTTGTGTGTGTGTGTGTGCATCAGTGGGTATCTAGCGACCATGACACCAACCCTGTGCAACTGCACTGCAGTGGAATATCTATGATACATAATGCATTTGATAGAATTGTTTGCTAGGGAAAATCTTAAGTAGATATCTCAAGAAGATATTGAAATAACCAATGAGCTTTGCTCTGAAAAATGCTAATATTAGCAAAATATAGATAACATTCAAACAATAAGTAGTGATTTTATGTATGTTTGTTTCACTGTTTATAAATCACTCCATGCAGAAGCCTAGTATTTGTACTTCCTCATATGTTTCTGGAAACAGCAACACACTAATGGCCACCAAGGATACCATAGCAATGGCCTAGAAACATCATTTGGTAAATCAGTCTGTTATGTCAGAAAGCAAAATTGTGATCTCTGTAACCATCTCTTATCAACTACTTTTGGAAAGCAACAAAGGCTTTTTTACCGTGTGTTTTTGTGTTTTTACAAGCACACTTATATAAAGGCAATATAAATGGCTTTGAATAATATGCCTGGTAATCTTAAATTTTGCACAGTCCTGTACATATACGTACATAACTACATATAACTATATGGGTTAACAATAATAAGATGTATGTAAGGGGAAAGTGGTCATTTTGCTGCCTAACTATGCCTAGTCCAGGTGTAGGGAAGGGCGCGAGACTCAGACTAATATGGGGTAAAATGTAACATGGATGCTTCATGCGGTTAAACAGGATCAAGTAAAACATAATCTGATCTGTCTTCTAGTATCGCTGTCGTCTGTGACCTCTGACAGCAATCAGACAGAGATTTCTCAAGGTTAACCCTGAAGGCCACAAAAATATCATAAAATACCATTTTTACATCATACATGTTTTTTGATTACTGATTTGTGTGTATAGGGAGAATTCCAGAATTCACACCTGTATTTTTATTCACCCTCATGGAGGTAGTAACACAGCACTGATTTGAAGCTTATGAGTACAGCTGCCAAATAACAGGGTTAGTTATGAGGTAGTGTTACAACGATGGAAGAAGTCCATGTTTCCCTATATAAATTCAAAAGGTTAATCAAAAGCATGTTAGGTGTCTCTGTGCATAAAATACATTTTATTGTCCTGATATGTACTGTACTGCTTTGGTCAAAAATAAGTTTGCCAGTGTTTGACACAACCTTTTTTCACTGATCATATATGTTATAAAATGGTTGGAAGGCTTGTCTGGTTCAAACACACAGAACTGTTCTGAATTTATTGCATTTTGCATCAATTTCATTGTTTACGTATTTATTTATTATCTGAAATGTTTCTGAACTTGCTTTTTGAAAATGCTTTTGAAGGTGCTTTTTGCATTGTGTGAAATATAAATGATCTGATGCTAAATTGAGTAACAGAAATGGGTTTAGTCTTGAGTTTATTTTCAACCCTAATCAAACACTTGATCTAATTAGTCAAGGCCTCCAGGAGCATCTTAATATTAGAACCTAAACTCTCCAAAGCTGTAGATAATAAACATTGCATTCTTCTTTTCTGATGCTTTTCCAGGCTTTTACGACCGATTCTTTCAATTATTGTTGGTTTTAGGTCATTTCTCCCTTCAGTTTCCTATGCAGAAATTGAAGTGCATGCTTGGTTAAGCTCTGGTGATTTACTTTGTCGGTCTAAACCCTTAGCAGCTCAAACCAAGAGTAGACATTTAGAGCTATTAAGAGTTGGAACAATCTAACATGGCACACCTGGGCAACAAACAAGAAATCCCTGTCAGTCACATGTTCCAACATTTTTGCTCACTTTAGAAATTGTTCACTTTAGAAATTGTTCACTTTAGAAAGAGTTCCAAGTTGTTTAAGATATCTAGATGTACACATCAGAAAATAAAAGCTGAATTTTTGATCCATCATCTGATATTCATCTTTTGATCTCAAACCCCAGTGTCTTCACTGTAGAGGAAAACAAAGCTGTTTAGAATGCCAACGTTGCCTGCTCGTGGATCTGACCTTTGTGGTAAAAGAAAAAAAATGAACTGCACTTTTCAACACTTTTCACTTTGAATTTTTTGACAACAGAGATATTTCTCTCTTCCCTTGCTGTTCTTTTGCCTCTAGATCCATTTCCTTGGCTGTAAAACACGGCGGCCATATCTGCTTCTTCATCTCCGGATTTGGAGATGAGTCGTAACCTGTGTGTGAAATCTGGGCTTGAGAGGCAAATCCAAACGGCTGAGTGGTACAGTGATAAGACAGCAAATCAGACACGGGGAGATGGAGCGAGGGCGAGTGAAGCTGAGGGGATTTAGACTTTATCAGAGGAGCTGCATGATGAAAACCCAAACAAACTCATTAAGTGGAGAAGTGGTGGCCCCAAGCGGCTTCATTTGAAGTGGGCTTTTGGTATGGACATCTGAGAGGTGCCATTTTCTAACCATTCAGTGATGCATTTTTTGCCTTAGATTTCTATAGTTTAATATGACATTTAGTATTAAAAGATTTGACAAAAAATCTAATGTACACAGCACCACTTCTACTTCTACTTGCTTCTATTCCTAGAGTTTAGTTTCAACCTGCTTCTATTATGTTTCCCAATGTACATACAAGCACTAATGCAACTGACCCAGCCAATCAAGAAAGTAACTAGCTGAAGCAGGTGTTGAAGATTGCAGCTGGGAGATTGTGTGGAATTCAACAGAAAAGTAGATGTCCGGACGGGGGTTCACATCAATATGTAAGAGCAGGATGACATGCTGAGACTTTTGCAAAATAGTATGTATATAATGATAATATTGTATATTTATAATAAGTAGTGACTGCACATTGTAAAGCTGTGTGACTTTATCATGTGACACCAAATAGCCAACCTAACTACAATAGCCTCCATGAAGTGTGACAGTACCATAATCACTTCTACTTAAACGTTCCATTTCAAAGATGGAGGCGCGCACAGACGTAGCGGCTCGAAGCTCTTCATTACAGTGCTTTTCTTTTGTGTTTTTGTGTATTTGTTTGTTCGTTAACATCACATTTAGTACCACAAATGCTACCTACAGCTGGCAGGATCTTCTGAGTTTCGGATTACCGTATAACTGAGCCGTTACCAGTGAATTTCTGCACGCACACAGTATACCGGAGGAGATCCGTGGTTTGTTGTGGACGAGACACAGGAAGCAAAAGCACGGCTGCCGGTCTGGCTTAGCAGCTAGGCTAAAGAAACAACCACACAAGTCAGCACTACCCAGTGTTTTCCTCACCAACGCCAGACCCATCACCAACAAACTGGACAAACTGAATCTGCTGATTTCCACGAACAGTTTCATTGAAGACTGCTAAATTTTGGTTATTACGGAGACGTGGCTGCACTCACTCATCCCGCATGTAGCCATTGAGCTAACAGGCCCCACAGTAAATCGAAGGGAGGAGGGTTATGCTTTTACGTCCATGGTGTACTAATGCCATAATCATTGATAGACACTGTTCTTCTTATTTGGAGTACCTGACAGTTAAATGCAGGCCTTTTTATCTTCCACAGGAGTTTACCGTTGTCATGGTAACCGCTGTTTACATTCCACTGGACACTAACGCTAGCGTAGCGCTAGGCTACCTGCTCAGTGCTATTACTTCACAACAGAACAGCTATCCTGAAGCAGCTCACATAATAGCTGGCGACTGTAATCATGCTGATTTGAAGACTGTTCTCCCCAAATTCCAACAACACATAAAATGTGCTACCAGGGAGAGAAATACATTAGACAAGGTCTATTCAAACATTATCGCTAGTTGTTATAAAACAACATTATTACCGCACCTGGGCCAATCAGATCACTGCTCTATATTTTTAACCCCTGCATACACCCACCCCTCAAAAAAAATCTCAACCCATCACAAAGACTATCAAGACATGGCCTGAAGGAGCTTCCTCACAGCTGCAGGACTGCTTCGAAAGGACCAACTGGGATGTCTTTTAGGATCAGCACCTGGAGGAATACACATCAGCTGTAGTCTACTACATCAGAAACTGTGTGGACAATGTTACAGTGGACAAAAACATCAGGGTGTACCAAAAGCCCTGGATGACAAAGGAGGTCCGAATTGTCCTCAATGAGCGGAACGCCGCCTTCAGGTCTGGTGACAGAGCCCTCTACAGCGCAGCTACAACCAACCTGAAGAGAGGCATCAAGGAGGCTAAGACCACCTACAAGAGGAAAATTGAGGATCACTTCAGCAACAACAACCCACGGCAGGTGTGGCAGGGCATTCAGCACCTCACCAACCACAAGACCAGAAGCTGCACAACAGTCTAAGGTGAAGCCTTACTGGCACAGGAACTTAACTGTTTTTTTGCTCGCTATGAGGTGAAAGCAGCAAAGACAGACACAAGACCTCCACCAGTCTCCAACATCATCCTCACTGTGCAGGAGCATGAGGTGAGACATGTGCTCAGGGCAGTGAGAAGGATGAAGGATTTAGGAGACCTACACGGACCATGGAGAGAACTGACAAATTATCTGACATGTGCGGAGTGACCCAACATCCACAACTGCAGACGATCACCGACCAGTGATGCCCTCCATGAGTCAGCCTGTTAGTGCCAGCACCATTGGCAGACGGTTGCACAACGCAGGACTATATGCATACAGACATGCGTTGTGCGTTATGATGACTGCCCTTAACACCACATCAACGTCGCCAAAGACTGCAATGATGTGCCAGACTGTCATGAAGTTATCTTCAGTAATAAGTCCCGCTTTTGTTTTGGTGGAGACAACCAACCGATCCGTGAATGCCCCGTGGTCAGTGCCAACAGTCTGTGAGACCTGAAGAACGGTTTATTGTTTAACTACTGTAACACAGTAAAAGATCAATAATTACCTTTAACCCTCTATGGTACGCATTATGATACCAATGAGGAAAAAATATTTGTGATGTGATCGTAAAATTGGACATTATAACAATATCAAAACATTGTATCATAATGGACAAATTGAAACATTTTATATTTTCATGCAGAAAAAAGAAATATATTTATTGAAAACATCAATTTCTTTTACCAAACATTTGAACAAACATATTTTCTAGTTTTCAATGTATTACACATTTCATATTTAATAAAACATCACATTTCACATCCATCTGTTGCTCTTAGGCAACATTGTACCATCGTGGAACACAAATATAACCAAATCATCATGTCATCAAATTACCGTATCAAAACGTTACAATCAGATGTTGTTTCAAGCTAAAACATTAAAAACAATAACCTCATCCTAATATACACCATATACAAGAATGCACATACACACACAAGGACCTGCATATACATACACATAAAATCGCCTGTATCACTAATGGCCCTCACTGCTCATGAAAGTTGAGGAAGAAAAACTCTCAATAGAAAAGCACAGGTAAGTAGCACATTTTGAGCACTGCACTTTTACAATGCCTGAACAACCTGGGTTTTTGCATCTGCCTTTCGAACTAGTGAAAATCTAACTTTCGAAATCGAACTAGCGTTGATGAATTTACCAATACTCAGAAGAACAATACTTTATGGTGGATATGAATTGTAAAAAATTCTTAAGTCTTCTATTGAAGTAAATTAGTATAAATAATGAAGTCAGTGAGGAAGGTTTTAAGTCAGAATCCCAATCCACAGCGCCCTTCACCCTGACCATTACTAGTTGTCAGGCTGGGCGGGTGGACAGAGAGGAGGTCAAGGCCACTGCCAGAGATGAGCTGACATAAAGCAGAGTCTGTGACATAAGGGCAGGGCAAAAAAACAACAGCCTTGAATTCTCCCCACTACGAATGCGCGTGCGCATACACACACACACACACACCTGCATACACACACAAACAGCTCAAATCCTCCACACTACAGTCACACACAGCTGTGGAAAAAACTACCTTTAACACTCATGACTTTATGTTTTGTTGTTGTTGTTGTTGTTATGATTATCATTATTCGTTATAGTTGGTTCCTACCCAATGTGATTGAGAAATAAGCACTCTGATCAAAGCTCTTCAAGTATTACTCCGCTACACATACACATAACCTAGCAATGACACCAGCCTTACAAGACAAAAACACCAGCCATAACAAGCACCTAAGTACACTAAACTGTTGTATAATCCCAATAATACACTCAAGGTTTGTTCTATAACATAAGACATTGGTACTAGTGTACTGATCTATGGCGCTCAGCCGCTACAGCCGCAGTACACCAATATTTGGCAGTATCTCATGTTACAGCACAAACCTAGAGTGTATTGTTGCTTAATTATATCATTTCTGATTATTATTATTATTATTATTAATAATAATAATAATAATAATAATAACAACAACAACAATAGTAACAATAATAATAATAATAATAATAATAATAATAATAATAATAATAGAACTGAATGCCAGTCAAGTGTTTATAGGCTTCTAGGTTTACAGTCCTTCCATACAAAAGAGACATGGGGGTTTAATGCTTACTTTGGCAAAATACTGGTTAAGCTCCTGAACATTAAGGTAGTGTATCTGCAATACATTTATGTTCACATTTAGTTGTTTGGTCAGAGAGATGGTTTTCTGCACACTGAGGTTACAGGCCTGAATACCTGCTTGTAAACGATTCTAAAGGGTTTTTTATATAAACTTTATAAATGGTATTAATTTCATTTACTTATCTCCCTTACAATCATGAATTAAGTTTAGACCTCACCTCACATCCTCTACAGCTCCACCTGCTTCACCTCATGTCTCTTCCATTTTTGCATCAGTGTTATTCTGCTAAAATGTATATGTATATGATATATCAAGCCAAGTAATACTGGACTTGGCAGATGATTAGTTACATTCATTTTCAGCTCTTCTGTATGTGCAAAATGCTTAATAAAAGGCACAAACATTAATATATAATAATCACTAAGGCATGTAAGACCTGACTTCCTATATCCAGCACTCCTTCACCTGCCACTCCCCTCTTTGTACCAGTATTCTAATAAACATATACATGGTATTTAAAATAATCTAATACTGGGCTTGGTTAATGATTGATTATGATGTGCTCTTGTTCTTGTGTGCAAAATCTGTGTAATACACTAACATTACTTTTTTAAAAACGTGTTTTGTTTTGTTTTTTGTTTTTTTGTTTTTTTGTTTCATTTCATTTTTGGTCGCGTTATACTGAAAAGGGATTAAATAAATTTGAGGCCAGAGATAAAGCTAACATTAACATAAGACAATAAAGATGTGTCCCACACAACACAGCCTGGAACTATACATACTACTTTACTGAAAGCCCTTCTATTATATAATGCACTATTATACTATTCGGTGTCACTGTGCGCGGTTTGGGATGCGACCAGGGTGCTTTCTGACAGCTTGAGCATTAACGTTAGCTAAACCAAACCTTTCTAGTACATTTAGTACTTTACCATAACAAGACGTTATACACAAGCCATTTTCATATCTATAATTAGCAGTTGTTGCTATTTGTTGCTGACCCCAAAGCTGGTGAAAGGCAAAAACTGTGAGGCTGCTGATCGAACAGGGACCACCACACAAATTTTAACAAGACTGAAAGACCCAGCATCACTTGCTGCCAAAGCACACCAACTTACCCTCAGTGTCGTGCTTTCAAAATAAAAGTCAGCTTTTACATTAGCTAATTTGTAAACCTGCACTAATTACTAATTACTAAACCTGAAACTAAAAACACACCTTTGAAGGAAATTAATATGCTAATTATTTTTTTCTGTTATCACTTCCTTTGAACTTAGCGTAGATTATTGTATATTGCCCCACCAGGTGAAAAAAAACACAGCTTAATGAACAGACAGAGTATGTACAGTTTCAAAACATCATAACATCCAACAATATATACGATAACAGATAGAAAAGAAAAAGAAAGCAACAAAGGATCACATCAGGTAGTGTGTATGTGTGTGTGTGTGTGTGTGTGGGGGGGGTGTTCAGGTGAATGAGCAGAATGGCTTTTAAGAACTCGAAGTATGACCTGTTAACAGCACTGTTATGGAAAACAGGCAGTACACTGAAGCTCAAACTGCGGACTACTTTCATTTCAATTCGATTGTGAACCCCAGCAGCACCACCGTGGCTGATGAACTTATACCTACACCATACACTCTACCATGTCAGTGTCATTGCTGCACACTACTTAAAACATATGTGGTCAGGGGTTGTCATAGTGCAGTCCATATTAAATAAAAAAATAGTGGAAGAAGTGAATTAATTGTGCAGATTACAGATTATATTCTGTAATTATATACCCACAATGTTCTATGTATAGTAGTTGTACCTGATAAACTGCCCAGTAAATTTAGGTACAAACATTTTATTTTACAGTCACTGTGCTTTAGCACTTTTGCCTCACTGCTTGTGGATTTATTGATGTTTCCCTCTCAAAGTGCAAAGCACTGGGAGAAGATTATTATGATGAAACACCACCTCTGATTTATCAAAACTGTAGTAAATACGGACTGTGTGTTATTTGATGTCTGAGAAAAACCTGCCTTATTTTTGGCTAACATTGCTGCCTTTGTTTGTGCTCAGAGAGAAACAAGTTTTTCAAAACCCATTTATTTACTTTCAGTGAAGAAAACACAATATAAACACATACCATGTCAATTTATTTTAAATGTATTTATTAAAACCAGTTAGTTTCAGGAAATTTTAAACTCGTACATTTGCCTAATTAATGATTTTTTTAATGTCTTCTCTTCTCAAAATAATTATTTAACAGCAATTTCACAATGAGTAATAGCTCATTTTAAAAAATGTGTCATCATTTTAAAATACTACAGTAAAATATTTTTTGAAAAGCCTTTTTTCCTCCTATATGGAGAAAACAAAAAGCAGGGAAGCCAAAAATATTATACTGCACATGCTCATTACAAGGTTGCACCTGCATGTAAGTTCTATCTTGATAAGCTGCTGAATTAGCCACAAATAGGTGCAAAGTGTCCACATGCTGTTGCCTCTCTCAGAAAATCTGGCCCGAAGTTGTTTGCTTATAATCTCATGTATTTATAATTGCATACATATATAGGACTGCTAACACTGTGTATGTCATTCGGCTCTTCTCCTCCAGTTTTTGCACTCTAACAAAATAAAACACACTTGGTAAAGACCTTGTAAGCACTTCCTATTGGATCATAAAAAGTGTTTTCTATGGAGGAAAAAACAGCTAGCAACGGCTAGAATGGCAACAACAGCTAGAATGGTAACAATGGATTATCTCACTATTTAAATATATATATGCAATAGACTCAATAAACATTGACATTTTTGCACGTTCAAAACTGTTATAGAACAGTACTGTTTTATTTGAAAAAAACAGACTATGATGCAGTGCATACAAAATGTGTATCCCAACCTTAAATGCCAACAAGTCTTAGACAGGCCTAACAATTTAACAGAGCAGGCACCACCTGTCTAAAGCAACAGACATGCTAAGACAGTTGAGGGTTTTATGTTTCATTTTCCCAGTGCAGATTAAAACTAACCTTACTATCCAATAGTGGATTTGAAACTCATTGTACCATAAGCCTATTACACTAATATTTAGGAACCGTGGAGTTTTAGTGTGGTATAATTGCAGTTATTTTTTAATTTTGTTTTGTTTGTTTTAATGTTAAACCTAGCAAATAGATAAAAAATTGCACATTAAAATTGGCCATATTTGCGTTTGTTCCATATATAGGATGCATTATTCACTTAGAAAATCAAAATACTCCATAAATACTTGTCTTCAAATAGACTTTTTACATATTTTTGCAAAGTGTATTAAAAACAACTACAGTAGTAATACACTTAAAAGCACAATATCAAAATATACATTTAACATGTCATACAGTTTTGCTTAAGTGTATTTATTAGGAATTAAATTTTATTACTACAATGTCAAAATATATCCAAAATACTTTTAAGTATTATATTAAAATTATATTTGATTTCAAATGTTTAAATTGTCTTTATAATTAAGAAAATATTACATACATTAGACCACTGTTTCAGGCACTTTGTAAATACTAAATCAATCATTTTCCCCTTTCACATTATGCTGTATGTACTTGCAAAGACACAAATATGCATTAGGAGTTATACATTTTAGCCTATGTAAAGTGCATTAGATAAATCTGAAAATACTGTCAGGTGTGTACAAGTACAGCTCACATTAATTAATGCAAAACAGTTTATTTCATATACCAGCAGTACTACAGACCAATTTGACATCAGTTCATGCAAATTTTACTGTACCGTTAATTTTTAATCTTTTCACATAACTCATTGTGTGTGCTGTATGAAAAGTAACATTATAATTTTACCCAATACAATAACATCCTGCAATCATGCAATAACATCCTATTTAAAATTGTAATCAGGAAAACTATATATCACAAGAAGCTGATACAAATCACTGTATCATTATAGGAAATTCTCTTACCACATATCAGTCTAGTATTATTAGTCCCTTTCAACACTATTTGGCAGTGGAATAACACACATTTTGTCTTTTGACATAACCGTTACACATTTTCTTTTGAGTGAGGATGCACTGCAAACACATTACTGGTCTCAGCCACTTCAATCATGAATGTAGAGGATATATTCAGTTGAACATCTCTGCAAAGCTTTCTGCTGTTTGCAAGCTCCTTTACTAAAACACAAGAGATATCTGTACTAGAAGTTCCATCTTCTGATTTAAAAGCCACCAAACTCATGACTTTGCAGAAGGTTCCATCTGTTAACTGTACAACTGAATTGTTTCTCTTTGTAAGAGTTGTACTGTTATAAGAATGATACATAACATTGTTCGAAATGAAACAATATGGTTGTAAAATAATCCTGAATGAACTGTTACTCCAATAAAATTTTCAATAGCCATCCTCTGCAACACAGAAGTACTCTCCTTTTTTGGGCAGCCAAAACCTCTTACTTGACCTGGAAACTCTGCAGACCTCTTTGAATGGCTGGAAATTCCTTGGAGGTTGTCAAACAGTTGCCTCACATTCATATTTGCACTGGCCATAATTTTCTCAGCTTTTTTTGAGAGGCTTTTCCACCTGAGGAGTCTCCTAACTATTTGAGTGGGTACATGTGTTGTTCCATTAAAAAACCTAAGTAGAGTTCCGTTAAATGACTCAAATGGAAATGTTGATGTTGCCCACAATGGACCCCAATTGCGCACACTTTCTGCCATGTGCATTAACAAATGCACATTGAACGAAACATTAGCAGCACCATATAGTCTCTCAAAATTAAACACAAACTTGCGAAGTGCTTGTTCTGCCATATCTACATGACTCACTTGGATTGCATCCTGGAGAAGAATGTGCATTGCGAAAACTAATAAAAAAAGATGATTCCAATATTTCTTTTTCAAAATGCCATTCAAGCCAGACAATGCATAGAAGAGCAAAAATGACCTCCATTCACTTGCTTTCCAATATTTTCGGTCATTGATGGACCTTGGTGCCCTTGTGACCTCTACAGGTGGTTTAATGGCAAGCAACTGCTTGTCTATAATGCTGGTTTTTGTGCCCAAGTACCAGTCTTTATCATGGTGCTTACTGTCTAGCCAGAGAGATGCAAGTTGTCTAGTGGTCCCTAAGCAGACACTGTGTTGGTACTCAGGAACGAAACCTGTGATAATGTTAAAATTCTCAAGCTCCATCAAAGGGGATGGGCCTTTCACACCCATTACTGGTTCAGCAGGTGTTGCTAACATTGCATGTTCAAAATGATCTTGCTCTGTCCTAAGAGGTGGTTCTGGTGTCTTCCAGGTATATGGGCCACCACCAGTGTGGAGACAGAAGTCACAGCCATATTTGCCATTGAATTGTTT
>CM067476.1:14076654-14244625 GCA_034552555.1 Semaprochilodus insignis | reverse complement strand
GTTTTTATGCTGAGGTTTTTACATACATTCCTTGCTCTGATAATGTTAAATTCTGGAAACATAGTCATATTAAAAGCATGATGTAAGCATGATATATGAACTGTGGAAATGAGTGGTGTTCTAATTAAGTGAATGGCAGTTATTAGAAGACACTGAAGATGGACATGCAGCACATATAAGAAAAACATCATCACAAACATTGCACAACTGGAGTACTAGTTGGGAAAAAAGAATCTAATTCTAAACTGCTGCTAAATATTATATAGGTATAAAGACATGCAACTTGCATGAGGAAGAAAAATAAGTGAAAACAAAATTTCAAAGGAAAATGACTGAAAAAACAAGAGTTTCCAAAACTGGATTTTGAGAAAAGTATCACTGTCAGATAAACAGCTATGTGTGTACAACTGTTTAAAGTTATGTCAAATCAGATACAAGTTTAAAAAAAAAACAAACTAAAAACTTAAAGACCCAACATCTTAAATACAATACCCCATATAAGAAAACAGGGCAATATTCATTGCAGCTGGCTGTGGGAAACAGGAAGCCAGGCTTCATAGCAAAAGCAAAAGAAATTTGGTCTGAAGTCCAAAATGTGTTTTAACTCAGACTTTAAAGCAATTTGGTAAAGTGATCCATGTGCTAATACATACAAAGATTTTGCCTAGTGAGTGACAATGATTTTCACCGTAGGCAAAACAAATAAATAGCAAATTAAAAACATAAATGTGAAAAAGCAGTCTAGGAACAAATTTTAAAGTATAGTGTACATAAAATACATGAAATATAAAAATGTATTAAAATTTTTCTGAAGAGTGCTTGAAAATATCATTTGATATAATCTTTGTTGTATCTATTTCTGTTCTTTACTACATAATTTGCAAATAAACACTGTTCGGTATGTATTTTGTGGAGCTGTATAGAACATATTCCCTGTATTCAGCTGATTTGTTAAATCATCTGGCCTCAGCGCTACATACAAACTAACAATAGCTAAAATAATACTGCCGCACAGTGAGCCCTTCTGCATTGTTGTTTGATCAATGAAACTAAAAGGATGAAATATGAGGTCGGGTGAAAATTGCAAAAGGACCTGCTCTGAAATATTCATAAGTTTGCTTTCACCACTTGTCCTGAAATCGAAGAAGTCCAGGTTAATGGTGTCAGCTGCAAGCTAAGCAAAAACAGACCAGACTGCATATGTGCTTTAGCAGAATCTGAAACAGACAATTCAGTATCCTCCACAGTAGCACAGAAAAAGTGAAGCACAGATGGAGGTGGGAAGTAATGTACTTAAATGGAATTCTGCTTTCTTAATTTCTGCATACTTCATTCAGTAAGATGTACTGTTGCTCATGCCTAAACCAAAGGGATTAAAAAAGAGAAGAATAGAGACTAATAAATTACAAATCTGATAGATGCTGCATATACGGAGAACTTCCCCAGCAGGGAAGTCAGTACATAATATCGTTTTTTGCTAGGTTTCTTTACTAAGTAGTCAAGTAGGCAAAATGTGAGCAGAGATATTACATATATTCCTGATTCCATATTCCACTGAAAAGTTTGAGCAACTCATGGTGGCCAGTTTTGCATTGATTTTACTTTGCCTTTGAAAACTTGGTGTAAATTTACATTAGGGTCTCAAAGGATGTGTTGTTGAGAGACTTCTTTTAACAATGGCAGCAGATGCATCCACTAGGCAGAGACACAAGCTTTGAGTGCATACTAAAAATATCTACCACAAGAATAACGCTGTTTACACTCTCAGGATCAGATACACATACACAAGAAGGTTTGGTGCAAAATAAGCACAGGCATTCTGTGCAGTAATTTTCCAAACTCTGTTTTCTTAGCTACAGTAGAATTACATGCCTGTAGAAATGGTGATAAAGTTTTTTTTTTTATTCAACTGATTTTTTTTTTTTTTTCACTTTTTAAAAAAATTATGCATAATTCAATAACTAAGATTTTGTCAAACAGTTGTCACTCTTCCGGGTCCCCGCAGTCTGGCCGTCTATCTTGATCAATTTAAAGCCTCATGAAGGACGATTCCAGGGGGAGTTGCTTGTTAAATTGCGACAAGGGGCACGTTCAGTAACAGTGTATGTGCTCAAGTTTAGAACCCTCGCAGCCGGTTGTGGGTGGAACGAACCAGCTTTGCTCGTTATGTTCCGGAATGGTCTACGCCCAGACATCTTGATGGAATTGGCATGTTGTGATGATGAGTTGTCTCTGGACGAACTAATTTCATTGACCATTCATCTAGACCATCCGAAACAAGTACTCTGGTTGCCGCTCCCCGCTGTTCAGTCAAGCCCCGTCCGACTCCCAGGCCCATTCCTGAGGATAATCCACCTGAGGAATCTATGCAGTGTGACATCACCCGTCTGACGCAAGAGGAGAGACTTCGCTGACTACATGGCGGTCTCTGCATGTACTGTGGCGCGGCCGGTCACGTTCTACCTGACTGTCAGGCTCGTCCACGCAAACCTCAGGCGCCATCGCCAGGAAAGCTACTGTGGTGAGTGATCCCACTCCGGGCAATTTCTCCTACCTGTTACCTTGTACTGCCCATTGTCTTCTCATGTTTTCCCAGCCTTGATCAACTCGGGCGCCGAGGGGAATTTCATCCAACGTGCATTGGCTAATGAACTTTGAATCCCACCGGAACCTCTGGAGAAGCCCCTGAGACTCTCTGCATTGGACGGAGACCCAGTGGGACAGGGGAGCGTCAGCCATGTCACCGCTTCGGTTAAGGTGCGCGTTAGCGCGCTCCAGATGGAGGAATGGCGACACTGGCTCGAGGGTGCTCATCATCCTTTCGTTGTTTTAACAGACCACAAAAACCTTGAGTATTTGAGGTCCGTTAAGAGGATGAACTCCCGTCAGGCCCGGTGGTCCTTGTTTTTCTCCAGATTCGATTTTACCGTGACTTACCGCCCAGGCTCACTGAACACTAAAGCTGATGCTTTATCACATATGTACGAAATCAAGGCCGCATCTACCCAGCCTAGAGAATCTGTTCTATCTCCATCAGTAATCGTGGCTCCTATCAGGTGGGAGATCTGTGAGGAGATAGCACAGATTAACGACAACACTCAACCCCCTCTGCAGTGTCCTCTGGGTAAGCTTTCGTGCCTCCTCAGTGCAGGGATAGGCTGATGGCATGGGCCCATTCTTCGCTCACGTCAGGCCATCCAGGATAAAGTCAAACTTACAAGCTGTTAGCCAACTGGTTTTGGTGGGATAACATGATTTCTAACATCCACCACTTTGTGGCTTCATGTTCCATCTCTTCACAATGTAAAATACCTTGTACTCTCCCAGCTGGTAAATTCATGCCTCTTCCTGTCCCTGCATGCCCTTGGTCCCACATAGCCATCGACTTCGTCATGAGTCACATGGTCACACGGTTATTATGACCGTTGTGGACCGCTTCTCTCGAGGTGTCCAGTTTATACCCTTTGCGCAACGTCCCACGGCCTTCGATGCCACAGAAAGTATTTTTAACCATGTATTCGAATTTTTGGTATACCTGAGGACATTGTTTCAGATAGGGGGTCCCAATTCACATCTAGAGTCTGGTCTGCTTTTATGAATAAGTTGGGCATTTCCATCACTTCGTCATCCGTTTACCACAAGCAATCCAACGGACAATGTGAAAGAGCTAACCAAGAGTTTCTCAAATTTCTCAGAGCGTATTGCGTTAATAACCAGCACGACTGGGTTACATATCTACCCTCGGCCGAGATGTCTATATAATTGCTTAGAAGTAGCTATAAATACATGAATAACACATTGTAAAGCAAGAGTACATAACTTTATAATCTTAGGTCTTTGTTATCCATTCATTAGAACACCATTAATATTGCAATGCACCACAACTGGGTTCTGGTATATTTTCTGTTTTACAGCCCAAATAATGTATAAATGTATAGCATAGTTCTTGACACTGGCTTTGGT
Organism: Semaprochilodus insignis; assembly: GCA_034552555.1. Taxonomy (NCBI): domain Eukaryota; kingdom Metazoa; phylum Chordata; class Actinopteri; order Characiformes; family Prochilodontidae; genus Semaprochilodus; species Semaprochilodus insignis. The sequence goes on along the minus strand of CM067476.1, from coordinate 14,240,662 downwards.
CTTTTGTTTGGGTCTCCTTCTCTAGGTCCTTCTGGACCTACAGAACCAAACATCTGGGCTGATGCCAGGCTGGCACACTACAGATTGAGCCTCATATAGCGAATCTCTCACTGCTGGGGTGATGAATTAATTAGATGTTGTAAAAAATAATTAGGAGACATCCCTAAATTTATCCATGGTAATGTAAACTCATGAATTTTCATGCAATTGCTCCAAAAAAAGCACTGACAAAGCTCTGTAGTTGAAAGACAAAAATGAAAAGAATGTGGATGGAGGGCCTTTTAAAAATGTAATAACCCCTACATATACAGTCAAACTGGAAAGTCTGCACATCCTTTTCACCTGCTCCATGTTTTATCACGTTACAGTTACAGATTCTACAACAGACTGAGTTCTTTTTTGCCTCTAACATCTTCACACAAATGCCAATAATTACAAAGTGAAAACAGGTTTTTAGAAAATATGCAATTTTATTTTACTGACAAAAATTGTTAATTTTGAGGTTACATATCAGTACACACCCTTAGCCTAATACTTGGCTGATGCACCTTTGGCAGCAATTACAGCTCCAAGGCGTCTTGGGAAAGCTACAACATTGGCACACTTGTTTCTGCACATTTTTGCCCACTCCTCTTGGCATGTCATTGCAAGCTCAGTCAGGTTCTATGGGGAGCATCAGTACACAGCCATTTTCAGCTCCTTCCACAGATGTTCAAATGGATTCATGTCTGGGCTCTGGCTGGACCACTCAAGGACATTACCAGACTTTCTCTGAAGCCACTCCTCTTGTTCTCTTGGCTGTGTGCTTCAGGTCATTGTCATGTTAAGATAAACCTTCCCCCCAGTCTGAGCAGGTTTTCTTAAAGGATTTTGGTGTACTTAGCTGCATTCAAATTTTCCTTTCCTAGTTGCCCCAGTCCCGCTGCTGAAAAACACCCCCACATCGTGATGCTGCTACCGGCAAGTTTTAAGGTGGCATTAGCCAGGTGACGAGTAGTGCCTGGTTTCCCCCAAACATGATGCTTGGTATTCAGGCCAAAAAGTTCAAAAAAGATATTGATTTCATCAGACCATATAATCATGTTTCTCATAGTTTGAGAGTCCTCTAGGTGACTCCAAACGGGCTGTCATGTAAGGAGTGGCTTCCATCTGGCCACTCTACCATAAAGGTGTGATTTGTGGAGTGTTGCCTGGATGGTTGATCTTCTGATAGGTTCTCCCATCTCCACAAGGACACACTGGAGCTCTGAGTGACCCTTGGATTCCTGCCAACCTCCCTGGCCAAGGCCCGTCTTCCTCGATTGCTCAGTTTGGCTGGGTGGCCAGGTCTAGGAAAATTCTTGGTGGTTCCAAACTTATTCCATTTACGAATGATGGTGGCCACTGTGCTCTTTGGGACCTTTAAAGCTGTAGCAATTTTTCTGTATCTTGACACAATCCTGTTCTGAGGTCTGCAGATAATTCCTTTGACCCCATAGCTTGGAGTTTGTTCAAACAATCTCAAACAATATCAGGGGAAACAAAATGCATCTCAGCTCACTTTTGGGTGTCATATCAAAAGGTGTGCACACTTGTGTACATAAGATATTTTAATAAATTAACAAAACATGTCTAAAAACCTGCTTTCACTTTGTCATTGTGGGCTATTTTGTGTAGAATTTTGTCACAAATAAATTAACTCAATCTATTGTAGAATAACTCTGTAATGTAATAAAATGTGGAGAAGGGGTGTGTAAACTTACTGGCTTGACTGTAACGGTTCTGTATTAATTAAGGAAGACTTAATATACAAAACTGCATTTGCTTTGCCATGTCACATGTACTGTATGTTGTCATTGTAACTACCATTTGAAAAACAGTGAAATGCAAAGTCTCTGCCATTTTGGCATAATGCCCTTTTACATAAACCATTCTAGGACTTGTTTCAGCATTATATGGCTAAGCTAATCTAAGAGGGTATTAATAATATTCAGAGACCAAATTTAAGTTTAATTTTATACTCCAGAGGTAACACGCAAACTGTGACATCTAAGGCGAGGAAAATATGACCTAAATGTCTTTTATAAACTTAAAAGATCTTTGTGTATTCCAGAAAGCATCTATGAAAAGCAAACATTAACCACAAGTAACTTGATGCTAACCTAACATTGAAACCCTTACCTTCATCAAGCTTGCTGAAATAAGCATTTAAGCATTTTCAAAGTGACTAATGAGCTTTCTGCATTAAATATTACTAAGTTAAGTTATGTTTGCCTGGTATGTGCCCATTATTCAATGAATAAAGGGAACAAACCTAAAAAGACATCTGTAGTCTCTCTAAACTGAACTCAGCTGCAACCATTGTGGCACATTGACCACACTCCTTATCTCGCCCCCTCTACTGAGCCATTGAGAACAATGATGATCAGCATACAAAATCAACAGCCATAAAATTACCTCAGAGAAATAAATGAGAGCCTAAAACACATCTTACAATGATCGAGATCACAGTTACCTTTCATGGTTATCCTCACAGTTATCGACACAAGGAACTATATAGCATTTTAAAAAGAACACAGAACCATATGTTCAAGTGAAGAACAATTTTGGAATATTACTCTTTAAGAGTGCTCTCAAAACTCTTTACATTAATCACTGAATATTGAAACTTTAGTTTAAGGATGAAGTGTCATACCCTGGGCTACTACACCATAACAATAGAGATATTGGAGTATATCTGGAGAAAGATAGTAGGCCTAGTCAAGGACATCCAGTGAACCTTGCTGAAAAGAAAAATCACTCATCAATGCCAACATGCAATTTTACCAACATAACTGACAGATTATTTTCTGTAATGTTTGTCAGGTTCTTACATCAAAGGGTGCCTCCTCTGACAGGGTGCCAGACATTGAATGAGTCCTTCAGTGTACACTAAAGCTAAGCTGGGCCTATGAAACGACAGCAGAGAAGACAGAAGAAAGTGCAATTGTTCCGATATCGTGACTGAAGCACAGCCAGCTAAATCTACCACTGCAGTTTTCTGATCAACGCCAGCTGGGGTTGGCTTCCATTTACTGGCTGCCTGCCATTGTTAGTGCAGTGAGAACGGTTTGAAGTCATTTAATCATCCACTCTTCCAATGCCCTCTTAGACCTTGTAGACCAAAGCAAAAGATCGCGGAGGTGAGACCAAGTCATAGTTTAGCAAGTAACAAGGAACTCTAAAGAAGTCCCAAGACAGGGTGAACAGAATTCCGAGCTCAAATACTGGCTGAAGGGGAAGCTGTTCTCTACCACATCCAATGTTTTTTCTTGAAGGTCCCCATAATGGAAAACCAAAAACAAAGTTTCCTTGGTTTTTAGTTCTATGTAAACTTTGCTAAAGTGCAAAATTCATCATGGCTGTGATATCACAACCCGGAGCATATTTACATGTGATCTCTCAACAGCTTCAGCAGTTTATCCCCATCCATTCCCATTTAAGTGATGTAAATGTGGGGCTGTCAAGAAGCAAATGGATCACTGCAGCCTTTCAAGAGATCCACACATACAAAATAAATGTCTGAAGTGTCAAAACTTAACACTTTGTTTAGTGTATTTTAAAGCAGACTGCATCATGAATGAGACACAAGTGCAATTCACAAACTGTATAAGTGCACAAATTACACAGCTTGAGACCTCATCTATATCTGCTGGTTATCAAAATATTAAAATGTAATGAAAGATTACAGAATTGATTTTTTTTCTTTTAATGTATAAAGAGTGCTGTTTTGCTGTCATTTTGATCTTAAACTGTTTATGATATTAAATAATTAACTAAAAATGGTTTTCTTACATTATCTACAAATGCAGTAGTTTGGAGGCATGCTTATATTTAAGGCTAATTCAAATTCACCTTCTGCTATAAACACCATCATTTTCCATTAAACACCAATAAAACTCATATCACATCACCAAACATCAGTAAATACCAACATGTGCACCAACATCTGAGACCAACCAGAAACACCATTATTCTAATCCAAACACTAACATTCATCCACAAACATCATTAAGCACAAATACTATCATTCTCCAACAAACTTGTCTAACCATTCTCCACCCAAATTCTACAACAAACATTAATATTCTCCAACAACTACCACCATTCTCTCAACATTACAATAGCAATATTATTCTCTACCAAAGACTCTCTACCTTAAAATATATTCCATTACAAATTACTGATTATCTGCTTTAAAATTTAACTGTAACCTAATCCAATAGATTTCTATATTAACGAAATGTAACCTGATTACGTTCCATTACTTTTGGATTACAATTAAATTACGAGACCAGAAAAATCACTTTAACTGGAGTTTTTAAAAACAAGAACCTACCATAACACAGACCAAATACAAAACCTACACTGTTTCATGAAACAGAATGACAGATTATAGGTCACTTAAATATTATGGCTCACAGAAATAGTGACCGATGTCATTTTTAGTGCGTTTAGATATGTATACTCAAACCCTGAAGATCTGAAATTAAGCTTTTCTGCCGAGAAGAAATTTAAGTGATTTTAACAGAAAATATTATTTTAAAAATTGGGACAATAAGACTAAAACACAGAGGAACAAAAAATCAGTGTAGAATGATTCAGTACACTGGATTAAATTCAGGATAGTTAAAAACTACACTGCTCTTCTGGGACTTTTCCTTATTGTTACAAATCTGTTGTTTATCATGGTAACACCAAAAGCTTAATCTGACAGAAATCTTCTTGACCAGTCAACAAGAGTCATAAATAGAGGTCAACCTAAAGACTCAGAATGGCCAACATGAGTATAACATCACAGACATAACAGGTGTGAACAGACCTTAAGTAGAAGCTGATCATCTCAGGTACAAAAGAAGGTTAAGATCAGGTTAATTAAATAATTAATAATAATTAAAAGTGTGATTTACTGTACATTCAATCAAACTGTAGAATTTTATGCAACAACAGGCAAGAATGAAGAGTTTACAGCAGATGAGATCAGGTTGCTGATCTGGCCGTCAACTGCTGCTGGGCGGGGGGTTTTAGGATTCTCTCCTGAAATTCATAAATGAGCTCTGGGCTTTGGAATGTGTCCCTCAAATGTATATAGCAGAGGGACCTATGATGTGTGCATTGTGAACATATATCTACGGTTAAACCTTTAATAAGTAAACAAGTATTCTGATGAGTGCAATTAAACTGATCCAGAGCAGTTAAATTGGTTTATGGGGTTCATTTGTATTAAAGTATCCAGTTAAGATGGCATTTTTCACAAGTCATACAAGCAAGTTCCATAGGTGAATTATGTAATGATTTGTAGTTTTGGGACAGAGAAACAGAATGCAGTAAAGTCTTAAATTCTTAAAACAGAGTCTTAAAAACAAAATCTCCCTTTCTTTGTTGATACGTCAGTGAAACAACTTATCCCACTGAAAACGCACAGACATCCTCTCTTTTTCTCCCTCTCCCCTCTGTTAAGGACAAACAAGAAGGCATTAAAAGAATCGAGATCAATTGTCAGGAATGTTTGTCCTTTTTAAGCTCTGGAATAGCATATTGAGTTAAATTTTGCTGTCATCATTAGCTAGAAATGAAAAATACTGCTTTGAGAAGAAAATGATGTGATATTCTGGAATATCTTCTGACAAAGTCCAACTCATATTGGTGTAAGTTTATTGAAAATTGTGTAGAGACCTGAAGCTGATGCTTGTATCTCAAAAAGCCAAACCAAAAAAAGCTAATTCTCAATTTCGTAGACAAGTTCATGTTTCCCAGTGTGAACAATACTGGGATAAGCAAATATGTTTTTTAAGACATTCTTAACCTTAAACCCCTCTGTCTATCAAGAGGCTCCTCCATTTGAATCACAGGCCAAGCAAAAACAGAGCAACGTCCTCATCTCTTTTCATGCCTTTCAACTCTCAATTAAGCTGAACTCAGCCTCACCAGGAGTCAGGAGTCACATTCTTTGAATGAACTTTGTCAAAACCTGCAGATTCTTAGAAACATTAGAAAGCAAGTCTCCTAGACGTCTCGTTTGTATCCATCCAAACATCTACAGTAGACAACCATAACAAAGTCTTAGAATAATTTGGAATTAATATGACATGATGAACACGGCAACAACAATTGTTGCTCTAAAGACTGTCATCAAGCCATTATCTACAACATAACTCTTCTATTGATTGAAAGGTGTATGAATGAAAATTGCAGACATCTTCAGAGAAGATTATAAAGCATCCATGACACTCTGTTTTTTATAGGTCTAGTCTGATCCTGCAGTAATTTATATCCACCTTCAGCATTCTTCTGTTTCCAAAGGAATCCTTAAGGCCAAATGGAGCAAAGGGAAAAAAAATCAATAACATTTTAGTATATAGCCTCCTGATGTTCTTTATCCCTTAGAAGTTGCAAGTAACAACAAAAGCATGTTATAACTTTGTATAAAAGGGGCATTCATTAATATATTTACTTCACTAAATTATAAAAAGCTCATTTTTCGTCATCAGATTTTAATAAACATGTTAAAGTTTAACTACTGGTGTCCCCGTTCACGGTTGGTGAAGTGATCATGACTTGTGCTAGCTCATGCTAACGTCATGTTTACACCGGAGAAGCGGATGGTTCATTATCTCAGCAGCAATGACAGAACAATGCAACAGAATAGAATAGAATTTCTTTATTGTCATTGTACCACATACAACAACAGTTAGGTGCAATACACACAGTGCAAATGGCAATAAAGTTAAAGGATCAATAAAAGAGCTATATAAAAATGAGGGGTTTTAATAATTTAAACAGTTCTATTGGTATACAAGCATGAATAAGTAGAAATTGCATTGCAGTGTCCCTTGTTGTCGTAAACATAGCTCTTAACCCCCAAGTTTGACTCTATGTTGACTAGGTTTACTAATGTCATAAGCCCAGCTATTATCGATTTGTCTGTATTGCCTAATAGAAACTATACACACGTTTTAGAAGAACTAGCTAACTTAGTTAGAATTGTGTGACTGAATCAATGAATTTTCTCTCTGTTGTTCGTCCTCATCTAGCCTCTAGCTAACATTGACAGTTATAAAATTCCACATGAGCTGGTTTATGATTTGCAGACAATAAAAACATTACAAACGTACACATTAGCTGTGTAGGACTCTTGCTATTGTCAAGGTTTACCATTCCGTTCATCTTGCGCTTGTTTGTGTAGGTTCAGTGTCCTCAACCTGACAACCTGCATGAGCGTTGAGTCTGGGAAGGAGGGGACAGGGCAGACAACTCTCTACAGTGTTTTGAATTTGAACTGCACTACCTATTTTAACCGCTTGCTGTCAGTATTATGTATAATTCCTTTAATCATTTCTCTCTTGCAGCTCACTGAAACAAGCTAAGAAATTTTGTGGAAAATGGAGAGTCCTTTCAGTCTAGCATATTTAAATAATTATACCATACATAATGGAGGATTAGTTTTCAAAAAAATCTATATGTACTGTGTTATAAATGCCATACATAACAAGACTGATGAAACATACAGTAATACTGTAATCTTACAGGCCCTGGCAATAGAGACACCTTTAACTAAATTCTGTTTAGTTCATTAATAAAGATATGATGTGAGTAAGACCGTCAAGAGCAAAAGAGAACCGTTTAGAAATATTTTTAATTACAGACTGATGAATGGCAGCTCCATTTGAATTGCATGCAACTGCATGTTCCCTGCTGGCTTCTGCAATTTGAAAAGCAGTTGAGCTATGCTTAAAGGTAATGAATGAGAGATCAGAATTCTGGACATATAAACACACTCACACACATAAACCTTTCTCTGTGTTTGTGTTTGTTGTTATACCTTATCAGCACATGAGGTCATACATATGTCCTGAAACACCAATTGAACGAAAAATAAGGTGAAGCCAAAATTGCTGTTTGAAAGTCTATTGAGTACTTTCTTTTAACTTCACTGAAGTTGAGAAAGATTAAGTAAGGTTAAAAGCTTTAGATTCATTATTCCTTTCATTTTTAAATTTAATAAAATGATTTAATGTCATGAGTTGTTAACCATAGATGAAAAGTTATTTAAGCAACACCCCTGCAGAAGTCTGAAAATCAGTGTTCACACCTCCTAAAACCTCCTCTCTGCAATTAAGCAAACATGAGACTAAAATAATTTTGCTACACCTCAATTATGTTTATTTTCATAAACCAAATGATTGAACATTCTATTTTGTCATCAGCATGACACATACACCACTACTGAAATTTCATCAAATGTTTTGGTTGTGGCTGTTTTGTTAATGACAATTTTAGCTCATTTTGAGCATAACTCAAAAAAGACTAGCCAGTGCGTGACTAGCACACAGAGCACTTGTACACACACAAAATCATAATTTTTTCATCAAAACACAACATTTACTGAATTGCATTACTTATTTAGCCCTTATTTTAAGTTTGTGATGTTATAGTGTTACGAGACTGAGACACGACTAAATGCTGTTACACACTGGACGCAATGTGATCTTGTCCTTTAATTTAAGTGTAAATAAGATGTGATACTTTACTCCCAGCAGAACAGACAACACAAACACTGGACTAAAAGTGGAGTTAGTGTGAAGATCTTCATCACTTCATTCAGAAGCTGAAACTCATAGTCAGTTCATAGATCAGTTCAAGCTGGTTTTTGAGATTCTGATTATTTTTATTGTTTGTGAAAAAGTTCTGGAGAAACTGTTCCATCAGCTCAGTTGTTGTCATGCCAAGCAGAGAGGACCGTGCTTTTTTGTTTTGGCAAAAAGCTGTATTGTTGAACAGGCACCTCAGCATAGCATGAAATAAGAAGGTTGTTTGATTTGCTGGCAAAACATGTTACCCGCAACAAGTAGCTGTTTTCAATATGTGGGACTCATACTAGAGAGTATTATGTTTCAAGACACTAACGTTTATAGATCAACAATATTAAGTATCTTTAAACATACTCCCTTTTTTGTAAAAGAGGTTTAGTGTTTGTCTTTTTGGCTCTGGCCTGTAGGTTAGCACTGTTTTCCGTCTTTTTCTACAATTCTTCATGAAAGTATACAAAAACAAACACAGACACGTTCATACTGCTCATGAATGCTTCTCTCTTTCTCTCATACACAAGCACATTCACACATTGCCACCATTAATCATTTTTTACATTTCTGTCTATTTAGCCAATTTCTCCACACTTCTGGGCGACAATTACACCCAGATCCACACTTTCATGATAGTAGTTAATTGGCAAGCATTCATCATACCATAATAAACTGACAGGAAATACTGCATACATAATAAGAGTCTAATGCATATTCTGAGGTCTATCAAGGTACAAACCGTTTTAATTTTACAGACAATTAGTGCATTTTCCCTCTGTTGTGCAGATGACAAATTCACTGCAGATTTATAAGATATGAATCAGTAGAGACATTGAGGATGGAGGTTTTGGAAAACTTCCAGTTTTGTACAATTGCCAATTTAATTTAGAGGTTGCAATCATTAGTACTGAAATAAGCAGCTCAGAAAACATCTGAAAAACTTCCGAATGTATGAAATATTACAATCAATAAGTCACTAAACTGTTTTTACACTATACTAAAGTGGATAGCTTATTACAACTATTTATCTGATTTGACAACTATTTATCTTTTCATTAAAATATCTTAAAATGCTGTACTACATCACTAAAATGAATAAAGAAACACAGACCTAGACACATCATAGAGGCTGTTCACACCTTATATCAACATGTGGTGTCAGAGATTGCATCATGGTAGGTTTTTACTTGACTGCATGAAAAGTAACAACCACACTTAGCACACATTACATTCTCACTCTCGATCTCACCATCAGCAGGAGCTCCACACACCCACCATACTTTTGGGTCTGTGCTGCTACAGTGGTGATGTCGGCAAGCTTCGTTTTTAAAACAAGCTTGGACCCTGTGTACCACTTATCTCTCCTATTTCATTACTTATTAGAAACAGAAAGAAAAGGGAGTACAGGTCAGATAATGTGAATGCATCCAGATTGCAGTATGTGAAATGTGATTTACGGTCTTTGGAGCAAAGCGCACATATTACTATGGCACACACAAGTCTTATTTATCAGTGATCTTATTACAGCCCATGGGCTTGCTTTTATGCTTCTAACTGAAACAAGGTTAAATGTGTGTAGTGCTAAAATCATATTAGATAAGTCAGCCGCACCAAATTTGAACTTGAAGAAATGGGTCAGCAGGAAGGGTGGAGGTATATCTGCACTATTTCATAATTCTTTCCAAAGCAGTTATCATATGGTGATTTCGCAAACTTTGAGTATTTATGTGCAGTTCTGAAAGGGACACCAAGAACTAGTCACTAGTAATTGCCTACAAGCTTCCAAAGTACAATGCTAATTTATTTGATAATTTACAGGTATATGTTATATTTTATTTCCAGTGATTTTGATCATTTAAATATATGCTGGTGATTTTAACATACATACTGACAATGCCTTGTAGCAGCTGTGCCATGTTGTCAATGATATTTGTGTAAATATAGAAAAAAATATCTGTTCAACTACTGCTAGATCTCTGTGCTGTCTTTGATACCACTGACCAATACATTGTCATAGACAGACTTGAGAACTGGGTTGGACTCAGTAACTGTCCTAAAATGGTGTAGTTCATATCTGCAAGGAAGGAACTACTTGTCAAAATAGAGATAATGTTTCTGAAACCATGCCAGTGACCTGTGGTGTCCCCCTGGGTTTGATTTTTGAGCTGTTCCTATTGAATTAATACATGCTTACTCTTGGCCATATCTTATGGGATATCTTACCAGAGTTTTGCTATGCACACTTAGATTTATTTAGCCCTCTCCACAAACAACTCAGGTCCGGCTGGCTCACTTTGTAGGTGCCTTGAGCACATCATTAAATGGATGGGATAAAACTTTCTGTGGTTGAATAAAGATAAAACAGAGATTGTTTTATTTAGGAACAGCAATGAGAGGCTCATACTAGCTATTTGGATTTGAAAGTCCTAAAATCTAAAGGAGTGGCATGTAAGCAATGGATAATGGACTCTAATAGTCTCTGATCTCAGTTTCAGCAGTCTGTTAACTGTTAAAGCAGTTTCCATGTCAGCCTTTTATCACCTTAGGAACATCCATAAGATTAGAAATTTTCTGACTAAACCAGACCTCGAGAAAACTCTTTGATGCCTGATTGATTACTGAAATTGGTGTCCGAACTGAACTCCCAAAAAAGACAATTAAACAGCTTAATTTAAATCAAAAAGCAGAGTTCTCACTATGGATGACAGAAGGGAACATATCACCTACATTTTTACATCTTGACACTGCCTACCAATATGTTACAGAATAGACATCAAGGGACTATAAATCACTGAAGGATTTGTGTAGGACTTGTGTAGGAATTACTAATTAGTTATGCCTTACCTGAAGACTAAACACTGAGAAGCTGTGTTTAGTTAATATGCTGCTCTTAAATGAAACCAGTTGACCGAGAGCAGTAGAAGAGCCCTCACACAACATACTTTTGAATCCAGGGAGAAAACGTTTGAACAGGCTTTTAGCTCAGTTTAAAACACTGTTAGCTCTACAGCACTTCTGTCCTGTAATTGCAGCTTACTATACCAAGTTAATTTTACTTTTTAGATTTTCTTTCTTTTAATTATGTCATTTTAATCATATTGTATTTCTATTCTTGCAAAACAGTTTTTGAATTGACTGCAATGTTTGAAAGGTACTATATAAATAACCTTGCCTTGCCTTACAATTGCTTTGAGATTGGATTACTCAAACCAGGTCCGGCATCAGGGGTCATTTACTGGCCATTAGCAGCCAATTATCACATCACACTCAACTTTTAGTTCATTCTTCTGTAGCAGAGTTCCACAGTTAAGAACTAAAAGAGGATGTCAGGATTTTACAGAAAGTGTTTGCAGAAGGCCAGTATATGCAAAAAGATCACAGACCACATGCTGGAGCATATAAGAACAGCATTCTGCACTCTGGTGGGTGCTAAGACATTTAGAGTATTAAATACTAAAGATACAGGTAGCCAGTTTAGCTTGTATGAGTTGTAAAGCATGGACTGTTTTCTAAGGAATCCCATTTAGAGAAACATTACAGCAACTCTGCCTGTAACAAATCGCATGAACAACTTTCTCTGGATTATGCTGAAACAGAAACTGAAGACCAAACTTCAGCAATATTTCTCAAGTGAGAAACCTTATTGACTGTATTTATATGTGGGCTGGAGGTTAGGGAACCAGCCTTGCGACCGGAAGGTTGCCGGTTCGATTCCCTGAACTGACAGCAACGACTGAGGTGCCCTTGAGCAAGGCACCTAACCCCCAACTGCTCCCCGGGCACTGTGGATAGGGCTGCCCACCGCTCTGGGCAAGTGTGCTCACTGCCCCCTAGTGTGTGTGTATTCACTAGTGTGTGTGTATGTGGGTGATTCACTTCACGGATGGGTTAAATGCGGAACACAAATTCCTCTGTGTGAAAATCACAAATGGCACAAAATGGCTCAAAAACTCTCTACTCAGAGAATGATTGGCCTCACCGATTTATATTTGGGATAAAACAGAGCTGTCAGTGAACCACCCAGCCAAACAAAGGCCAGCACACATGCCATGGGGTGACTGCTCCTCAGCACAGTTAAATGCCAAGGGCATTGGTGCCATGCATTCAGGTCCTCCAGCATTGATGGCTTCACCCACGAAAAGCCTTCGACCTGACAGTGCACCCTGCCCCCAGAGATTGCCCACCATACTCCAACTCTTCATGTTCAGCTTCTCCTGACCCAGCAGCTTCCCCTAAGAGGAACAAAGTCAGGGTGCACTGAATCTCTGCCACAACCAGGTTTACCTGTCCCATCTAAGCCCAGTATTTCCATCTTGAGGTCAAGCAGGGGAATGGCCTCGTTTTACCAGCGCTCTAATCCTGGGTTTGCTGACATAGCTGCACCATTCCACCAGCTCACAGAAAAGGGTGCTACATTCTAATAGGACAAGGAGGTTGAATACATGTTTGTTAACTCTGTGCTGGGCTACGTGAGGCACCAGTAATGCCATTCCAGAGAGCGAGTGGTTAGGGATGAGGATTTGTTCAGATTGTGCTGGTCTCTGGGACGGTTGATGCCAAAGTGGGGTCATGTAGCGTCTGCAACTTGCTCTGTATTACCGAAGAGGTCTTAGGGGCTTTAAAGACATTTGCTGTTTTTGTTGTTGTGATATGTCATCGGTCATTTAGTGTGAATTTAGTATTTACTATAGAGAGAAGTGTTATGGCAAGAAATGACAATCCCTACTATTATGGCTGTTACCTAGTGGCCTTTTCTGCTTAGCATTGCCTCTGGCTCTTATTTACCACTGATACCACTTATATATGTACCATATAACATCTACATGCCACAAAGATACAAACAAATACACACAATAAAATATGTGTGTAAATATGTCCCACAGTGGCCTGTTTCAGTCTACGAATGAAAGCAGAACATCTCTCAACAAAGTCATTATGGGACTCGACTGCTTGACACTTTCCCTCTACACGCAGTGGTTTGATGCCATATGTTTTTGTTCTCAAGGCCCACTGGAGGATTCCCTTTAATTGCTGTACTTTTTTTTGTTGTCACTTTTGCCACTTCTCGCTGTTTGTTTGCTTTGGTTGTGCACACAGATGTCTCCAAATTGAGCTTTAAGACAAAGGCAGGACTTTGCTGATAAACAAAGAGTATTATAATTCCATCTGGTTTAGCCACTTCATGCAGTATTTTTTGGGGCTTGGACTGCCCACGCTGCATGTGTTGGGATTATAGGGGCCACACTTTTTCCGTTATCAAGTAAAGTCTTTATTTTGCCAAAGACTCACAAAGTAACGAGTGGAAAGTAATTAAATTTAGCTGTGTTGGCTCGAAGTACAAGTGTTTTTATGCGGCTTTCAATTTTCCAAGCAGTGAACGGCACAAAGAGAGCCGGGGAAGTTAATTGAATTGTGATAGGCTTGGAAAGCTGGCCTATTGTGAAGACAGAGATTGTGGACAGTGAAGTAATGACCTGTATTGTAAAGACAGGGACAAGATTTAATCTGGTGTTCCCCAGGTGATACAAAACATCAGCAGGGGAATCTTTTATTAACAACTGTTCCTCCAAATCCCTCTCAGCACAAATCTCAGGATATACTCTTAAGCTAATGAAATCAATCTGTGACTTACTCTATCACACATCAGCAGCTGCTACAAGGCAATTAAATCAGTCAGAATCATCAGAAGCATTTTATAACTTGCTGTTGACATCTCTCGGCATCCCTTTTCCATCTGTACTAATAGACGACTATTTTCTGACACACACAATCACCTGCTGCTCTTTCTCTTCCCAACCTGCGGTTCAGATGAGCTGATAAACAATAAAACAAGACAGAACAAAAAAAAAAACACAATGAAAATGAAAATGAAAAAAAAAAACTGATATATTTAGACTATTTACAAAGATTATGCTATTATTTATTTAAATTATGTTTAGATTTCTCTATTGATTTTAGCAGAATTTGTAACCTAAGCCACAATTATAGATAAACACAAACAGTTGTAGGGTCATTCCAGAAATTGAGGACAATTTAGGTATGAGAACTTGTGAGAAATTGACCCCTTATTTTGAACATTTCTCTTATGCATTTAAACATACAGGTAATAAACTACTAAAAAACAATACTCAGGAACCTGAGAAAAAGGCAGTTTTAAAGTATTGTTTAAAAATCCTTTACCACTGAGTAAAAAAAGTCACACTCAAACTGAATACCAATTTCATTAAATACAAAAATTATGACTTAATTTAAGCAACCTTTGAAATCTAAGTTGCCCAAATTTTATAATTTCATACATATCTTTTAACTAATTTCATTATTTATTTAAAAATATTTGCTCAAATTCATGCGTGTAATCATTCAAACTATTAAAAAGGCAATAGCTAAAACCAGTGTGAGTTGAGTAAATATTTTAGAATTATTTTAATAACTGTGGTAACAGGGCTGAAATTAAAGTAACAGGACTGAATGTATAAATTACTTCTTATTGTTGATTATGACATATGTAGCATATATAGTCAGGATCACAGAAATGTTGTTTATGAGATGAGATGTTCTATAGAGATTTTCAATAAGCAATCAACAGGATAAGTAGGAGCAGGGTTGGTTAGTAACAGAATACATGTAACAGTATTGTGTAATCAGGTTATGAAAAAAGGTAATTGTATTCTGTTACAGTTATAGTCACAAAGACAGTAATCATACTACAGATGCAGATTATATAATCAAAGGTGATTACTGGCAGGATTACATTACAGTAATCCAATCCAGTATACAATATATAGAACACTTAGTGTGTTTTTTTGTGTTTTATATTTAAATCATGTGGCAGAACTGAATTAACTGAATTAATATTAACTTCAGTTCTGAATCATGAAAAGAGGGTGAAGTCTTATGAGTGGTAGCGTTACTTTGGTTTCATGTCATTTCCTCTGGGTCTTGTGTGTCTTTTTTATTTTTTAATTAGGTTTCGGTAACAGGGCTGCATGGATGTTGTGGGACACAACCTTTATGCATCATTAAGATTATTTAAAATATGTTGATGATAAAACAAATTGTCTTACCAATAACGAGAGACATATATCAACAAAGCCATACCAAAATGGGCAGATTTAACACTTATTTTTACTTACTTTTGTGGATATAAAAGTTGGTAATCCAGAATGTGGGACAAGTGACAAAATGCCATTTGGGGGTGTTTCACAGGTATTTGGTATTTTAAACAATAATTTGGAATAATGTTTTCTACAACTATATTTACATCATGTCTCGGGACAAGCATAATGCATGTTTTAGAATTTTGTGCATGAATTATTTTAAATTTCATCTGTGGCACTGAAAATGTCCTCCAATTCTGGAATGTCCCTGTACTTTTTAGGTTTTTAAAGGCTACATTGATAGAAATCCACAATGCAGGTTATAAAGTCCTTGAATTAAATACACTTAAGAGCCCCCTTTAGCAGCAGTCACGTTCTGTTACAAATAAGACTTGCACAACATTGAGGAGGAATGTTGGACCATTTCTCTCTGCAATGTGTTTCAGTTCATCTGTATATTAGTATAAATATATTCGTATATTTCTAGGAATTTTTCTTGCCTGCACAGCCCTCTTCAGCTTATACTACAGTATTGGGTTAAAGTCAGGACTTTCCAAAGCACAGATCTTCAACCATTCTTTAGTTGTGTCCTTTAGTTCTTTAGTCACCTCTTAAGCGTGAAGTTATATACTGCTGCTCTTACATATAGGGTCCTAAGGCATCAAACAGCGCCAAACCATAACACATGTGTTATGTTGTGTCCTTTTTAATCCAAACAGAGTGTGGTGAATTGTGCTAAAATGTCCAATTTGGTCTCATTTGTTTATAGAACCTTGTCTCAAAGTGGCAAAAGTGAGAGGGCTGAAATGTTTTTTTTTTGTTTCTTTCTTTTTTAGTAGCAACTTCCTTTGTGATGTCCTACCATGAACACCATTCTCATTCAGTGTTTTTCTATAAAAGAACATATAAACAAACATTTTTGCATTATGTAGAGTTGTTTATAGGCATTTTGCTGTTAGCATTGGATTCTTTTTCACCTCTTTTAGGAACAACAGGACACCACAGGGACAACAGGACACCCACCTTTAGAAAGAGTCCATTTGAACATAATTTGTCTAACCGTGGATTAATGCACACCCAGGTCTTCAGAAGTGTTTTTGTAGCCTTATATACCTTCATGTGTCTCTACAGCACGCCTTCTGAGGTCTTCTGAAAGTTGTTTGCAATGAGGGATTGTTCACACTAACCTTTCTTGAGAAAAACAGATTTGTTAGTAACCAGTCTTTGTGTGCTGCTTTATTTAATGGACAAAGTGTGAATGTGACACCTCCAATATAATTTCCTCTACTGAAACAGCTTTTGTTGTCTGCTCTTGGATAAGTCATTAACACAGAGGTCCACTTACATTTTTTTAGCTTGCACAGTTAATCTTAGTCTATGTGCTCAATAACAGGCATAAAAAGTACAGCTGTGTATTATTTAGTTAGATTATGTTTGTCTATAATTGGGACTTAGATAACAATCAGAGCACATTTTATCAGCAATCAAAGCAGAAATGGCAAATGATTTGCTTATTTCTCTTGCATCTGTAGATTGCATTGTTTTGAATTACTAAGGTCTCTGAAAACAAATATTTAATCAAATTTAATCATGATCAAAATTCTGAAACTGAGCCAAATTGAGTAGAATGATCCATATACTCAGGATGAGATGAATAGACTCAGGATGAAATTCAGCTTCACTTGCCAGTGTTTGTCATGCAGTATGAGGAAGTTGGCATGTAAACCACACACATAACCACAACCACTTGCCTACACAAGTGAACACAGGGTAACGAAGTAAAGGTGACATTTCTTTTACTATATTCTTTATAGACTTTGATCTGTATGAAATAGAAATCACAATACATTATTAGGGTGATTTTTTAATTTGCCATTTTGCCATAGCCATGTACATCATTGTCTTATTTTAGTTTCAGTACTCAGAACTCAATGCACAAGATGTTGTTTTCAGTGAAACAGCTATAATGGAAATTGTCCATAGACAGTACAGCCTGTAGGGGTTGACTTTCAGATGGGGGCAGATGAGATGTTCAGACATTGCTGGAGCAGCTTAAGGCTAACTGCCTTACACAAGGACTCATGGGATCTACAATACCACAAACACTGAAAGAGGACACTGCATTTTTATTATATAATATACAGTGTCATAAAGTCCCTTTGTCCTCTATTTTAAGACTTTACATTGGCCCCTATCCATCACTATTTAGGGCATTTCAATTTTTCAGTTTTCTCCAACAGGTTTTCCAGAAATGTGGGCTCAATCACAAAGTGAAACAGTATGAGGAAAAGCCCCCCCACCCCCAAGAGCATGCAGGAGAAGCACCAAGAGGGGCCAATATTTAAAAGACAAACTTCCTTAAGAAGATAAAGAAGAGACATTAAGAAGAATCAAAAGGGGAACCCATCCTTCTCTAGGCTGTAGCAGATAGCTCCTGTGTCATATTGTGCTGCAAATCTTCTGCATAAGTTGCCCTTGTTGTGTCATTGTTTATTAAAATCAATAAAAAGTTATTTTTTTCTTTTTCTGGAGATTCTGCCTTCTGCTCCATTCCTAGATCGCTGCTTCTAGTTCCTGAGTTTTGTTCCACTTTCTCTCAAGTTTCTTTCAGCACCTTCCACTTCAGGGACCTTTTCATGTGGAACTTTTCCACCAGAGGAAACTTCTCTACAGACCAGGAACTATTAGAATTAAGCTTGCAATATTGAATATCACTGACTGGCCAAACAAACAATAAACGAGTCAATAATGAGTCAATAAATGTAAAAGTGGATTGAACCAAGACACACAAGCCTCAGCATCTCCTAAATTCAGAAGCACTCAGATCTTCAAGAGAGATCGATATTGTCCTAAAATAATGTAGCTGTTACACAGTTGATCACATTTGTTATTTCACTAAATACTTATGGTCTTGGCTGTGTGATGTTAAAGTGATCCAGGAAATTCATAGTTATCATTCAGGATAGCTCTGAAACCCTTATGTTCCTCAAAATATTCCAGGATCTCAGTGGAAAGAACCTTGCCTGCCTGTTTCTCATTTTCTGATTCTGGATATGCCTGTGTTAACTCTGCCTACTTTCATATGGATTTCTGCATCCTAAACTAAAAAGCCTCAGTACCTACAATCCCTCCTCCCTCTGACTCCCATTTGTTACATATGGTTTAATCTTCAGCCCTGACTTCACAGCACAGTAGGTCTACAGGCATATCTCCTTGAAGGTGTACAGCTTTATTCAATTCATGCTATAACTCTCAGACAATCTTACAGTTGAATTTGCATTTAAATGGACATAAATGGACACGGTACATGAACAGCTAATAGAGTATTCAGTGGCATTATAGATGTCATTTTTTCCGCTCATTACACTATTCCCACAAATCTCTCAAGCAAATGCCCCCACCCCCTTTTATAAATCTTCTTTTCAATGTTCTATAACCAAAACCATTTCAAAAGTGTGTGAGCAGCACTCGGCCACCTGCAGACATCCGTTCTTGAGGAATGACAATTTTCATCTTGTGTTATAGAGCAGCAAATCAGTGAGGCCATCTTTTTAGACAGCCCCCACACGATCACTAATCTATTTCTACATCCACAAAATCAGGGAAACAGTGGATAAATCCTAAAGTTCAGCTCTGGCTCCTCATAAGATGGATATTGATCTGTTGCTTCTATACAGAGCCTCGTGATGCATTGTGAGGGACTCAGTTGTAATCCTGAGTGAAGCAATAGATGACAGCCTGAGAGCCATTCCAAAACCTGCCATCAAATTGAGGTTGCGACTGAAATACACAAATCAATTGTTCCTATGGTGTCTTAAACTCTTTTACATGCAGAATGTGCAAGCAAATGAAAACCTTCAGTACTGGGAGGCCAGAAGTAGCCTTCAAAAAACAGCAATGCAAAAATGGTCACATACACTACTATGCCATCACCAGGGTCAGTGCCACTGGTCCACCACCCAAATATAATCTGGTTAACAGGAGCCATGCAGAGAGATACTGACCACTCAAGTTTAATAAAGTAGACAGTTACTACCTTTCATTTGTGTTCAGGATTACTTTCAACTCCTTAACCCACAGCAACATAATATGGTATCATGTTTCATATTTTTAAATATTTTCTGTATAATTCAGTCATTGAGTAAACAGACTACACTGTAAAATGTGTTTTGTTAGACCTACCTAAAAAAATACTCTAATTTGTTATTGAATGTTATTGAAAACAAATGAATTAGGTTTATTCAACCTTAAAAATTACTTTTGAACGCACAATTCTTTTAATCAGCCCTTCGAGCTTCAAGTACAGCTCGACTCGATCCGCCATCCCTGAAAACGCATGGAAGGCAAGCGTCCAGACTCTTCTCTGTTCTGGCTCCCAGATGGTGGAATGAACTCCCAAAGGCTGTCCGAACAGCTGAGTCTCTCGCAGTCTTCAAGTGCAGGCTGAAAACCCATCTCTTTGTAAAGCACTTAAATGAGTGAGCACTAGTAGATGCGTATGCTGAAATACTTTGTAAAACTTATTACATTGCTTGTAACAAATACTAAAAATACTAGAGTATTTTTTTAGGTTGCACTTTTTACAGTGTATGGATTATAAAAACACAAATTACACACTATTCCATTTTAATGGACTCAAAAACCTGATTTCTTAAGCATTCCTGGCCTTAATCTGAAAAACCTGAGTATGCCTTTTACCTTAATTATAATAATACAATATATAATAGAATGAACTTCAGAAATCTGATTGTCATCTGATTGTTAAGTGTATGTAAGCACAGTCACTGTCTTAGACATCAGGCAGCTTATTATTTATTATTTAATGTAATAACTTTTTCAGAAGTAGCTTTCAGAGGCATCAGATGTCTGGTTCCCATCACCACCACTGTGAACTATTCTGACTCAATTTGTTACTCTAGATCGGAGCATTTCACATCAAAGCACTCAGAATGATTCTTTATGTCTTAATGATTTAACTAAGCAGAAACTTTGTGAATCTGTGAATTCCTCTTTAAGCTCTAAATCCTTTAGATGCATCATTATACCTCACTATCATTGTGCAGAATTAGAGCATGCCGAAACTAAGTTAGTAACAGCCATAGTGCTATAACTCTAATGGAATTAGCCAATAGTGGAACGTTAACACAGATTGTTTGGTGTTTTTATTCTCTGTGCTAAAAAAGCAGTGGAAGGTCTAAACATAAACAGCTTTTGTTAGTCTTTTAATATCCTCTTTGTCCTCATTGCTGTTTTGTTGGTTAGAAAACAGAGGCAAGAACATTTGTTTCTCTGAAAGCAGAGAACACAATCATATTAAGTGGTAATTAGACTCAAATCTGTTGATGGGATTTGGTCATGGTTAAGGCGTGTCAAGTGACATTACAATCTCATAAAAAAGCCAGAGCAATAATGTCTGTTAATTTGTAAGGAAATTGGAGGAAAGATTGGGCTGTGAGTGTGCATGTGATTTCCTATTAGTTTGGTTTATTATCCGGCCTAATTAAACACACTGTAACAAAGGTAGCCTGCAGCAGCATGAAGGGAGCGCAGGGGAGGCGTGTGGCGATATATATTATTCGGCCCTGTCAATCAAAAGTAATAGCTGAATACGACTTACAACAAAAGTGTGCTGTAATTTTTTTGTTAGTTGTACCGTTTTGCCGCTCTATGGAGGAATCAAAGGAATTCTGTTTAAATACAGATCAGACTCCAATATTGGTGTTTGTAAGTAGGAGAGGAGATATCTTACTATCTGCAAGTCTAGAATAAGTAAGCATGCAAAGAAGATCACTGCAGACCCTTCCCTTTACAAGGAATATGTTATGAACTATTTAAATCTGAGACATTGATTAAGATACAATCTAAGACACTGAATATTAAGCTAAATATATACAAAATCATCATAACGTATAAGGTACTTCCAGTTTGCTTTTATTCTATGATCATTTTCTTGTTTTTTAAAGTGAAGAAAAACGCTGTCCCACATTTTCATATCATGACCCGAACACAAAGTGTTTCAGTCCATAGGCAGTCTTATTGTAGTCAAACCCCTGCATTTTAGAGCAGGACTTGAGACTGCATCACTGTTCCTCATGGTCACATTGTGAACAATTAGATCTCATTTATTATAGTCAATGTGTCCCCAAGTTTGAAAATCAGTGTGGTACCTTAAGAACTGTAACTACCAAAAAACATCCCTTTACTTGTGGCAGCCCAGTATTAATTGCAGTCGGCATCCAATAACTTTGAGTGATTTTTTATTATGTTAAAACGTACGGTGGCCGAGAAGTGCAAAACAAATTAACATTTCAAGAAAACAAAATTAGAAAAATATAAACAAATTTACAAAATAAAAAAAATACATTCAAGAAAACAAAATTACAAAAGCAAAAACAATTTTACAAGGGCAGGAAAATATTACATTTCAGAAAACAAAATTACAAAAGTAAAAACAAATTTATTAGATGTTAAACACTTTCACCAGTACCGAAACAATTTTACAAACTGCAAATTCTGACAGAAAGTGCAAATTCACACACAGGAAGTGCTTGTCAATCAAACGGTTTTGAGGTGGTAGAGTGAGTGGAGTTTGGGTCGCATTTTAGCCAGCTGGCATGCTTTGTTTTTCCATTACCTTTTCTTCCGTCTGCTCTTTTAAAAACTCTAAAGACCTTCCACAGAAAAAACAAAAAGTGTGAGCTGGCTAAAATACCATCCTAAACTCCACTCCTTTCCGTCAGAATTTGCCAGAATTCCATCAGTATTTTCCAGTATTTAAAGTGTTTCACGTCTTAAATCGTAAATTTGTTTTTACTTTTGTAATTTTGTTTTCTGAAATTTAATATTTTTTGACCTTGTAAAATTGTTTTTGCTTTTTGCTTTTGTAATTTGGTTTTCTTGAATGTAATTTTTTTGTTTGTAAATTTGTTTTTACTGTCATTTTGTTTTCTGAAATGTTAACTTGTTTTGCACTTCTCGGCCACTGTAGAAACTAGTAAAAAAAAAGTACGACCTAAAAAAAACTATAATTTGCTACAAGCATTTAAATAAGTACTCAACTAAAATACTTGAATTAAAACTACTTTTACTTTTTACCGTATGCATGTTTGCCTTTATTCAAATGATCTACGGTGTTTTTTAACATACTTGCTGCTGAGATAACTGGTGTTATTGTGCTTAGGTGCCAAAAATGTACACAGCCATGTGTGGGTAATTTTGCACATCTTACTTTATACATTTGCACCTATTACAGTGCTACATTGCACATTAGGGGTGGATCAAGTTCTGTATATTTTTGATGCCTATGTGGCTGTGTCTTTGTATTCATTTCAGCTAAATAATATTTATTAGAAGAACCCGTAACTATATGGGGAAATTGCAATGCAGTTGTAATGCGCTTATTACCCTTATCAAGTCGGTAGCTCCTAATTAACTATTTGTTCATTTCTAATTTATTAGGCAATAACTAGGGACTTTCCAGAGCACATTCATAAGACATCATAGCTTCAAATATTTTGCATAATATTTAAGTGTCCGTTATTATGTCCTTCTTATCCTTTATCTTGCAAGTAGCTGCATATTAAGTGCCTGCCCATTGCTATTTTATTTTGTCCATCAAACTTTCAGCTCAAAGCATCTAGTAGTATCCGTAGCACTTGTGCTAACAGACTAAGCTTAATTCAAAGCTTCTACTTAAAACTATAAGCTTCTATTCAAAACTAAACAGGTTTCACAAAGAACAGATATATATACGACATGTTTGAGAACTGACAAAATATGATTGCTGTCCAATTTAAAGCAAACTCTGTTTGCCTTAATGAAATCGGGCTTTCTGGATGTTAAAGTGGCAGGTTTCCATGTCTTAAAAAGATAATGTGTGTACAATGGAAACTACATCTTATGTAATGCTATAGCTAACACCAGAATTAGTTGGGGCAGTGTTAGATGCTGAGGTGCTGATGCATTTTTTTCTTTTTTGTTACACAAAAACTTTCAGCAACCTAATAAAACATCAAGCAATGCTTTATGGGGCAAGAGCAATCTTAATAACTAATGATTTGAAAATGCAAAGGTTAACCTTCCTAATGCACTTCATTCTTTGAGCTAAACACATCTTGTTTTAAATTTGACCGGTCTGAATTCCCACTGAAGCACCTGGACTCTGTGACTGTGACTGACTGGAGGATTGGTCTGTATTCCTAATCGATGGGAATTAAACAGGGAATGTCAGTCCTTAAAACAGCTACTCAATACTAGCAATGACCAAACGTGTGGAGCCCGGCACCTCTATCCCTCTGTAAGCACTGGAAACTCAAATCTCCACTCAAACTGTATCTGACAAACACACTCCAGCACCCTGACACAGCCAGCAAATATTTAGACAGCTAAGGGATGAAGGGACGCTATTTCTTCCACAAATAAACATCTTTGTGAATCCTATTTACTCTGACTGCTCAGAGTCGTGCATTACAAGTGATTACTGTCCGACCACAGATGGTGCCGTTATTGACAAGTGCAGCTAATTTATCACATTTACAAATCAAACTGGATTTAAACAAATGTAAATAAGGCTGTGTTTATAAGACTGAGTTGAAGATTGTTGGATGACAGAGAATGTGGGCTGTGCTGATAAAGTCTGAGTATACAGACAGGAAAGAAAATTCTGAAACGTGCAGGTGGTTGTTAAAAGTGGGTTAAAGGAAGGGTTGAAGTGACAGTTTGGTCAATTTCTGACCATTTTCTCTGGCTATTTTACAGATTTCTTAAGACATTTTATTTTAAGTGTATATTTATTTGATCAAATGATAAATAACTGTAATGTTATGATTACAATGTTTTATTTTAATGTAAGGTTATTTTAATGTAAGGTCTCTTTTGTAAGGTTATATTATCTTAACTGTAGTGGATACATTATTAGTTATTTTGAGACTGCAGTTATCTTATAATAAGATTAGTGAGCCAGATTATTTTGCTTGGCGGAAGACACATGCATTTTTTTTGTTTTTTATTTTTACTATCCCATTGATTTAATGCACAATAAACAGGCTTTGAATATTCAAGAATTCCTCTCTTACTGTCTCTCTCTTACCCAAACCACTTGCTCCAGAGTTTCTGTTAAAACGTCATAATATATAAAGGTTGTGTAAAAGTGACACGGGATGTTAAATATCGGCTATCAGATCTGTCTAAATAATTCATGCTGTTTAATGAAGTGTGGGCTTCAGGTTTTATTTTGGAGTTCATTTGTAAAGGGACCCCTTGTGTCTAGAGATCTGACAGTGGCAGATGGTTCCCACAACGCTCAGCTGAAATTGCACAGACAAATCAGCAGGAGTAATGAAGAGTGCAGTATCTGTGCGATTCCAGAGTGCTGAAGGGTGTGTTCAAGAGGACGCTAGGTGCATGGTGTGTAGGAGGGAAGGCCCGCACTGCGCTGCCGAGTGTACTTTATGATGTGTGTAATGGCCATGGTGGATGCAGTTAATTAGCTTTAATAAGAACCTCTCTGCACTCTGTGGGTGGCTGAGGGTTGTGTAAGGGGTATGACTGCCTCACAGATAGGCAAATAGACAGACTGACTGACTGACTGATTTAACTGATAAAGTCAAGCTCCTTTTTGTGGTTAGCCTTGTTTCCCAGTCACTAAAAACAGAAATGTTGATGTCTGTTACCAGGTAAGTTACGGCAGGGAATTTGGCCCAGGATTAGCATTGCAGGATGACTCCAGTTCAGTGTCCAGCTGCATGTCATACTTATTTTTGCTTCTAGCTTGTACCAGTTGACTTTCCTTTGACTTTTTCCTGTGTTTTACTTTGTGCAAGACTTTTCTTCCCTATTTTAGGCATTTTTATTCACCTGTTGTAACTACTATTGTTCACCTCTCAGAAGAAGTTATATGAGGTGACTTTCATTTATGATTTATGTCAGTCATACATGTATTTGTCAGTGTACCCTCCTATCCAGAACGCATTTGTCGGTGGAATAATTTCATTTTAATAATTTCAATACATGACATTGGGTTACGGTCTGGACCAGCCAATATGATAAAGTGTTAAACTGTAAATATATATATATATATTTATATATTTATATATGTGTGTGTTTGTGTGTGTGTGTGTGTGTGTGTGTGTGTGTGTGGTGTATGTGCATGCATGCATTAATGTATGTGTGTGCAAGTGTGTGTGGTGTGTAAATAAGTGAATGAGGGAAATGAAAAGATTACTCACAGGTAAGAGACTCTGGCCACAGTGACTGAACAGCAAGCAGATGGAAATGTGGAATCAATCAGTACTGTCAAACTGGATAAAGCTGCAGCAGAGAGACGGAGAGGAAAGGTGGGAGAGAAAGGGAAAGTAACAAGGAGAACAAGAGAGACGTGTAGAAAGACTTAAAGAAAAAGTAAGGAAGACTGCTTTGTGACTCTCAATTTCACAAATTTTAATTAAATTTAGTTTAAGTGAGGTCTGTGTGGCAAATGAATATTATATGAGTTAAGTCAACTCAAATGGTTTAAGGCAACCAACTGCCCTAAATTGTCTAAGTAAATAACATATGCTTCAGCGCATGCTCAACTCACGCCCCCAACTCAACCCCTCAACAACCACAATCTACCCAATACTTCTTCATGCACTACACTGTAAAAACTTATGACTTAAGTCAACTCAAACATTTTGAGGCAACCAATTGCCCTAAACTAAGTACTCAAATCGTTTGACCACAAATTATTCCCTAAACTGAGCATATACAGAACATGTTTATTTTTGTATAGATGTAAGTAAATTGAATAAATCTTATTATACCTATTCCCTTCTTTTTGCTGATATTAACATTACTTATTGCTTAGTATTTAGTATATACTAAGTATTTCAGACTTACCCATAATACTTTTAATGACTCAAAATCAATTAATAAAGAGTCATCTTAATTCACTCCTAGGCTAAACAAGTTACAGTTAAATCAAATTCATGCTGCATTGCAGACGTTCTGTAATAATATACACAAAGTCTTATCTAATTTAACTTAACGCTGACAGTTCACCTCTACTGTAGCAACAGCACGGTACTCAGCAGGTTAACTTGCACAACAGTGGCTTTCAGTACTCGACCAACACTAATGACGATTTGTCAAGTTATCAAAATACATAAAACAAGCACCCAAGGGAAGATAGGTTAAATAATTACATAACACAGACGTATGTTTAACAAGGTGAAAGACAACCCCATTATACAAATATACGGTACCAGGAACCTATTGAAATGATGAGTTTGTCTCAAAAATTTTGAGAAATCTCAATATATATAATGTTGTAATGTAATGTTGATGTGCATTGACATAATATTATAACTTGGTTGGGTGAGGATACTAAAAAACAAGACAGCCAGGGAAGAGACCAAAGCTTTTAAATTCGTTCTAAAAGAGACTAGAGTCCCAAAAAGCTACAAACTGTCGAAAGGAAAGAGTTCTCTAACAAAAGTTTTCCATTTTTAATGAAATGTTACAAGATTGTCCACTTTGCTACGGGTACAGGGCAAAAAGCTTCAGTATGTGAATGTTTTAATCAGACATGAAAATTACGATGTGGAAATACTTTACTATGAACAGAGCTTTGTGGATAGTTATTTTACAATTTATGAGCCGGTACCGAGAGACCCTCCAGTATACAGATCGCAAGACTATGTCAGTAAAAAAAATAGAAGTGTTTTATGAACAGGAGTTGCAAAAGCTTATTGTTGGTAAAGACAATGCTTTTAAAATAGAGAAGACCTTGGCAGAAAAAATACAAACTCAAAAAAAGATGTGTTTGGTGAAATGGATAGGTTGGTCTGACAAATTCAGTTTGTGGGTTCTGGCCAAAGATGTTTGTGATTTTACCAGAACTTAAAAAGTTCTGCCAGGGCGAACTGATATTTAAATACAAATCACCATGGATGAGAGTGGGTTTTTTGTGACTTTTCCCAGCAACACTTCCACAGATATTTAGCCTGACTTTGTGCTAGACATTGTGCTAGACCACTAAATTTGCTAAACCCTTCGAGTTGAAAGGTGGGAAGTTGCAGTCTCAGTGGTGCAGTACCCTCACACATGTTTTTTTCTGTCGAAAAAAGACAGCAGAAAGGACACTGAAGTCATTAAGAGTAATACGTATCAAATTAGTGCAGGGTTATTATGATTCTTTTAAAAAAGAAAGCAGTAACACTGAAATAGTCTGTGGGCAGATTTCTTTAAAGAATACATTTTTTAGGCTCAGAGAAATTTAGCTCACATGCTTGGTCAGGTCCCCGGGAAAGAACTTTCTTACCTTCAGCCATCGGCATCTCATCCTGCAGATATTCACGCCAGATTCTATGACATATATATGAACATTATAGAATATCAGAGTGTCAGGGACAGCTTTGTACCATATACTGAGATGCCTACACATAACCAGGTAAAACAACAAAATTGTCCCAATAACCTACAACAAGCCGTACTACATACCTGTCAGCAAGTCTCTCATAAGCAATTAAACCATTTAAGTAAAATCAGATCAGAATCGGCATATAGCTTTTCATTAGTCTAAAGGCAAGAGCAGTGTGAAAAAGACCAAGCAGAGCAGCGATAAGAGTTCTTCCGATCTCTGCCAAAAGAAAAAAGTTGAACCTTTTTAATATCATTGCACGGTCTATCCTCGGAGTGCACCAAGTCAGAATTGAATATTTTCATGTTACCTTACACGCAAACGAGTATCGAGAAGTATACTTATGTCGAAATACTCTAGGCTGTGACAGATAACGGTCCCCTGGAGTTTGATGTAGCCGGTAACAGCGAAGATTACCTCGACTTGAACAACACTTTTTGTAAAATCATAAACATATACGGATCTAACCCAGATGATTGAGTCGGAATCGTCAATTATCCTATAGCGTCACTTTTTTCACAAGTGGGCGTTATGTAAAGAGAACGACTCATCAGCCATTTTATTATTTTTTTTCAGTCTCTCGAAACTCAGTTTTCCACAGGACTGTTCTCCACAGAGATCGTAGGATACATGGAAGTCACTGACCCTGAATGTTGGAACAATGGTCTTAAAGAGAGGGCAAACTTCAACGCTGAAAGCAACACCTTTGACCCAGTAGGTTATATTCATGAAGATATTTTTTTTTTCAGAATAAACATTTACTTAATAGCGTTGATTTAAAAATTAAAATGATTCGCAGTAAAGATGAATGTTGTCGGATCAAAGAAGGATAACCACACTTTGTCCTGAAAATACTCACCGCCTGTCTTTTTCTTCAGCTGTGAAGCTGGTACACACGCAGACTCTTCTTAACACCACCGCTAAATGCCTGAACGAAAGAGTGAAGACCTTCAGTCTAGCGGCAAGCAGTCATATTTGTTCACAAGAGAATCTTTTTGAAGTGAAATTCACTTGTTTATTTTAGCTTCTGCCTTTGCAATAAACAGACAGGAGTTTGCGTATGGATACACATTATTTGCGTATGTCATTAATGAAATCAGGTAATATGAGACTGGAGCTCAGATTTCGACAAGCACTTCTGAGAACAGTAAATCTAATTGTGTATGCCAGTTTTGACAGTATCCTTAAAATCAACAATTACAGAAACATGATCATTGATTACCTGTAAAACGATGGATAACAGAGAATTTACATAGGTTATGGGAAGCTGTGGTGAACTAGACAAAATATTAAATGGTGTGGTTCCCTGCAATGAACTACAAACAGAAATAAAAAAACAAAATTCCTGCTATGTTTATCAATACTTACCCTGGACATATGCCTGGTGAGCACTGGCTGTCCTTGTTTCTCAACAATGAAACCTCGGGAGAATTTTTTTATTCATACGGAAATCCACCAACCACAAACATTGCTTTTATTCACTGATTTTTGAAAAACAACAGCCACAATATAAAACACTTTGTAACTTTGTTGTTTATTGAAATAAACAGTTTGCCATGTAGTCATCAGAGTCTTTCTTTTCATTTTGTGCAAAATGAAACCAGACAGAATGCTGAAGAGTAGGAGATTTGAAAATGGTATCAGAGGTATGGAAGTTTGATAAATCAAAGTCTGCATGCTCACAGGGTGTACAAACAACGGATTGGGGAGAAAGAGCAGGGGTGTAAAAACCTTTAGATTTTCTGTCCACCCCAAAGGTCTCCATTTATCAGATACCTTGTGAGGGGCCATATTATTTTTAATCCAGCATGTTAGACCCTTTGATAATTTTTCCTTGAAAAATGAATTGCATTGTTCTAAGATGCCGCTTCACCAGACTTTGTATCCATAATGTACAATTTTGTATCCATAATGTACGAATGTGCATTTTTTTCTGTTCCTCACAGAAACGTTAGTGACAAACTAACTCATAATTTCATGGTCTGAACGATCTTCCTCGCGATTGCTTTGCTCTGGCTTTCAAAGTCTTTAGGTACGGAGAAAGTCAGTTAAACAGTTCTCACCACCGCGAAACAGTTTGATTGACAAAGGTTCACAACAAGCACTTCCTGTATGTTAGACCTACCCTTTCCGTCAGAATTCACAACTGCTTTGTTATGGGTGAAAGTGTTTCACGTCTTGTAAATTAGTTTTCACTTTTGTAATTATGTTTTCTGAAATGTATTTTTTGCCCTTGTAAAATTGTTTTTGCTTTTGTAATTTTGTTTTCTTGAATTACATTTTTTATTCGTTTGTAAATTTGTTTTTATTTTTGTAGTTTTGTTTTCTGAAATGTTCATTTGTTTTGCATTTCTCATTTTGCATTAGAGTTTTTTACAATCAGTAGTACTAAGACTTTTAATAACCAAAAGGTTGAGTCTCAAAATCAGCGAGAAAAACACACTTGTCATACATGAGCATGAATTTTTTTCATCTGTGTTTTGTTTTTCAAGTGAAAGCCCCATTTATCTCTCATGATTTGATTGCATGTGATGAAATGAGGTGATCATTTCTCTTGCTTGATTTGGATCTTTTCACACATTTGTCAACCTGTTCCATCAATTATTTCAACAGTTTTTGAGTTGGTGTAGTTTAAGGTAATTTTCTTTACTTTCCTAGTAATCCTACCTTTGAGAGTGTGATACCTGTATGTTTTTGGTCCTCTGCTGAGAAATTCTACAATTTGATCAACACAAACCTAAAACAGAAGGTGGCAGAACTTTGTTCTGGCAAATAGTGTTTTGGCACAGAGGTGGCATTTTCTTGTTTTGGAGACTTGGTGACCCCCAAAGTGTTACATTCCATAATCTGAAGACAATTTTACCTCTCTGAACTCTGTAAAAGTTATGTCAGAACACCATGGGTGCAGGTTTATTTATGGCTGGTAGGGCCCAACCAATATTTTGGGAGGATAGAACTGTCCCTACCAATGTTTGAATGAACTTGTTCACATTCTCTTTGGAGTGAAGTCATATTAAGGAGTTTTGCAACTGAGTGTCGTGCAATGCTCTGCAGAGATGCATGAACCTGACACAAACTCATCATGCATTTTTACTTGCATTGTTTCATTATCTCAGTAAAAATGATATGGCAGAGCTCTCATATAGCTATGTAGCTTTCCTATGCACATTTCCTCGAGAATGAAGGCCAACACACTGCCAATGCCCATTTTCATTTTTTACTGATATTCCACATCCAATATGCGGCATGCAGCGGAGCGTCAAATCCCACGGGTGATTTGAGCTTAAAGCAGGATGAACCGTCATCAGGAGCTTTCTGAGTGAAACCTTCAGACATGTAGAAAAAGTGAAATTCTCTAATATAGCCTATTACAGAACTGTGTGTGTGTGTATGTGTGTGTGTGTGAATAGTCAGATGAAGAGAAGCAACAATGGTGAGCTATATCATGAGAACTGTGTGTGCATGTGTGTGTGTGAAAAAGGCAGCCAATGAGGTTTGTCCGACAGAGAACGAAAGCGACAGCCTAATAAGCTGAATCCAATAGCAATTTCAGTAATATCACATGAAGAATTAACTTTGAGTTGATTCACCTCTCTCTCTTTTTCTCTTTCTCTTTCTTCTTTCTTTGCTCTCACTTTTTTGCTCTCTCATCTTTTTTCCTTCTTTCCTCCTTTTTTAATTTTGTCTTTCTTTCTCTTTTTATCTTTCTCTCTATTCCTTTCCCTTCCCCTTCACTCTTTGTGTCTCCTCCCCCTCTTTCTACTCCCTCTTTCTCCCTATTACTTCTCTTTCTTTTTCTGTCCCCTTTCTCTCCATTTCCATGCTTTTGCCCTGATTTCTCTGTTTCTCTCTCTATCCCTCTCTCTGTCTCTCTCTTCTTCCCTCCTTCTGCTTCACATCTGTCAGACCAGCTTGCACTCTACAACAGCTGTTTACTGAAATTAACTACATTTTATTTATTACTGATTTGTGAGCTTCACACTCACTAGTTGGTGTTTTGATAAATGTTTTTTAACTTTAAATTACTTTTAATTCTTATGGCCAATTTACCTCTACAATCTTCTCATCAGTAGCTGATCTAGTGCATCATATAAGACTTTTCATCCACATCTTACTACTTATTTTCAATCAGACACTTTTTCTAAGAGTAAAACTATATTTTTTGTTGGTGTGTTTGGTGCTGAAGCACATCCCAGCATGCACTGGGCACTGGCACACTGGATGGACAGGTCACCAGTCCATCACAGTGCAACTGTTTGAACACCAGAGAGAAAGATACACTATATTGCCAAACGTATTCGCTCATGTGCCTTCACACACTTAACTTAACTTAACTTAACATCCCATTCTTAATTCATAGGGTTTAATATGATGTTGTCCCACCCTTTGCAGCTATAACAGCTTCAATTCTTTTGGTTCCACAAGGTTTAAGAATGTGTTTATGGAATTTTTTTACCATTCTTCCAGAACGCATTTGTAAGGTCAGACACCAATGTTGGAATGTTTGGAATTTGCTTATATGGTTTTGCACTGGAGTAAAAGGGGTCACATGGCCTGAAACAATAGCAGCTATCTTGAAAAGAAACAGACAAGCGAACAAACAAAAAACTAATAAACAAGCTAGCTCCCTCATCAATAACTACTGGAAGCTTTTTTTGGCACACCAG
Organism: Semaprochilodus insignis; assembly: GCA_034552555.1. Taxonomy (NCBI): domain Eukaryota; kingdom Metazoa; phylum Chordata; class Actinopteri; order Characiformes; family Prochilodontidae; genus Semaprochilodus; species Semaprochilodus insignis. Next base: position 14,207,901 of record CM067476.1, on the reverse strand, counting down.
TTCAAGACTGTCATGTTCATTGATGACCTGCCTGCAGCGACATTAAACTCCCAAAAAGGATCTATATTTAAAGCCTCAGTCAGGATGATTTAACTAGGCTTCCGCTGTTGTCTTATAAGGTGTGTGTGAGCCCTCACTGCTGCAATAACGACATGCTGAGGTAATTAGCTCTCAGTGGAACTCACACTCGCTGTCTCTAACTGCTGTAGATAGGAGAAACATATACACGCACACACACACACCAAGCCACTTCTAGCACACATTTATGAACCATCACATACACTTTGGTGTTTAAGATGTGTTAAGATTGCATTCTTTAGTCTTACAGGTTTATGGGGTTCATGAATTTGATCTAGTTTTCATGTTTTTGTTCATCAATACTCTCTCACTAAGATACTCAGAATGCATTATACAAACACACAGTACGACCAATGAGAATCCCTATGGCATCAACCAATCCTGATCACTAATCTATTCACTGATCTATACAGATCTATATAGATATAACCAAATTAGCACTGACATTAACAACCTGCCCAAAGAATCCATGCGGTAGTAGTCTTTAAAATGTTCCTGCCACCTCTAAGACATGTTATCAGAAGTGAGTTTTTTCTGTATTCATATGCCAACATGATGCCATATAAACATACAGGCTACATATACCTGATGCCGTTTGCACTTCTTTGCCATTTAATGTCAAGTATATTCATATTCATATTCATATTCGTATTCAAACTTGTTGGCAGGTCAGGCACATTAAATGTGGGTGGAATGTATTACTTTTGTATATGTTTGTATTACTTTATGTTATGTCTACTGATTACAGGGTTTAGTTTAGGTCAGTGGCAACATCCAGTCATGGAAGACCGGAGTCCAGCACAGATTGGTCATTTTCTCACTAAAGCATGCCTGATTTAGCTCAGACTTTAAACAGGATTAATTGGAGTGTTAAGAGCAGGAAAATCACCAAACTGGCTCTCCAGGACTGCAGTTTACCACACCTGCTGTAGACTATACAAGTGCTTGCAGATCAGGATAGGCCTGTGCCTAGGGATGGCTAACCAAGTTTCTATGCTTACAACCCCAACTGACAGTAAATCTCTGTATTTATTCATTTAATAGCATTTAATAGCAAACAGAATAGCAGTATTTCCACATGTGAATAGAATTAACCTTTATAAGCATATTGGCTAATGTGATGTCATCCTACATTAATACCACATGTAATGCACCTAACGTATATGAGATTGTATGTCAACTTCTAGAGACAGTATACATTATATTCACAGCCTCTAAACTGTGAGCTATAATGTTTGAGCTGTGGTTCGTTGTTCCACCAGACAGCTGTAACAGCAACTTCTCTCTCCCATGTTTATATACAGTATCTGCGCCAGAGAGTGTTATAATGAACACATCATTGAATATGTCAAACTAAGTGGAAAAATAAAAAAAGAATTATGACATGCTATACTTCAGAATCAGGGTGTCTTGGGTTGTCCCAGATTCCATATCGCTATTCTTTGAATATGTCTCACAATATGCGGCCCATTCCTCATATTCAAATTGGATGAAAAGCTGTCAGCTACAACAAAATCATGCCAAAATAGAGCTGAATTTCTGTAGTGTGATTTCAACATTAGCTTGTGTTCTGTAAAGACCTGACAGAACAAAAATATCTGTGATGATGTACCATATATGTATGCAGTTACCCCCCAGACACAGAAACTTTAATGTGTGTAAGGCACTCTAAACCCTTATCTCCCATCAGGGATAGAGCCAAAACTAAAAAACTAAAGAAATAAACATTTGATACCAGCAAACTACCTTCGGAATACAGCATATCATTTTTGTAAATGACATATTTTACGAGTAAATTACTCTTTCTGTTGGGTGTACTGTGATTCTTTCTGTCCAGTCAAGTATGCATTCTTGGTCTCCAACTTCATCCCAGCCTCTTCATGCATCTACTAGCCTCCTGGCTCAGTGGATGTGTGTGTGAAATTGGATTTTATGTCAAGTTGACTGCAGAAGCACAGGCTCAGAGCTGCTTTGGGGCCAGGGCTGGGGTACAGCCTCATGTGAAGCTCAAACTGGATGCAAACGCAGCGAGCCAAAACGAGCAAATACACACACACAGACACACACACACAGCTGGACGGCACATCTGCCAATTAGCGTAGCACGGAAAGGGAGTGCCGCCATGCGTGGCTTTCCGCTTCACCTGACATGGCTGCCGTGAGCCACCAGCAGCGGGTCAGCTCCGTCTGTCTGAGTGCACTGGTGTGGAGAAGCATATGTGATTGTGAGTGTGTGCGTGTGTGTGTATGTGTTATAGAGAGAAAGATCTCTCCAGGGAAGTGGGAACGTGCTGTTGCTATCATAGACAAAAAGAAACAGAACTTATTGGGGCACTGTTGATTTGAAGTTATCTTTGGTGGCTGAAGTCTTGTTAGAGCTGAATTAGTTTTCCCGGGAGAGCCTGTGTAATGTAATATGCAGGATTTGATTTGATTTGATGTTCATGTCAACATTGAACCAGTGGACATCCTCCATAACAATAACAACACACTGCATCACTGTGTCTATTAGCGAGTTTTATTATTAAATTATTAAAGTGAGGTGGAATAGCTGGACTGCTATTACTGAGGGAGCTCTGAGTTTAGACAACTACAGAAAGCCATTACAAACTAGACATGCTACGTATTCATACTGGGTTAAAATCACTCAACAGTTATTACTGTCAGATTGAAAATAACAAAACAAACCTAGTTGATTAAAATGGCTCCACAATTATTATTGTCAAACTGTCAAAGCTATACACACACCAGATTCCTACTGGATTAAAAACCATTTCACAGATATTATTGTGCATAGCTTTGCATCTGCAAACTCGAACTGAAGCTGTTCTCTGATCTTTACCTCTTATCACCTACCAGATTTAGCACAAGCAATGGGTAATTACCTCTGTTAGGCACCAAACAAGTCTGGTTTGATGAGGTAGTCTTTGAAGATGTGAATAATCAACAGTGAGTTAGGTTATTTGAATGCACTGTAATTTAGCTTCACTTAATTAGGAAAGGGGAGAAAAACACTTTGTATTGTTTGGGTTTCATTAAGTAATTATGGGAACAACATGCTTTGTTTATTAACTCTGCACTTTAGCTGGATTTTTGAGAATATGCAGGTTATATATTTGACTGCGCTTAATGAATGCTGATTTTTATGCTTAACTTTCTTTAGCACATATGGCACTGGCATTAATCGTTCATCAGAGTTTTCTCTGCTTTTAAACATTGTGCATTACAACATCTGCTGCCTCTCATCTGTCATCTATGAAACTGAATACATGCTCGACAGAAACCGTGTTTCCTTTTTGCTACACATGCTGCTTTCCATTCTACTTGCGTGTCCACATCATTGTATCATGCCTTATCCAGATAGAGAGATTTAGGCATAACCTCTCATCTACACTAACTGACCACTTCATTAGAGGCCCCTTTTATTGCAGCTTCACCTTGCTGGTATACAATTACACAGATCTTCTAGACTAGAAAGCCACTCCTGGAGAGTCACTGATGTTCTAACACTAACAGTGTTCCTATGGTCAGAATCTGGTCAATGATGAATAAGGTAGAGGGGGGTTGTCAAATTGTCTAGTAACAGAAACAGGCTGTATTGTACACCCATATAGTGGACCTCTAAGTAGATGGAGATCATAAAGTGTCCCGTAAATGGAGTATAAGTAAAGTATATTTCTGTTTAATTCCTAGTTGTTTGTGACCCACATGATACTCCATTTTTGTGGAGACTTCATATTGACTCTTCCAGTCCTTCTTTTTACAAATCACCAGCACCTATCTTTGTGTTCAAATGTTTCTGATTCATTAGGGTTTATTTAATGAATTATCCCCTTGATGTTCTCGATACTGGCAAAGCTATACAAGTATTCACCCCGAAGTAGAAAGTTTTTTTTCCCCTGTGCTTTCAGTTTATTTGCCCATAATGTAAAGGTGGACTTCCCATCAGAACTGTAGAGAGAGAGAAAGTTGAATACATACAGCATATCGTAGCAGAGTAGAGAAATGGTTATCTAATGTTACCCTAATTAAAGAATCACCCAGCTAGCACATAGTATACACAGTATACACAGATTTACAGACTGAGCTAGGTAATTTTAGCTACAGTGGAAATACACTGAAGACGGATAGGGATAGTTGACTCCTGATTTGTTTAACAGTGATGATTATGACAGTCCTTTGATTTGCCCAAATAAACCATCCGTGCATGCTTTTATTCTACATCCCAGTGGTTGTAGATCAAGTAATCAGTTGCTGTACAATGATTACATGGTTCAGGTACATTATTAAATATGATTTAGGACTCGCTGGGGGCTGGTCTGTTCTGATGTAATACTCCATCTCTTCTGAATGATGGAAAAAAGAAAAGTGTCCCTTCATTATAATAAGGACTGTTACGTAACTCAGATTTAATTCTGACTCAACATTTTCATTTTCTATAAGCACATCCATTTGGAGAAATCTTCTGCTGTCCCTGTCTCTGCACATTCCATATAATCTCTTCTTTTCTCTCTCTCTCTCTCTCCATGTCCTGGGTTCCCCCTCTTTTTTCTGTGTAACCGCCCCCTTCTCCCTTCCTTCTTCCCTAGCAGCCGGTGCTGTCCATTTTATCATGGAGATTTGGTCCTAAGTTGTTCTACAGAAAGAACGCTTTGCATTTTACCAGGTTTGTTTAATGTATTTGTGTGTGTGTATATTAGGGGGGTTAGTCAAGCTTCCATTCAAGCAAGTCTTCATACAAAAGAAATGAAGACTCGGTACTGTATACAGTGTGTGTGTGTGTGTGAGAGAGAGAGAGAGAGAGAGAGAGAGAGAGAGACAGAGACAGAGAGAGAAAGAGAGATACACTTATCTGTGTGTGTGGATGTAATGGCAGCTGATAGGCTGAAGGCTGCCAATGCACTGGTCCGGAGTGTGAGTCATCCCTGGTTATTAAAACCGTCCCCTGCTGGGACGCAGTACAAAAATACATGTCAGACTGACAGCCTGTGCATGTCACACATACCTTCAGCATTTCTGCTCTTAACAAGTATCCTGTTCCTGCTGACAAAATCGCCTGGAGAAAAAGCATCAGATTTGGGAATAGCCAAATCAAATACAACACCAGACAAATGTTTGGACACACCCACTGACGTCACAGTTTTCCTTAATTTTACTCTTTGTTTTTAAACTAAATAACACCAAATTGCTAGAAAAGTGTGATTTCCAGAAGAAAATGCAGGGTGATCCCAAGTGGTTGCCAACGTGTTGCTAGGCCATTGTTATGGTATCCCATGTTGTTGCTAAGGTGTTGCTAGGCAGTTGCTATGGTATCCCAGGTGGTTGCTAAGGTGTTGCTAGGTTATGCCAGTAGGTTGCTGTGGTATCCCAAGTGGTTGCTATGGTGGTGTTAGGTGGTTGCTATGGCATCTCAGGTGGTTGGTAAGGTGTTGGTAGGAGGTTGCCATGATGTAAGGTCAGTATACTGAGTGGTTGATGGGGGGTGGGAAGTGGTTTCTAGGTATTGTCAATTGGAGGAACGAGGGATGAACAAACAACACATTAAGGAATGCGAGGTCTTATAGTTGTGCTTTAGAGCCTAGGCCCTTGCCTTCAGAGAGAACACAGTGAATATCAGGGAAAGTAAACAATAGGGATTGTGTTGGGGCAAAATTGAATGGGAGAGTAAGGGGAGAACAAGGGATGAATAAACGACACAGGGAAGTGGATCAGTAAGACCACAGATTTGAGTTTGAGAATCTGTCCAGAGCAAGTGCATGCTCAGGCAAAGGAAAAAATAGGGTTTGGTTAGGGCCTAAAATGAATAGCATAATAATGAGTGAGGGTCAGAAGAACATTGAATTCATCTTTGGGGGTCTGCCCTGAGATAGTGTATGTGAAACAATGTCCTTCAGTCAAGCAGAAGTACAGTAGATGGCCATGTACTTTTCCACCCTATTCATTCCTAATTGGAAAAAATAACAACACTTTTCCCGATCACACTGAACATTCTGGGATATTCCCAGTAGAGCCTTGTTCTGCGAAAGGGAAAATAATGTTTTTGTCATTTGCTGTTGATACTGAAACAGATGAAAAAATCGTGGATGCCGACCTGTTATTATAGAACATGAATGAACTCTAAATTTGAATATTATGGAACTATGTAATTGTAATTTGAATATGTCATTATGTTTAAATAATATATGCAAATATGCAGAAAAAATAAATCTTGCCATTTTTTTAAGGATTTAAATAGCTGCATAGACATTTGGAGGCAGGGTTTACTCTCTGCTTCCTTTTTCCTGCCAAATTACTCATGATGATCAGCCAGTGCATTACTCATGATGGCTAGGAGTTGTCGAGATTAATCCTTAGCTCAGTAACAGACCTCTCACTGTGCTGCCCATATGGTCCTGAATGGAGTGAACAGCCTTTTTCTGTGCTCTAAGAGTGCAATATGGTTATATTCTAGCTTCATTGTGATAAAATGTATGTATATGCTATATGCATAAGCAAATTCAAAAGCAAATTCAACGTTATACTGATATGACAGTAGCATATCGTTTACTTATTTTTGACGGAATTCTCTTTGAATTCTCTCTCAACATGCTTTCAAATTTATCTGCTTGGGGAGCGGGTTTGAAGCACAACAGCTGTTTTAAAATTTTATAAACTGACATACAAACATGAAAGTATTAGAAAAACATCTGATCAGAGCAAACAATTGAACAAACAAACAAAAATAATATATATTTAAAAAAAGTAACAAAAATAATAATAAAATAAAACAAAAAACAAAGGGATGAGCACTAACTGTTATTTTGTGCGTGTGTGTGCGTGTAGAGGGAGATGATTTACTGGAGTTATGTATAGGGTGGTGTTGAGTTCGGTATTGGATCTCCGTATGTCTGTTTATAATTACTATTGAAGAAAGTCAGCAATTGGTGTCCAGATTGAACTGTATTTTTTCCATAGATATATGATTTGTTAATAAGTTTTTTCCAGTGAGTGGTAGTAATGGTGTTTCTTGATTTCCAGTTCATGAGGATAGTTTTCTTGGCGATGGTTAAAGCTGTGAGTAGAGCGGTGTAGATTTCATGTGTTGTACTGATTGCTGATGTGGCTTCTAGTAGACATAGTTCTGGGGATAGGGGGATAGTGATATTTAAGCATCTTGGTAATATGCTGATAATTTCTTGCCAGAAGTGTTTTATGGGTGGGCAGTGCCACATGGCATGGATGTAGTTGTCTGTGGTGTTCTGGGTGTAGTGTAGACAGATTTCAGAGCTGGTGAATCCCATTTTACACACCTTTGGCCGGGTGTAGTGTGTTCTGTGAATGACTTTATATTGTATGAGCTGTAGATTAGTGCTTGTGATCATGTGGAAGTTATCTTTACATATCTGTATCCAGAAATCGGCACCGGGGTGATGGATAAATCTTGTTCCCACTGCAAATCTAATGTGTTTTCAGATGTTTTGATTTTGGAGCTTAATAGGGATTTTTGCTGGTGGAATTAGAGGAAGTGATTACTCCCAATGCCGAAATTCCGGATTAGATGTGAAAGTGATACCAGGGTGTTATTGTGGAATATGTGTTGAGGTGTGTGATGCCTTTATCACTCCATGCATTGAAGTGCAGTGTTTTTCCAAATATTAGGAAGTCAGTATTTGGCATACTTGGCAAATTCTGAAATAAATCAATTTCATGTCCAGATGTCATGCAGACATCGCTCTAATGTAAGGAATACTAGAGGCATGTTTAAGGGAACCAACATTACTAAGAAAACAGTACATTTTAATGACCAAATTGCTAAAAAAAATCTAGGAAAGTCAAAAAAACAGCAATTAAAGGCCTATTCCAAGTGTTTTTCTCCAAACACTTATTTTAGGAACTGCAACTAAACAGCACACACACTGTGTACATGATATTCTACAGAACAACACAACAACACAGGGATTACTGTCACTTACAGGAGCTGAAGTTGAACAAGTTATTCTCCAGGTATTTCTGAAGGTCAGTGGATGAATTTAGTCTTGCTTCTGCTTGTGGTTTCTTTCATTATAAAGCAGTGCATGAACTGCAGTTATATGCACCATCTGCTTTTGCCAAGTCATGACTGTGCTGAGGACAACAATTTTGATGAAGCCCCAGGCCAGTGATGCCAACCTTATTTCAGAGAAAAATAGCTAAAGCCTGCTTGATAAATCACTAAATGTTGCTAGATGATGTAATGCACTAATACACATATTTGTGATGTCATCTTGTCGTATTTGCATGCTGTCTAGTGTCAGATGATATCAGTGCCTTATGCCTTGTTGTTTCTCTCCTTACTGTCTGTACAGGATAAACCAAACAAAGTGCAAGGATAAGTGCCACAAACATGTACACAGCAAATTAAAAAGATAAAAAAGGATTGAAACTTACATTATTTACTATTTAGCAGCTTAACAGACAAATAGCTCTGTAAAGACCAGGTAGCAACATGTGTAGCTCATCTGTGTGAGCTCCCATGCACACTAAATATGCTGCATCGTCTCTTGGGGCAGAGAAGATGCAGTGCAAGAGCTGTACCTCTCGCTCATGGGCAGTTTTACTGATTCTTTTCTATGGGAAGGTTTGTACAAAAAGTCGATATTTCGCTACTTTTTAAAAAATAACTTGCTAGGGTCTGAAAGGTCTCTATATCTAGTGACAAAATTGCTAAGATGGCAATTACTTTCATGAAGTAACCTAAAGAACTCAATTAAAAACTACCAATGGATACAGTGTTCAAATACTTGTGCGGAACACTGTATTTAAATGTAACATTAGAAAAACAATGAATGTTAAATACTACACCAAATTCTTGTATTTAAAAGGACAAATATGTAGTTTTACTATAATCCTGCTGGTAATTTCCCTGTTTTTATAATATAAGCTGTAATCAGATTACTGTCTTTTTACTGTCTTTTTGTAACAAAATACAGTAACATTTTTTCTGCATTCTAATTAAATAATGCTGTTGAATGTTTTCCCTTACTATCCAACCATGTCATTTTCCAATCCTTCATTCAAAAAGCACTCCAGTTTGAAACATTTCTTAAAACTTTAGAAGGATTAATGGGCAGAGCTAAACTGCTGTAGGCTGAGATGCGCTCCTCATCCAGCAGTGTCCACTGATATTCCACAGCATAACCTTCACCCCCCTAATTAAGTTAAATGCTCTATTTTGTTGGATCCATCTCTCTAGTGAACACACTCTCACTATCGGCTGTTTTGAGAATGATCCACAACAAATCATGTCTGATGAACAGTGGTCCTATGATCAGAAATGAACCAATGTCCACCCAGTGGGGTAGAGGGGTTGGATAAATTGTGCAGTACAAGTTGGGTTGTAATGTAATGTAAATGTATGTGTACATTTATACAGTGAATGAGCATAGCATGTTCATAACAATGAAGGTCTAAAATGTTTAAATAAAATTCATTCTGATCGCTGGGTGTCCAGATGGTTGGGGTCCTTAAGATGTCACTAAGATCACAAAGATGCTAGCTGGATTCTCATTCTACAGATAACTTCCTAAGCTCACAGAGGCCAGAGGGGTCAGCTATTACATGTGATGTTCATCTATTCACTTTGAAAAACTGCCAATACTAGCTCCAGTTTAAAAAAAGTATAAACTATTTGGAGGGTTTTAAACATGAATCATTCTAAGCATCAAAAGTCAGCTCTGGCATTTTCCAGTTAGCTAGCTGCTGGACCTACTGTTGTTATCATTTACTGCAGTGTGTGCCATATATTGCATTTGTAAAATGCGATCAGCATTAGAAATTCATAAGAAGATGAATACATAACTCAATAGCAATATAACTCTGGTCAGTTAATTAGCATGAATATTTAATAGCTGTTATTTGATCTCATTAATTTAATTTTAGTAGACTCCTTCATGTGCAAATCAGCCTTTGCCGTTTTAGCTTTGGCTTTGTATGATATTTTCTAAAGTAATCCCCATCACATTTCCCATTGATAAAAATTTCAGTGGCTCTACTTTTCTGTTCTTCTCAATATAACATGTGGCAAATTTGTTACGTACCACCCTGAATGCACCATATGCCTGAAAATGCATTACATTACATTTATATTGCTAAACGGTATGAACATAGAGCTAGCGCTTTATATTTATAATTCTTTATACAGAGTCTGTATACTATATTTTACTATATCTTTTGAGTGGAAGTACCAGCTCAAAATACAGCTACTTAAGCTCTGAATAACTTATATAACTGCAGGGGTACATCCACCATCTGTCAGCACCTGGAAATGTAGGTTTGCTCAGCACTATTCTTCTCTTTTCAGAATCCTTTTGCTCTAATATAAAATGCTAAAGGCAGTAAAGATGCAGCCATCCCTCTAATACAGCTAATTCAAGCTCAAAAGGAACTGGTGATTAAATGTTACTGAGTAAAGTTTGTATATTCTCCCCTTTTCTGCGTGTGTCTCCTCTGGGAGCTCTGGTTTCTTCACACAGTATAGACATGCTGTCAGGTGAAAAGCACCACCCTATTACCATAACCAGAGAGAGGAATTTTAAATACACAATTGCTGAATTCACATTTAACTTCCTTGATCATAGAATGCTAAAGTAACCAGAAACCATACATCACTAGGTGTAGCTATCATGGATGAACAGAACGTGATTTTCTTGCTGTTTTTTTTCCACAGTGAACCATTGAAATATCACACAGATCACTTGACCACAGTCAACTTTACTTCTAAATTCCTAGTTTTCAAACTAGGCAAGTCATAGAATGCTAGAATTTTGGCACAGCTAAGTTTCTACAATAAGCAGAAACACTCTAGCAGGTTAAGACTGTGTTTACATGTTAGTGTTTTAGAAAAAAAAGTGTTGTTTTATGCCTTATTCCAAAGTTGCTGTAAAACCATGAAAAGTAACAGAGATAGAGACAGGGTACAGTGATAATAAAAGAAGACTTTGATGCTTTACTTTTTTTGTTGTTGTTGTTTAAGGTGGAAAAGGGATGGCAAAATAATATCTGCTGTACTAGAAGAGTGCAAGACAAATTACACTTACTCAGTTGTTACAGCTATCTGAGAAAATTTTGTGTTTCTCAGCAGCTGGAACCCTGGAGGGGAAGTATGGCTTCTCACTGAGGGGGCCATGCACCCCCATCCAAACACTGGTATAAAAACTATTACAGTTTGTGAATATTTAAGAAAATACAAAAATATATTTGAGTGCAAGGAAATTAATAGGTTTAACTAGAAATATAGCCACAAGCAGCAATTTGCGGGATCCAAGCTGTCTTTGCATGGTAAATCAACATAGTAATTTTTGCTAGGACCTTTCGGGGACAGGCAGGTCAAGTTTTGTACAATTTACAGAGTTGTTTGGTTCACAAAATGTACCCCTTTGATATGAATGCCATAATGAGGTCCAGTGGACCTATACGGACCTTTTTAGCATACAGATGCTCAGTGAAAGTGAATCACCATATGTTATGATTAATGATCAGGGGCCTTCAACGAAGTTGTATACCGAGTTTTGTTCAGATAGTCTGCATGATTCGTTTTAGTAAAGAAAAAGAAGAAGAAGAAGTGGAAGAATAAGAAAAATCCTAACAATTACAATAACACTTCCTGCTTGGACCCCTACATATATGGTTCAATATACTATGACTGAGGTCACTGGATTCATCAAAAGAAGTCACTAGAGTTCTGATGTGCAAGGATGAGTTGTCATTTAGTTTGGTCACTACTGATGTCATAATAAAGTATTATCACTGAAGATGTCAAATCTTAGCAGGTTAAGCTATTTGTGATTCTTTAAATGAAAGTAGTATATTTTTAAAACACAGTTAAACAAGCATGCAAAATAGAGTGTGAATTATCACACTCTAATAACTCTACGTTCATCTCCTCAGATTTAGATTCATTCTTTTCATACATATAAATTCATCCTTTTAAGATGCTAGACAAATAGGCAATAGGCATCTTCTTTTGGGAAATTTGTTCTACGAGCTGGGCTCCAGTAAAGACAAAATGTTGGCATTATTGTGGGGAGGAAGAGACATTCTTAATGTCAAAAATTGTGTTAGAAAAAAAAGTCATCAAACATTTTTAAAAATATCTAATGGAGTATACAGTGTAGTGTTTGGATAAACATAGATGTATCATGAAGGGGACACATCATGCTGTAAAGAACTGTTCTTGAGTGAATGTACAGTACTATGCAAACATCAGAGACCACACTTCTTTTATTTTATTCTAGTCATGATGGTCATTAATTTGAAGTTTATCATCAGATAAACATTACTTGAGTCTTTAAAAAATTAAGCTCTAGCTCCTTCCACACTGAGAACAATGTGTAGCTGTCAAAAAACTGTTACTGAGAAATTGATCAAAAGAAACTGCCAATGAAACAAGAAGTTGCTGCTGTTCTCAGAACAATGGATTTGAACCCCAGAGTCCTCAACATCAATGAATGTGTTTGAAATTACTTGAACTTTGAAAACTTATGAAAAAGATCTCTGCAGATTTCTTTGAAAACCTATAAGCAAGGCTCCTGAAAAGAATAGAAGGTGTAATTCTTATTAAGGGTGGGCACAAAGCCTACTGAAAATGTTTAGCTGATGTGCGGTTGAAAATCTGTTACAGGCTGCATAAATTTACTGCCTTTTTTCCTGGTGATGAAAAATTAATAACTTGCACTGAATGACCGCTCTTGTAAACGTCTTGGTTCGATCCAGATTAATTAAGAACAAAGCTGGACTACTGTACACATGTAAACATAATTAATGCTTAATATAAGCAACATGCCATTAGGCCAGCTACAGTGGAGAAGTTTTATTTTGAACCATTGTTTTTTGTATGCATATCATATACAATTCCCAAACAATGTAGGCTTATAGACATTAGCAATGCAGGCTAATAAAAAGGCTGTGGTTATATCTGAAAGTGTCAAGTCCACAACAAACAATTAACGTGCAATGTTACAATACTGGCGATCAAGACAATATCAATTCATACGGAGCCTTTTGCCCACCAGATGAATTGTAAAAAATATTATTTGAAAAAAAATACTACCTGGCTAGCAGAAAGACCTTGGCACCATTACAACAATCACCTTTTCCTGCTCACGCCACCACCAATCAGTGACCACTTCTACATGTTAAACTCATTATCATTATCAAACTGCACACTTCTAGGCCCTGAGTGTCTATGGTTTCTTCAAAACAGAACCTTGAGCTCTGATCTCTCTGCTCGTCTCTGCTGAGCTTGGGAGTCACCAACTCTGAGCGCTGAAATCTATACACTAATCTATACACTTAGTTGGGTTTGGACAGTTTCCTGTGGAAGCAGTCTAGTGTAAATGAGCTCAGTGCGTGACAGCATGAGTGGACTGTGGCCGCTGAATGTGAGAGAATGATGCGGCTAATGGAGAGAGTGGATGTATGAGTCAGAGTATGTGGGAGAATGTATCAGGACAGAGCATATGTCAACAGATAATCAGAAAGGGGGAGGGGTGACAGAGGGAGAAAGAGAAAGAGAGAGAGAAAATTAAACAATTAGATATGAGGCAGAGAGGGGAAGAAATAAGGTTAGGAGAAAGTGATAGTGAATTAGAGAAAGAGAGAGAGAATGAAGATGATTAAGAGTGGGGGGAGAGAAACAAATGAAAGAGAGATAGAAGGGACAGAAGGATGGATTCCTTGATTGAGAAGGGAAAGGGAGAGAAAAAGAAAGGCCATGGGTAAAAGAGAAACATGGAAAAAGATAAGGGATGGACAGAAAAAAAGGAGACAGCTGACAACAGGACGAAGACTAAGATGAAAAGAGAAAGAGAGAGAGAGAACAATGTAGAAAAGGGGCGATACCTCATTGGAGGACAGCAAAATAGAGAGAGAATTAGATCATTAAAGAGTGGGAGAGACAGAAAGAAATGAAAACAGAGAGAAAAGAGTGAGCTGAAAGAAGAATGACAAGCCTGGAGGAAGGATAAATAGGAAAGCAATGGATTAATGGAGAGTGAAATGAAAGAAGCAAGACAGAAAGATAAAATAGAGAATAGAGAAATAGAGAAAGATAAAAAACAAAAGACGGACCAGTTTAGAGAGAGATACATGAAAGGATAGAATGAAATGCACTTGCACATACACACACACACTACTGATGTAGAACGTAGTAGTGGGATGTAGTATCTCCAACAATACAGCGAGTGTGTCAGAACCAGAAGCTAGTGTCAAGTGTCAAGTGAGTCCACAGCTTCACCACAAACATCTTTTTAAGACACAAGGCGATCAAAAGCAGGGGTGGGGTCATATTTGAATCATACTACCTAGTGATTTCTATAGGTTGTTTACAATCATGTGATCCCAAAGTCACATAAAATCTAGCTGGAGGGCAGTAAATGAAGATCGGAATGGGCTAGATAGAGGTGAGGAGCCTGTACTGTGCTAGTTTAGATAATATTACCAGAGAAAGGTACAAACATAAAATCCTTGTTGGATGCTTCTGTTACAAAGAGGAGATATTTTTAACTGAACTGTAGGATTAGCTGCTACAGAGGCAGCAGATATAAGAAACTTCTCCTCCAGATGTCTCCTCCAAAACATACAAATGCGGATGATAGGTAGGGTTTGGCGTTTAAATCTTTTTTTCTGTTGCCATGGGGCTATTTATACTGTTTATAAGAGTATATACTGTATACTCTTTATACTTTAGTTAGGCTTGTACATCCTCTGATGTTCCCTCACCACAAGCCTTCACCACAGTTTATTACAGTCCAGTTTCATGGCTCAGGAGATACATGAAATTGCAGCTGTCCCCAATATTTTATTTCATAGATAAAAACGTGGATATTGTAATTATATACCAAACTGGAAATGATCCCGGTCTTCATTTGGTCACTTTATTCAGTGGTGTGTGCTGGTACTGTGTGTGTGTGTGTGTGTGTGTGTGTGTGTGTGTGTGTGTGTGTGTGTGTGTGTGTGTGTGTGTGCGTGTGTGCATATAGACGGAAAGAAGAAGATAACTTATATACTGAACTAATAGGAGGACAACATTGTGAAAGATAAAGATGCACAGGGAGAGGGAGGAAAAAAAAATAGGAGCAACAGAGGAAGCAAGGAAAACAGTGAGAGAGAGAGAGAGAGAGAGAGAGCTGTCCTGTGGAATGTGGGGATAAGATGGCTTCATTAAAAGGAGAGGAAGGGGACAGAAAACACAATCTGTCATATCTGAAATGTAATTTCTGTCTCATTAAGGTACCTAATATTAATATTCCCAATTTGCAGGCTTAACTAGGCAAACGGTTACCATCTGCCTTCCTCTCAACACACTTGCCTTGCGTGAAACAGCATTCACCACCTGTGGCCGTGTTAGGAAGAGCAGAAAATGCAGGCTGTATCTTTAAAAAGTGCCAAAACACAACAGCTAGCTGGACGTGGGAGGTGACTGTACAGAACCCCCGAATACGGACCAATTTGGCAGTGTGGTAGAAGCGTCCCATTAGCTAATGAGGGGAACGGGGCTACAGGAGAGGAGTTGGTGTCAGTGCAAATGGCCCATGCAGTGACAGCTGCTGGGAATTTGCACCACAGCTTCGAGGCTAATGCAGCTAACAAGTAATAGAAGCTTACGGCCACCAAATAGTAAAGTGAAAACTGCATACTTAAGTCATCACTGCCAGTCAAAAGTTTAGACACATGTGATTTCATGCGGTCTAAGCTAATATGAAAGTGTCAAACACCTCAATACAGAGAAGAATACATTCCTAAGTAATGATTATCAGTAGTACAGAAATAAGGCCATTGTTGTTTTGCCCTACTTACTGTAATATATGTTACATAGAAGTTGGAAAAACAACTCAAGGTGGCAGATTTCAGGGGCTGCAGCAGTCTTCATGCCAGCGCTTCATCTCAATATAATAATGATGATAATAGATGTATGAGGTGCCAGTAAAGTAATTCTTTAAATAATTAGACCCACATAGAATTCAATCTAATATATATCACTCCTAATCATCCTATTTTACTGTACACACAGGGTAGACACAGATACTCTTATAGCAGTGTCGCTAGAGCTGCATTTTAAAGTGCAGCTGAGAAAAAGATGTTTGTGATAGCAGTCAAGAAAGTCATAGCTAATCTGACAGAAATATCTAACAAACTTTGGAGAGTAAAATTACAGCCATACATACACAAGTACAGTGGTGTAGGCATTAGCTAATAGGAGCAAATATCAGGGAAATTTCAAGCCATATTAAACTCTTGGATGCCATTTTTTCCCTCCAACAACCATTTTACCTCATGCTCCTCTGTCACAGTCATCTGACCAATGAATTTCATGCTCAGTTGTCTCTCCCACAAGATGACCACTAGAACATTACAGACAATACATTTATTAAGGAGTCTCTATTTATCTGAAGTGCAACAGCTTGTTTCTCTTTGCATATGACAATAATCTCTTGAATTTTTAATCTTTAATCTTAAATCTTGAAATCTTGACCACGTTTCATGAATGTCAAGGCTAAAGTGAATATACAATGATATCATCCCTGTTATGTTCTCAGAAAGTGATGAGGTGAATGAGAGGTTTTTCTCTGATATATCGTTTAAAATTTAAATACATTTCGGCTGTGAACTTCTTAACCATTTATATCAAGATGCAGGGCAATGACTACTACTACTGGATCAAGTTGTTATTTGTTGTTCCTCGGGTTCAGCTTTGTCTATGTCAGGCTATGTCTGTGTATTATCTGAGCCTTCTGAGAACTAAAAAAACACGTATGGATTTTTTTTCTCATTTTAATTTAGCAGTACTACTCTTGTCTTTATTAAGTCATGGTTGGAAACAGATGGTTATAATTATTGAAACAACCCACAGAAAATGATTCAACCAGAATTATCTCTGGGTGGTTTCTAGATAGATACAGCTAAGGGAGTTCTTTCACTAGAACTTGACTGAATGCCTGTCAGCTTAGTCACCAACATGAATACAAAGATTTACAATAGCTAGGATCAATTTTGTGAAAGAATATGCCACTCTTGGTCTTTCAAACATCCTAGAAAGATCACTGAATGGGAATATAAAGACAGACTAAGGACTAAGGCAGACTTAGACTTCTGGTGAATAGTTCTACCAGTTCAATGGCAGGGCCTTTTTTACTGCTAGAGTTACAAAAATACACTCATCATCAAAAAAATAGTTGCACCCAGAAGGAATCAACCGACAGGAATGAATGAATTCAAGTTTGACACTCAGAAGCGCATGTGACATAAGCAAGGATAGACCTTATCATACCTGAATGACAATATAAGGTCATCCTATTGCATGTGCTTTCCATTCTGACACATGTTAAGGTGTTGTTAGCATCCTTAGGAAGCGAAGTATGCCTTGGAGAAGAGCTTAAAAGTAATCAGAGCAGTCGGTAGAGTATGAGAGGGGTTGCTGTTGTTTGTATAGTACTATATTGTGCTGTTGGTAGCAGTGGATAGAAGAAGGCACACACCAGCGACAGACCTACACGCACCTCGGAGAGGGAGAACTGACAAATTGTCCGACATGCACCAAGTGACTCAACAGCCACAACTGCGCCCATTCAAGGAGCAGTGATGCTCCCATGAGTCATCCTGTTACTGCCAGCACCATTGCCAGACAGCTGCACGACGCAGGACTACGTGCCCCTAGACTGTTATGACGACTGCCCTTAACACTATGTCCAGGTCGACAAAGACTGCAATGGTGTTGTTTCAGACTGTCACGGAGTGACTCAGAATGGAAACGGGTCATCTTCAGTGATGAGTTTTGTCTTTGTGGAGACAACCAACAAATCCGTGCGTGGGGGCACTGTGGTCAGCGCGAAGATGAATGGTTTGTTGTCATACCTCACATGTCCAGAAGGCCTGGTGCCAATCCACCTCCACCCCCACCACAAACTGCAGGAACTGCCAGTGAGGTCACACGGCACATTTTTGCATTTCCAAAGAGATGTCCCACCAGGAAAAACAGGACCATTGACCTGCTGTATGCTAATGTGAGGGATGCATACAGGGCTACCCCACTCACCGCTGGGGAACTCAGACCACAACCTGGTTTTCCTACAGCCTCAGTACAAACCACTGGTACTGAGGCAGCCCACTACCACACGCTCATTCAGAGTTTGGTCTCCTGAAGCAGAAGAAGCCCTCAAGGACTGCTATGATACCACTGATTGGAGCGTGCTGCTGCACCCACACGGATTACCAGTGACGTCAAGGACCTCCTCAACCAAAAGAAGAGGGCGTTCAAAGATGGAAACTGGACAGAGCTGAAGCGTGTACAGAGGGAACTCAAGGTTAAACTTAAAGAGGCCAAGGAGTCCTACAGGAAAAAGGTGGAAAGGAAGCTGCAAGACAACAACATGAAGGAGGTCTGGGGAGCAATGAAAACCATCACAGGCTGCAAGAACAACAGCGGCAACTCAGTAGATGGGGGTGTGGACAGAGCAAACCAGTTTAACAACTTTTACAACAGGTTTGACTGTCCTGTTCCTGCTTGCCCCTCCTCCTACCCGCCTGCAGCATTCACCACCCTGTCTTCACCACCATCACCCTCACCTCCACCATCTCCGTCACCTTCACCACCATCATCCTCACCTCCACCATCTCAGTCTCAGTCATCATCACCATCATCAACACCACCATCAGCAGGAAGACAAAGTAACTCCCACAGTTCCCACTGTCCCCCAACCTTCACGGCAGACCAAGTCAGGAGACAGCTGAGGAGACTACACCCCAGGAAGGCGGCCGGCCCGGACAAAGTGTGCCCCAGAATGCTTAAGGCATGTGCTGCCCAACTGGGGGAGCCCCTCCAACATGTCTTTAACCTGAGTCTACGTCTCGGGAGGGTTCCTGCCACGTGGAAGACAACCTGCCTCATTCCAGTTCCCAAGAAGGCACACCCGAAGGAGCTGAATGACTACAGGCCGGTTGCTTTGACATCTCATGTGATGAAGACCATGGAGCGACTGCTGCTGAACCACCTCAGACCTCAGGTCCACCATGCTGAGGACCCATTGCAGTTTGCGTACTGGGAGAAGGTGGGAGTGGAAGACGCCATCCTCTATCTTCTGCACAGAGCTCACTCTCATCTGGACAAGGGGGGTGGTGCTGTGAGGGTCTTGTTCTTCGACTTCTCCAGTGCCTTCAACACCATTCAGCCCCTACTACTGAGAGACAAGCTGATGAAGATGGAGGTGGACATGCACCTGGTCACCTGGATCACTGACTACCTCACCGGGAGACCACAACATGTCAGGATCAGGGACTGCTCCTCTGATACGGTGATCAGCAGCACAGGAGCACCACAAGGGACTGTTCTCTCTCCAGTCCTGTTCACCCTGTACACATCGGACAAGTACAACTCGGAGTTATGCCACATGCAGAGGTTCTCTGATGACACTGCAATCGTGGGGTGTGTGCGTAATGGTCAGGAGAGGGAGTACAGAAGCCTGGTTGAGGACTTTGTGGAGTGGTGCTATACGAACCATCTGAAGCTGAACATCACCAAAACCAAGGAGATGTGTATAGACTTCAGAAGGTCCAGGCCCTCTCAGCAGCCAATCTCCATCAAGGGGGTCGATGTGGAGGTCGTCAGGTCCTACAAATACCTTGGTGTGCACCTGGATGAGAGGCTGGACTGGTCAGTAAACACTGACTCAGTCTACAAGAAAGCACAGAGCAGACTGTACTTCCTCAGGAGGCTCAGGTCCTTCAGGATCTGCCAGAAACTCCTGCTGATGTTCTACCAGTCTGTGGTAGCCAGCGTCCTCTTCTATGCCGTAGTGTGTGGGGAGGCAGTATCAGCAGGAGGGATGCTGGACGACTCGATAGGCTGGTGAGGAAAGCTGGTTCTGTGCTGGGATCAGAGCTGGAGTCCCTAACACCACTGGCAGAGAGGAGAGCCCTCAGCAAGCTGCTGAACATTATTGACAATGCTCACCATCCTCGGCACAGCACGATCATCAGGCAGAGGAGTTCAGTCAGTGCCAGACTGCTGTCCCAGTCCTGCTCCACAGACAGACTCAGAAAGTCTTTTGTCCCTCAGGCCATAAGACTGTTCAGCTCCTCTCAGTTCAGCAAATGGAAAACTCTGTGACACTCTTTCATTCTGGTCACTCCAACGGACACACCCCCATCTCTGCACACACTCCCTCCTAAATGCCCTATATCTATTTTTATTGTATTATTCTACTACTGTTTACATATTTTGCACTGTTTACATATTTGCACTGCTAATTTATTTATATTACTGCGTACTTGCACTGTCTGTATGGCTGACAACAGTCATCTTCTCAATTTGCACTGTCTATATGGCTGACATCAGTCATCTTCTCAATTTGCACAGCAAATGGTATAATGGTTACACAGACACTACTCTATTTTCATACTTTCATACTTTATATTGTATCTTTATCTTTATCTGTATTACTCTATCTTGTACTTCTCTTGTTACTTCTGTGAACATTGTATATCTGCTACTGGATGTTTGAATTTCCCTCTGGGATCAATGAAGTATCTATCTATCTATCTATCTACATATCAGGCTTTTCTGTAAAATTTACCCAATTAATCTATTTTAAAGCCAAACACTCATTTACATCTAAAAATAAAAAAATTCCATGACATTTTTACGAATGTCTATTAGCTGTGGCATTCCATTAGTGGCATACAATTTTATGCTTAAATGAATGAAACATTCTTTTTTTTAATGAAGGTCTGGTCCACAAGTATTTGCAGTGATAATTTTTTTGTGATTTTGCCTCTGTACTCCACCTCATATGTCACATAATTAGAGCCAATGAAAATGGAGTATACAGGAAAATGAATGCAATATTTTTCAACTACCTTCAATTAAAACTGAAAGTTTACATTTCATTAAATATTTAGCGGTCTAGTTTCTGATCCACTGCTGTGGTGTACTGAAGCACAATTACAAATATTTTGTCACTGTCAAAATATGGTTGTCTGTCTGTACCTAAATGTATGAGTAACATCCTAAGACCTATTGGAAAAGCTTGAAATAATGCCAAGTGTGCAATTGCCCTCAAGGTAAACAGACTACTGTTAAGAACATAAAATATAAAGTAATTTAAATAAAATAGAGGGTTATAGTCACTGCATAATTCTTATTATTATGGCCATTGTATATTTGTAAATACATTATTTCCTAAGTGTTTTTTTTTCTAAAATGAGTAAAATAGTAGAATAAAAATAAGGAAAACCCATCAGTAGGTATATCTAAACTTTTCACTGGTTGTTCACTTTGAGACAAAAACTGCACTGAGTAATCTAAAGTAGA
Organism: Semaprochilodus insignis; assembly: GCA_034552555.1. Classification (NCBI taxonomy): domain Eukaryota; kingdom Metazoa; phylum Chordata; class Actinopteri; order Characiformes; family Prochilodontidae; genus Semaprochilodus; species Semaprochilodus insignis. The sequence continues at coordinate 14,186,502 of CM067476.1, read as the reverse complement.
CTTGCTTATGTGGTTCCTAACAGTGAATGATATACTGTTATATACTGTATAACAAAGGACTGAAATACATTACACTTGAAGCTTGAATTCTGTATGTATTTTTGTCACTTGATAGATCGTTTTGATTAGATAAGATAACAGTATATCATACTAATCAACTGCATTTGTGTAAAGTAGTCCTTCCGGAAATGTGAAACATGCCAACAAACCATTCACCTTGGTGCTAACCATGGTGGTGATGGAATTTAATATTAAATAATAGTCATACAGTTCAATATGTATTAAAATAACAGTACATAGGCTAAAATCTGAGACAAGCAGCCTGTGTATTTTGCAGTAAACTCTTTTTGAACCCCCAAGGCCATCGGACTGAGAAGTACCAGGCACGGACTAGCATGGGAAGATTTTTTTTAAAAAAGACAACTGTGTCAGTCTTGGAGATAAATGGTACCATAACTCTTATGATAAAAAGATTCAGCCTGACATAATTTGGGCATAATTGTATTAAACTCAATGTATGCAACATACAATAAAGGGGCATAACATAAGGTGGCATAACATCACCCGTGTATAAATGTGAAGACAATTTCTGTATCTGTGTGAGTGTACCCGAGAGCTTCTTGGGAGACATTCTCCGCCATGAATGAACAATAAAGAACCTGCTCTTCTATCCGATGAGTCTTTCAGAATCTTCTTGAACTTCTTGAAAGTCTTTAAATCTTTATCTAGTTATTTTACTAGGCTTTTGAGTTGTTGTTTTTTTATTTAGAACCTTAGTGCAGGATACATACATGATACTTTATTATTTTAACTAAATGCCATTAGGCACGACAGTGGCATCACACACAGATTTGTTGGTTGTCAAGACAAAAGTGTGACTCGTCACTGAAGATGACTCACTGCCATTTTGAGTCGCTCCATTACAGTCTGGCACGACAACATTACATTCATTGGCGATGTTGACATTGTGTTAAGGGCAGGCATCATAACTCTCTGCGTGGATATAGTCCTGCATCGTGCCAAAGATGCTGAAACTAACAAGATGACTCATGGAGGGTATCATCACTCGCTGAATGTCCACAACCGTGACTACTGGGTCAGTCAGGTACTTATTGAAACTTCTATTCATCTAGTCTGTCACAAAGCAATTTCCTCTGAATTTTAGTACCAAGGATCAGTATTATAGTTTTTCTTTTTAGTTGTAGAAAATTCTGTGACAACACCCAGAGTTAACGTACAAAGAGATAACATGTACAAAGAAAAAAGCAAAGGCCCTAAAACCACAAGAAATGATGAATTATTTCTCAGTGAAACCAGGAATAGTCTGATTGTTAAATATGATTTAAACCATTCGCAAACTGTGCCTGAGAGGCCAACCCAGTACCCAGTACAAGATCCACCATGAGACAGTGATCAACAATAATCCTCAAGAAGGTGAATCATGTGATCAACAACATCAAAGACTGCACTAAGATCCAATAAGACCAGAATAGAAGGATTTTGAATATCAGTGCTGAGCCTAAGGTCATTCACAGCATGAACCAGTGCTGTCTCAGTACTATGGTTACAACGAAAACCTGGCTGAAACTTCCTATATAACTTGTTGGATATTAGATAAGTATTTAATTCTTCAAAAACATTTTTTTGGAAAAGTTTTTGGAGGCATATTACGGTGAGTACAAACTGAGAGTGAAATTTCAAAACAAATCCCTTGCTTTATTAAGGCAGAGCTGTGTAAGCTTTCCCATTCACAGTTATATAGAAATACAGCAGAAATCAATGAGATGCGGAGATTATTCACAGATCTAGGTTCAGAACAAGATCAGTTATTGGAGTTGTATTCAAGCTGTAAAGATTTGAGGAACCTGGGGTGGGTTTTGCCAATTTTCCAGCAATACCAAAAGCAACAATACTTTAACAGGCTGGTTTCGTATGTGCATTCTTGTTGCAATATCACATCTAGCCTAATGAGCCTAATTTGGCAGCTGATAATGCTGTCACTACCCAACTTGCTGAACACATCAGGTGCCTGAAATGTAGCATTCCTGGAGCTGGACATGGTTGTGCTGCAAAAGGACTGATTTTTAGAATGGAATCCCTCACATTTCAACCATGTTTTCTTCTAAATGGTTTGCATATTTTTATCTAACTTTTTTGAAACATATTGTTTTCTTAATAATTGTAAAATGATTTAGTACGTAAATATTGCTTCAAAATATACTATTTAGCCTATCCATACAGTCCACACAATCCAGGGGAAAAAATAGCTTACAAGAAGAATGTAGGACATTAGACTTTTAATTCTGCAAAAGTACCATTGCAGAAACGGAAGAATTCAGTACTGTATAAATGATATACCAGTTTTAAATCAAGTAGTCACAGTATTTGCTCCAGACAGGATAGAAGAGTTTTAATCTTTATTTTAGAGGGTAGATTCAATTTATTACAACTGACATCTGTCACACAGTGAAAAGCACCAGCAGCAGGCATCTTTAAGCATCAATTGTGTCCAACCTAATGCCCATTGCTTGTTAGTTACAGTAAAAATCCAAAAAAGCAGAAACATGTCTTGGCTGATCAGCAACATTTGGGTTAAAGGGAAACTACTACTTCTACTTTAAGAAGTACTACTTTAAGAAATGAAGTTTTGCAACTTATATTCTAATGCCTTTCATTCTGAAGTTGTGAACAATAACTTTCGTCACGGAGGACCCTTCACTGTAACCCTTGGAAATCTGTGACTGTAGGCTTTTTCACAGTCATTTTAGTGCAAATTCTTTCTCTCGCCTTCAAACCCATCACCAATAAATGTCAGATTCGCCCCCGTCCCTTAGTATTATGCAGCTCCAGTCACAGTGTTCATAAAAGAAAAATGAGTGTGGAGCTATCACAGAGCTGAAGGCATGAAAAAGCTAAAGGCATGAAGAAAGGTAAACCTCCCTGAATGAACGAACGAACAGCTCTTTTGTCCCTTCTCAAGATGAAGGGCTTAATAAGAAGTCAATTTCTGCTTACTGGAGGTTTCTGGCAGGAAAAGGAAATTCATCAAATGATGAAGATGCTTCACTAGTTTCCCTGTTTTGGGTCCCTGCAGGTAATTGAGTGTGATGTGAAAGCACAGACTGATATGTCTAAATCCTTCTACACTGAAAGTGGCTTAACACAGTGAGACATCCTTGATTGAATTACATCAAACTGCATATAAGCACCATCTGTCTTGCTCGTCTTGCTTTCCAGCTTTCTGATCCCAAGAAGAGTGAACAGACCTTCTGGACTAATATTCCAGATGCAGAATGAGTGATGGCTAATTGCACATTTTCCAAAGAAGACTGTCCATTGAAAGTATTCTAGCACTAAGGATAATGACAATGTGCAGATTAGGTAACGATTTGCATGACAACAAATCCAAGACCAAATCCAAACTGAAAAAAAAAAAAAAAGGAAAAAAAAACTGCCAAGAGTGTCTCAGTGGTTATAAAGTGATTGTTATTATTTAATTATTAATTTATTGCTATTAATTAAAATTATCATTGATGAAGTGCCTGAGATTGGCCAACACAAACTGTGTACAAGTGATGGCACAAGGGAGGGTTTTGTAATAAATTGGACGATGAGGGTATTCAGATAGCTGTATTCAAAATGTTGGAGAACCCCTAGGACTGACAGCTGTCCTTGCAGTGAGACAAACCTTTATGCATCCTGAATGCCAGAGTAGACCCAAATTCTCCCCAGCAACTTGACCTCCCATCAGCAAATTTGTAATATTTGTTTTTCTCTGTGACAGTTTGTATATGGTTGTACTGTATATGGTTCTTTAAAGATCATTTTTGTAAAGTGGTTCTATATATCCAGGGTCAGCACATCAGTGTAGATAAAACTAGGTAATGTGGCACTTTAGCAAGGGCAACAAAAAGGTACCAAATTATTCTTTCACCTATGAGGAGCTTGATTGCAGAGCTTTTTCCAAGCTCTTTGTGAGTGGCTAAGGATCATGTCTGAGAAAAAAAAACAGGTGAGGAAGATGGATACACATGTAAGGTTTGTTCATTACAGTCCAGGTTAACACTGCAAGGAGTCAGAGTGAAGGCAGAGACAGTGAGAACAACAGACAAAAACACTAGGATAAATAACAAAACTCTGTGACAAGATACCGAGAACAAAGAGCAGGACACAATCACCATGCGAACACATTCACAAATGTTAGACAAAGACTAGGTTATAGAGGGTTATATAAGCACAAGGAATGACAAGAAACAAATGTGCATGAGAGCAACCACAAACTAGGGACTGGTTAGGGGCATGACAAGTGGGTGGACACAAGGAGGAGCTAGAAACCAAAATGAACAGAAGCACATGGCAAATGACATGAGGGACAAATAAACAAGGGGGGGGGGGGTAACTGCTGTTATCTACTATTACCTAAGAATAATTATGTCAATTAACTATATGAACAATCCGTGTTAACATGGATATCAAGCAGTTCATTCCATTCCTGTTTTAATACTAGAGCAAGAGGAACTGCAAAATTGATTCATAAAAATATCCAGTTCTCCCCCATCAATGTGTAAACTCTGACCCCCAGGGAAGATTTGTTATTGTGTCCAGTTCCCTGTTCCAAACTCCTGTGGCTCTTGTCAACGTTTACGCCCCTAACTGGGATGATGTGAATTTCATTACTAAGATTATCTCCTTATTACCCAACTTAAATACACATCGTTGATTTTTTGGTGGAGATGTGTGGTAGACCCAGTTTTAGACCGTTCAAACAGTAGGGCATCATATAGTTCTAAAATGGCTCAATCTCTGGCAACATTCATGACACAGGTCGGTTGTATAGATCTATGGAGGTTTTTTCCCCTCAAAGTAAGGAATTTTCCTATTTTTCGCACGTACATCATTCATATTCAAGAGTAGGTTATTTTTTATAAATAAAATTCTCCTCCTATAGTTAAGAATACAGAGCATTCAGCCATTGTGGAATCACACCATGCACCTGTTATATTGGATATGGGTTTTGCACATCATCAAACAAACCGTCCAACCTGGAGATTTGACACAGCTTTGCTTGCTGATGGAAATTTTTGCACACTGGTATCTAATGCAATTGATAATTTTTTGTTAACCAACAAATCAGACTTAGTTTCGCCACCTACATTGTGGGAGACACTCAAAGCAGTAATTAGGGGGGAAATTCTATCTTATAGTATCTCACTTAATAGAGCAAGGAACTCAGAAACAGAAAGAACTTATTGACACAATAAGACAATTGGATCATCAGTACTCTATTTCCCCTTCGCCTACACTTGACAAGGAAAGGTTGAGTCTTCAAACACAGTATAACCTACTACCCACAGAAAAAACAGAACACTATTTATTTCGTTTATATGGCCATATGTATGAGCACGGTGAAAAGCCTGGTTGACTGCTAGCTCAACAGTTAAAATGCAAATCTGCTTCCTGGCTCATCCCACAGATTCGTAAGTCATCCAGTGAACTTACTGTAGATCTGTGTGAAATTAATTCCACCTTTCATAAGTATTAGTCAAATTTATATTCTTCTGAATTCCCTGAGGATAACTCAACCATGCTCTCCTTTTTAAATAACCAAAATATCCCTAATATTAACTCAGAAGTAAAAGACACACTGGATAGACCTTTACAGCTTGAAGAGATTCTGGCATCCATAACATCAATGCAAAGTGGTAAAGCACCCAGCCCAGATGGCTATCCATTTGATTTTTTTAAAATAAATTCTCAGCTAAATTAGCTTCTTTTAGAAAGTACTCTCAAAGTCAAGGGAGCTTACCCCAAACTCTCACTGAAGCATCTATCACTCTCTTTCTGAAACCAGATAAAGACCCATTGGAGTGTAGCTCATATAGACCAATGTCACTTTTAAATACAGATGTCAAAATTTTGGTTATAGCATCTAGGATGGATACCATAATGACAAATTTGATTTCACCAGACCAGACTGGGTTCATGAAAAACAGTCATTCCTTTACTAACATTCATAGGCTGCTGGGAATTATCCATTCCACCACATCTCCAGATACTCCTGAGGTAATTGTGTCTTTAGATGCGGAAACGGCCTTTGACAGAGTGGAGTGGATTATCTGTTCGCTGTTCTGGAAAGATTTAATTTCGGGCAAAAAAAATTCTCATGGATTCATCTATTATACACAGCACCAGAGGCATCAGTAATCACAAACAAATCACGTTCACAGGTTTTCCCTCTTAAGAGGGGTACTAGACAGGGATGCCCCCTTAGCCCTCTCCTATTCTCTTTAGCTATTGAGCCCTTATCTATTATGCTCAAAGCCTCTCAATCAATCTACATTGATTGAGAACATAACGTAAGCTTTTATCCTGATGATCTCTTATTATTTATTTTAGACCCTGTTTTCTGTATCCAAAACGTAGTTGAAATATTACACACATTCGGCAGCTTTTCAGGGTATAAACTAAATTTTTCTAAGAGTGAATGCTTTCCTTTAAACCACCCAGCTATGCAAATTCCAAACTCAGACCTGCCTTTCTGCATAAACAAGTCAGGCTTCAGATACCTAGGGATTAACATTACCCGCACCATGGCCAGCCTTTACGCAAATAACTTCATACCTTTGCTTAATAAACTTAAACTTGATTTTCAGAATGGAATATTTACCTCTTTTACATCGTTCACCTCTTGTAGGTAGAATTAATTGCGTCAAAATGAACGTACTGCCCAGATCTTTATATCTGTTCCAGAGCCTCCCAGTCTTTCTCCCGAAATTGTTCTTTCAAACATTAGACAAAATGATTATATCATTCTTATGGTGTGGCAAGGTCCCCAGAGTGCATAAAGAGCTTCTTCAAAGATTAAGGTCTCAGGGTGGATTTGCATTCCCTAACTTTATGCACTATTATTGGGCGGCAAATCTACAAAAAATTATACACTGGATGCAGTCTCCACAGACAGAATGGTGTAAAATGGAATCCAGCTCATGTCCAACAACATCATTTGCTGCCCTGGTTGCTGCTAAATTGCCTCTCCCGATTGCACAGTATACATGTCCAGTTGTTAAATCCACTCTTAAAATTTGGGCGCAATTCCGTCGATATTTCAAGCTATTAGACTTTTCGTTACAAGGCCCTATATATAATAACCATCAATTTCCCCCAGCTAAATTAGATCTACATTTGCAGCATGGCAGAAGCTCGGTCTAAACAAATTCAGTGACTTGATTATATATGGCATAGTTGCCAGTTTTAAAGACATCACCACAAAATTCAAGCTTCCCAATACCAGTCTATTTCATTATTTCCAACTACGGCATTTCATTCACACAGAATGTCCAACTTTCCCTACTCTGCCTCCAGGATCAGGACTAGATACCATTTTAGAAATGTATTCACAGCCCAGGGGCTTGATCTCACATATATATGATGCCATTCTCTCTCTCAAAAACACAACACTGAGTGGAACACGTTCTGAGCGGGAGGAGGAGTTTGGAATGGAGATTTCTGATGAAACCTAGGATAATGCATTAAGCAGAATCAATGGAACATCATCCTGTGCCCGACTCAGTTTAATTCAGTTTAAAGTTCTCCACCAAGTACATTATAGTAAAGTTAAATTGGCTAAAATTTACCCTAACGTTGTGATACATGCGACCATTGTCATGCTGCTAAGCCTGATCTGACACATATGTTCTGGGCATGTCCCAGATTGTCATTGAGTTCTGGACAGCCATATTTAAATTTTTGTCTGAAACATTTGATGTTGATGTGCAGCCTAGCTTAGAAACAACTATTTTTGGGGTTCTGGAAAGTGGTGCTTCAGTGAATAACAGAAAGAGAGATGCCTGGGGGCCTTTGCTACTCTCCTAGCACAGAGAAGAATTTTGCTAGATTTGAAATCAGTATACCCACCTAAATTTACACACTGGCTCAGTGACCTCTTACTATTCCTTAAATTAGAAAAGACTAAGTATTTGCTTAGAGAATCAACTCAAAATTTTTATAAAACTTGGAACCCATGTGTATGTATGTGTGTGTATGTATGTATATGTACATATTTTGGATATGTTTATTGTATACGATGTTTTAACCTAAAGGCAGTTTAAGCAGGGTATTTTCATCTCAATAAAAATATTTATTAAAAAAAAGCAAATTAGACTAACTATATGCACAGTTGTTCATTCGTCAATAAGCAATAAGCATTAAGCCACTAGAGGCCTTGCATTACAGTGATTTCACTCCACTTTGAGTCTATGTACACCCCATAAACACAAGAATTTCTGTTGTTTCTGTGCTAAAAACATGTTTTTACCTCCCCACCTCAATGATTCCTAATTTAACACATGCCTTATTGGGGCTCTCAATTGTTTGCCGCTATCCACTGAACTGATTGATGAAAGGAAAATAAATATTTAAAAAGATTTGGGTTTCAACAACAAAAGAGCAAATTAAATGTGTGATCTTTAGATGAATAGAACGATTTTACTAGCTTTCCATGAAGCAGGACTGTTACATTTGTTTTCAAACTGTCAGTCTTAGATACAAATTTTTGCATATCATCAACAAGTATAATGTTCCTCACTGCAGCAAAACAAACACCTACACTTCATTGTTGCTCAATGCTAATTATCTCCAGGAATCAGAAAGCTGTCTTACTTAAAAATCAGACCAATCAACTAAACATTGCATTAGTATAAGCTGGAAAGAACCAAAAAGCAGAGATTTTACAATTAGTCCAAGTTAACTTGACAGGCCCCTCTCCCCCATTCATCACTGGTCAGATTCTGACAACAGTGCTTCTGTTGACAAGAAATCATTTGGATGGTGGACCATTCTGAGCAGTGACACTAACATGGTAGGGGTACAGATCATGGAGAGGGATTGGGCCCCTGTCCCTTGACTCATACTGCATAAGCGGCCTTCTGATGCCCTTTTAAGAAAGAATCATAAACCATAATGTGGTTATTTTAGACAACAATATGTAATTAAGTACTACATAGTGATTATTAGTGTACTGTGGAACATCACAGCTTTGCACCCTGATGACTGAGTTTGGTTTCCTCTGAAACATGACTACACTGCTGATAAGAGGGACTGCATTTAATTGATGCTCATGTTGCCATTTCCCCCCTTGAACCAAGGCCCTACAAAATGTTTGTGCACCTGCCTAGTGGAGCTAGTATGAGTTTATCAGGCACTGTGGTGTTGCTGGCATTTTCACACACATCAGTGTCACTGCTTGATTTAGAATGATCCGCCACCCAAAAATATCCAGCCAACATTTTTGCACAGTAGAATCTTTCATAAAGCTCAAATCAGGAACTACCGCAGCTGACGTGATCCAGTTTTGGCCCTGCAACAACAGAAGCTTTCAAACAAAATGAAAACTGCTAGAACACTGTGAACGCTTCAGACTCCAATTCTAAGTACTTGTGGCAGGTGGACAGAAATGCTGGAGTAGAATTCAGTGGGTTTTTTGCACAAGTTGATCACTTTCATGTAGTCAACTGAGAAATAAAGGAGAGCACTTAGATGAGGTTTGCTTCATTGTCTTATGCTTAAAATCCAATTTAAATGGCTCTATTTTCAATTGAGGTTTCAGTTTCTATAGCGCTTCTAGAGTAGACATTTGTATCTAAATGCCCACTTTGGCCCTTTCATCAAAGTTGTGCACAAAGAGCCCAGATTTGACTGCCTTCAATGACATATGAATTTTCTTACAACAAGCAGAGATCTAAGTAAGAATGGTGGGTTAGCTTCGGTGCATAAAATAAAGTGCCACTCTACCAGTGCCTCATTTACATGAAATGCGCCCTGATACGTTCAGGTGTTTAGATAGTGAGCCAAAAAGAATTCAGCAGCTCATAAGCCAAAGGCTGTGCTTGTAGGCGGAGCATAACAGTGTATGATTTCCAGGATGTTGAACTCATTTTAAAATTTGCATGCACTCTTAGCAGATATGAGATCATGGATTTTTGCCAAAGATGGAATGATGATTAACAAAACTGTCTGTAAAATTTGCAAGTGTTTATTTGAGCAAACACAACTTTAATGAATAAGTGTGAACAGCCTGACAAAGTTCTTAGCTAAAGAAACTGGACAGAAACGAATACATTTACAAAAGCTGTATAAAAACTAGTAATTTATAACTCTATAATTTATAATTTATTTGGATTGTCACTGGCTCCACCCACTTGCCACTAGTACTCATACCTGCAGCTGATCTAGTACTCGTTAAGACTCACCTATATATCCCTTTGTTTTCCCAATCTTTTTGCAAAGTCTCTGTGTAGTTTTGTGTCTGAGTAGTGCGACTTTTTCAGGGTCTCAGAGCACTATCTAGAACTTCAAAGAGCACCTGCAAGTCAGCACTGGGTTTCACAATGCTGCACAGAGCTCTGGAGAAGGCTAGTGAGGTGGCTCAGGGTCCCAGGGCTTCACCCAGTGAGAGCACTGGCCCGTTGATACATGTCCTAAAATCTCTGCCCAGTGGTTACAATACCAGTGGTGTCAGACACTACTGGAGATCTTCCTTTGTGTCATTATTGACATATATGACCCTCTTCCTGTTCCATGGGCCACTCCAGTGCTGGTTCCAAGTTGTGTTCCTGTTCCAGCCCTGCAGGCTGCTCTAGTGCTGATAAAGTGCTGTGTCGGCTGCCAAAACTGCTTCTCCTGCTGTTTCTGCTCAAGACCAATGGACGGCTCCTCAGCCTGCTTCTTCTCAGGGCTAAAGATTACTTCTAATTTGAATTTCCGTTCCACCTTAAATAATGCAGCAGTTACATGCAACCACACAGGTAACAACGTAACTGCTGCATAATTTACATGGAACATGAGAACATGAAGCTAGCTTTATCTATTCTCTATCCATGGTAGGAGTCTCACTTATACAAATCTGTTTTTCAACTAATGGCTTCCTTTGTGTTCATTTAATCTTATTTGTTTTTTCTACAAATACCCCCCCCCCCCCTCCCCGGTTTAGAAAATAGATTTGGCTTGAGATATTTGGATTCTGATTCAGAAGTGACCTAATTGTGACTTCAATATAGCTTTGAGCAATTGAGTGCACATGCCTAGCTGTAGTAGTTAACGCACAATTGTTCAGCTGGTGTTTAGGATGGGTTTTAGTGAGAGGGCACTGACTGACACGTTCTTTAACTGCTTACAGAGAGCTTGGCAATTGTTGTACTCTGCCAATAAGTATCTTGTAAATGACAGAATAATTTAGTACATTTAATACAGTATGGGCCTGGAGATACATCAGTGACAAATGGTAAAACCTGTAAAGATATGGAGGAATAACTGATTGTGTGGAACATACAGGATGGTAGATCTAGAGCCTTTTGGAACACATACAGGATGGTAGATGTAGAACTATAGAGAGATACAGAAGAAGAGAAGTGATTGGCACATTGTATAAGGGTACAGTATAATAATATTTATATATAAATTATTTATTGTTTTCAGCATCTCTTAGTCTGCTTCACAAGTTCTGTGTTATGATTTTTACTTATATATTCAGAACATGTACATATATTTATGCCACTACTTTTCAATCCAGCTTCATCCATATTTGCAGTGCTTTTCTGTGTGTGATTCGGCATGTTTCCACAAATGCAGATTGCGTTTTTTTTCTTTTTGGGGACACCTATTTCATATTAATATGTGGTGTGAGATTTATGTAAATAAGCCACCAAGTCCCAAATAATCAATTAGAGTGATTATTTTAAGCACACCCCCATCTTTCTCTCTGTCTTTCCTCTCACTCTCTCACAAACAAATACACACACATACACACTTCCCTGAAGCCCAGTTTTCAGCTTCAAACATATCTCAGGGTTTCACAAAAGGCACCTTGACAACACTGAGCAAGACATGAGAAATACAAATTAAACCACATGGTCACATTTGCAGCCATATTTCATACCACATGGTCACATTTGCAGTCATATTTCATAAGCTCCTGGCAGAGATTTGTGGTTACTAGCATTTAAAGGTGCAGAGTGCTAGATTTAGGGGGATCTTTTAGCAGAAATGAAATATAGTGTCCAAAAATGTTTTCATTGTTGACCTGTAACTACAGATCATTGTGTTCACAATAGCTTAGAATGTTGCTGCAGCAGACCAGAACAAACAATCCACACTGGCTCTAGAGAGTGCTGTTGGCGTTGCATGTACTTAAGTACATTTAATTTGTATTTATCAGAGCATTTTCAAAGACGAAATCAAGTGCATCTGTGAGGACGCTCATCTTTTTCTTCAGTTACATTTTACTCAGTACATTGAGATGTTTTGGGAAATGTCATTCTATCTAACTGATGTTAGCTTCTGGACTGGTGTAATTCATACCTCTCAATTTGCTGTTGTTCACACCTTTCCCAAATCCCAAATAGAGAGAAACAGATCCTAACAATCTTATGCTCCTATACTGATAGTTGCTGAATATACAAAAATGTTCTGCTTCAGCTGTAGACTGCCCAAGTATCGCAGTGCAGTCAGAATGAGAATCAAAATATTGGACAGAATTGTGTTTGAATAGAGGCATTATATGCTTGGCCATAACAAAATATTACAGCAACCTTATATCCCATAACTTGCTCTACTACTTTGTCAATACTACAGCATGTCTAAAAGTATGAAGAAAGATTTTGGTGCTTCAACTTCCTTGGTTTACATCTCCCCTCAGGTATTTGCCCTTGTTCTTGCAAACAGTGTCTTCCTTTCCTTTCCTCCAACACATGATCTAGAGTGGAGAGCCAATTACCAGACATGGCCAGGTTCATCAGAGGAGAAACGGATTGGACTCACAACCAAGAAAAGCCTTCAGAAACGATTACAGCAGTGGTGCTTTTAGTTGTGTGCAGAATTCCAGTCATGGTGGAGGAGGGTAAAAACCTCACCCTTAATCTACCACTAGCAGAAAGAACAGTCTTTATGATGGATGGTAGATAGACAGAGCAGGTTTCTGAGGGAGCTTTGCCTCCGTTAGCCAGTCCCTGGAGTCCCAGAGCGTAGGAGCAAGTAAAATTATCATGAAGGGACTGAAGACAGTGTAGAGATCTTGCACCACTGTTAGTTGTCTTGCCTGAATTCTCTTTTTATCACCTTCTAAATACACATAAATATTCCAGCAGTTTCCTATGATGAGGTAAGATGTGAACGTTAGCTCAAAATATCTTGAAAATCAATCCAGCAGTTTAATGGGACAAGATCTACTTACACAATAACCAGGCCTGAAATTTCAGTCTGTTCTAACTTGAATATGAATCAGAATGTGACTGTGTGGTGTGCTCTCCGGAGCACCTGGCAGTACTGTCGTTGAGGCATTAGCTGGTTGCATCCATGAGGACAAGGAAAAATCACACCACAGCTCCAGCGCAAGTGCCATTGGTTTTGTTTTGGTTTAAAAATTTGCCCGCACCTGTCCCTGAGCCTGAGTTCGCAGGGTATGGGGAAGTGAACCTACTGAGCACATACCTGTTGAAAACCTGACAAACTTTTGTCCCAACCCGCCTGCAACACAACAAAATTCTGACGTGGCACATTTCTGTCACAACCTAAGAATATCAGAATGGTCTAAAATAGTCTCAACCTGACTGTAATTTAACATAATAGTGTCCCAATACAACTGTCACCTGACAAGCCCACCCCCAACTTTTGGAGAACAAATAAAAATCTCTCTCTGTTTTTTCTCCTCCCTGCAGCCCTAAGCTCTAAGTGTTGGCCACTGGTCTGCTGCTCTATAGCTAATCTGTCAGTCTCTCAGGTCAGGACATGGATTAAAAGAGCTACCCCTAATGGGCTTGGTGACTTTGCTCCATGCTCCCTTTCTCCATCTGCATGAGAACTAATTAGTCCTGCAGATAGATGACACATGCTCAGGCACAAGCACGCACACACACAGACACATACATACACACACACTGAGGGATTGTACTAATGTTGACATGTTGACCTAAAATTACTGAAATTGCTAATGAGGATATTATAAGTACACAATACATATACTACATAGAATATATACAGTATATAGAGCCCACACTACAGAGTAATAAAATACATATTTTATATGATTTGATTTTATATATTATACACATTGCACTCATTTCTTTTGTATTTATTTTTATTTAGATTATCGCTAGATTATATGCTTCTGTTTTTCATTTTTTTTCATCAGAGGTTCCTTTGCTCATTTTTATTCTTGTTTTGAATTCAGTTCTTTATTACAAAAACTTGATTTTTCATGTGTTATGGTATCACAAGGCATCGTGTACCACGCAGCACAGAACTGTGTAGGAGTGTTCATGATGGTGCATAAGAGTGATTAGCATTCAATTTTATAACTTTGGTGCATGTGTCATAATTACAACCCACAGGAATACATTTATTTTTAAAATTCATCACCTCTGAGCGCTTTGTGAACTCTGGCCTCATGTAATAATGTAGACAAATCTGCACTCGGGTAACCACACTTAAGATAATATTACATTTACAATTACTGATCTCTACTCATTCACATACACAAATACATACACACTAGCAAAATACAGTGTATTCCTGTCTTTGTACATTTTTGGTGTTTCTGGGTTCTTCTGTTTGTATGAAATGCTGCTGGGTTAGTGCGTGTTTGGGTGTGACTGTGTGCCTCGGTAAATGTAGCTGTGTTCCACCAATCATAGCCCTATCCTTAACCTAATCAACTAAAATAACAGCTTTATCCTCTTCTGCTTTTCATAGAAACTTTACTTGGATAGCCACAGCAAGTGCTTGCAGATGCTTGTCTTTAACTTATTTTGGTAACATGATAACCTACTAAATAACATTGACATAACCATGCCATAAGGATGGTTAACACATTACGGATGACGTCATATGACGTTGTATGAGTTGTAAGGAAGCTGTCATGACGAATGATCTCCAGTAATTTAATAATGTCATGTCACTATTTCCATGAATTGTCATGATGTACACTGTAATATTTCCATTATAATATTTCACACAGATTTTAGTAATTGCAATCATTTTTCTGAAGAACTTTATATTTTTGTAATTTGGAATTAACTTCATTATCTGCATTGTACAAATGCAATAAAAACCAGGCTGACCAATCAGAGCACCATTGTCATGGTTGCGGCACAAATAAATGCACTTTAAGACTGCAGAAGTACAGCTCATCTTGCTTGTAGCAGAGCACAAAAGTTTACATGACAAGCTGCTGACCATAAAATGCAAAGGTTAAAGACAATAAATGGAGCACAAGAGCTGAAAAGCTGGGGATGATGGTAAGAACGTTACAATGACTGTATATAGCTGTTTTCATCTATATTCTTCTGTTCTCTGTTAATTTCTGTTCATGCCCACAAAGAACTGTGAACAGCTCCCCCTGCTAATGAGTCTTCAAAAATCTCTGTGACACAGTTCTCAGAAACATTCATTAAAACTTCACATAAAATATCAAATAACGGGGCTATGCTGCTCCTCCTGTTTGTGCTCCATTTTTGATAAAAAAGTTTCAAAGAAAGGCTCATTACATCTTACTCTGTACCAGGTTATTTGACTACACTGGGAGATTCTTTTGCTTCTTTGTTTTTGTATTCCCTAAAACAAGCAAAACTATCTGCCAATTAATATGATGAGATATTTTCATTTCATAATTTTTGTAACACTTTACTTGAGGGGTGTCTACATAACACATTCATAACATCTTACATAAACCCTTTATAAGTCATTCATGAATGTTTAAATCAACATTCATAAAGTGCACATGTTTTACACGATATTAATATGGAGTACTGTGTCATTTTACTGACTGACATTTTTCAACATAAAAGTCCTCATTTATTATTTTGACTATTTTATTTCTAGACAGACAAAATAAAAATGACCTGGATTTAAGCCTTTGGACAGGAAGGTGTATTTCAACAGTCTATACGCTGTTGAGGAATATGTTATTAAGCTTATTAAGACAGCACAATCATACATGCATTTATTTATACAATTATTTCTCCAGTACAATAAGTGAGGAAGAGCACCACTAAACAGACACGTTTCAGGCTTCTAACCCCCAAAACATTTAAACTCAGGATGAGTAATATTTTCCCAAACAGTGTATGGACCTGTTGAATGAAGCTTCTGACACAATACAAAATTAAAGATGACGTAGGGTCACAAACAGCAAGAAAAACAGCACAATACATAAAAGTCTAGACAAAAGTGTCAAAGCACTTTCTGTCTGTAGGGCAGATTTTTATTTCACCTGTCCAGAATTTAAACATTTCACTGAAAATAAAATAGTCTGTCAAAATAAATGAGGACTTTTATTTTGAAAAATATATTTTAGTAAAATGACATAGCACTCCATATTATATCATGTAAAACATGTATGCTGTATGAATGTTGATTTAAACATTCATTAATACGTTATGAAGTGTTTATGTCGTTATGTAGACACTTTTATGTAAAGTGTTACCATAATTTTAATTTATGTCTAGAAATAAATACACAACATACACAACATTGAAGATGATTTCATTTGCCAAAATATATATTTTTTAACTTTAGTGTAGTGTGTGTTGTACCACACACCAGGAGTTCAGAACGTATTTAAAAATGTTCACGTAGGGGGCTCATTTAGCCTAGAGCTCCAGAATCACAAAATCCACCCTGAGGGTATGGCAGCACCTTTAGATTTCAGGATGCTGCAACTACTAAAAATAATAATTTTTAAAAAATCTGTGCTTTTAAATAATTTGAGTTTAGTACACAAAGTGTGAAAGTAAAAGAAAGTAAAGTGTGAGCAGAGCTGTAGCCCAAATGCAGTCTAATAATATTAATGCCCCACCCTTTAAATACATTTGTTTTTATCAACTATTGTATGTCCCACTCAATGTGCACTGAAGTGTTGAATCTCAGATTGTGACACAACTGGTTACTGCACCACACATCAACGAACTGACTGGACTCCACATCTTGTTTGCAAGTTATTTCGGAAGAATAAAGAGCAGAAATATTAGGGTCTACAGGTGTCTGTTGTTAGTGTATTAGTGTTAGTGTGTTAGGGTATATTGTTGCCTCTCTTCATATTATACCACAAATATGCCGCGTCAGACCAATCATTTTGCATGATGTTACTTTTCATGTTACATATTACATACATGTATTATCTACATAAAATGTTTTGCTTGCTATTATGACATGTTTTAGCATGGTTGAGTTTCACCATATAGTTTGTTGACAATTTTATTGTCTGAAGGTAAACTGCAAGTGGCTATCCAAATAAGTAAGACCACCTCTTTTAATAAAAGCTGCAGATTTGGAGTGATAAAACCATTTTTATTTGGAGACAGCACAATTATTTAGGCAAACACTCTTAAACCAACCCTACCCCCAACCCCACTCCACCAAACCCCCTAGACATCAGCAGTGAAAGGTCAAGGTCAACATTTGCATGGACTTGTGGTCATGGCTTTTACATGAGAACACAAAACCACTCTCAGCAGCTCCTCACTAGGCAATGGCTCGATTTTTGCTGTAAGTTTGCTAAAGAAACACAACTAAGAAGTGAACTGAATTCACCTTCACAGGCAAAGCTGTGACAGAGCATATTACATTTCGCGTATTACACAGTCAATGCACGGCATAAAGTGGCTTTAGCAAGCTACACAGCGATTAGCTCCCTATCCCCAGACTAACCTACACTTTTCAAACCCTCTGCACTCCTCCCAGGTGAACCACTGACACCAGCGCAAATTACGTAAACTCCGAGGCTAGAATTAGATGAGCAAGTGTTCAGTGAAACCAATTCTAATTCCCTCAGATAGGCTTTATTTTTATGTGATTTTTTTTAAGGTATGAGGGTTTAGTGCTATCTCCCGTTGCCTCTACACCCCCATGCAGTAGCGTGGGGATAATGAGGAGCTCCAAGAGCCATACAGACATTCTGCACAGAGGTTGAGAGAGAGATTGGAAGCCTTAACAACATCAAACGTAAGGGGGAAAAAAATATACACACACAGGTTTATTCCCACAATGGATTAGAGCTAAGGAAATGTGCATCTAAAAATGGCAGAGTGCTCTCTCCAAGAGAGAGCAATAGAATGAGCAAAACTTCAACTGATTACATGCTGTCAAGTGTGGGTCAGTTAATGATCTTTCGGATCAGAAACTAAGTCTTTTAGAAAGACTATGAGAGAGAGCAAGAGCGTGAGAGAGAGAGAGGGGAGGGGGACAGGGAGAAAGACAGAAAGAAAGAAAGAGAAGCTCCTTTCAGATATAAAACCTGTGCATTGCTAGATTAACTTTTATGGTAATGCTGGTGAAACCCAGCCATTCAGACTTACATCCTTATAACTTACATGTAGGATCTTACATGTAGGAATACTGTCAGGTCCAGCTAATGCCTTTGTCTTAGAAACAACTTTCCGACCTTGTTCAATATGTTGAAGTTTTTTGATACTTGAACCCACTCCAAACACCATTTTATAAAGTGGATTATGAATTGCCCGTATCACAAATTGAAGCACAATTTTCATGTGGCATGTAAACATAAAATTCAAACTCACTCTTTTAGTACATATATGGAAACTATCCTACAAGAACAGCATTTTTGGTTAGTGGTGACAAATAAAAGCTGAATTGCTGGTGGAAAGTGAAAAGCTGGTGGATTTGATCTCCTGATTAAAGGAACAAACCTATGGAGTCCGTGCCAGCTTGAGCACACACTGTGATTTAATAAAAAGCGGACATACCAAAGACTAAGAATTTGTGAAAATTACACAAACTTTCACAAGCTATTTTCACTCAAGTTGGAATGAATGATCATTTGTAATGAATAAACTCTAACTAAAATAGAAAGGAATGTGAAATATGGATTTGTAGAGAACAGATTTGTTCTACAACAGTTTAGCCCAACCCATTCATGTTATCAGCCTAGACCGCCTTTTGTCTGCTTTTTTGAGACAAAATACAGGGCTGCCAATCACAAGAAAAGTTATTTACACAGATCTGTCTAAAACCTCCAAACAGGACAAATCGAATAATGAATAAATTCTTACAACAATATGTGTACAGTACAGTAAGTGTACAGTACACACAATGTAGTTCTTTGTTAGCAGAGGTGGCAAAAATACACAAGTCTCTTACTCAAGTAAAAATACACATAATATAAGCAAAAAATACTTAAGTAAAAGTCAAAGTATGCCTTGAATTTCTTATTCAACTAAAAGTATAAAAGTACTGACTCAAAAATCTTCTCAAAGTAAAAAAGTAAAAGTATTTTTTTTTATTATTTCTAATTCATTTTTTAAACATTATACATTTTTATTGAGGTTTAAAGTTGCATATCTATGAAACTGAGCATATGGTGATTTATACTAAAACTTTATGCCTCATCCAGAATTTGAAATGGACACTGTTGGAATCTCTACTAAGAAAAAATACTGTTTTTTTATTTTAGCAGTAAGTACTGAACATCAGGTCAGATGATTCCCTTATGTAAGACAAGGGCCAGAGTGGGACTTTTTTTTAGACCGGGAGCTACATAAGGCAGACCAGCCCACCTCAAATTACACACACAGACACAGCTAATGTTCAGCATTAGGGACCACTGCATCAGATTGCACTCCTAACAGCAATGCAGTCCTTGCCCTACATATACCAACACCCTCCTACCAAATCAGAAAGCTAGATTCACATACACACACTGGATTCACATAGATATCATATGGTCGCTCACCACAGACACTTGTGTCCAGAGAAGACCACAAATAAGTTAACATTAGACAGTTAGACCTACAGAGTTAAAGATGCACACACTAATAAACACGTGCAGCTTACTGCCACAGCAGACAGACCTAATAAAGAGGACATGACAGTTACATCAAACAGCTAATGTGTGAATACGAGGAAAAACAACACAGCAATCTTAAAAACCCAGATCTAATCACTGTAGGCCAGCACTGCCACAGCGGGCATAGGAGCATGTTTGTCACTTCCATCCACAACCCTCTGGTGTCTTCACTAGCTTAACTAGCTTCTGTAGTAAAGCAGCGCTGTAAACCGGATGATATTGTGTTCAGATTCACAGAGCCGGGCTGAATTCGACTCAGTGAACTATCTAGCCTGAATTCAATCACTTATTCAAATTTCCGTTCCACCTTAAAAGGTCGTGCGGACACGCAGCGCCAGTCCACTAGTATGAACGTGACTACGACTGCTACATTATTTAAGGTGGAATGGGAATGAAAGCTACCTTAATACTCACTGAAATAGCACACCGGGGCTGTTATCAGTAGAGACGGGGGACGGGGGACATTACAGATATAAACTCGGGGGCAATATTTGTAGAGGGTTCTGGTGTTTATGTCTGTGGGTTTACACATTAGCTCACAGTAAGCAAATTAAAAACTACCGGCTCACCAGGAATTCTCACCCTGCTCTCCTGATCACCCTCTCCGGCACTGAGTAAGGCTACTGATGCAGGGTTCTTTCAGATGCATCGCTGGTATAAACCGCTGCACTTCAGTGCCGGGGACCTATAAGGCCGTGAAAGTAGCTTAACCAGTGAGATGGTACAGTTTTATTAAGAGGCAGTGCAGTTATTAATCACTTTAAAGCAGTGGTCACCAACCCTGCTCTTGGTTACCTACTTTCCTGCAGGCTTTAGCTCCAACCCTAATTGACCCTACATGATTAATCAAATTTCTGCCTTCAAAAGTATTTGGTCTTGTTCACACTTAACATTAACATCTGTTTCCAGTGATCTGATCGTAAGAGGACAGCGAGATGTGTCGCCATTCACACCTGACATTTCCCTCAATGTATCTGTTGACAGACAAAAAGTCCATGTTTGTGTAAATGAAAAGTTTGTTTGTTGTGAACATTTAGACCACATGTAAACAAATAGTAGATTTGAACAAAAAATGAATTCATAGAACATTTGGCCTTTGACAAAAAATGTTTCACAAAGTTACAGAGTTGTTCTTGTCTCTTCTGTAACAACGCAGTTGATTAAGATGGTCCTTTGCCACTGCGAAAACATCAACAAATCAAACCGATCTAGGCTTCACACTTGAAACATCATATGGTCATATGCATCCCTGACCACCTCCGAAGGTGTTTAGATTGACTGGATAACAATATTTTTTCAAGATGCTATGTCATACCTGTACTTGCTGTCTACTTTTGATCAGATTTCCCTGGGTGCCTGTTAATGCCAAGTGTTTTGTGGCTGGCTATCAGTATAGGCCCTTTAAAGTATCCATTCACTCTTTTTGGACTCAATAGGCCTCTATTAGCTAAATGATGTGTTTTAGATTTGATGTGGCCTAGTCTCATACCGAAGAGGCGAAGAGGCATTTCAGTGTTTCAAAAT
Source organism: Semaprochilodus insignis (assembly GCA_034552555.1). NCBI lineage: Eukaryota > Metazoa > Chordata > Actinopteri > Characiformes > Prochilodontidae > Semaprochilodus > Semaprochilodus insignis. The sequence goes on along the minus strand of CM067476.1, from coordinate 14,165,126 downwards.
ACGCAATCATGGGATTCTAAGTTCTGTGGAATTTTACATATGCCTTTTTGGATAAGAATCTAGCCTAAAGCATAAGGTCACAGAGCCACTGTGAAGTCTTTGTGAAGGGCAATGAATCAATATTTGTCCTCTTAGCTAGAAGAGAAGCAAATGCCAAGGCCTCCATAATCCTTAAATCAGCCCAAATAAACTTAATTCAAAACTTTCCACTTTCTAGTTCAAAGGCTTCTGATGAAACTCTGATAATCAAACAACTGCCCATTTAGAAACTTCACAATGCTGGACCAAAACAAGGCAAGGCAAGGCAAGGCAAGGCAAGTTTATTTATTTATTTATTATAGCACCTTTCATGCACACGGGCAATTCAAAGTGCTTTACATAAAGGAAGAAGAAAAACAAAATAAAAGCAAAATAATTCATTTAAAAAACATTAAAATATAATCATAATTCATTTAAAATCATTAATATATAATCATTAAAATCATTAAATAAAATATAATAATAAAATGACATTTTAAAAGAAATAAAAGTCAGCATAAGAATAAGAAAAAGTGCCGTGACAGGAGAATAGCAGTGTTTAAACTGAGCTGAAAGCCTGATCAAACAAAGTCCAAAACATACGAATGCAAATGACACTTGACACATATAGCTATCCTTTGTGGAGAAACTTTAGCCTGCTAAACTTGAGTGTGCTATACGATAAACAAACAAAAAGGAATGAAAAATACAGTTGGCATCCTACTGCCATCAAGTACATTACATCAACTGAGAGATAAACAGCACAAGATGGACCGAAAGTCATCATAACCAATCGGTTCTAAAACACAATCAGGGTAGCATTCAACAAATGGAACACAACATATACGATATCTCCACCCTACATATACGATATCTCCAACACTATAATATCTCCAATAACCACATGTTTATACAGACCTATAGCCACAGAGCATGGCAAAACATACAACAAAGCTTCCATCTATAAACAGGATTTATAAACTGCCACTTTCGTGCTCCAGCTAGTTTGACACATATATGCAAGGGTGTTTTAGCTTGCTTGTGGGTCCTGGGGCTACAGGTGGTCGTGGGCCCATTGATCTAGTTACACACAAAAATGTTTAATGAAGGTGCACACACTGCCACTGCCAGTCAGTAGCTGGGTTAAGGGCTGAAATATCCCTTCCACCATGATAACATCCACCTTCTCAAAGCATAAGTTTGCTTGTTATTTGAATTTCTCATTCTAACTTAAATGGTGTGGCAGTTACATCCTGGTACCTTTTCAGATGTAATGAGAAATTTAAATAAGAAGCCAACTTCAGCTTTGTGAAGGTAGATGTTGGGATGGCACAGAGATACAGACAAGAAGCCAACTCTAACCTTATTCCACCTCCATCTGGGAATGCAAATGCACCAGACAGTTCTGGGAGCTGGACGCAGAGACATTTTTCAAACGAATTTTGGATTCTGTAATGTCAAAAGCAGCCTTTAAAAAGCTAAGGGCTAATTGTTTCCAGTCACCAGCCACCCATATCCACTGATAACAGAATTGGTCTTGCATTATGCAAGCTGGCCATGTGTAGGGACGTGAACAAAGCGCTGGGTGTAAGTGTAACAGTACAGTTCACCATTGTTTATACACTATACACCAAGCAATAAGATCAAACAAACTAAATCATGTGACCTTACAGCTGGAATAAATTAATTATTCGAAAAACTCTTTTTCATCACACTTTCAGTGATACTCTAACTTTTCCACCTCATCCTAGTGAAAATAAGGTTTTCACCAAATGTCAGTGGATGGAAAAGCAGCTAGTGACTCCTGCATTATCATTCATTCCAACAAACTTAAATCAGGAACCAAACCATTAAAATCTACAGAGATAATAGTTGGATATGTGCACTAAGCAGGCAGTCCATTCCCAAATAAAGCTGAAGTTCTCTTTCGAAATTTCCCATTCCACCTTAAATTCCAGCTTAAGTGCCAAATTCTGGTGCTTATGCTACATTACATAGTGTCTGTAACTGCTGCACCACTTAAGGTAGACGGGAGAATTTGAATAAGTAACTCGGAAATAAAAAGTCAGTTTTACCTTCACTTGTACCTTTTAGCTTGAAAACAACGAGTTTAGGAAGAAAAAATGTGATGAATCCACTAAATTAATAAAAATCTGCCTTGCAGCACCATCACTATAAAGCAGCATTTGCTTCACACAAACACAGGTGAAATATAACTACCCAGATAAAATCGAAAGCTGAGTTGCACAAGATCACAGCAAAAGCCTATCACTAATCAACAAATAAATCCCTCTATCAGGGCTCAACCCAGGTAAGCCCATGCATTAAATCACCCTTGCATTTAATTCAAACCCCAACTTAACAAAGATGTTGGAACTGAAAAAATATAAGCACATATTGAATTTGATGCCAGCAACACGTTTTCCAAAGTTAGGAGTAATGCTAAAAAACACCTTGTGCAACATGACTGGCTATAACAAAAAGTAAAAGTAAAGAAGTAAAGATGGGCAGGGCTTTAAAAGACTGCATGGGCAAATAGTGTAACAATTAAAGAATAAAGTTTCTCAATGTACAATAGCAAGGAACTTGGGGACTTCATCATCTACAGTACATAATATGATTAAAAAAATCAGAAAATCTGAAGAAATCTCTGTACACAAGGGACAAGGCCTGAGACCCATACTGAATGGCTGTCAACTTTGGCCCTTAGGTGGCACTGCATGAAAAAGCAGGCCCGATTCTGTGATGGAAATCATTCCATGGACTCAGGAATAGTTCCAAAAACCACTGTCTGTGAACACAGTTTGTCGCTGCATCCACAAATGCAAGTTGAAACAGATATAAAACAAATATATAAACAGATTCAGAAACATCACTGCCTTCTTTGGGCCTAAACTCATTTATTATGGACTGAGGCGAAGCGGAAATGTGTTCTGTGGTCTGAGAAATCAACATTCGAAAATCATGGATTCTGATTCCTGTAAAGAGGAGTGGAACCATCTGCTTGTCAGCATACAGTTATCAGCATACCACTCAAAAGTTATCCACTAAAACATTTGACACATTTTGGACTATGGTCAAGAGCAAGATGAACGGTTTGTTGTCACACATCACACATCCAGAAGGCCCGATGTCACTCCACCTCCACCCCTACTGCAAAATCTGCAGGAATTGCGTGAGAATATTGAAGCTGCATGGGATGGATTATCACAGGACTCCATTAGAAAGCTCTGACGTCTGGCATGTTGCGTTAGCAAAGATGGTGGCCTGATGCCATACTGAGAGACACTACTTCTGTATGTGTAGCTCAATAAATATTGCTCATATCAGTTGAAATTTATCATCATTTATTGTTCCTGGTAACCTTTATCCTCCTTCCCAAAAGCATGGCAATTTGACACCTCCCTCTGCTGCAACTATTCTTGGCACATGATGGCACCTGAGCCCTGAATACCAATGAGAGCTTTGAAAAGTGCTGTACCCAAGCACTGAGCACCAAACTCCTGTTCCACAGCATATACTACCTACCATTTCACCCTGGTGGCCATGCTACAGAGCAATGGAGAGAGAAAAGAGAGCAGGAGATAGAGAGACAGTCAGCTAAGCAAAGGAGAGACTGCTAACAAAGCTAGTGTTCAATAAAGGGACTAAAAGTGGAAAGAAGGACACTGGGAAATAGTAAGTTTTTATTTTTTGTATTGGTTGCTTGTATGAGAATTAAAAGTAAAATGCTTGCTGAAACTCTCACCTTTGCCTCCCACATCCTTCAACAGTTATCACTCTTTTTTTGCTTGTGGTACAGTATAGTGTTGCCTCAGCACCCATAATGAACAAAATGCACCTGAGTTCAACACATATTAGCAAAAGAAAGAGAACACATAAACTTAGTTTACATAGTTAGATATGACTGAGCACAGAGTGAGGTCCATAAACATATTGCTAGGTTGGTGTGGAGGAACGTCAATGGCCTACTCAGAGTCCTGACTTCAGGCCCAATGAACACCTTTGGGATGAATTAGAACATCATTTGCAAGCCAGGCCTATCAAAGTATTGTTTCTTGTTAGAGTAATAGATATGTTGTGGTTTTTTTTGGGGGGGGGGGTTTGCCACTGAGGTGTACCATGGACTGGTCACAATTAGCTGAATAAATAAAGTTAATTAAACTAAGGAAAATACCAAGCACTTTCCACAGTCTTACAGGATCTAGAGTCAGACATGCCTGCACTGTAGCTACAAACAATGAACGACACACAGCAAAAACTGTGCCTGTTCAGTTTCTTTATAGATTCATGGATTTATTTTTGCTCATGACTACTGTCTGAAGTTGTTTTGTTTCTTGTGTGGGTTTATTTAGCATAAAGCTTCGTTCTAAAGCCCTCAGTTGTTTTCAACATCCTCCATTCAGGCAGAGGGAAGTATGCATCATTTCCTTGAATCTTATTATCTTAGCCAACCGTATTGTGTAAACCCCCTGCTACCCCAACCCCAGCTGAAATGCAGGTTCAACATTTTTTGGACTTTATTGACACTTGACAACATAAGGTTTAATAAGAGTCCCAGAACATTGAGATTGAACAGAGTACAATATTTTGCTTTGTGTGGAAAATCATTATTTCCCTGTTGGCTTTAAAAACATATTACAGTACAAAATAATATAATTTGCTTTCTTCTCAGAAGCCATTCTTTCCACAGACCAGACTGTTCCCTAATGTGAAAGGAAATTTTAATTTGAAAAAACATATTTTCATTAATTATCACAAAGGAATGTCATTAGAAAAATAGATCAGGATGTGTATCATGTTTTCTTCCAGGAACTAATTAGTGGACACTGCAGCATGTGCTATAGTAAAGGCCACACAGTCGTTAGGGCATTGATATTCTGCACTGGGCTCTTGAACTCCTCACCCTGCTCCTTCACTGAGGTACTAAGGCATAAATGGAGGAGATGGAGCAGTCTGATATGATTAGGCCTCCATTCTGAGGCCTCCTTCAAAACATTAATCCAATTAAATCCTCACTTAAACCAATCTTTTAGTGGCAAACACAAGAAAACGCACATTACTGCAGCTTACTGCAGCGCTAACAGACCTCTCTGATGAGCTGCTCTTTGGTTTATGCTCCCGACCAACATAATTAGTTTGGCAATAGAAAAGAGCACAGACAATGAGTGAGGCCCACACACAATGCCATTTTTTTGGTTTAATTTTACATTAGCGCATGGAAATGGCCAAGTATTTGTCAGGTTGAGATAGAGTGTGTCCCTCACAGGCCAGAAAGAGACAGATAGATAGAAAGAAGGAGAGGAGAGAGGAGAAAGAAAGAAGACAGTGACAAAAGAGAAACAGTACAAAAGTTTGATTGAAAATAGTGCAAAGACATCAAATATTGAAATTGAATTATTTTTGTTAAATATATGCCCTATTTGAATTTAATGCCAGCAACATGTTTTAAACCACTGGTACAGGGTCATGTTTACCACTGGTTTCAACACCTCTTCTTCTCTGTAAGCGCTGAGGAAAAGAAATTGCTTGATATAGGATTTTAGTTGGGCAACAGTTTAGGATCATAATGTGCCAAATGTTTTCATGGGTTGCAGGTCTGCACACCAGGCCATTTTCGCATCTGGAGTTTTTTTTACTATGGAGGCATGCTGTTGCAGTGCATGCAAAATGTGGTTTGGCATTGTTTTGCTGAATTCCTTGAAAAAGATGTCTGGAAGCAGCCCATATGTCCCAAAACCCATATGTACCCCAATCCAAACCTTTGTTAAACGTGTTCTTGGCAGAAACTGTGGTCTGTGCAAACATTATGGCATTATGATATTTTGTATTTTATATTTTTCCATTATGTTAAACTCAAGCAAAGACAAGTTTGCAGAAAAAAAAGTTTGGCCAGTGGTGTTTAAACAGTTGCATTGGCACTAGTATTAGTATAGTCCCTGCAACTAACTTTACCACTTCTAATAGTTTTCTTGAGGTTCTTCACTCATGATTAATCTTAAAACTTAAAAACCTTGTTCTACAGTTTTGCAATACTATAATAGATACAGCTTTCCTGGCATGACTCATTTTGAACTTAAATGAACTCAACTCTGAGAAAGAGACAGAGAGTGAGCATTAGTGAGAATGAAAGAGGGAGAGAGAGTGTGCTTGTGAATGTTTAGTCTATTAAGAAGTCTAAAACAAGGATTAAAACTGTTCTTCCTCATCCTGAGGCTAATTCTGTAACTCCTCACCTCTAAACATCTCCATCATTTATGCGTCAGCCTAAATTTGCTGTACCACAACATTTCCGCTCTCTCCCACAAATGATCAAAAATAACCCAAACTTAATGGCAGCATTTAACTCATTTGGCAAGAAGAAGCACTCCTTTAATCGCAGAATAAAATTACCATAGATTAGTGAGCCTGAAAGCCTGAGACGCTGTAAAGGAGTGTGTGCATTACAAACACATCTCATGCTGGGAAACACACCAGCATCGTAATTAAATATACAGTTCAGTCTGAGCCTGAATTTAGAATTTGTCTGTCTTTAGAAAAGGCACATTTGTGGCAGAGGCAATGAAAACTGTATGAAATACCACTGTCATAGGAAAGCCTCGTAAATCCACTTTAGGGGCCCAAGTTTTTAGGAGTTTTAAGGTAGACCAAATTATATTTCATACAGACACAAAACTTCAAAAGGTAGTACTGCCTCCCACTAGACATGCAAGCAAGGTGAGCCTGAGGCTGGCTTTCATGAAACTTTATTTGTTTGAACTAAATTGCCTTTGAGTTGAGCAACTCACTTGAAACTCAGCTGCAACACTGATAAGCGTCTCAACTTTAGGATCAATTTTCATAAAATCAAAGTTGGAATATCACATGGCTGTCCCAAAGTTGGTATTTTTCTTTTTTCCAGTTTCCTGATCTATAACAACCATGAATTTCACAACACTGCTGTATAATACTTGCAACAACTAGCCAGCAAATGATAACAGCTGTTTAAACTGCTTCTTATACCACAGTTTACTCATTCTTCATTATCCTGCTGTTATTGTGATCTACACAGCTAGATTCATTTTCTCTTCTCTTGATTCCTCCTAATTTTACATAAAGTTAAAATAATTTGAGATCCAAAGGATGAAAAGATAACAGAAAAGGGAAGAAATGTGCTCTTCAATGAACATCTTGTGATTCTACAACAGGATGAGCAAGAGATCAAGAAGGCTATAATGACAGTCATTACTTATATCTAAATAAGTTACATAGAAATTAGTGCAGGCATTTTACAACTAGCAACTAGTTGCATGCTGTGTTGATGGACAGACAGATTGTGACGGATGCTGAGCTAAAAGCAATGTGATGTTTATTAAACAGGTAGTACAACACAGCTGCAACAAAATCAAAGCTGACATAAGCAAGGGGCAAGGACTGAGTCAGAGTAAGAAAACAGGCAGAAGTCAAAACCAGGCAAACAACCAGACCAGCAACAGTATCAAAAGAAGCAAGAATATCAACAGGCAGAACCGCTCAGTAAGCAATGGCAATACTTCGCAATGGGTCAGTGGGAGAGAGCAGTATTTGTACAAACAGACCGAATTAACAACTGGTGTGATCAATATTCTGGTGAGTTAGATCTAGAAAACAGAATGAGACTGGGAGATGGCGAACATGTGACAGTGATGTCATCGGGTGGTGGGTTATGGGAAATGGAGTCCAGGAGATCAGAGGTGAGAGGAGAACCAGCAAGCATGACACATGCAAATTTCACAGCCTGAAGCGGATGAGGCAATTTGCATGCAACTTATTTTAAACTAAATATTTACACAAAGCAAATTAAAACCAAATATCAAATCCAAGTTTTATGTAACACATTCATGCAACAATCACTCCACTACAAATTAGTGTCTTGCATTTTTACTAAATCATATTATTCTTGCCAATAAATCTAGGCTACACCTGTTGAAAACCTAACTCAACTTTTAAAAACATTTTAGGCGTAAAATGCATTTTTATACTAATAAGGTTCTTGATTTAATGTAATTCTTTCTTGGTTTAATGTCATTTGTTATTGGGCCCTATTATTTACATTGTGTGAACATTTCATAAAGGATGGACCAATCAAAACGATCTAAAATTATTTGCATAACATGCATGTGCTAAGAACTAATAAATATCTGCTGTCAAGATACACAATTTGATGAGCATCTGAATTTACAGTAAATCAACTGTTCACCACACACAAGCAAAAATCCTCCATTCAGAGAAAGACACATCTGCATATATACTCCGATTAAAACTGTAATAAGGAAAGGCCTGGTTTGACCCTTTTTTCTTTGCACCAGTTCTCTTTCTACCTTGGCTTGTACAGACAGCCTTCTATTTCCATTCTAATGAGAAAGCCTGGCCAGCCCAGGTCCCAATGAGATACCCCTGGATCCAATTTGATTCCACCCAGTTGGTTATTAGTCTCCAGCAGCACCAGGTGTGCATCCCTGTAAGGCACAGCAGCCACATCTGCATCTCATGTGTAGAGTGCTGGATGAACAGTTCCATCAGGTACGAAGATGAATAAAAAATTAGCAAGCAATACAACACCTGCTGACATTTCATGCATTTATCCATGCCCATATTTTCAGTCTTTGTAACAAGTCTCTATGTTTTGTTTGTTTGCTGTGTGTGTATTTAGATTACACGGTTATTTAAGTATGTCTGATTACATACAAATTACATTCAGGTTTACGTTTTTTATGATCAGGTTCTGACTTGCTTCTTTCAATGTCAAGAATGTGACAAAAAAGTAAAGGATTTCTTCTTCTGCAACAATATTAATTGTCCATGTTGTGCATGAAATTTACAAAGCAATTCAAGAACAATCGAAGTTTCATGCAACACTTTCAATTACTCCACCAGTTAGCAGTACGTATTATGTTCACATATTACTCTAGGCCACACCTGAAAATCGTACCTCCACTTGTGATGGCTTTTGAAAACGTCAGACATTTATACTAACAGGGTTCTTGGTTTAATGCCATTTGATCACATTTGACACTAGATGTGCTTGGTGAGAGGCGTTTAAAATGCTTTAATGCAAGTGAGTGGCACTTAAAGACATGGTACACAATGGTGACCTGCAGGAAAACCAGCCATTTCCAGTCAAATCTCAACAGAATGGAATGGTGCTACCTGCCCTATGCTGAGCCAGTGCTATAGTAGATATCAGAAAGCATCAGCAAGCTGATAACTACCACAGTTATCAGAACAACAGCACGCCACAATATGCCACAACCTAACCCCCAAGCTCGAGCTTTACAAGGTTCCAGGGTGTAAAATGCATGCTAGTTGACAAAAACAAAATGCTCTCTCAAGTCACCTTTAAAAGAGCTGTGGAGGAAAAACCTGAGGATTGGCAGATGTTTGCTGGTGACACGGACTGGACATCACACTTGACATACAGATTCATATCTATCTGCCCCCACTGCCTCTTCCAGCACCAGACTGCTGATTTCTACAGCAAAAAGTCAAGCTCTTAACAAAAGCAATGCACCTGCTAAAACGTACTCTTCGGAATAATTCAAAACGGAAGCACTTTATTTGTAATGATCCACTTCACAATGACTGGATTCTGTATTGTTATGGCATTATGTTTTTTGTACGAACGACTAAGACTATTGATAAGCTTGCATCATGTGTATATGAAGAACATGGACTGAAACAGCATGTCCTATATAATTAGCCCCTTTTGTTTATTTTTCAACAGTTAGAACTGGGCTAATAACCTCTGCAGATTCACTGTAGAACTGCAATGAAAAAATGATGTTACTTCAATTTCATACTAGATTCAAATGTAAGTGTTTCCAGTAGATGTGCCATTCAACCCAGTGTGGGAAATCAAATTTAGGAACTGTTAAATTAATGCTGAACTTAACACAGGAAATCACAGATTTGGCTAACAGAAATTAGTTGCCGTGGTAATTAGGGGAAAAAAAGCTGCTTATAAGGTGAAAGTTTTCGTACCAAGACTACCTTTACAAAGTGACTCTAATGGTTATTGATTAGAAATAAACACCTTGAAATCACTAATGGAAAGGGCAACAGTGATGTGTTGTTTGTTTTGGTTGTTGTTTTTAATTCCCTTAATTGTAGGAAAAACATTGTAAAGTTTAACTTTTGAGTTAAACTTTGAATTAGAGTTATAAAACAAGAGAACCTAGAACCTGGATAAGGACTATGAAAGAGGAGGCAGCACAGTGACACAGGACGAGAGGACAGTGGTTGAGGCTTGTGGAGATGAACGATAATGTGCGTTCTGTTTATTATGCTATTTAACGCAGTTGCTGTTAGAGGGTGCAAATGGCACATCATATATAGCATACCCATTCGCCACAATCTTTAGCCTTGTTAGTAGCCTTACCATTCTGCAAAGGAAACTGGTAAAGGGGAATTTGAGATTGAGGATGCTCATGTTTTAAATGGCAACATCTATGATGGAAACAGAATCAAGCACAACAGCAAGCCCACCTTTAAACTGCTTAACAGAAACAAACCAAGCTCTCCAATTTGGCAATTATACAAAAATAAAGAATAGTAAGCTAAAATTTTTTCAGTGCAATGTGAAAGGGAAGTGAAGTTCTGGCCACATTGAGACGTAGAACGGTAAACACACAGTTCATGTTCAAAAGGCCTCCAATTTGGCAATTCTACATAAATAAAGAATGGCAGGCTAAAAATCCTTTTTTTTCTCATTAATAATTGAATTAATTGTTTTGCATTTCCTTGTGTTCTGCTTGTGTTATACTGTAATACACATCTAATTAGAATGATAATGGAAAGTAATAAAAACAAACTATAAGAATAAACTTCAGACACTAGACATGTCTGATTGATTAGCTTTAAGGTAGACAGAAAACTGCAATTTTCGTCTTTGGTTGAACTATTACACTAAAGCAGGACATTACTAAACTAAAGCAATGTTGTGGCCCTCCAAGACAAGAGGCGAGCACTATGATGGTAAACAAAGTAACTATCCAAGTTTAAATGCATCATTGACCTCAATTCCATCTAATTTGTCAAACAGACAGGAATAAGTCCATTGGGAATATGGCAAAAGGACCATCTTGCTTCTGCACAATTTTAACTGTTTGTTTAAAAAAAGGATCCAACATGCTCAAAAGACTTAATTTGGGATTTGCTACTAAACCTAGCCAGGAAACCAGCAGAGAAAGTCTAGAAAAGACATGCAAGACATGAGTTGTCACTGACTTTTTCTCTTTGCATGAATATGAAAGTGGGAATGATAATAGGCAATGAATTGGATGGGTATGACACCTGAGGGTGTCATAGATGTACAGAAAGATTTCTTTTCTGTAAAAAAAAAAAAGCTGTCAAATGAGCTTGAGAGAATGGAAGTCACTAAGAAAGTCACAATGCTCCCTGTAACGCTGTACCAGACCAGGATCCATAGCAGCTACTGCTACAGGTACAAAAATATACCTGCATAGTGGTACAGACACAGACTCGGTTCAGCATGTGGTGTGCAAAGGACATAAAGAGAATAACTGAAACTGACACTTCATCCACAAATTTACCAAGCAATTACCATACTCCAGTGATCAGGGCCATACATTCAGGTTTCAGAGAGATGACATGGCGTACCAGAGCATCTATGGTACCTTCAGCTATAGTCATTTATAAATAGCTGAAGACTTTTACTTTTGTTGGCTTTGAAAGGGAAAATCCAAGCTTTGACAAAAATAATTGGTGTGACAAAGAACAAAAGATAAAAAAAAGATTAAAAAAACCCAACTTGCTGACAGTTTCCCCACACCTACGGCTTTCAGTCTGCTTCATTTTTTTGGTACTGCTTTCTGTGGAACATGGCTCAGTAAGGTTTTGCCCACAAGCTATATCCAAAGAGCACACAGAGACACGCTCTAGAAAACCCTAAAAGTTACTTCTGTTTCCTACTGATCCTACTATACTCTAAAATCCAGAAAGTTTGTGACATAGTCTTACCAGCTGTATGAATACAGAGAATATAGGAGATGCTTCTTCAAACTTAACATTTTGCACTTTGTTTGTGTTTATATATTCTATATTTATCATAAAATAACATTCACAAATAGAAAAACACACCAAAGTAAATTGTCTGGCTCTGTGTAGCAGCTGTGAATGGGTGCAAGATTTTTAGAAGTGTGTTTTTATGCAGGTTTTGTGAAAGGCTCAGGGCATTAATAGTCAATATCAAATTTAATGATGCTAAAATGTTCTTTCCATTGCTCATGATCCTTCCCTTTCCTCATTCCCTCCACATTCAGGTGTGTGAGGGTGTGAGGCAAGCAGTGCAAAGGGAGGGGGAGGACAGGAGAAGTAGCAAACGTCTGATTTCTGTATCCTCTTAAACACTAAAATCCATTGTTACATATTTGTTAGTCTACCTATTTAGATTGCTGTTTATTGTTTGTCAGTAAAGTTGCAGGTTAGATGAATATACAGTTAGAAGAACTTCCCACTTCCATCACTCATATTAGTTCAATTCCCTCAGCAGCACAACTGTATTAATTTAATTAAGGATTAAATAGACGAACTATGTACTGGATTGTAACTATCAACTGTCATTAGTTTTATATGTATTTATTCAAATATTAATGTTTTAGGAACAAATAAACATTAACCAGATAATTAACCAGATTTTACTCATTAACCAGATTTTTCTCAGATCATTTTAATATTATTGTCTATTTAAATGTGCATTGTGTAAGATTTAAATCCTTGCGCTTTTGTTAGAATGAGCCCTTCAAATCTACGAGTCACACCACCATGTTCACTACAGTAAAGTGCCTTTAAACGTTTTAAATTAAAGCAGCAGGCTTAATGTGGGGCTATAGGACCGGTTGGAAAACATAGAAAGAAAAAATGGAGGAAATTTTTGACAAATCGAAAGGAAGTGGGGAGGGAAGGGCATTCAATCACATCATTGCGAGATGCCACTAACCTAATATAGCTCAAGAAAAAGCTCAGTCAACTTTAAACACCCTGAACGGGCTATTTTTGTAAGCGAAGACTGAACATGCTATTGTTAATGAAATCAGTTAGCTAGAGTCTGAAAATCAATAATCAATAACATATCACCAGTGCTGTAGGCTAGTTAACTAAGCTAACTTGTCAGCTAGTTCCACAAATTTAACATATTCAACAACATTGAGCCTTACCTTAACTAGTAAGCATTTTGGTATCCTATTTTGAAGTTTGTGATTCCAAACCATACAAGCTGTCCTGTTGGTGTGGGTTTCCCCAAGCTCACTGATACAGAAGAAAGCTAGTAACTCAGCTCAACTAAGAGGGCCAATAGTCTCTTTTGTAGGGAATCAAAATTATTGTCTAGAAAATGAATGAGACTGGAAGAGTCAGCACTCAAAGACGAGTCAGTGACAAATCTGTTTTTCCCAAGAACGATTAATGTGAACCATGCCTCAGTGTGAACAACTTTCAGAAAACCTCTGAAGACATGTTATAGGGATGCAATAAACTGGAAAAGGCTATAAGAGCGTTGCTAAAGACCTAGTTGTACATCCATGGTCAGACAAATTAAGTAAACAAGTTCAGGACTGTTGCTACTCTCACTGGCTTTGTTCATGTGTCCACTATTAGAAAAACAACGAAACAAGAATGGTGTTCACAGAAGGACACCAAGAAGGAAACTCCTTCTACCCAAAAAAACAGCTTGTTCTAGATTCCCATGCCACTTAAATGGGTCAAGGTGCCCATGACCCCTAAATGTTCCAAAATGTTTCTGGGAAAATGTTTTATGAACAAATGAGCCAGAAGTGGAGCTTTTTTCAGCACAAATGCGCAATGCTATGTTTGAGACCTTCAAGTAAGACAAGAATTATCTAAAGCACACAAGCAAATCAAGTAAACAATGGTTGGAAATGTTCCATGTTTTGGAATGGCAAAGTCAGATTCTTTTTCTAGCCAGCCCTGCAAACTTCTCCTGTGTAGAGAAAAACGTTCCACCACCGGAGTGGCAGGACAGAGAAGAGTCCTTGATGCTTGTTTTTCAAGTATCTTGAAGGATGGCAGGGTCAAACAGAGGTGTACTTGAAGGGCTTGAGCTACGGATTGCTGTAAGACAGGGAGGGGTGGTTTATTTTTTTCTTTGTAGGCAAGCATCAGTGTTTTAAATCTGATGAAGGCAGCTACATGAAGCCAGTGAAGGAAGTGCAGCAGTGGAGTAACATGAGTGAACTTTGGAAGATTAAAGAAAAGCTGTGCTGCTGCATTCTAGATCAGCTGCAAGGGCCTGATAGCCTGCATAGGAAAACCAGTCAGGAGCGAGTTGCAGTAATCAAGCCTTGAAATGACAAGAGACTGAACAAACAATTGTGTGACCTCCTGAGAAAGAAAGAGTTGAATATGCCAAATTTTGTAGGGGAGAAACCTGCATGACCATTCATAAGCAGAGAAAAATAAGTGGTAATCCAGAATCACTTCAAGGGCTCCTGCATGCTTAGACAAAATGAAGATGTTCCTACATGAGACGGCAAAATCAAGCTGAGGACCTGTGATGCCATGGATGAATAGCAACTCTGTCTTGCTATGGTTGAGCTTCAGGTGGTGAACTACCATCTATGAAGAGATGTCAGTCAGACATGCTGAGATGCAACTGGAAGTATCACGAAGTGGGAAGAAAAGCATATTAGTTGGATGTCATCAGCATAGCAGTAATAAGAAAAGCAATAAGAGGATATTGCATCACCAAGAGAATAAGAGTAGAGTGAAGAGAGAAGAGGGCCCAGCACCAAGTCTTGTGTGACAGCGGTAGAGAGGTTACATGGGTCCTCTTCATATTACCTGATCAGAGTGCCCCCTTCAGATAAGACTGGAAACTTCCACGCAGAGTCAGCGATTCCAAGGTTGTAAGGACAGACAGAAGGATCTTGTGGCTGACCACATTGAGGGGAGCAGAGAGGCTTGCCTGATCTTGCTGCCTGGACCTGGCATACTCAACAATTTCTGTTGAGTATGCCAGTTTGAACTTAGACTTGTTGGGTTCCTCGAAATGGTTCTGGGCAGCGATAATTGACTATAGAGACAATTGACTGTAGACTGCATGTTCAAATTTTTTGGAGAGAAAAAAGGTAGCTGCTAATATCGGAGCTGTCAGGAGTAGGGAACAGGAACTGATGACACCTGAGCAGTTTATGCTGAAAGTCATGAAGGGCAGCAGGTCCATGGAAATGAACTAGAGCTGTGTGGATGATATGGAATCCTTCAGGCAGGTGGCTGGATTGCAGTTGGACATTCTCTGTGAAAAGAGAAAGAATACAGGTTAGATAATTAACAGCAAGAAGATGAAGACTGCCAGAGAGTGGGCACAGAGGAAAAAGACTTGAGTATTAACCTTCTCCTCAAAGAAGCTGACAAAATCCTCAGAAGTAATTGATGTGTGATGTGTGGAGAAGGAGGGTTGAGGAAAGAAAAACTTGCTGAAGAGCTTGCATAGATCAGATACTGATGCTTCCAATGTTCATCTATAGAAAGATGAGTTTGCAGCAGTTATTTCAAGTGAAAACTTGGAAAAGAGAGATTGTAGGAGTGAAGGTCTTGCTGGCCTGAAGGAGAGATGTCTCAGTAGATGAGAGTGAACAAAGGAAACTGTGGCTGTATCCAAGGAGAAAGAGGAAATGAATCAGGCTGGGGTAGGTCTGTTGAAGATCAGGTTTAGAACGTTGTCTGGTCTGTGTCAGTGGAGCTTGGTTGAGGGTGAGGTTGAATGATCCAAACATTACATCTGCAATTGGGTGTGGACCCACACCCCATTATAATAAAATGGTTCCCACAAGCCTATGAAGAAATTTGAGTCTTTGTCTTCAATGTGTCTACAATGAGACAATCACTGTAATAAAAATAATTATTTTTTGTGCATTGCTAATTCCATCAACTTTAAAATGCTTCTTTGCTTGTTGGGGTTTTTTTTAACAATTAAATGACAATGTTGTCCACTTTTTAAGATTAATACTTTTTAGAATCAGAAATGATACCTGCTCAAAAGACCATGATACAGATCTGCCATAGGGCTGAGGTTATTTTCTATACAATCATTCTCCTTTTCATGTCAAACCCACCCTCAGTATTTGTTACTAAAAAGTTTTTTATTCTCTCATCTGACAATTCAATACAGTTCTATTCAAAGTTCCAGTAGCACATAGCAAACTTTTACATTTGTATGCTTTCCAAATGGCATAGAGAGATTATCTAATTTAAGGTTGGGCCTTGTAACTGGTTGGTTATTTTCTTTTTTTAAATACTAAGATGGCAAAAAGAGAGAGAAATCCTTTTACAGCTTTCTCTTATGACACCCCCACCAACACTGGGATAATGCCATATACCACAGTAATATTTGGAGATGGTTTAAAGGTATGAAACAAGCAGATACCACCCAAGCTTATTCTAATTGTAGTTTTGAGGGTCATAGTGTATACTCTAACACTGTATTTCTCATGCTGATGAATGACTAAGGAAATTTGGCGTTCATGTAACCCTATATTTTCGAAATCCTGTGGAACAGAATGTCATTGATAGAGACTGTTCCTCAACAGTGGATTTTAAAAAGTGACATATAAATAGTTACATTTTATTCCTAAGAATTTCTAGAGTGATCAATAATGGTCAAAAAAAAGTCAATTAATCATTGTGGTTTTGTTATTGATATTTTATAAATGCACTTATATTTCTATTAAATATATTTTCTCAAATTATCAGTGTTAGATTGAGATAATGAATTATTATGTTTTTGTCATGACCATTTTTACCTATCTTTACCAAGGGTGCTAATTATTATGGAGCTAACTGTAGAAAAATAAAACACTAAACCCTGCTATAACCCTGTTTATGACTTGATTTTTGTACCTTATTTCCTTTTGGGACTGCTTAGTGCAATGCGATTTTGACCACAGCCCCCCTAATGGTGTGGATGAACCTACCATTTAAAAAATACAAGCAGATAGCACATATAAAAACATTCCTGCTGCTATCTATAGAGAAGCACTGCTCCTTTCATTTCTCCTCTTTTCTGTCGACTAGACCTTGAGATATGGCACAACACTCTTTAATATAAAGCCAAGCCAAGGCTGCTGACAGCCTGCAGACAGCAACCCCCTCCCCTCCCCAGGCTGATGAGCCACTGATGGGATGTGAGGATGACTTTCTTTCTCGCTCACTTTGACAGCCTCCCAATTACTGCTCTCCCAGCAACTTCCTCTGTCATTCCCACCACCAGTTGGAAGTGATGGGAACCCCCGAAAAACACGATACCAGAAAACCTCAACAAACAAAGCCAAGAAATGACATTTTAATCAATTGTCTTCTCATTGGAAAATGCCAGTAAGGGATGACTATTAATTATGGTTTGAATGACAAAGATGGATATAATGGACATTATTTGCAGTGGCTTATCCCTTGTTGATGCTCTGCATGAAGAGTACCTCATTCAAATATACTATAGCAGAGCATAGAATATTTTCTCTTGCATAGCATTAAAATAAAAAAATTAAATAAATAAAATTTTTAAAATCATAAAATTAGTCATCTCTTGGCCATCCAAAGAGAAGAATGAGTTTGCATTCAATACTCATCTTCTAAAACACTTTATGGCTGGCAGGGAGTGCTGGAGCCTATCCCAGCGTTTAATGGCTGGAACGCAAGAAAAACAGAGGACAGGTCGCCAGTCCATTGCAGGGCATCTCTTCTTGATCTCTATACTTACAAACACAAATGATAAAGAGTTAGGTCTCAGCACTGAGCTTTCTTTGTTTTCTCTGTTTGATTTTTGTTTTATTGTCTTCTTTATTTGCACTGACTTATAATAAATATAATTTATTAAATGAGAGTTGCAACATAAAAAACTCAATGAAAGATTCAATAAAACATTTATGACTCATTGAGATCAGTTAATAACGCCATTGCATATCTACTGAGACACGTTCCTTTGCAAAATGAAGCAGGAATGTCATCAATAGGGTAGAGTTTGGTGGCACTAATGAAATACATTAATTATCAAAAGAATAGTTGCACAAATAGTCACACCCAGAAGGAATCAACGGACAAGAATGAAACTTAGTAGGTAGGTTTTTAAGATATTGTGAGACATGCAAATGATTCAAGTGTCACGCTCAGCCATGCATGTGACTGTACTCGACTGACTGACTGACCCAACAGCCACAATTGCAGACATTCAGCGAGCAGTGATGCCCTCCATGAGTCATCCTGTTAGTGCCAGCACTATTGGCAGATGACTGCATGACGCAGGACTACACGCACACAGACCGTTATGACGACTGCCCTTAACACCACGTCAGCATCGCCAAAGACTGCAATGGTGTTGTTCAAGACTGTCATGGAGTGACTGGCTTTTGTCTTGCTGGAGACGACCAACAAATCAGTGTGTGGAGGCACCATGGTCAGCGCCAAAATGAAAGGTTTGTTGTCACGCGTCAATGTCCGGAAGGTCTGGTGTCTCTCTTTCTCCACCCCTACCACAAAATCTGCAGGAGAATGAAAATATTCAAGCTGCATGGAATGGATTATTGCAGGACACCATCATGCTGTGACTCATTCATTTATTAGTATTTTTTTAATGGGTCCCAATTTATTAGGCCCTGACTGTCTACCCTGTAAAAATGCAAAATATTAAATATTAAACTATTGAGTGTCAAAAATCTTACATTTAATACAAAAATTAAATAGTGATAAAAAGACTGCTTGTAATCCTCTGTGCTGCGCTGATTTAATATTATTCAGCAAGCTGTTTTTGAAGCATCATCAACATTATTATGTTAATTCAAGAACATAAATAATACTGGAAATTATATATAAAAAAGTGATGCAATCATGCTTAGGTATAAAAGGAACAGCCAGTATAGGCCTAGTCCTTTATGGGAACGAATGCATCAACGAACTAAAGGGCAAGGCCTAAAGCTGAATACCGGTGACATTTGATTCCTCAGACAGCACTGCATTTCAGAAGCCATCTTTAAATAACAGCCATAAAAGCCACCAACTTCACTGGGCTAAAGCTTATATGAAATAGACTGATGTGTATTGCAGAGTTTTTCCAACTGATCCATATACTGCCTTCTAGACAATATCTTTTTCAGAGATTGCCATGATTTTTTCAACATGACAACACAAAGTCACATTCTTTATTTTTTTTACAACAACTAGGCTTTGTAATCGGACAGTGTGGGTGCTAAACTGGCCTGCCTGCTACCCAGAATTGCATGAAAACGTGGCACACTAGTATGCACAAAATATGACAACAATGGCCCCATATCGTTATGCAGCTGAAGACAAACAGCAAACAAATCAGCTTTTAAAACTGGATTAGTTGGTGTCTTCGACCGTCAAATTATGACTAAGTGTTGCTAAAAGGAAAGCTGATGGCTCAGCGCTTTTGGAACTTGTTGCAGGCATGAAATTTGCAATGATCATATATTTACAAAAAGTTCATGAGGTAAAATATCAAAACCACTTTAATCCTAATCTTAACCTGAACCCAAAAGATAAACTTCACTCTGCTTCTACTGCTCACCCCAATGTTGATAATCAGTTGAGTTCATAATGTGTAGATTATGTATTGTGGACTATCCCAGTGAAGTTGATCTCAATGATCTTTCTTTTTTTATTAACAAGTGTTCCACCAAAACAGAGGAGAACAAAACAGACAGCAAAGGCAACAAACTCTTCTCTCTTATCCCATCATAAAGCATCTCAGTGCTTCTTTTTCCCACTCTGTAGTGGCTGATTAGAATATTTATTTTCCAGCTCTGTGCTTCTAGCTGCGCCGTAACTACTTTTCATTTATCACTCTCCACTCCTTGTCCACACAGGAGCTGAAGGTGCATGGCCGAAGGACAGCAATTACAATTTATGGCCCCCTTTGATCCAGGATTAATTAAAATGATCCGTCAAGGTGGCCTCCCTGTCCGCTGCAGTTACTACATTATATTTGTGCCGTGACTGCTCTCAAACGGGTCAGCAGAGCGTTACAGAATGGACTGCAGGGACCGACCCAACACCAAAAAACAGGAGAAATAGACTAAGCCCCAAGACTGAAGTGTTTATTTGTCATCAGAGCACATTTGAGCTTCTTAGCTTCTTCTGTAAGAAAAAAGCACTTATGGCACAGATAATCTAGAATAGCAAACCCAGAATGCACTGAATGTCTATATACAGACTGTGCACAGATAAACATGTATTGGAGGCTATTCTTGGAATAAAAATACGTTTTCAATCAGGAGCTGGTTGTGTAAACTTTTCACAGTAAGATGAACAACTGCTGTTCTGTTCTGCTGCATTACTCTGCTCCACAGAGCATGCAGAAAGTGAATTAATATTTTTTCAACTTTTGAACTTTCTTTTGGAGCAGTAATGAAAGTACTGACTGAGAGTGCAAAGGCTACTTTATGGTCACAGTGTGACAAAAAGGAAAACAGAGATAAAGGTTATCATTTTGTGAACTTATTGCCCCGTAAATATTGTTTTTTCAGCAATTATTCCTTTACAGAGACACCGTTATGGGTTGTTGTTGAAGTATACACTCTTTGCACAGGGTTGGAAGAGTTAAAAAATATATTTCAGTACAGATTACTGATCGCATGTAGCTGTAACCTAATAAAAAATTACTTTGATGAAGTAATGTAACCTGATTACTTCGTGTTACTTTTGGATTACTTGTCTTGTGAAAAAATCAAACAATTAAATATAAACAAACAAACAAAAAAGACTTTAAAAGGGGACCTATTACGTTTTTCTAGTTTTCCGGTGTGTTTTGAAGCTTTTCATGCATATAAATGGTCTGCAAAGTCCAAAGTACTCAACAGAGAAATAACTCTCTCCCACAGAAACCACTTTTCTCAGCTGCTTAAGATGTCGTGTTGGATTTCCAGCCCTTTTGTCTTTTACAAGATGAGGTCATCTAGTAACACTATCCTTATTATCCAGACCTGATCCTTATTATTTGATAATCACAGATATTTATTTGTTAATGATTTTTTCACACAGCATTATTTTTCTGAACATTAATCTTCTTAGTTAACCCTCAATGGTAATACATTTACGTGTAATTTGATTACTGTCTTTTTTAGCAGTAACTGTAGCAGAGTATTTACCCTTTTCGATATCCATATACGTAACGCCGTTACATGTATTACCTAACTACTGAACCCTGCTGCTATACTTCCTCTAATCTTTGAGCTCCACCTACACCCTGATCCACCATATGGTTGTGTAACTGTAGACTGCAGCCACAGGGCTAGGAAGGTTACTTTAAAATGTTTTCTGCTACATGTTTGGATTGCTTGTCTTTTTAAAGTCAAATATTTCTATAAATAGGACAAAAAAAAATTCAACAGCACAACTTTAACCTGACAAAAGGTGAACAGGAAAACTGCGCTGTTTATGAAAATAACAAGAAGATTACAGGTGATTTAGGAGTCTGTGTCTTATATTTGCTATGTGAGTGCCGATTTCAAGATCAAGTATTCAAATAAAGGTGTGAGGAAGGACTACAGAAAAGGTGGGGATATGATATTGTGTTGCTTACCATACTATAGTCAAAAGTTCGCTTATCAACGATAATTAATTATAATTAATTTTAATGATCAATAATAAATTGCAGACTTTCTTACTCTTACTGGCCATCACATCTGCTGAAAGGTCTATAGTGGCTCATAAGGCTTCACATTGGTGTTTTATGCTTCAACATAGCTTACAGCAATTTTGCTAGTCCATAGAAATCAACATGTTCTACAAATTTTAAAAAGGTATTTATTTCACATGAAAACTAAATGTTAGTTGAAGGTTTTAGTCACAAGTAATGATAATTTCTCCAGAAGAAATAAATCTTCAGATCTACACAATTATGTAACATAATTTTGATTCAGACAGGGAGCTGTTTAATAAATTTGTGGGGTTTAAATGTTATTTATCTGGGTAATCACTACATCAAGATCACAAAGATCACAAAGAGATATTTTGCATGTGAAATGTCTAAGACTGTATTCAGCCTGCAGGAAAATCTGATGTGTTTCCCAGAACAGATCTTTACAGATGACTGTCCACACTGTTTTTTTCATTTGCAGTCAGATTTGAGGTCAGATCTGACTTGTGTGTCCAGACATCACCATCCTACATCCTGCATAGATTGCTTTGCTAACGAGGTAGGCAACCGTAACTACGTAGCCATTCTGGTGACATGACTTTCATCTGTGAAAGCAATCTGGATATGCTAAAAATCAGGTTTGGACTGTCTGTCTGAACATAGCCTAAAACCCACACAACAAAAACATTTAATCCCAACATTTAATCCCACCACATGTGTCTAAACCACACATACCTTTTGTAATGGTGTAAGTGGTTCATTCTGCCAAACTGGTTTGAAGTCAGAGTCGAAAACCCATTTCAGACTTCTTGGATCTGACAAACTGAGTTACTTGTCCAGAGACCAAGTTTGTGTTGGAATTGAGCTACATAACTATGTTCTGTATGAACTACATACAACTGTTGCTTAAATCTGGTTCAAAATATGAAACCCTGGGTTTCATCACTTTTACAAGATACAATTTAGCTTTTTCCCCCAATATGTTAAGTTCAGTGAAAAACATTAATTGTGCATTAAAATATACAGACATATAGTCAGTTCATGAGATTAATCAGAAAATAATAGGATTAATCAGCCTATATTTAGATGCCTTTTTTATTTGTTTAATCATTTTTTATGTACTGAAATTGTCTTTGTCTATTGGGAGGCTTATTTTAAACATTATTTCTTGATATAAGTAGAATTGTCGTTTACAGACCTGCCAGTCTCTTATTATTATGTGGCAGATGGTTGAAATGTGAATGTGAGTGTACGCAGTAGCCTAATTACTCTCATAGACTGAATAATCCATAAAAAACACACTAAATAGTGACTGCAAACACATGTCACACTTACAGCATCCATCTACACTTCAAGGACTTTGTGAAGTCATGGGGTTAAGTTCTCTCTGGCTATTGACCAAATCTTTTCTCTTCTTACAGTTGCTTGCACCAGCTTATTTGCTGACACCATTCCTAATTGTTTTAAACAAATCACTATGAACCAAGGGCATTATCGACTGCCCAGCCCACGACTCAAACATCAATAGGGTAAGAGGTCTTTGACATCAATACAACAAACAGCAAGGAACAAAGTACACAAGGCCTAAAGGTTGAAGCCATGCAGCCACGCATGTTCTCCAGTGTAAGCTTGTCCAATGATCATTATTACCAGCCAACTCAATCTAATTCAGTTCAGTTTTCTGAGCTCTCACAAAGCAGTTGAATGGCAAGCCATTAAAAAAAAAGCAAAAAAGGAAAAAAACTTGGACTTGTGTAAGGGTGCGTGATACGGCAAAAATATAACATTTTTCATGGTATGTGAAATGCACCAACATTTAGAGGCACCAACACAACACAACAGTAAAGGTGAAATTAAATCAATATGTAAATAAATAACACAAGATGATGGTCTGAGACATTGATACTACTTGTACTAGTAACTAATAGTACATAATAGTGCATAATAGTATGCAGACTATAAAGTTACTTTACACAAGTTGTTGTCTGGCAGAGCCACTCCGGACCACTCAACAATCCTACAATTCTACAAGGCACCCTCCTACCTGACCTGTGAGTCATGTAAACCATTCAGTCCTCTACTGACAAACTTAACCATTTAAATACTTATAGCTATTACTGATATTCATTTTATCAGCTACGGCTGGTAGAATGTTAGCGATTTTTCTGTAGTTACTGGATGAATCATTTTCCTCCTTGGCTCAGAGAACATGACTTCCATTATTTCCTTAACCTAACATTATTTCCTAAAAACATGTAAACAGACACCAGCAACCATCTACCATATATGGTGGTCTTCCCTAAACCCTGCCTCTTTCTGATAAGAGAAAACATAATTTCTAAGACCTATGGCTATATTATTGTGCCTTCTCTTACTATTTCTATGTGTGGGTGTATTTTTTAACTCAATGATTAGTCTGATGATTGCAGTCTCCCTGCCCACTTACAAAAGGTCATTGCTTTTTTCTGTCTATTAGCTACATACTTAGTTTTATTTAATGTTACCTCTCCATTGCACAACCAATGGTTCAAAGATGTGATTGCACACTTAATGGCTCTACAAAACCTGGAATCCATTAATAAACAATTAGCTCATTAATTAAAGTATGTGAAATGAATCGCTATTCCTAATTCTTTTATACACAGCTATATCTTGAGAAAATAGTTTAAGTTAATGTCTGATAAATGGAAAATCCTGAAATGTTTACAAATCAGCAATACAGAAAAGCTAACTATGGCTGTTGCACCTCAATGTCTGAGCCCTATGATGCGCTTCAATAACATTTTGATATCACTTCAAAATTACTTTCACAACTAGAGCACTCATACATTTTAACCTGCTAACACTTAACTGAAAGTATAGCACTTTGTGCAAAGGGTCTACTGGCCTTGTGTATGATCACAACACAACAAGCAAAGCCCCTCCAGCATCATACAAGTTGTACAGATGTGAGAGAAAATTGACAATGATTGAGAAAAGTGATTCATTAACATATGGAATGGATGGCGAAAAAAGATTCCTGTTGCCAAAGAGTTTGGAGATCTTTAGAGTGAAGGATTGCAGTGAGTATAGACATACTAAAGCACAGTAGCTTGTTTATATTGGGTAATATAACTTATCAGCATGACATGCATATTAAAAAACATCACCAGCTAGCAGTAACACTGATAACATAAAAATAACGTATTGGAAGGTTTATAAATACAGACAACTGACCAGCTTGGGTACATAGCAACGTGATGTTAGCTGCACAGCTGTTTGTTACACACACAAGCACAAGCAAATGCGTACACACACACACATTCAAAAGTAATACATTTAACATTTTTGGTCTCATACTGTGTTGAGTATGTGTTAAGTATGTGAGTAATGCGTTGTCTTTATCTGGACGTACATTATGTGTTGTTTTTAACTTGAATGTTTTGAGAGTACAGCTAACCTACTTTTTTTGTAAAGTAGTCTGCATGATAGCACTTTTATTCCAGCATATACAGTGTTCAAGAAGTGTATACTAAAGAATAGTTGGTGTCTAGGCCATATCCAAAAAGAATAAGCTCAATGTTTTCTTAGACCCTTTTTAATTTTATATAAATTTTATATATTGCCAAAAGTATTCACTATACACTTCAGTGACCATTCTTAATCCATAGGGTTTAATATTATGTCGGCCCACCCTTTGCAGCTATAACAGCTTCAACTCTTCTGGAGAGGCTTTCCACAAGGTTTAGGAATGTGTTTATGGGAATTTTTGACCATTCTTCCATAAGCGCATTTGTGAGGTCAGACAGTGATGTTGGACGAGAAGGCCTGGCTCGCAGTCTCCACTCTAATTCATCCCAAAGGTGTTCTTTTGGGTTGAGGTCAGGACTCTGTGCAGGCCAGTCAAGCTCTTCCACACCAAACTCGCTCATCTATGTCTTTATGGACCTTGCTTTGTGCACTGGTGCGCAGTCATGTTGGAACAAGAAGGGCCCATCCCCAAACTGTTCCCAAAAAGTTGTTCCCACATGAAGTTTGGAGGTCTGTAGAGACTGACTTTGCGACCTCTGTGCACTATGCGCCTCATCCGCTGACTCTGCTCTGTCATTTTATGTGGCCTACCACTTCATGGCTGAATTGCTGTTGTTCCCAATCGCTTCCACTTCTTTATAATACCACTGACGGTTGACTGTGGAATATTTAGTAGTGAGGAAATTTCACGACTGGACTTCCTACAGCGGTACCATGCTGGAATTCACTGAGTTCCTGAGAGCAACCCATTCTTTCATTAACGTGTGTAGAAGCAGTCTGCATGCCTAGGTATTTTATACATATGTTGCCATGGAAGTGATTTGAACACCTGAATTCAGTGATTTGGATGGGTGAGTGAATACTTTTGGCAATATAGTGTGTGTGTGTGTGTGTGTGTGTGTGTGTGTGTGTGTGTGTGTGTATATATATATATATATATATATATATATATATATATATATATATATATATATATATATATATATATATATACATATATATATACATACAGTACATATGTATATGTCCAGAACTCTTAATTCTCCCTGAGAAATGTTTATGAGAAATAACTGAGTAAGGATCCAAGATATGTTAAGACAAAAAAAATGTGATTGCAAGAAAGACATTCTTTCTTTGGGAAATGTAATTGGCTAAAACTATTAGCCTTAAAATGTTTGTACTCTGAATGTTTTTTCAAAATTATGTCAATAAGTGAATAGTGTTTATAGTTCTTCCAGCCAAAATATTTGCAGTAGTGGATAGCAGAGAAATCCATGATAAACTTGGCTAAACTTAAAGAGGGCACACCAACACAGACAGGGATACATAAACATGATTAGCTGGTATGCTTCATGGATGCAATGATTTTATGTACTGGAGAATGGCCAGCTAGAACATCTTTAGGATGTAAAACTTTAGCTTGAGCAAGCAAAAAGCATTAACTAGCTGACTAACCGTTATAAAATTTGTCTGTTATGCTACTTAAATGTTAAATAATATAAGCATCTCTAATTTTTAATAAAGTAAAAATGACTTCAATATATACAAATATATAAAACTGACACGTTGCAGCCTCTGTTTTCTATGTGCATGTGTTTCTTAAACATATACATCTCACTCCAAACTCTTACCGCTACTTGTTATCTTATTTTATAGAGCTACCATTGCATTATAGTATACATTAGAATTTGTAGTGTACATCATCTGTACAGTACCATTTGATTAATTGTGAACTGTATAGGAAGTGAAGTTTACCACTGAGAACACTACAAAATGGGTCACATTTTCCTTAGATGGTATGTCACACTCTGGAAAACCGCAAGAAAGCCAGTAGAACATAGAATTACTTTATTATCTTTATTACTGTCTTATTAGTGCCAGGTAAAAATCAATTGCTTTGTGTTTTAATTGTGACTGTCACCTTAACCTGAAGCACCATAACTGGGTTACTGATATCTGATCATCCTATGACCCAGACCTACTGGTGTTTGCCTGATTGTAATGGGTTGGTTCATTGCATAATGGAATATGCCATATGTCTTTTATATGATGATGAAATGCATTAAAATCAGGTTACAAGCACAAACTCAGAGTTCATCCAGAACCCCAGACAGCCCTACACTCTAAGAAGAGAAAACATCAAGCCCTGGGCAGCCTGCGCAGAGAGAGATTTCTCCCTGTGGTAAGGGGTGTTGACATGGTTAGAGTGTGTAACATTCCCAAATGTGTTTTAATTCCTGCCAAAATGGAATCCACTGTAAAGTAACATCTTGTTTCACACTTAAGTGGATAATGGATACAGAAAGTAATGTTGTGTCCTGAAAATTGGAATCAGGCGGAAATCTCCTTTGACAGGGTGGCTTTTGTTGTGGAAACGTTACACAAATTAGCCTTCACTTTGTGTGCCTGCCATGCGTAGATATTGCTGAGAAGGCCCTTCGGTCTGCCTTGCTGCCTTGCTGCAACCAGCTGATTTTTTTCCCCACAGTCACCTCACCCAGCTTTCCCTCTCCCTGACACCCAGATGTGAAGACCTCCTCCCACTAGCAGCCATGGCAACAGCAGCTGGTTCATTACTAATAGGGCTCATTGATCTGCAGGATGCACCTGAGAGATGAAGCAATGAATGGAGATTCCCCTTCACACACACACACACTGTGCATACACAAAAAGGCACATATAAACACACCAAATGCTGGCAGGCAAATGTGCACAACATGTGCCCTTGTAAAAAAAGGAAAAAAAAGCCAGAAAAATTGACACATTCCGAAATACTGTTACATAAGAGTCTTGACCCCAAAATTTACATAAATGACAACAGAGCTACTGCAAATGCCAGTCTATGTGCAGAAATCTGCTATTCCAGGCTTTGAAGGGGATGCTGGCACATTCCCAGAGACATTTTCAAGAAACGAAATTGTAAACTGGTGTAGTTAATGTTCATCTTTAAACAAGGCTGAAATTGGCTACATATTTTCCAGCTTCTTAATCCAATGTTATGTTCCTCCTTAAATGCTACAGCTTGTACAGACACTATGTAACTGCAACACTGTTTAAGGTGATATGAGAAATTCACAATTTTGTTTGTTTGCTCTGCACATTTCACTACGGACAGTTTTTTAAACCTTGGAAAATATCAAGCAACTTTGCTCGGTGTTTGACACTAAAGAGACTGAAAAGAATTTGAGAAAACACGTAGTGTTCAACACTTGCTATTGAGGACAAAATATAAAGGTTTTTTTCTGGTTCACAACTGGAGGGATTGGATTGTTGGCGGAAATAATGTTTTATGTCCATTTTCTATGTATTCTAGCATAATGCTACTAGCATGCATGGCCCAGTAAACATCACAGGAGGACCATGGCCACAGTAAGAGAGACTTGTTATTGTTATGGACTTTATTAGCACTGCTGTGTTATTTGTGTCTTTGTGTGTTGTCTTGTGGAGTAATTTGTGTAGATTTACTGGCTATCCTGTGCTGCTGTGTTCAATAAAACTACATTTTCCGGATTATGTTCTACCCTGGGTTCCCCTACACTTGTGGAATGTGATTCACCTTTACTCTTTGCCACAGTATTTACAGAAAACACTTTACATTACACGTTGCATCAAAGCAATATAAACAAATCTTGGATTTCTCATGCTAGCCCAGTTTGTAAAAACAACAGCTTTAATGTACTGCCAGACTAAAATCACTTGGTTGAAATAAATACCTACATATTATATGACATTATCAGTTATTATAGACAGTTATTATAGGTATTGGAAAAAAAGCAAAAGGTAAGGAAAACGGATAGAAGATAAAGTAAAGCCGTAAAGGCAGTTGGGACCAACATGTATTCAGTGTCTTGTAACAAATGAACTAATGCAGACTGATTGACCATCTGCTGCTCTCCATGGCTATCTCTGGGGACATATCTCTGGCTAATGACACAGAGTGATGAATGGTATCTAAGCACTACTTCAGTTCAAAACCAGTCAGTGATAATACAGCTCTGGAAATAAATAAGAGACCACTCCAGTTTCTTCTTAAATCAGCATCTCCACATGTACAGCAGGTTCTTAGTGAGGAACAGAAGGTTCGGGTCTAGCTTTACTGGCAGATACAGTGAGTGTCTGGTTCATAAGAACAAGGTCAAGCAGCAAACACACATGACAACACAGCTACAGACTGGCAGAGGGCGAAAACCACTCTCTACTGACCGTGATGAGCGCCACCTCATTCGAATGTCACTTAACCACTGTAAGATGACCTCAAGTGACCTACAGAAAGACCGGTGAGCGGTGGCTGCGGTGAAATGCACAGTGAGCATGGTTCAAAAAACAGGTTTCTGGAGGTGTCATTAGTCATTTTCTAAATAAACAGATCTAAAATACAATATTTTATCTGGAATTTGGGAGACATGTTTCCACTAGTGTATAGAATAAATCATAACTGCTCATTTTGGTCAAACACAAACCCATAAACTGTAAAACTAGAGAAACTGATCATTTTGAGGTGGTCTCTTAAATTTTCCCAGAAATGTACTTGGGTTCAGAGGTGTGAGAGAAACAGTCTGACTTATGAATCATTCATGTTAAAAAACATGTACAAACATGCCCTTTAGACAAAGGCCTAGGACTATCACTACTTGGCCCATGCATTTCAACAGGCCATTTTGATATCCCATACACTACACACCAAATGTTTTACCAGTTTATTGGGAAATCTACTTACACTACACTAACTATCCATTAGCTATAGTACCAGATACACCTACCATATGTGCACAAACTAAATTTAGCCAAAATTTTCACCATAGCTCTAGCCTGCTCCACCTTGCAGGCTTAGATGTGATGTACTGAGAGTACGTTGGAGAGTGCACCATTACTCTGTATTTTGAGCTCCACTTTCACAATGTGTTGCATTGGTTTATTCCCACACATGTGGGAGTGTTAGGAGATCACAGCCGGCCCCGCAAAATTAACCCCAGCAATGTTGGTCTGTATTGCCACAAACACTACTATGTCATTGTAATTGTTGACCATCTAAATAATACTGAGTCAGCAGGGGTTCTATTATTGTCCCTCTCTATTTAAAGGGGGGCTGATAGACAACAGATAGAGTGCAGTTAGGAATTACATACTATCTAAGTGTGCTTATATGGTAGGTGTGCATGATAAAATAACTGTAGGTAAAAGTCAGGAGTACTCCTTGGCACACAAACCTCATTCATTAATGGTTCCTAACTATTATTAAATGTGTCTAGGCATTCGTAGCACAATGGTGACAACCAGTAGCCCATGTTGTGCTGTTATAAATGAATCACTGATGACCTTTGATGAAGCTCTAGAGTACTAGCCACTAACCCCTGTCTTGGAGATATACCTTCTTGCAATGTCTTATTTCAAATACAGTTTGCCACGAGTGCAAAATCTAATCTAATTAACTTCTTCTGAAGTCTTTGTTTGGCTAGATCAGCTGTATTAGTGTTACATAAAGAGCGCTAGGACAGCATGGTATGGCCTTTTTGCATTGTAAAGTGAGGCGTGGTACAATAGAGTTACAAACTGACGATCAGACAAATTATCGTTATTCCTACTATCAAGTGAGTTGTACTGCACTGAATATTTTGGTTACCTTTCTCACTGGGGTAGCAGTGTAGATTGTTCAAGAGAATTGTCACACACAGTCATTTTTAAATAACTGAAACCTTAGCTAGCCTATATCTGTCTTTGCCAGGTTATATAAACCCAACACAGAGTTAAAGGTAAATTAAAATCTTACCACATTGCCAAATGCTAGATTAATATTAGAAATCATGTGATCACAGAAGCTAAAGAGAACTTTTCTTGATTCTGCTGTGCAATGACTAGACCAGAGTACTGTGTTATACTGCACTGCTCAGTGGAAAAATTATTAGATGCAGATTGGAACTAGTCTCTTCAGGAAAGTAGATCTCCACAATGAGGGTAGGTGACCACTGGGCTAGAACACACATTGTTCGTTAAGAGATGGTCTATAGTCTCTTAACTGCACACCAGCCATACTTAACTACAATGGAAATGGTTTCTGATAAATTAATACACGCATCTTATGAATATGGCAAGCAGACCATTATTCATACAAAGAAGGCTGCAGCTCTCTCTTTCACACCATTTCTCTCACTCATTCTTCTATATCTCTCTTTCCCTCTATTTTTTTCTTTAGCTTTCTCCTTTTCCCCTCTTACTCCATCTCTTATTTTCTTCTATTTTTTTTCTCTTTCCTCCCACAACTCTCACCACCACCCTGGCTCTCTACCTCTCTTTTGCTGTGGAGTGTGACGTAGGGGATGAGACGTGCCAGACACCATTAGTTAGGAGCTGCGTGTGTAGGGTTCTCTGGGTGTTTTTTGGCAGGCCGTATTGCTTTCTGCTGACTGCGCCTCTCTGTTGACTGCGTCCTATGACTGAGTGCGAAATGCATCACATTAGCCTTCAGCCCACCCTTCATTACCACCCTCCAGCTTGGCCAATCAACAACACAGCATTCTGCCCCCTCTACCTCCAACACTAGCTGCACACAGCTCTGGGGGGACTTTAACCGTTAACACACACACACACACACACACACACACACACACACACACACACACACACACACACAGCGACATCTGCGACCAACTAAGCAGCAAATAAAAATTGAATATCTTTACTAAAACCTGATACTTCAAAGTCAGAAAATGTTTCCTGAAATTCGTGCCTGACGAAATTCATGTTGCGCACTAGTGCCAACCAGCCCTAACAAGAGTTTGGTTAGCACAAGCAGTAGTAATGTAAAGGAATGTAGAGGAAGGTGGCGCGCACAGACCCAGCGGTACAGTGCACTCACTCTTGGTGTTCATTTTTATATATTTTGTCACTCGTCTTTACTACTTTCTGTCGGGCAAGAAATACCTATGGCCGGTATGATCTCCTATGAGTTTTATGCGGAAAAAGCGTCACAGCGGAGTTTTTATACTCGCATTATATACCGGCAGACATAGCAAGGAGTCCTGGCGCACCGTGGATTACTACCCCCATGGAAAGGAGGCGATGGCGGCGAAGGGAGAGAAAACAAAAGTGAGGCTGCCGGGCTGGTGCGCTAGCGAAGCTACGGAAAGAACCACATAAACCACCGCTTCCAAGCATTTTTCTGATTCTGAAATAGTAAATAGTTTCAACAAGTAAAAAAAATCAGAGCTTTAAATTTAAGACCAACCTCAAATATTCAGTGACCACAAGTTAACATTTTTTTATCAACATGCATGAGGAATGATTCATCCATCCTTCTATTTATCCATACATCTTCTTAAACCGTTTAGTCCAGATAGAGTCATGGCTGAGGTAGGAAAGCAGAGAAGCAAAGATGGTCCTGCCCCCCTCAACTTTCTCCAGCTTGAGGGGGCACCCTAATCAGATGCCCAAACCACCTGGCTTGTTTCAGTGTGGAGAAGAAGCAGTTGTACTTTGAGTTCTTACCGGAGCTCCTAACCTTTGGGTAGAACGTGACCAACACCCTGTCCATGAATATCACACAAACAGGAGTGAAAAAACATTACCCACTTTGAACAAGCTTGACTTAATGCCAAATATAAGGACACAGCTCTCACTCCAGGCATACAGAGGGAACATGGTGGTAAGCTTTCTTCAAGTCTATAAAACACATTGTGGTGGGTAAACTCCCATGTACCCTCTATAGTCTGTGCAAGGGTAAAAAAGTTGGTCCCTTGTTCCTCGGCCGGGACAGAATCTACACTGCTCCTTCTCAATCCGAGGTTTGACAACGGGTGGAAGTCTTCTTTCAATGCAACCGCTTCTGCCACCACCGCCGCCACCACTGCCACTGCCTCCACCACCACCATTGTGGCTACAACAGTAAAGTCACTGAACCGAGTCTATTCACACTCCATGTCCCCTACCTCCTCTGGGGCATGAAAAAGGTTTCCACAGAGATGTGAATTAAAATCATTCTGGACTGGGCCTCTGCCAGTCTTACCTGCCATTTGATCCAACTCATAATCAGATGATGTTCAGTTGACAGCTCAGTACCTCTCTTCACCCAAATGTCTAGAACGTATGGTCTCAAGTCAGATGAAACAACAAACAAACCCGATCATTGACCTTGACCCAAGGAGCTCTGGTACCACATTCATGTGTCTGACCATGGTGTTCATTATGGACAATCCGTGACAAGCACAAAAGTCCAATAACAGTTCACCATTTGGGTTTAGATCAAGCAGACCATTCTCCCTATTACACATTCCATACTATAGAGTTTGCCCTTTTGCAGAATCCCATCCACTCACTCCAAGAAGGAATAATATGCTTAATACTTTGAGTTTTCCTCCCTGCAATTTTAAATCTCAATGAGGTGTCTCTCTCGTTGTCAGATGTGACTGTCCAAAGAGTCTCATGGGAAGCTTGCACCACCCATGAAAAAGGGACAGTTATCTTGTTATTGTTGTTGTTGTTATCTTCAATTCATTTAAAAATATATAGTTAATAGCCACTTATTGTTTTACCAACAAATCAAACAAACAGATCAAGAACGATAATCAAAAAAGATTGAAATGAATTTTTTTATTTGTCTTAAACGTCATGGTTTCAAATAATTTTTAGGAATTGTGTCATGGCATAATCAAAGATTTCTGATGACCTCAGAAAATGAGTTGTTGATACTCATCAGGGTGGAAAGGGTTACAAAACAATCTCTAAACAGTTTGCACTCTACAAATCTATAGTCAGACAGATTGTTTACAAATGGAGGAAATTCAAGCCCATTATTACCCTCCCCAGGAATAGTCAACTTACAAAGATCACTTCAAAAGCAAGGCGTGAAATATTCTGTAAGGTCACAAAAGAGCTCAAAGTAACTTCTAAGCAACTAAAGCCTTCTCTAACAGTGGCTAACAGTAATGTTCATCAATGTGCAACATTGCGGTGGTAGTATCTCACTTTGGGCCTGTTTTGCTGCATCTGGGCCAAGACAGCTTGCCATCATTGATGGAACAATGAATTCTGAATTATATTTGCTAATTCTAAAGGAAAATATCAGGACATTTGTCTATGAACTGAATCTCAGAAGAACATGGTTCATGCAGCAAGACAATGACCTGAAGTCATGGTCAAGTCAATGTCCTGACCATAATCCTATAGAATTGTTGTGTAAGGACCTGAAGCAATCACCAGCCTTCCAGAGTAGAAGCTTTTCTGTGCAGAGGAACGACTAAAATTCCTCCAAGCGGATGTGCAGGACTGATCAAGATATCATTGCAGTTACTGCTGCACAAGGGGGTCAGACCAGATACTGAAAGTAAAGGTATATACAGTAGATGACCAAGTAAAATTGTGTCTTTTGGATAAATGGTTTCTTTTCATGTACTTGAAAGAGAAAATCTTATTATGTTTTAGGTCATATTTATGGAGAAACATAGATGATTCTAAAGGGGTTCAAAACTTTCAAGCATCACTTCATTTATAAAATATATATTACTAGAGAGAGAGAGAATGTAAAAAAAATAATTAAAAAACTGTGTGATAGAAACTGGCCTTTAGGTGACAGTAATCATTTCAATAAATTTATTCTATATCATAGAGTTAGGAAATTATAACTTCTTTCCGACTTGCATCTATGAATAAGTTTTCTGAATGATCTTTTGTTCTAGTATATGCCCACAATGCATATTAGATTTAATTAATCTCTGTAGCTCTTGGGAAAACTGCTTACATCCACCTGCCTCTTTAAAAATGCACAATATTTTAGATTATTGAACCATATATTTAAAGGACAAGGAGCAATCTTCGAATAACATCGCCATACACATCGGTCTACATTAAGCTGGAACAACAATCCGTAAACAAGCTGTCAGCTTCTTACAATTCTTTAGTAACTACATCTTTATCTTAGCAGTCTCAAACTAGTTCACACATTCAGATTTCACATCTAGTCAAGAGAAGTCAAAAACATCAACTTGTGAGTTTCATGGATTTAGATGACCCAATGACCTGGATGAATGGACCCACACAACATGTATTGCTGCTGCTAGAACAAAATCTTGTCCAAATGCTAACTTTGTAAGTCTCTTAATAAATTCCAACCTTTTTACAAGTCATTTTGAACAAACAGAATTTCTTTGTTTCTATGAGATATGGTGTGAAATTGTATTCTATTCTTCATTTTGTTTATTTCTGTTAAAATCTGTGACCTCAGTGGGTTAAACATTGTCAGGGGAAGTCTAGGAACAAATCAAGATATCGAAACATCAACAAAATATATGCCAAGCTTCTGTCTACATGGAACACAAGCATGGTGAGCCAACTGCTCTTTTCGAGATCTAAGTCAAAGAAAATTATATTGTAACAATAAACAACACCATCTGATTAGAAGTGAGATAGGAATATCCCAAGAATTAACATCACTGCCATATCTGATAGAGAGGATGATAATCATTAAATCATTAAAATAAAGCTTTAGAGTCTGGCGGCTGACGGTGGGGGGCTAATAGTGGAATCAGATGTGATTTCTATCTCAGCAGAGATGCAGTAGGGGCTGTTGTGTGTTGTTGTGCAGCACTGGAATACTAAATTCAACCTGGGAGCACAAAGCTAGACCCTGGGCTATCCCTGCTGAAAAACCGGCACACACCACCATGCATTCTATAAGTGGTTAAAGCTGGTCTCTACTGGTTTAAGGTGGTATAATGCTGGTCTGGTGCTGGTTTAGCTGGTCACCCATCTTGGTCATTCTGGTCGACCAACTGCAGCTGACCAGCATACTAGCATAACATCCAAAACACAACACATGCTAGTTTTACTAGACAGAGTAGAACATATTTGTAAAGAAAACAGTGACTAGCTTTTAGCTTTTTTTTTTTTCTGATCAATCAGGTAATTAATGCTTTCCATTGTAATTATGATTTGACAGTTACCACAGTTAATATATAAACATCTTAGAAATTAATCTTTCTAGCCCCCAAAAATCCACCCCAGAGCAAAGGTTTTCAAAGATTCCTCCCACCTGCAAGATACATGAAGGGTTTTTTTCCCCCAGGTCTTTCAATTCACCAAATAATGTCACTCTAGAGACTATTTACGCATTGTTGTAGGATGCGAGTAAAACTGACTATTACCAGTATTTTTGGTATTGAAAAATCAAAAACCACATATGTAAGTCTGTTTGAGATTACTTAACACAGTTTGAGGCTCCCATTCCTTGATAGCTACCTTAGCTTCATATCTCCAGTGTAAAACTAAGAAAGCAAACTTTATAAGCCCAACATATCTTGTCTGATTGACCACATTTGGAGTGAGGGGGAAATAGTAAATTTGGCTGAACTTTAAGACTCTCTCTCCCTCCCTCTCTCTCTCTTTCTCTCTCATCCCCACAAAACACTCACAGGCACACACACACATACTTTTCCCCTGTGATTTTCCAGCCATGTCAGAAGGTTAAAGGTTCTTCAAGCTTGTCTGTTCAATTTAGAACTAGCCCAACTCTTCTGTGTTTTTCAACACACGTACACACCCCCCCTCCAATTTCATCGCTCTCTTCGTCACAGGTGATGGACCAGATGAGATCACAGTGCCGAATTGAGCGACACAAACAACGATCACTGAGCACAACAGAATTCACATGAAGGCTGTAATTGTTTTCCATCCGGTGGCCTTGTTTCTTTTAGGCAAACATGAAAAAGCATAACCAAATCTGCTTCTTTTTTTCGATTGGAGAGGCATCATAAATGGATGAATTTGATGATTTTTTTTCAGCCAAGCTGCAGGTTGGCGTGTAGCTACGTGGCAGAAGCCAGTGACACACTCATTATCAGGCGCTGTCAGCAGTCAGCGCTGTGTTTAGCATTAGCATACATTAGAATAAGCACGCCTGCCTGTCGCCTAGCAGATAATGAAATCGGCCTGGAGATGGGGCACTTATAAAGGTGGGAAAGGGAGTCTCAGAGGAGTTACTTTTCAAAAACATCAGGTCCTGACTCGCCTTCTTATCAAAACGACTTATCCAACCGGCTGAGCTACTGGAAGTAGCAAGTTCAGTCAGTGCTGCAAGGCTAATTCACTCAGATCTTCAGTGACAAAAACGACAAACTCTACTGCCTTACACTTCTTTCTCACCATGCTCTCATATAAACTATCCTGTATATGAATCTCCATGTTCTATATATACCATACAGTATGTGTTCCACGATGCTAACCAACAATCCAAATGCATGAACTGTAGCTACTGCATCCCAAAGCTTTCAATGAAGAAATATTATTGGGTTGTTGTGTAAAAATTATTTTGGATATTATAGGTATTTTTGGTTAATTTGAATATTTTTGTACATTTCTGGATATAATTTCATCAATATTAGGATTTATCTAGTTGGTTTCAGGGGATCTTTAAACGGCTGGACTTATTACATGGATGTGTCACAGCTTGGTCTATAGTTAGACTGCAACAAAAAAGAGACCTGCTAAATAATACGAACAGGGGGTCATAAATTCTGTATGCCGAAGGAGGTCTAAGATTGTATTTTGCATTGGCCAATATAAGTTTTAATGTCATATATATATATACTCATGTATATTGTCAGGTCTTTATACATTGCGTCTAGAAAGTGTTAATTACAGTCAACCTGAAATCAAAATGGGCCTTTTTTACCTTGTTAGTCCCTATTTTTAAGCATGATTGATCATCCCATACCATTTAAGACAAAATTCTTGATGCTTCATGATTTTAGTAAAGACACCTCTAAAACATCTTGATTATCACTGTACCCCAGTGGGTAGAAACAACAACAACAACAACAACAACATTTTCTCCCCCTTTTTGTACAATGAGTGGTCATCCAGATATGTGACCGAAGTATCTCCCGAATCTTTCCTCTTCACTGTCTACTTGTATCCTAACTGCCCTATACAATAGAGCTCAGATGAGTATGAATTCCCTTTTTAAATCTAGTTCCTCTTTGTGTTTTATTCTTGTACTGTTAAGATGACTTTTCAATACTACCTCCTGTGCAAGCCTACTTTCTCAACCTGGTACCTTTCTGACAGGTACAGTTAACATTGAGTATGGATAATTCAATATATCAATCTAAGGATGCCACAATTTTGCAATCAGACTTTTCGAGGGCTGTGACAGAATGGAGAAAAGGGACAGCACGTTGGTGTATAAGCCATGTTTGTCAAGGCATTTTTCCATCAAACAGAGCTGTTTCCTGTGAAGTGCCTATCAGAGACCTGTAATGAAAGCATAATCTGCTTTATCCTGCTTGGGATGTTTTAGGTGAAAGACGAGGATCAGTAAAGGTGGCTTTGCGGGTCTAATGTTTAATCAAATACAGCTTTTTTCTATAGCACTCTAAGTTTCACACATCCAGAAATAGGCAGCGCACATACCGTGCTCTATTCGTTCAAATGGTCAGTTAATATTTGTTCTGACAAGAGCGGTGTAGCATTAAGCCACTACACAACAAGGGCTTTTTTTGAAGCACGCCTTTATTTTAAAATATCAGTCTTTTCAAAATAGATATTCACTCTTTAGACACAGCTCTTTGAGCAAGAGGCTTCACATAAAATTGGCTGAATCAGGATCTAAGGAACACCACACAATACAGAAAATTCAATTTGGTACAATTATATCTTTTCTGACCACATCACAGTAGGAGAAACAGCAAAGCAGTGCTTACAACAGATCAGAATTTTTAATAGCTCTGCCCGAAGCACATTCTTAGCATTACTCGTGTTGAAGAGTAATTGTCGAAGGCATGAATAATTGACACTACAGGGGCAAAGCGTCAATGTGCCTGTAAGAAACATTGGGAAAGACTGGCAGAGAGATGTCTAAACAGGATATCCAATGTGATGGGAAGTTGGTAAAATTAGTTTTCCATTTGGCCAACAACGCTACAAAGTACTCTCATTAAGTGGCCCTACAGGATCAAACAGACTTAGCATAGATTCCAACAAGAACAAATACAGATTTGGAAAATGGGATATATTCTATAAAACTGAAACAAAACACATTTTCTCTATCTTTTGTATTCTCCAAATCCCAGAAAAAATATACATAAATATTTTTTCCACAGACCACATTTTTCCCAACATATTAAATTCAGCAACTAAACAGTAGTTATGCATTAAACTGTGCAGAAGGTCTGTTCTCTGTAGTGGGTGTGTTTACTTATTATCACAAAATTTACACATAATTCTCCTGCCTTGATGACTGCAATATCAAACTTCATTTTAAAGTATGTAAATAACTTAGTGAGAGAAAACAGACTAAAGCACAACCTCATGACAGGGTTAGGCTAAACACACTGAGCCTTCCCAAATTAATAATATTAATACTGAGCCTTCCCAAATTAACAATAAGCGCATTCCATGGTCCCCATATAAATGACCATACAGCTTATTTTAGATAAAGTAACTTATGTGGTAAATTTTAATGTTTCCACTCCCAACATAATGCAACATGTCAGTAAACAGTTTGGTTTATGTAGCCTTTCAACATTCAATTTTACCTCTTTAGATTTGTGCACTAAAAACTGGGGTTTTAAACTCTTGCTCAGGCAGTAACACTGATATATACTCGCTTAAAACTATAAAACCTCTTAAGACTATATTTAGTATTTACTCAAACATGACTACACTTCATTCAGCCTCTTTTAATTCATACGGCTCTTTTTCCCCTTTGAGACCCTACCATCCAAATTTCTACACAAGGGCCTAGATAATACCATTATATCTAGTCTTACATGAAGGAACTCTTGTATTCCATGCATTATGATAACCATAGTAGGCCATTTCTATGGGTAGGTCTTTCAGATTTGCATGTAGTTAAACTGAAACCCTGCACAAACCGAGCAGCTGTCTATTCAACTGACACTCAAGTGCTATTACTCAAGTGTTAACCGATAGCGGAATATTTATTTTTACTAACATTCACGAATTATTAGAAGAATAACAGAAAGTGTACCAATATCAGAGGGTTCGGGACCTGCAACGTTTAATAAGACATGAGTCCTGCAGATTTTAACCATCCTCTATATCCAATGAGGAAATTGCACAATTACTGTGTTCCTCCTGGTGACATTTACTACGTA
The DNA here is from genome assembly GCA_034552555.1 of Semaprochilodus insignis. Taxonomy (NCBI): domain Eukaryota; kingdom Metazoa; phylum Chordata; class Actinopteri; order Characiformes; family Prochilodontidae; genus Semaprochilodus; species Semaprochilodus insignis. Next base: position 14,124,851 of record CM067476.1, on the reverse strand, counting down.
TCAAATATGGCCCCTGATTCGCTGCCTTCCCTGCAGAGCAAATCCATTTCCTCCCATGATTAATTTCATTGTTGCTGTGGATATTATTATTCCCCCTTATTCTGCTCAGTCTGTGGCTCTGGCCCAGGTCCTGTTTGTAATTCTGTTTAGGTTCAGCTGTTGTTACGAAACACATGCTCTGCAGGCCTGTGCTGTAATAAGATTCTACGCTTTCACTTCTGTACTGAGGACCCAAAGCGCCATTACAAAGCCAGCTTACTTTGGGGGTGCAATTTTCTGCTGTACTACAGATCAGAGTGGATCATTTCACAATAAATACTGTAAATATATGAATGCACCAGCACCAGCAATGTTGCCCAAAGCTCAGGTGCAATAATCGTTTGGGGCAATTAAGAAAACTCATTTTCCTAAAAAGGTGTTGATGTAATGTCCCTCACTCATCCATGACCACTGCTCACATCTGGGAGGATTTCATATTCAGCTATGCACCCCCACACTGTAAAATTTCACATTGCCAGATTCTGACATTAAAGAACTTCTATTGCATAAAATAGTAATAAAGTAATTAATAATGTCTAAATTAACACCAAGAACCTAAGTTCTAAAACAGGCTTACGTTTTGTTCTGAGTACGTACGAGTGTACACTGCAAAAATTGCTACCTTGGTAAGCAAAATGATCTTAAATCTAGCCAATATGTCTAATACTTCTCATTTTCAGTTACAACACCAGCAACAAGACATGTAACTTAGTAATAATCACTCATAAGAAATAATACATGATAGAAGATAATAAGCCATTAATTTTCATTAGTTTAGCCTAAAAAACGTACCTTTATACCTTTAGAAAGAAAAAGTAGTTTGAGGAAAAGTTTTATTTTGAAATTATTTGGAAATTTATCTCTGTAAAATTAATCATTATACTGCAGTCATGTGGCAGCCTGGACCTGACATTTCAGCAATCCTACATAGCAGATACAATGCTGCCTGGACTGCCTGCTTTGAGAAATCTCAAAATCTGAACTTTCACAGCGGTGGTGATAGGAACCCAAGTTTATCTAATGACTTTAAAAGGTATTTCATAAAACTTATTATGAATATGACTATAAATATTTGATAAAATATTTTACAACAGTTTTGCAATGAGACTTTTTTTAAAAATTATTTTTCATAATTAATAGCAGAGAGAGTAATACATGCAGGGAGTTGCAAAACAGTAATAAAACAAAGCTTTCTTTTGAATTTAAGAGCGAACAGACCTAGCACAAACTTGTCCCCCGATGGAATCTAGCCTTTAACACATGCACGTAAAAAACATAGCAGCACTGCTAAGTGGACCCAGCACACTTTTATAACGGATAGGTAACTAACCAAATTTTTATTAGAAAGTTTATGGTTATACAGTTTCACTTATATAACTGGGGTGGCCAGAACAACATCAATGCTGCAAGCTAGGATGCCACCGGTCTCCTCAGGCTATGTGGATTATGGCTCCGCAGGGGCTTCTTTCGTCATTCCGAAAGTAGGCCTGTTAATGTTCACATGTTAAGAGACCTATGAAGCCCCATTTTCAATTTCCTGCATCAGTAACCCTTTGCCTTTCTTACCAGCTCCTGTCTCCAGGTGGGTTTTACAAGTTCAACAGATTTGATCACAGTTGACCAGAAATCAGAAAACATTAAAACCTTTTACCATTCACCTTTAGAAGCCGCTATGTTATAATAATAATAATAAATAACGTTGTAATATGACCTCATTGTTACTTGTAACTCACTAAAGAACTGGAGTTAACTTGCCATGTCGAAAGTCTTATTGACAGTGGATGAGTAACTAGCCTTTTTGTAAAACAGCTGGCATCCCTACAGGAAAAAACGAGATATCTGTTTTACATGCAAGAAGCAGACCAAATGTCTGCTGGTGTCATATCATTACTATGACATTTCTAACACTGTGGACATTTTGTGCCTCTGCATTGCATCATAGGCTCTGCAGCCAGACAGAAGTCATTAACCTTGAACCTGACAGAAGCTGGGCTAGTTATATCTGACATAAACAGAATCTATTACATCGGTTTACATCACTGACTGTTCGTTAAAATTCACAAGTTTCAAACATACAGCCTAGTTAAAAAGGATAAAGATCTAATATCTTAACTCTGAGACTGTTTAGTAAAAAACAAAAACAAGTAACTGCAAACCTAGGCAGACAGGCAGTATACCAGTTGGCCAAATAATATAACTTACATGCAAGAGATAGCCCAATTAAGTTAGTCTAAGAAGTCCTGTTTACACATCATCATAATCTGACTAAATTACATCATGAATTACATACATTTATGTCTATTTCTGACAAAATCTTGAACAAGAAGGATATCTTTTCTTCCCTCAAAAAGTGAGGCCTAATTTGCATTTGACTGGCTCTGTTCAAAATAGTCTAGTAACTGACTGGGTAATGAGTAGAAACACTCTTTGGTCCTAAGAAGTAACTTATATTGAGTGGCAAACTTTATTCCTTCATTTAGGACTGCACAGAATGGACATAAATTATGATGTTCATTGAAGTGGTCAGATATCACAATGATATAAGAAGCAATGAATTATTATTGAAACAGTGGACCTCTGGGTGACAAGATGAGCCTCAGAATATAAAATTTTTATTCAACTGTGTAAACAGAGTTCTAACATCTCTTTTAAGCAAACAAGTAAAAATACAAATCGCAAAAGCACCATTATCAATTGTCAAGGCCAGGGGCGATGTAATGCATGGGCTTACCTGGGTTGAAGCCCATTCTGATTCGTTTTTTTTTTTTTTTAGATTTATTTTTTCCTACCTCTACGACCTGTCTAAACACTTCTCTGAATAGAATGGAAAAACTGATATTTTAATTAGCCAAATTGGTTCTGTGAGTGCAGAAAACAAATCAAACGCTTCCCGCCAAACTCTGCCTTTTATCAGTACTCCAATCACTGAACTGCAACTGCTGCAGTCTGTTATGTGTGCCAGTGTTTGAATTTGAAAGTAGCGGCTATCATTGTAAAGCCAGTTATTTTCAGACAATCCAAACACAGTTGTTGTCCACTGCTGTCTGTTGCAACTGGCTAATTCCGTTGTCTGTGTTTGTGTGGAACGGGCACTGCTTAATAGTAAAGGTGCCGCAGGGTTACCTATTCAGACATCTGTTTTCATTAATTTTGTGGATTTATTATGTTTTCTACTGAAACTCGCTGCTTGCAAGGTAAGGTGTGAGCCTAAAACTGGCTTTTTATTTGTGAGTTTTTTGTTGAAATTATCCTGTCCACCTTAAATGGTCCAGCTGTTACAGGCACTATGTAATATATAATGTAAGTGCCAGAATATAACACTGTTTGAGGTGGAATAGAAATTTCGAAAGAGAATTTGGCCAGGCGAACTTCAGCTTTGTTTGGAAATAGACTGCCTGCTCAGTGCACATTTCCAACTGTGATCTATATGGATTATAATGGTTTTGTTCTTGGTTTAAGCAGAAATGAATACTGTCGGATATCAATGTTTTTGTATAAGTGTGTATGTATATAAGTGTGTATAAGTTTACCATCTGGGGAACAGCTGCTTTCCCAGAACAGAACTTGCATTTTATGCATTTACGACAGAGTCAGAGTCCCTGGGTAAATGTTGTCATTAGGGTTCTATAGGTTATAGGTCAAACACCTTTTGGTGGAGAGTTGACCATCTGGTAAAACAATACAAGAATACACCCTCTTTGTACATTAAGGGGCGGGTGAAGCGGTCAATAAAACTCGTGTGTCCAGACCCGGACATAGCTGAGACTCAACTGTGATCGCCTTGAAATAAACTACTCCAAAATCTTCAGCCTTTCTCCTGAGTCTACCCTTTGGTGCAAGAAAGAAAAATAAACATCATTACCAGTGCAGGAGTCACTGCAAATTGTAAAAGTGCCATAGAAAAATCCTGAATGGAAAAGCCTGAAATTTGATAAACCCCAATTGTTGCTAGGATGATGTAAAACAGTTAAAATATTAAAAAAATATTTAATGATTCAGTTCATGATCTTATTGCCTGGTGCAAAGCGTATAAACAATGGTAAACTGTGTTGTTATACTTATACCCAGCACTTTGCCCATAACCCTACACTCTATACACATGGCCACCTTGAATAACGCAATAGTGATTCTCTTATTAGTGGACCCGGGTGGCAGGTGACTAGAAACGATTAGCCCTATAGATGGTCAGATCATGGCGTATAGCTTTTTAAAGGCTGCTTCTGACATTCTGAAATGCCAAATCCAAAGCTCATTTGAAAAACAATGAGCTCCCAGTCTGTCTGGTGCGTTTGCGTTTCCAAATGAAAGGTGCAAGGGGTTAAAGTTGACTTCTTATCTGAATTTCTTATCTGAATAGTGCCCATGAGCAGTTTAAAGCACCCCTGGTCATGGCACAATCCACTACATAGGTAACTATATAGGTATTTGCACAGGGGCACCAAGAGGTTGCAATTTTAAACCTTTACATTATAGTTCTAGTGGCACCACAGGATCTAAATCTGGCCCTGAACACTGTGCAAAATCAAAATAAAGCAAAACTAATAGCTTGCATCAGAACTGCCAGTACATTTTTGTGCACTGAAAGGCTGAGAAACACCGAGCACCGATAGCAAGAATAATCAGTACATTATAATCATTTTTACAAGCTAGTAGTTCAGGATACAGCAGTTTTTGAGCTGTGCCAAAGTCTGCATGTAAACTCACACCACACTGGCCTGACTGCATGTCTTTGGAGTTGTGGGAGGAAACCAAATCACCAGAGGAAACCCACACAGACATAAGGAGAACATGCAAAATCCACACAGAAAGTACACTTCACCTGGCCGAGAGAACAATTCTTAGGCCAATATGGTTGTGATCTTCGTTATGTTATTAACTAGCGTTTTAATAGCCGAATCCAGTCTCGGTCTGGAGATCATAAACAGTCTTGTCTCATTCTTAAGTCTCAAGTTGACTAGAAAATTGTTCTCAGAACCATCCTGAGAGTGCACTGACGCAATATAATTTGCCAGTGAAACAACTGGCAACATGGCCAGGTCAGACCATTCCAGCAAGTTCTGCCCAAGAGCAGAGCACAAGATGCGCAAATAGTCTCAAACAATCCTAAAACATCATCACAGGACCTCCAGGTAGTTCTTGCCATGTTGATGTCAAAGTTCATGCAGCTGCGTGAATGGATGTTACTTTAGCAGCGGGCATTGATGGATGTCTCACAGTAGTAAATTATTAAATATAAAAATTAACTAAAATTAAACCAAGATATATCTTATCGAACTTAATTTAATACTTATAAAAAAGATGGATCTCTGCACACTACAACCAATATTAGATCTGTATGTCGCAGGGCTGTCTCACTGTATTCACTTAATTCTCTATAAAGAATTAACTAAAATTTTGTTTTTTTAAATCAACTAAAGTTCTATTTTACCAATATAACGATTGTAGTATGTACTTCAATGGGGTTTGTACACTACAAGCAGTTTATTTAATCTAAAAATTAAAAAATGGAATATCTTACCAAACTAAAGGTTGTAGTACGTGTATCAGATGGGCCTCTGTACAATACAAATTATATTTGATCAGATATATATAATGAGTAATTTCATACTTATAAAAAATAACTACAATTCAACCGAAGCGTATTTTACCAAACTAAAGGTTGTAGTATGTTTATAGGATGTGTTTTAATAAATTACAAGTGATTTTATTCTGCAGCATTCTACAGTTTATGTGAGGTGTCTCAGTAAAGTTATGGCAGGTTTTGGTTAAGTCTTACAATGTATGTCTTTAACATTACTGTGCATTTTAGTGTGTTTCAAGTTTTAACATCATCTCTCTGAATCTTGTACGTTTGAAACAGTACCCGCACTTTAGAGACGGCCCCTTACTGTATTCGGCGTCTGCTGAAATTCCGGCTGTAGCAATCTAACGTACTGGGCGGAAGGAAAGATCAGGAATTCTGAAGAAATGTAACAACTGTAGTTTGTTCCCCAGTTTACCACAACTTAGAACATGCAGTTTCATGGGTTTTAGAAGGTTATCTGTAAGCAGTAGGACGCACGAAACACGAATATCTGCGGAATATCCGGTATCAGCTGAACTTAGCGACCTAGAGAACGAAACTTACCAGACCCCCTCTCTGGTTAAACAGCAGCAGCAGCAGCAGTAGTTCTGTAGAGTTACAGCAGAGACCAGCAGTCCTGGAGCAGGAGATAAATGTGGAGCCTGTAGAGATAAGTTACTTTACGCTCATCCCTGCTCTTTTCAAAATCTTACGACACAGTCACGTACCTTTCTCTGTGGAGCACAAAAACAAAAACTCCCTAAACAATCCCCAATTTCTTAAACCGAATGCAAATATTTAATAATAAATCAAGTCATTTTCAAGTCTAAGTCAAGTCTCAAGTCATGAATACCAAGTCAAAGTCAAGTTAGTCAAGCAAGTCTCAAGTCCTGCGATTCGAGTCCGACTCGAGTCAAGTCATGTGACTCGAGTCCCCCAACTCTGCAAAATTGGCATATAAAGGTACATTTTAGTTTATTCCAGAGGTCACACAGAATGCATCAGAACACATATAACAGGTTCATCAAAGGTGGTATAAATAATGGGGCTCAAAATCATGCATAAAACAAACACGCATAGCACCATCTGAAATTCATCAACAATATATTACAATTTATTTTCTAGTTTGGAACAAATCAACAACAGTCAACAATATATTCCACAGTTTGGAATATATCAATAATATAATATATTGCAACATATTTCATTTTCATGCAGAAAGGCCATGTTATGATTTAGCTTCCAGTCCCCAAACTCATAAATCAACCTGACTGTAACAGCGTGCCAGCTTTTCTCTGACGGCTGTTTGTTTAACAGTCCGCCTTTCAGTTTTACACGCTAACAAACCTGAGCCACCTGAGACCTGGCAGCCAAACCAGCTTATTTACATCATGTTGTTCTCTTGTAAGCTGGGAGAGTAAAATGAGCACACCTCTGCTGCAACACAGGGATGATGTCATACTTATGTCCTTTTTCAGAAACGTTTACCTTGATATATCATCCTAATAAGATCTTTACAAGCCACTGCTTCAAACAGGTACCTGCTGAACACCATAAAGAAAGCCATGCAAGTGAACAACTGCATCCATCCATCCACACACGTCTGAAAGAAAAGACGAAAAAGAGACAGGTCATTCACATTATCTTCTAAGTCAACCTCTAAACAATTTATTCTCTCTATAAAAGGTTTGATATTACTTTACTTAGCTCCGTATGCTCTGGGGGCTAGATCTTATGAAGGCAGATGGAAACTGAAGATATCAGCGCTAGCTTCAAATAGAAAGGGCATGAGCTTATTTGATATGTGCATATTCTCCTCTGAGTTTTAAACCAGCAATCCTCTGAAATTGGATCTCTGCTTTTCCACCACTGAATAATGTTAATATATCATGTCAAGGGTACAAACGCCAGCCAAGCCAAAAAAATACATTCATGCTTGTTTTTCATCTTTCTTCTCACAATTATCCACCCCACATAGCTCTTTGGACAGTGCCATTTCACATTTCATACACATTCTGAAGATTCCAGGAACAAATTGCATTTAAGCTTGGAAATTCAAAGGTAAATGTATTTATAAACAGTCACGCACCTCACCTAACCCTGTCCAAGGGATGGAGCGAGGGAAAGAAAGAGACTAGTGACAAGTTCACGGTTAGGAAAAGGCTGCTGTACTGATCTGCACTTCCAGTGCGGCTGAGTTTACAGCAGAAGGAGAGATTATACAACAGCAACGTTCAGACCAATTCACCACTTTCAGATTCACGGCTCAGAAGGATTGTACAGATGACGCTCTCTACTGTAAGTGCTTGGCCCTCCATTAAACTACATGTGTAATATACAGTACTTACTTATTTTTTTCAGGGTTGCCAGCGCTCTGACTAGGAAGGATCAAAAATGTAAAAACTGAAAAAGGTCAGAAAGTAAAGATATAGCAAAGGTTGTATGCAAAGGTTTGGTCAAAATAAACGTTTTGTTAAATCTCTAAGTAAAATGAACTGTGTCCATGTTGACACATGGAATATATACCCTAGTTAAACCAAAAACAACAAATGTGGCTAGCAATAACTGGAAGCTAGAGTAGAAAGGCAGCGTAATGTGCATAGCATTCAAACCTGTGTTCATTCAAGTGCTGATTATTTGAATGACAAAGCCTTAGCAGAAACACATTATTAAAGTAACACATACAAACTATAATACATAAACCCAATATGTATGCATTGGGTTTAACAAGTAAAATATATGTACTCTCTAGCTGTATTCCTCTCTATAATAATAACGCATTCCCTTTCTTAGAGCTTTTATTTATTTATTTATGTTTTATTATTAATAATAATAATAATAATAATAATACAAGCTGCTTGCTTACACTGAGCATGCGCCGACCCGGGACCAATTTGACTTCGCATAGAAGCGCTATCGAAAGCATGTTAATTATCTCTAAAGTATCTCTAAGGACAAATTAAACACTGGCCTGCCCTGGTAGTCTGCCCATCAATTACTCTGTTTTAAATGCTGAGAAACGACATTATGCAGGTAGCACGGAAAAGCCGGCTCTCTGATGCTGTGAGTCAATGATTAGCTTGGCTAGTTGTTTACGTCAGGTCAGATAAGTTTTGTCAGTTTACCGAGACACGAAGTAAAACAGGAAGAACATGACGGCGCTAAAGTTTTGCGCGAACATCTCATGGCTGTTCACTGAACTGCCAGAATTCGGCCAGCGAATGCAAGCTGCAGCCCTAGCTGGCTTTCAGGCGGTGGAAGCGGCGTGGCTTTACGACTCGGACCCGGGAGAGCTACGGAAGGTGACTGAACAAACTGGCCTCGAAGTGGCACTTATAAACACTCCCCCGGGTAAGAACACGTGGAATTATGCACCTTCTACGTGCTTTTTAGGATTACGAGCATATTCGGTTCGGGTAACGCAATATACTTTTCCATTTCCTGTATTGTTTTCAGTTTGTATGGGTGCTCTTTATTTGTAGTTTTTAAAGCGAGATGTTTCATCGCATCCTTGTTAGAGGAGGCAGTACAAAAAACTACATTTCCCATGATGCGTTGCAGGAATTAAGACAGCCTCTATTCAGGAGAACGTTTAAACCAGAACATAAAAAACAGGTTCTGTAATGGTCTCTGGTTAAACTTTTTCAAACAAGAGCTTCACACTCACACGCATAATAAACTGACAGATTGTATAGAGTGTTACTGTTATACCTTGAAATTGCGGAAGTTTATTGATGGCTGGTACTACGCTTTAAATTGTACATGCATGAGTCGAACAGTGGCCATTATTTACAATAAAACACACAAATGCCTTTACTGTTATGTTCCTGTTTTTGTAGGTATTGTTTCACTTGATTGACAGACTTTGAGGGATGGGACGGTCACTTGCTCAAACACCTGACTCTTGTCTGTCTCTTACTGAGGGTAAAATGGAGCTGGTATAACACTAATATGCAGTGCAGGCTGGGATCCAGTAATAGTTTTGGGAGATTCTGTTTTAGAGGATGTTACAGTCAGATGCAACCTTAAATCAGAAAAAGTCGGGACAGTATGGGAAACACGTATCCGTAATGTAATTATTCTAACAAAACCACATGTCACAATTATTGCCAACCCTAAAAATTCTTAGAAACAAAATGTAATTCATATATCTCAAATCATATCAAATGTATAATTCATCCCCCTACCTTAAGCCGACGAGAGAGAGCTCTGTTCACACCAGCAGGGATTGCTTCCCATCAACTTTTGTAATTATTTTACGTAATTCATATAGTACAATAATTAATCAAGTAATAATTCCAATCAACTATGTGACAAACCTACCTGGTTGAGGGTGCAAGGCTAAAATATCCTTGCACCCACACAAAGTTACATGAAAAAGTAGCGTCCTGGGGTCACCAAGTCTCCAGAACTACCATCAGATGCCACCTTCATACCAACAAATTATTTGGAAGGGATACCAGGAAAAGGCCTTACCTGTCTTTTAACTGAAAACATAAGCACCTGGAGTTTGCTAAACACCACTGGAACTTAGACTGGAACTGTGTACTTAGACAAAATGATAAATAAGCTTTCAGAGTTTGGCTTAAAAAGATGCAAGAATACACTATAAAGAACCTGATGCTCACTGTTAAGTATGGTGGAGGGTCCATGTTGTGGGGCTGTTAATTCCTCATAGGCCCTGGGAACCTCGTTAGAGTACATGGCATCATGCACTCCATGAAGTACCGGAAATATTTCTTTAAGATGTTTTTTTTTTCCTCAGAATAAATCTACTTCAAGGTTGGACCATTCTCTTTTTTCAGTGTCACCAAACATTGAATGTCTTTTAACGTTTTTACTCATCTTTAACAGGAGGGCATAATTGTGGTAGGGACTACATACAGGCTAGCCAGCTTAATTTTCTCATTCATGGTTACTTCATCAAAAAACTATGATTTATTATATCTAGAAGTATTTTATTTGGTGTCTGTGTGCTATTTTTCAGGTGATTTAAAAAACGGTGACTTGGGACTGGGTGCTGTCCCTGGGAGAGAGCAAGAATTCAGGCAGGGTTTGGCTCAGGCCATTCACTATGCCAAAATACTGGACTGCAAGAGGTATCGCTAATTTGCACCATGTACACTAACTTATACATGGGGTGAGGGAGGACATGCTGCTTGGCAGTTTTTATTCCCTGTTGTATATCCCCAGTATTTTATCTTTGGGCAAAAACAGACGATAAAAGTCACAAACAGAGTCTCAAACTGGCCCTCAGATGGCCCACATTTTGTTCCAACACAACTTGTTTGTTCATTTTAGTAAAGCTTAAATCTACCTTGGCTAGAACTAGAACTAGAACTGTTGTATTGCTAGCATGCTAAACGGGTAAAGAGTTTATAGTTAAATATGCAGAGAAGGGCATAATCCACAAGTTTTATTTTGCACAAAAAAACAAGTGTCAGGTTGGAATCTAGCAATTTGACAAAAAAAATTTGTCTGCATCTCTAAAATTATTTGATGCACTTAAAATCAGTAGCTGATTAATTCTTTTGTCATAACCAGATCTAGTCACTTGTGAGAGTAAGTCTTAATATTTTTTTGCAGGATCCACCTGATGGCTGGAAGAGTACCTACAGGTTTGCAGCGGTCTGCCACTTCAGTGGAAATGGAGGCCACATTTGTACAAAACCTAAGATATGCTGCAGATGTCCTTGCAAAGGTGAAACACCTTCTAATAACAATACCTCCAACCATACATTCATGGACAACAGAACATATTTTTGATAGGTGAAGAAAATCTGTTAATTTATTGTCGTTCTTTTTTTTTTTTGTTCCCTAGCCTTTGTCTTAAAGCCAAGGATGTAGCCGAAGTGCTCAGTGTTTCTCAACCATTAGATCACTGAAAACTGCCCCATTTTGTAGGAGAAATTCATTTCTGAGAATTTAAAGGACGAAGCTAATGTATCTTTCCACAGCTGCTGTCATATACAGTACCTTGAAAATCCATCAGAAAAAAGTTGAAAATAGCTGAGAGATGCTATTGTCAGAAATACGTCATGTTGATAGCTTATTTAAGTTTTTAAAAATGTGATGAAAAATGTAACAAATACTTTACAATGATAGCCACAAACGTATTGTTTGTTTTCCTTTTATGAATAGGCCTTGACGTGTCGGTACCATCTACTTCCACCTTGTTTATGCATGACTAAGCACTGAAGAGGGTTCTTTTTACACCAGCAAGTTCTGTCCTGTGTTAAGACATGTGAAAGCTTTATTAGGATGTGGAAATTTTGGTCTGAACCTATATACAGCTCAAGAACTTCATAACCGAGACTGAATCCGGCCTGATCTAAACCTGATCTGACCTGAACCCCATTATCACGTTTTGGAATGAAACTTGGTGGGTAGTTTAAGACATGCAAAGGATTTAAGTTCCATGCTCAGTCGCGTATGACCCTTGCTGTATCTGTTTGCTGTGTGTGACACAGGATGACATAAATGCAGACTGTTACAACAATCGCCCTTAACACCATGTCAGTGTCGTCAAAGATAGCAATGGTGTCATGCCAGACTGTCATGGGGTGACTTAGAATGGCAGTGGGTCATCTTCAGCGATGAGTCTCGCTACATCACATTAATCAGGTCCTGAAATCTGTGGCCCTACCATTACTGAACACACACTTCGGTGTGCTATTCCAACAGGACTATGCTTGTGCGCATACTGCTGCCATCTCGAGCTTGCCTTGAGATACTATGCCATGGCCAGCTGCATCACCAGACCTATCCCCGATTGAAAATGTGTGGGATGCTATAGGATGCGCTATTAACACTTCACCCCTACCGCAAAATCTGCAGGAACTGTGTGAAAATATTTAAGATGAACGGGATGGATTATTGCAGGGCAGCATTAGGAAACTCCATGCCAAAATGTCTAACATGTTCGGTTAGCAAACATGCAGACATGGAGGCCTGATATCATACTGAGAGACACTACTTCTGTATGTGTAGCTCAATAAATATTGCCTAAAAATTGCCTAAATCTATTGTCTAAATTTTTCATCATTTATTGTTCCTGGTAACCTGGTAAACTAAAGCAGGGGGAGATACAGGCTGTGAGGCTGTGAGAACCCTACCATGAAATTTGAACCCAGCACATTTTTAGAAACGGTTTTGTCACACAAATTTGATGTCAGTATCTTTAATCTGGTTCTAGATTCCGATAATAATTTGTTTGCAAATTGAGATGTAATTTGGTTGCGAAATTAGAGCTTACTGTGATACAGGTAGGCACAGTAGTTTTGTAAGTTACATTAAGTATTGTCATGCAACAGAATGAGTAGAATAATACAATTATACCAAAAACATATATGTAGATTTTATACAGTGATATACTGAAAGCTCTTTTGGCCATAAGATGATAAAAAAATATAGTTCAACTGTTCATGGTTCCAGCTTCTTCACAGCACCTTTTCCTCTTCATGTGAAGATGGCTCAGTGTAACACTGTGTTAGTGAAAGAAACAATAGTGTTAAATGCAAAGATGGCTTGTTTGAATGCTTTTTCAATGTATTTCAAATGGATAACATTGTGCTCATGGTATACACATTGGCCTAATCACTCCACCTGCTGAATAACTGAAGTACTTGATGTGACATCCACATATCAAGCAAAATAACAAAAATGATCAGAGAAATGCTCACTTTTTACATTGATTCTAGAACCACCTGAACTGCAGCATTTGTTGCTTTTCTTTTAGGAGGGGATTCTCGGTCTGATTGAACCAATTAACACAAGGATAACGGATCCTCAGTATTTCTTGGACTCACCACTTCAAGGTGAAACTGAGACTTTATTGGAGATTTTGGCTTCTCTTTCAGTTTTGTGAGTTATATTGTCGTATTAAAAATGTGAATCTCAGAGAAGCACTTTCACACATACATTGCAAGAATATTCCATTTTGTACTGCAGTTGCCATTTTACACTTATTGCCCACTGATGTGTTTGTTACTTGGGATAGCGGCTGCCATCCTGCAGAAAGTTGAGCACCCTAACATCAAGCTGCAAATGGTGAGTGTACATTGTGCACCCTAAAATTGAAGAAAAATGCAGAAAATGACTTGAAACTTCATATGAACTTCCACCCTGTTCCACTTTTTACACAGCTGCAAGATGCATGGTTATATCTCCCAGTAAAGCACACATGCTGTAATGGAGTAGCTTTTCAAAATGTAACATTTACACTTATTTTCTATTTTTTGTGACCGAACATGATGCGTTGTTTGCTTGTATTATAGGGAACTGACAGTAACACCGGTGGAGTGATTTTAATCCAGTGTGAATCGTATACTGATTTTACAGTCCGTTCTGACATGCACTAATCCATCTTAAGTAGACAGTAAATGACAGCACTTCTCAAAGGTCTGACTTGTATTGTGAATTGAGTTAATTATATGCAGTTCTACTTTTTGGAGCTGTGATGACCTAAAAGAGCCTAAAGAGTTTGGTCAAAGAATAAAGACACAGGTGGGGGGAAAAAGCTGCTTTGGATATATACTCTGAATAGCAATGGCAAGAATTTTTTGCCACAGTCTGGGTGCATGACAGGTTAATAATAACAGTGAATTCTTTGAGGTGCAATTTTCCCCAAATGTAGTTTGGTTTTAAAGCAGCAAACGTTCGCAGTTCAGTAATTACATTTGAGTAAAAATATATTTAAAACTACTAAACTAATGTTTGGTTAAATGTAGTGACAAATGGCTATGAGAAATAGTCATAACTGTACCCAACAATCATTTAGTGTATTATGGACGGTTGTGTGTAGGCCCACACTTGCTTTTTGCGAGTAATGAAATCACATTTCAGTGTGTGTTTTTCCTTTTTGATTTCTCAGCTAAATAAATTATATCTAGGGACTTTGTTCAGTGCATAGCTAGAGGGAGGCTAAGGGCATTAGGCAGCATTGCAGCTGCTGTGCCTGCATCCAGGCAGGAGAGAAAAGACTTTAATGTTTTTTGCTCTTGGCCCTCTATTGTCAGCTTTACTCTGTCTAAGGAAACATAAAAGCCAGGGACTGCAGCAAAGTATGATTAAAGGTGGTTCAGGAAAAACACCAGTTGAGGAGCATGAGAGTTCCTTTAAATCATGCAACTCTGTAGAGGTTGCTGTGTGTCCTCTTGACAACGACCATCTTTTTCTTTGCCTACACAGGACATTTACCACTGGCAGATAATGGATGGGAACCTGACCCAGAACATCCAAAAATACTTTCCTCTCATAGGCAAGTAACACACTGTACATCAAGGAAATTTCAAGTTAGCTCCCATGGAGACATCATTTCATGCTTTAAAATGCATGTGTGGCACACAGCTTCAGAATCACTGAGATCTAAATATAAATGGGTAGTGCTGTGAGTTAGCAGTAGACTGACAGTCTGCCACTATGTTAGGAAACCTATCAAACTATAAGATATATAAACTATAAGATCTGTTGTAATAAACTTTTTTTTAACCCACTTTAAGTTAAGTGACCACACAGTATGTACAGAGGTTTACACATCACTTTGCATAATTTGGCATGAAGTTGATGGACAGGTGGTGAATAATAATGATTATTACTACTTATTTTCTAATAATTATTATTACTTACTTTTCATTTTCACTTCTGGTACAAACCCAGTTCTATAAAATTTGAGACAATACATAAGCAGAAAGCAGTCATTTATAAATGAACCTTGACCTGTATTTAAACATAAACAGTATCATTTATTTTGTCCAGAACTGTCTCCCTTTTAAAATGTTTCAAAATACAACAATGAAGGACCCATATGGTTGCACAGGAGAAGGCAAAAAGAATTGACTAATTAACTTTTTTGTTTTTATTTGCGTTTCACATACTGTCCCAACTTTTTTGGAATTGCGATTATGGTTAACAGGAGAAAGATAATGAATCTATTTGCTGTTATAGTGATCTGATTTAGCCAGACCACCCTAAAACTTTTATCCTTAATTTCATATCAGTACCATAAACACATCAACACTACTACGTATTAATATCACTACATAACTAGAAAAGTGCATTTCCTGAAGGAAACGCGGGATGGTTGCGCAGCTTGCTAAATGAGGAACGAGGGAAGAATAAACGACACATAGAGGAGTGCAGGTCCTTGTAACTTTATGTTGGAGTTTGGGGACATGCCCTGAGTGAGGACATGGAGTCTGGTGATTCTGAGGCAAAGTAAACAGCAGGGTTTGGTTTGGGCCAAAAATGAATGGGACTCTGTAGGAGGAACGAGGGATGAATAAACGACACATAGAAGAGAGTGTGGGTCCTTGTAACTTTAGGTTAGAGTTTGGGGACATGCCCTGAGTGAGGACATGGAGTTTGGTGGCTCTCGGGAGAAGGTAACAGCTGGGTTTGGGTGGGTCCAAAAATGAATGGGACTCTGTGGGAGGAAAAAAGGATGCGAAAAGAAAGACAAATGAATGAGTACGGGTCAATCCAACACTGAATTCCTGTGAGCTAGTGTATGTGAAATGGTGTCTCTAGGTCAGGCGGAAGTAGGGTAGATGGGCAAGCATTTTTGCAGCCTATTCATTGTCTATGGGAAAAAAAATCCTGGAAAATCTGGTCCTACATGGAATCCGTGCATCCGATCAAAAAGTTGTATACAAGCGTGAATCGCTCAGTCGTGCCGGACAATCTGGAGTTGGAACAGAGTCGATATTTTGAAAACTGCGGGACGAGTTGCGCGGTGTAGGATTGGCAGAATAATAAGTAATAATAAAAATAATACTTATTGCTGTAAATTTCAGTCCTTTATGTAGACTAACAAATGTGTGCTTTATTGTGCCTAAACGCAAATCAGATTGCACATGCTAATATGGCTGATGTTGTCCTCATCAGCATCTCATACATATGGGTAAAGACTTGTTCAGGAACATTGTTGCTGTTTACACTATTTCACCCCATTTCATGATGAATTGACAGAAACAGTCCAGATGTCAGCGTGAAATGTTGTTCCATTAACTTGCACTCAAAGTTAATGATTTCCTGACAATGTCCTTTTTTGGAGATAAAAGGTTTTGTTCCAGCAGCAAAAAAGTGACGATGTACCTAAAAAATAAAAAATAAATAAATATTTTATTTATTTATTTATTTTAAATGTGAATTACTATCATTCCCATTTTTATTATATCATGATGGCAGGTGTTGAGGCATTTTTTGTCATAGTACAATTTGATTATTGAGCATTGTTTCAGAAAATTCTGGTTTTCTGACACCACTACAGTGTGCATTATAGGTCAGAATTTCCTTGTCTGTAGAGTCCACATCATAGTTAACTCTCCACATTGCAGGTCATATTCAGGTGGCCCAGGTTCCTGACCGCCATGAACCAGACAGTCCAGGAGAGGTTAACTTCCCTTACCTCTTTAACCTGCTTGAAAAGCTGGGCTACCAGGGATATGTGGGGTGTGAATACAAACCGATGGGTGAGTACACAGTTCCCTGAGATTAAAAATGACTCTTTTTGAACTTGTTGATGTCCATGCAAGATTTTCTGTAATTCAACTTCTTGTGTAAATGATCAAGCCATTTATAAACGATTAGAGCCGGGACATGTTCATAAAAAATCATATTCATAAGCATGTCTGTTGGAGATTATTTAACACAGTTTGAAGGAAGTGTGATTTCGGAATGCAATTGCTTTAGCTTTGTTGCGCTAGGGCACCGTTACAGAAGCAAACATTCCTTAGGAACATTTTGTGGTTGATAAACTTCATTTAAAATAACAAAGGAAACTGTATAAATTAGATGTTCACTATTCCATTACTTTTGGACCATGCAGGGCTTTTGAAAGAGATTCAAAGAATCTGTGAATTCAAAAGTTCTGTGATCTTTTCAGGTTCCACAGAAGCAGGCCTGGA
This sequence comes from Semaprochilodus insignis, assembly GCA_034552555.1. Lineage (NCBI taxonomy): Eukaryota > Metazoa > Chordata > Actinopteri > Characiformes > Prochilodontidae > Semaprochilodus > Semaprochilodus insignis. The sequence continues at coordinate 14,107,343 of CM067476.1, read as the reverse complement.
TTGGCTCAGAAAGTACTGGGATGGCAAGAAGTGAGAAAAACTGCAGTTTGAGACTGAGCTGTAGTGGAGCACAATGGAACTACCCCAACCCCATGTTTAAAGTGGTGCTGTTTTGGGGGTGGGGGGTGTGTATCAGCCTTTTCAGCGTATGTCTGCATATGAGTACAACAATCAAGGCCAGCAAATGCACGCCTATTGGGAGACATTGGGGCAGTAATTACACACGTTTATAGAGGCTTGTTTAGATGGAGCCTCTTGTCTGGTGGAGATAAGCCTGGAACTGAATGCATCATCAATGACTTTCTTTGCCAACAGCTTCAAAAATATTCTGTAACAATACTAGGAAGTTCTTGTTCACATTCTGTGGCAAAATATAAACTTTTGTTTAAAACAAACCATCTATTTTCCAAAACACTGTATTAAAAACACCTTTGGTTATTAACATATGGTTTAATGTTACATTTTATACTTATAAACGGTTCAGTATATACATAATGTACAAGTCTCAGACATTTAAGTAACTCTGATTATAATATTGTCTAATTACAAACATCAAATGCAAATGATTAGCTTCTGGCTTTATTAAGCACACAAGTCCAGTGTCCTCCATTTCAAACAAAAACACACAAAAAAACAAATACATTGTCTCATTCAGCAGTACAGTTTTGTATCAGAAAAGCTCAAAATCACCCAATAATATTTGGTTTCCTTCAGTGATATACACGTAAGGCTGTCTGTGAGCCCCAAGGCGATGCAGTGACATCCTAGTGCTCCTGTGAAGTGTGCGCGAGTGGTAGATGTTTTCTTGCAGCTCAAGATTCTCCTCACAACAGTGATGATTATTAATCTATCTGCATCTTTAGGAAATAAAGCCAGAAAAAAAGAATATAGGCACTTTTGAGCTGAAACATGGCAGTAGGGGAAATTGCAAAATACCAGCAGGGCAGAAAAAAAAAAGCCATTAGCCAGCACTGCTGATAGTAGCGTTAGCAGCGCAGTATCACACACGCCCACAGTAATGTACAGTAGTCAAGCTCTTTAAGCCTAACACACCACTGCACCGAGAGGCTGAATCTTTTTTTGGTGTGTGTGCATCACATACAGCGGACCTGAATGATCCAGTGAGTAAATGGCATTTGCATTCCTGTTTAGAAGTCACTCTTGCACTCACTCATTTCAGTGGTGCATGCTTAAGTTCATCATATTCAACATTTGAACAAGTAGGGGCTATTGGAGCTACACAACATATTGTTGATAACTGTCATGTTATCATGATACTGACCTTTACAATGCTGATATTACAGAGGGATGCAGTGTGCAAATGAGCACTCTAACCATGTACTAAATGCTTTCTCATTCATGCGATCGCTGTATAATTTTAGTCAAAATAATGCAGGTCAATCACAAAGGATTCACTAATGTGTTTCTAATATGTCGTACGTTAACAACTGCAATAAAATCACAATCGTTTCGTTTTGAGTCGATTCACTGTGAGGTAGTTTTCCTCTCAGCCTGGCCACTGGATTCATTAAGCGCTCAATGCCACTTAAGCCCATGAATTTCCAGCAAACACTAGCAAAGCCGAGCACTGAATTTGGTGTGCCACAATTGGTACCATAAAAAGCATCACTGCAAGGCTTTATCCCAGATGTAGTCTAGATGTTTCCATCTTATGATTTATCCTCTATTATAATTGACGAATTTGTTTATACACACAGATACAGCAGGCTTGTGTGTAAATTCCAGGTAGTTTTCACAGATACAGTGTCTTTTTTTCACCTTTTACCACCATCTGTGGGATGCTACAGCAGACCTGTCCAGAGGTTGTAGCAGGCGGTGTTGATCACAGACTCCAGATGATGGTACATGGAGACCAGCTGGGGCGGAGGGCTGTTGCTAGGCTGTGGTTGTGATGGCAACGGCTCCCTGAAAACAACCTTGAGGCTCTAAAGGGAAAGCAGGAGGCAGAGGGGTTAAGGAGAGATTGGTGTGCGATTGTGTGCTGCAGTTACGTCCTGATGCTTTTACACATGGAAATGAATGTTATCGCCTAGATTCAGGCTGGGATAAGAATTTGAAAAATACAATGCCTCACCGTTTTCCCCGCCTGGGCATCTAGGAAGACCAGGACAAAGCAGTCGGTGAACTTCTGGTTAAGGACAGCCTAAAAAGAAAAAAGAGAGAGCTAATGACATTCAGACAAAGAGCGGCATTTAAACTTCCTCATTTTCTGCCCCTTTTCCTTTTTAACATTTCATGTTTACATTTAACCTCCAGTGTGCACGACCCATTTAATGTCAGCCAGCATTAAGGCATTAAATAGGCACTGTTTTTAGTACGGATGCTAACAGAGGAGAGTTGTGTTTTGGACGTATGTAAAGAAAAAAAAAAAATCACAGAGCATGTGATCAGGCATCAGCACAAAAATCTCAAAAAGTGCTAGTGCTCCCAATTACAGAATTAAGCAGGGAGTAACCTCTTGACACTTTGGTGGAGCTGACAATTACACCCATATAAAATTCGCCCAATCCCCTGTGAGACTTTACTTTAACATTTTAATACCACACAGGCGCTCACTGGAAACCACAAAGGTCTGAAAACGTTGAACAGATTACCCCATTTTCTTCACTTTTACCTTTAAGTGCACAAGTAAGTGTTATAATCACTCCAAACTATGTCTAATTCTTCAAGGTGACTCACGGCAGCTGCTGAATGGATTTCTGCCATTTTTTTTATATAGCAGGATTTTAAATAAATAAATACAAAGTACAAAAAAAAGAATCGGGGCTTGTAATAAAAGTGCACCGCTGCCCATGTTTGTGTCCAATGTTGAGATGTAAATGGTATTTCCTCTGTAGAGGCAGGAACATTATATTTTTGCCAGTTGGCGTGGGCTGCTGGAGGCGGAGTTTAATATTTCTGGGCCTCTACTTTTGGTCCTATACAGGTGCAGGACAGCAATCGCTGTAGAATATGAAAAAAAAAGGTAGAAATTAGACACACTGCAGATCTCTTACCAGGTACTGAATGCCGCTGTCATCCACAAAGTGCCTGCAGCTTTGAGGGAAGCGTGAGAGCAGCACTTTTATCAGACTCTGATACCAAACAGGACTCATGGTCAGGAAACAATCCTGTCAAATCAACACACACAATCTGTATCACAAATATACATTTTTATTTACATTTTCTTTTACATAATCAGTAATAGTAGTAAGTAAATGTATTGTTGGGGGTCTTGTCCTAGTTAGGCTACTTAGTCTAGTCAGTTTATATTGGGTACACTTATTGGTCAATTTATCAGACTGCACTTTGCAAGTTTACAATTAAAAACTATCTATCAATATAAAGTAACCACCACAAGAACACTGGTGATCAGATATTATTTGCATGGTGGATCATTTTCAATACTGCAGTGGCACTGATATGGTAGTATGTGTAGAGCTGGTATAAGCATAACAAGCAGGAACAGGATTATTGGAATGTAGTACACCCTTTCTTAGCACTTTATAAGAAATCACTCTTTTGTAACTTCATCTTTTGGTATACAGTTCATATCTGACACATATGCCTCTAATATTCAGAGACTCCTGAAAACCTTTATTACAGTTTGAGCATGTAGTCCTTAGGTTAATGCAGTTGTTCCTAACCTGCTCCCCAGGTCCACAGACGGTTTCCTCCAGCACAACTCGGGATACAGAAAAATGTTGACCCTCTTTGGGGCCATGAGTAGCAGATTAAGAACCATTGTGCTAATGTACAGTTTGTATTAGCCAATCTGTAGCCCATCAGTGGTCAGTTTTTGGGTTTTTTTTTTTTTTGTCTCGGCTCTTGGCTGTATAATTTTGGATCGTGGACTGCTCTCAACCCAACAGTGACACTGATGTGTATAAAAAAACACACATATTATACTAGACTATTACTATGTTAGACTGTCTTTGAAATGTAGCTAAAGCAATGTTTTCCCACCTGTACAGAACAGGTCTGTGGTGTCCTGCTGTAATGTATCCAATTCAGTTCCAGAGGGGTTTAATTATTAGCTATTGATGCGACTCGGGTGCAGTGAAAAAACAAAACTGCAAATCCAATCCAAATCTATGCTACCTTTTTAATTAGATTTATCTTGCTCGTAGATTACCATATCAATAATGTTCCAAAGTCTAAGTATGTCCCCAAATTACTTACCTTTCCATGTAAACTGGGTGGTTCTTATATTTAGATAAAACTAGACCTTAGTGTCTTCAAGTCTAAAAAAACCTAGCAAGTGAAAGAGAAAGTAACAAACATCTAAACTAGAAAGCTAGCTCATCTGTCTGTTCTCTGTTCATCCAAATGGCCATGTCAGCATTACATGTGTGTACAATGCCTGGATGCACATCCAGCAGTAAAGTGAATAAGAACCTGAACCTTCTGTAAGGCCTCACTACATTAAGCTGGTAAATTAAAAACTATTATTTTTAAGTGAATCATGAAAACAGCCAGGCAAGTCCACTGCACCACCTGCATTTGCAGAACCTGAGCTACTTGCTTTATAATTTTACTATCACAGAAATATTTTAAATAATTTATATAATTTTATTTGTGTCACACCAACTGCAGTCATTTTGCATTTGTAAACTCTGCATGAAAAGTCCCTCTCCTGGGCACTTGTAAACCATCCTAAAAGAAAAGTCACTAAAACAGAAAGAGACATTTAAGCAAAAAACAGACCCATCAAGCAGTTCTGCACATTCTACTTGTGACCTAAATTCGATTCCGTTTAAAGGAAATCTAATTCGTAGCGAGTTCCCCCTGATCCGCTATCACATGTGCGCAGAAACACCTCCGGAGGCTACATTCATCCTTCCATTGTGAACCCGCCGACATTTGACAGGCACGTATATCATCCAAATGAACAGATTAGCATTAGTGCTCCCACTGCAGTGCAGCACATCTTGGTGAAACTGACTTAAATTCACAAGGGAACAGGAAGCAACACCAACACCATGTGCTCAGTCATGGTGGCTGAAGAAAGGTAATGAAGGCTATGTTCATGCAAAGTTAAAGTGACACACATCTGATATTTTTCCCATTTAGACAATTTTGTTCATCTGTTTAACACTTGATGACTTATGTGAATAAGACATTAGTTATGTGATCGCTTTTAAATGCTAGATCAGATACATATTCATTGTGACCATGCAAGTAGAAATAGAACAGAACAGAAACACAACATAAAACTGTGCACATACACTATATTGCCAAAAGTATTCACTCACCCATCCAAATAATTGAATTGAAAGGTGTTTCAATCACTTCCATGGCACCTAGGCATGCAGACTGCTTCTACAAACATTTGTGAAAGAATGGGTCGCCCACAGCGTTCCAGCGATTGGGAATGACAGCAACTCAGCCACCAAGTGGTAGGCCACATAAAATCACAGAGCGGGGTCAACGGATGCTGAGGCGCATAGTGCGCAAGCTTTCTGCAGAGTCAATCGCTACAGACCTCCTAACTTCATGTGGCCTTCAGATTAGCTCAAGAACAGTGCATGGAGAGCTTCAAAGAATGGGTTTCCATGGCTGAACAGCTGCATCCAAGCCTTACATCACCAAGTGCAATGCAAAGCATCGAATGCAGTGGTGTACAGCATGCCAACACTGGACTCTAGAGCAGTGGAGGCAAGTTCTCTGGAGTGACCAATTACTCTTCTCCATCTGGCAATCTGATGGACGAGTCTNCCCTTAGTTCCAGTGAAAGGAACTCTTAATGCTTAAGCATACCAAGAGATTTTGGACAATTCCATGCTCCCAACTTTGTGGGAACAGTTTGGGGATGTTCCAACTTGACTGTGCACCAGAGCACAAAGCAAGGTCCATAAAGACATGGATGAGCGAGTTGCGGAAGAACTTGACTGGTCTGACCAAGCCGAGTCCTGACCTCAACCCGATAGAACACCTTTGGGATGAATTAGAGTGGAGACTGTGAGCCAGGCCTCCCCGTCCAACATCAGTGTCTGACCTCACAAATGCACTTCTGGAAGAATGGGCAAAAATTCCCATAAGCACATTCCTAAACCTTGTGGAAAGCCTTCCCAGAACAGTTGAAGCTGTTATAGCTGCAAAAGGTGGGCCGACATCATATTAAACCCTATAGACTAAGAATGGGATGTCACTCAAGTTCATATGCATGTGATGACAGACAAGCAAATACTTTTGGCAGTGTAGTGTGTATGCACAAATAATTGTTCTCAACCTGTCAAGAGCCCAATAAAAAATCAGAAAAAATGAAGGTGACATAGATGTCAAAAGACTGGACACAAGGGTATTCACAGGAATTTACAAAGACTGGATCAGAACAAACTTGGAACTCAGCAAAAAGGCATATAAAGTGTATACAAGATCGCTTTTCAGTGAAGGCTACGAGAGACAGAACTCTGTGAGGAGTCAGAAGCAATTGGAGGTATAAGGCTGATCGCCACCAAAGCAGCTTATGTTGGGTTTTGGATGCTGGCCTACCAGCATGTCCATGTAGGGTGACGAGCTAAACCAGCACCAGACCAGCAAAGATTGGCTTGGTTTTTCAGTCTTCGGCTAGCACAAGTGTTATGTTAACATACAATGTTATGACCAGACAACCCCATTTTCAGGGCAAAGTCCCAGTTTTTGGTGGCCTGTCTCTGGACAGGTCCCCATATTTAACTTTGAATTAAAAAACACCATAAAATCCTAAAAAGGAAGCAGAACAGACAAGCAGACAACTCACATTATACTTGTTTTGGCTAACAGAGGGAGCTGCTGCTATCTATTTACCACCTCTACCACGTCTAAGACGCAAGGTAAGCCAGGGATACAATGTACTTAAGGTACAATGTAGTACAAAAAAAAAAAAGTGCCATCTACAAATTAGTGTTTTTCAAACTACATCCTTATTCAGCCATCCCTTTATGACATACGGCCTATGTTGACAGCAGCTGTCTCTCCAGAACTAGAGCTAGACCAATGGTGTGTTTAGGGTCAGGCTGTTGGGCTACAGCCATGGGTCTCTTTTCTGTAGCCAGTTAATTTGACGTCATACGCTGAGCGCAGAGCTTAAAAAAATGTGCCAACTTTCTGAATAGGAATTCCCAGTTGAGTGGGACATTTTCTTAGATTTTTCTTAGTCTTAGGTAGAAAATTTTGAGTTGCAAGCTTCAGTTGAATGCAGCATTATACTTGTTTGATATGTATGGCAACACAAGCTGTACAGTTTAAACTAATTAGCTAGCTATTTATGTCAGCAGAACAGCAGCTTTTGTGTTATACTATCACAGCAAATGCTATGCTAAAAAAAGACATTAGTGGGCACTTGTTAAAAAATTTCAGGTCCTAAAACCCTCAGACGTGCGGCTGGATGTCATGGTCTGCTGGTGGGGGATGGAGCTGTAGGGCAAATGTAAGAGGAGCAGGAGAGGGGAGCCTGCAGCTTCTTACTTTTATACTACAGTTCTACAAAAGGAAGCCTTTGGAAAACTATATTCACCATCTGGGGATCCAAAGCAAAGCCTATAGCAGCTGTTATAAGATCAGATCACAAAGCTGTTACGTGACCTTAGAGGTGGGACAGAGAGAGCGTGTGTGTGTGTGTGTGTGTGTGTGTGTGTGTGTGTGATTCAGGACAGAAGAGAACCAGAGAAAACCAGGGCAAACATACAGGACCAACTCAAAGGTACAGGTCTTTTTATAAAACCTACAAGTGTTTAAACCTGTAAGGGAAATTTTGGCAGTTGCTATGGAGTTCCAGGTTGTTTTCAAGGTGTTGCTAAGCATTTCCTATGCAATGCCAGGAGGTTGCTGGGTGTTGCGAATCAGTTGCTATGGTGTTCCAAGTGTTTTTTAGCAGAGGTGGGAGTAAGTCACACGTGCAAGTCACAAGCAAGTCTCAAGTCTTAAGCTTAAAGTCTCAAGCAAATCCCAAGTTAATGTGGGAAAATTCAAGCAAGCCAAGTCAAGTCAAGTCCTGCTATAAGTCAAGCAAGTCTCAAGTCAAGTCATATGGAGTTAGGATGCTCTAAATCCAGTTTCCACATTTAAATGAGTTAAAGACAGCGGGCATAAACAGCTGAATTATATTTTCAACATTAACTATCACTGTTTCATTTCTTTTTGCCCTTTTAACTCGTCTGTTGAAGGTGTTTCTCATATGACGCTGCATCACTGTTTTCCCTTTACAGTGCAGAAAAAGCCAGAGCCAAATAGTCATGTGAAACAACTACTACATACCAAATTAACACCATTGTTTTTAAAAATATCTAAACATATCTAATCTTCACATGAACTGAGGGACTGAGGCAACATAACTAAACACATAAAACTGTCTTTAAAAATAGTGTGTAAAATGTAATTAACAGAAAAAGAGGAAAAAGTTAGGACAACCCCACATTTATTACTACTTAAAATGCCTAAAATATAAATCTGGTGCACCACCACCACTGCATCAGCTGCTAATGATTAGGGCATGGTTAGGAGGATTCTGGAGGAGCTGGTCTTATTTCGACCTCAGATATTTAGTTTGGTTTTTAGTCCTGATTGTTGAAGTGAGTGGTATTTACCAAGTCCGATCCAAAGAGCTCTCTGACCTTCAGAAAGAAGGTGTCTGTACACTACAAGCAATATTAGATCTGTATGCAGTATTCCTAATAAAATTCAACTAAAATTATTATTATTCTTTTTAATTTCTATTTCTATTTCACCAAAATAAGGGTTGTAGTATGTTCATCAGATGGGTGTATGTATACTACAATTGATTTTAGATGTCTGTGATCTTGTTGTCTCACAGTAGTATTTTATTAACATAATTTAATACTGACAAAAAATAATAATTATAAAAAAAATAACTACAATTTAACCAAACTATATCCTACCAAACTAAAGACATACACTAAAGACAATGCATGTCTTTTACATTATCTGTGTATTTCAGTGCGTTCAAGTCTTTATAAATAACATCAACAGGCTCTCGGAATCTTGTACGTTTTAAACAGAACCCGCACTTTACAGACGGTCCCTTAACGTCTTCAGCACCTGCCGCAGCGGTCCAGGCTATAGTAATTAAACGTACTCGACAAAATGAAAGCTCGGAAACTCTGGGGAAATGTAACGATTGTAGTTTGTTCCCTGGTTACCGCAACTTAGAAAATGCAATTTCAGAGATTTTACGAGGTTATCTGTGAGCAATAGGAGGCGCGAAACTCGAATATCTGCCGAATATCCGAACTTTAGCGAGCTATGTCAGCCGAACTTTACCGAACTACTGAGCTAAAGAACGAAATTGACAGGACTCCTTCTCTGGTTAAACAGCAGCAGCTGTTCTGTAGGGTTAGAGCAGAACCGCTGACTGTAAATCAGTGCAGTCATGGAGCAGGAGGTGAATGTGGAGCCTGTAGAGTTTGGTTACTTTATGCTCCTCCCTGCTCTTTTCATAATCTAACGTTAACGCTAATCTTCGACTAGCCAAACGACACGTACCCTTCTCAGTGGGTTCTGTATTGACGGATGAAGTTGGTTGTGGTGGTCGTGACCTGATGTCTGATCTGCAGACCCTCCATATCGCTGTTCTCTCGTGACTATTTTCATCCACAACAGAATCCTCTAATCCAGACCTCACTATTTTTGGCGTAGCTGCCTTCATGATACAACCATCTTCGTACGTTGACCTGTGCTGCTCTCCCAAGCTCTGATAGGTGGCCAGGTTTGCACGCATTGCAGCAGAAATCACCCAATTATGTTTAAACTAAAATCCCTAAAATGCACATATTTAATACAGATCAAGTCATTTCGAGTCATTTGTGTCAAGTCAAAGTCAAGCCGAGTCTTTTATCAGTGTTAGTCAAGCAAGTCTTGTTTCTCGGGTGTTGCTAAGCATTTCCTATGCAATGCAAAGAGGTTGCTAGGGTGTTCTTAATATGTTGCTATGGTAACACTGGTGGTTGCTATGGTGTTACATAATGGTGGTTGCTAGGATGTTGCTAGATGGTTGCTAGTGTGCAGTTCTTTCCAGAGTGATTGCTAGGGTGCTACTACATTGTTGGTATGATATAACAGGTGGTTGCTATGGGTGTTTCTAAGTAGTTGTTATGATATTCTAGGAGGTTGCCAGGGCATTGTCAAGCAAATGCTAGGTAGTTGCAATGTTAATCCAGGTAGTTGCTATGATATGAAAGGTATTTGATAGTAGGTGGTGGCTAGGTGGTTGCTATGGTATTTCAGATGTTTGCCAGGGTGTTACTAATGTACTTCTATCACTGTAACATCAAAAATGCACCAGATCTTGACTGCAAAGTTCCGCCACTTATTCCACTTAAATGTAAATTTAGTAGTTGCTACACAGAAACTGTACTTCCTGCAAGTGAGCTGTATTCCAAGTCTACTATTTCTGACAAGACTGAACATTCCAGGTTTGGTGTCAATATCTCAAAAACAGTGTGAAGATGATGCTGCTAATCTAACAAATAACAAATGTGTGCATGTGTGCAGTGGGCAACACTAAACCCTGCAGGTGAAAATTATTACAACGCCTTTATCACAGTTGTACTCTTCGTGCCACACACAGGGGTCACCCTGCACCTATTTTGCATGATGGACAGCAGTTCCTCTACTACAGGATAGCACAGCTACAACATACTAACACACACAGACAGCCCTCCAACAAACTGCAATGCTACTTAAATGCATAAAATATAACAATATGTTAATGAGGAAAAATAAAAATTGCACTCATGTTCTGAACTACATGCATTACATATTACTTTCTGTAGCAACTACAGAATAACTAACTTTTTGAGCATTTACCCAAGATCATTAACTGAAAAATTGCCTTAGGTTAAAGGGTTACAGTTCAGACGAAAGGATGTTAACATGCTCAAGGTGAGTTGTAGGGACATTCATTCTAGTAAGCACCTTGAAGCCTACAAAAGTAACACCTGACTAAACAAATTCTGTTCTGGTGTTATTAAGTCCAACTAATGGATACGGCAGCATGAGCTATGCAAAATTTAATAAGGCCCCTTCTGTGATATTACAGGGTTGATTATTATAGGAATATTAAGGGGTTAAGATGGTGTATGTAGTTTGCTGGTTGTGTACTGCTTTACAGCTGTGTGTGATTAACCTACCACATGTTTTCCCCAACAGTGCCGTGGGCTACGACTGCTGCTGCTGTCAGCTACAAGTCAAAACCTGTGCTCCACTCAGAACACAGTGAGACAAGACAGGAGTACCATGTAATTTTCCAGCAGTTTTCTAAAGACTGAATTCCCTGCACACTCTGCTGCACTTGTGTGTATGTGTAACGTGAGGGAGACATACCATGTGTCTCAGTTCAGGCACTGTATTCTTGAACTGTACATTGAGTTTATCAAAACACCTACCATACAGGTCCTCTATATATAGGTGTAAAACTACTGACTGTATCCCATCTGTTACTACACAACTCTACTCAATTTCAGAGGCCACCACAATACAACAGCTGGCCAAATATTATCTGGATAGTGGATAGGCTTGAAATGATGGGAGTATCATCACTTGCCAGTAATCTCAACTGTCAATCAAGTTAAATATCTGAGAACACCCTGTTTGCTCTGACATCAAAGGTATTTGCTTGGGTGTCGCTAGGTGGCTGCTAGGTGCAGTGGTAACTTGGCTGTTTGCCAGGGTAACAACTAATGTACCTTTATCACTGTGACATATGAAACACAAGACACACATTTTAGCGCCAATGTTCTGCCACTCATTCCTAAAAAAAACTCTTAATTTAAACTGTTGCTACACGGAGATACTTATAATCAGAAAGCTGTATTTTAAGTCTGCTATTACTGATGAGACCAAACATTCCAGAGTTGTTTTGGAGGTCTGGATCTTAAAATGCACCCAAGTAATTATATTTAAAATCGTTTTTTTTTTAATGTATAAAGTCTGTCTATATCATGATTCATTGATTATATAAATTTTTTCTTGACTGTGAACAAGATTCTGGCAAGTGGTGGTACTCTTTCCACCTATAGATGGGGTACAGGGTGGCTGAAAGTGCATCTATATGGTGTTTCTGACAATAATTTTACCTAAAAACTCATGGCAATCTATTTTTGGATCATACCAGCTGTGGGTCGATCTCTCCAACAGATCGGCTCTGCACGGCATCCAGCAGCTCCTCCAGTTCAGCGAAGGCCAACTTGCTAAGCTTGAGTTTGTCCAGAGCGAGATGCTCACCATGGAAGAGCCGTCTCCAAAGACTGTCCCGGCGACAGTGGCCCATGGCTTGCTCCACGCTGTTCTGGATTTGCCTGCGTGCTGAAATTACCTCAGAGTTCAGTAGGGGGAACAGAGGGGATGAGTAGAAAATGCCTGAGGAGTCCAAGCCTTCTGCCAGTCCAGCCTGAGCTCCAAGCAGGTTGGCCTCCACTGTTTCAGGCTCTGGGCTAGTTGTGGGCGTTGGCATCAAACTGGTTGTTTCCTCCCATAGATCAGTTTCAGGCTCCCGGCCTCCGGTGCTGCCTGGTTCTGCCCGCTCCAGAGAGATGCGCCCACTGAGGTCACGATAGGGGTCAGAGGGGTCACGGTATATCTGAGGGAGCTTTTTGAAGCGCTGCATGTCTGCTGTCAGCCGGGGGAACAGCTCTCTTTGGCTGGTCATGATTACATAGTACCGTAACCTGTGCATAAGCAAACCAGAAAAAAGACAAAAATCACTGACTTTCCTATAAAGATTCACTGGAACAGTTTAATTTGTAGAGGAGGTTGCGTAATGTAAATTGTCAGGATTTGACAGGTTGTTTGGTTCTGGTATATGCATTATGTCCACAAATGTCCAGAGACAGCACAGACTGAAAGCTCATAGCCTTGATGTACATCTCAGCATTATGCCTCTGAACATACACAATAATAATAGCAACAAGTGCAAGGCTGTATTTTTAGAGTGATGTGTTTTTGGAAAAAATAAAATACAGGAGACAACTACACACACCACAGAATCATACTGAATTCGGATCGCTCCACAATTATTACTGTGAGACTGTAAACTACACACACTATAGATTCATACTGGATTAAAATCCCACCACAGTAATTACTGAGAGACTGTAAAAGCTAAACACAATTCATACTAGATCAAATGATGATTTTAGTCTCCAATCATTAAAGTGTTTTCCCAAGTAAAATAAAACCAGTTGCAAAACTGCTTATACGGCTCCAAACAAGCCTGTAAATATACAAGGATGGTTGCATTCTACGATTCAAAGATTGAAAAGTACAAGTGATACAAAATTAATACGTGCCCTGCTTCAAAATTATAGGATTGATTGTTACAGGAGTATTAAAGGTTAAATTCCTCATTGCCATTTATTAATTGCCCACAAAAAACCTATAACAAGCAGATTTGCAAAGTGCTTTTTTGTCTTTGTTCTCTCTATTCCTTCCATCTACTGTGTGTACCTCAGCAGGTGCCTCTCCCCCTCAGACTGCTCCTCAAATGGAGCTGCATTGTGACACACCAGCAGAGACACGTCAAAGTCATCATGGTGACGCAGCCCCTCCAGGTCCTTATATGTGCCAGAGCTGAAAGAATACAAAGCACGTTCATTCACAGGAAGAAAAAGAAAGCTAAACATATACTGACTAATAGTAGCATTAATAGTGCAGTGAATACAGAAAATGGCACTCTGCCTAAACATGAATGAAGTTTTAGTTTTGCACAGAAGCTAATGAAAACTTAGTCTGCACTGTAAACACTGTTCGAACTGCTTGTCCTCTTAGAGGTCTTGGCTGGTCAAGTACATTATGGTAAAAATGATAACTTTTGTTCAAACGGTGGCTTTAGCTCAAACTGGCAACAACAAATCTTTTGAAATTTTCCCTGAAACAGTCTTGATATTTAGATTAGATTCATAATAGCTTTCTTCAGTTTGCTTAGAAAGCATAAAAGCCAAATAGCATTTGTATTATCAGACAATCTGTTCCAAGTCAATTGCCTTGATCAGCCCCATGGACCAGTTGAAACTACCTGTGAGTTCAATGCCAGGATATAATAATAATAATAATAATAATAATAATAATAATAATAATAATGCCCGCGGCAATGAGCGGGTTGAAGCACGCATCAGGCCAATGAGGCTTTAAGCAGTTTGATCCAACTAAGCCTAGGCAGTCGGTGTCTCCTCCTGAACATACCCTCCAAGTTTTGTGTGTCTATGACTTACGGTTTGGGCTCCAGGAGGAATTTTGTGATTATAATCTGGGCGATTGTAATCACCACAAGATACATGTTCCATTTCATTTGTACTGATTATATGACCTTTGTAGAACATTACACAGATTGTCAACATAAATATCAAAACTACATGGCTATTGGCAGCACTTCTCACATAGCTGCGTTGGAAAACATATTTAACCCTTTGATTTGATGTACGCCACAATGATGCACAATGCACTCATAAGGAGCCCTTTCGGTGTAGAGGAATTAGGTGAAAGTGGGTCAGAATTTGTCAAAAGGGCTCAATACGATATGGTCAAAAAGTGGTCAAAGTGGTCAAAAAAGGACACGTTCAAAAAGGAGATAAAGAAACACACTGACTTAAAAAATTCTGCTCTGTAAAGCCCCACTGAGACCTACTCAAGCCAAAAGTTGCAGTCATGCTCTAATTATTTGTATATGCACAGTTTTTGAACATCCCAAGTTATCCCAAGTTTATATCAATTAACTTTTGTGATGATTGGCCAATGTTAAGCCAGTCAAAACCCTGATAAATGCTAACTGGCTGATTACGGCCATATTTTTTAAATTATGAAGTTATCCTTAAAATATCAGTAATAGAGTATGTCAAATATGCAGCATGCAAAGTTTCGTTTCAATCGGATGTGCAGCAGCTGAGAAACAATATTTTGCCTGCTATAGCGCCTCCCTAGTGACTAATTGACACCAAACTAGGTGGGCTTCCCCCGAATCATGTGTCTAACAAGGCTCAAACAAGGAGTGCAGCTTCTGACATGACATATAATTACAAAGTTATTCAGGTTAGAGAACTGAATCAAACGAGACCTAGTATTCATCTGTAAACCTTATATCAAGGAAATAGAACGTTTTATGATTTTTCAGGTTTTTGAGCTCTGCAGCGCACCCTTAAGGCCGATTTGCACGCATTGTGCTTCGTAATAGCGTCTCCTTAAGGGCAATAGGGATCATGTCATGCACCTGAGTAGCGGGAGGGACTGCTACCTATTGACCAAATAATAGTAAAAGAGTTGCTCCAAAAAAGACTGTGACCCTGTTTGAAAACTGGCCAGTGCTTGTGGTGTAAAACATTATTATAATGTATAGCTCTAATTTCCATCAAATATACCCATCCCAGCCCCTGGAAACAAACAAGGTCATTTGAGAAAGGACAAAAAACAACAGATACTGGGGCTTAGTTCTGAAACAAATATATTGACAATGAGTCTCTACTTGTTTCTATTTCTCCAGATAAATCTGTACTACGCAATGGTCACCAGGGATGATGCAGATTTGACTGCATACCACGAATCACCCTGTAAAGCCTGAAATAATATTTAAAAGTCAAAGGTGTGAGGTAGTATTCAGAGGATTTTTTTTGGAATACGTAATCTCTTTACATATTACATTCACTCGTAAAAACACAAAAAGAAGGTTTGACCTGATGTTTTTGACTCAAATCTGAAAACAATATTATACAGATTATAATATTATGACATCAGTAGATCATTCAGTGTCTAAGGACTTGCTGTTCATTGTTGTTTTGACCAAGTTTTCCAAATTAGCACAATTATCAAATTCTAAATCACAACCGACATTACAAAATGTTTTTCTGCACATTGCATACAATTACACATTACCACCAGAGAGATGTCCAAATCCCCAATCTTGCCGCTTTAGCTACCAGAGTGCTCACTCTACCATTTAAGAACCAGCTTTGTACTGAGCTTCTTAAGGGAAACCCAGCCCTCAACAGTAAACCATAGCAGTGCTGCAGCTTTTTTCATATTTATCTAAAATGTTTTGGTGTTTTAAACAAATATAAGACGATCAGTATAATATCTATGTTGATATTGCTTCAAAGTGATTTGATATTTTCAGTATATTGACAATACTGCAGTAATACCAAAAACTGTGATGGTCATGATTTCATTAAAGGAAATTTCATAGCGTCAGCTTTTGTAAGATTAGATATTACCTGTTCCATAGTGCCACTAAGGCGTACTCATGAAGGTCTGCACTAGGCGTCCCCTTCTTGTTGTCAGTGACCACTGCAGTCTTTGACATGCGGAGAGGCTTCATTCCGTATGTACCAGCATGATCAGTGATGTAATTATACAGCTGGTGAGCGGTTATCATCCCTGTCGAAATAGAGAAACTTCCTACACACAAAACACACATCCAGACACCCATAGACAAGTTTCAGGTCATTTTACAGTTATTATTCAGTTGTATGCAAATGTTTAAACACCACTGGTCAGATTACAAATAACACATTTTTCGTGCAGCAGTCTTAAATTTTTCTGCAATAGTATTCCTTTATAGTTGATTAACAGAAAAAATGAAATTGTTCCATTTCTGTCTCAAACTAAATTACCTAATTAGGTCTTAAATTATTTGTTAGGACTGTTTAGGCAGGACAGGAATAGTCATTTGGAAATGTCATCTGATGACAATTTTAGAATGTAATAAATGATCTGAATCTGACTCTTCAAACCTTGTGCTTAGAATCAACAACAATGGGCTCCTCTTAGCAGCTGGCTGAAGATCTGAAAAAGAAGCTAATCTATGCTTACAAAGCAGGCTAAAAAAGGTATCAAAGTGTGGCTACAGCTTGTAATTTCCACTGGTCGAATAATTATAAGGTAATGGCTGTTAGGGGGAACTGTCAAGGCAAGATCTGGAATCCCAAGATAACTCTCAAATCAAACTCCTCATATGCAGACCAGAAAGGCAAAAAACAACACCCTCATGTGGCAATAGACCTTTAGGCTACAGGAGCGGTGGTGCACAAACGCTGTTGCACAAACATGATCTGCAAGAGCGAGTCATCAGAAGGAGACCTTTTGTGTGACCTCATCACAAAAGTCAACATTTAAAGCATGCAAAACAACATTTCAGTAAGCCAGAGGAGAACAGGTGTCGCAGTTTAAAATGGAACTCTTTGGCCACAATCAGTCTTAATGTAAAAACAGACAGTTTACCTTAAGATGCAAATCGCTGGCAACATTCAAGAAAAAAAAGGCCAGAAAGAACTATGAAAAACTATGAAAAAAGACCCTGACCAGTTCAAGATTCTTTGGACAGACTAAACCAAGATTAACTTGGTTGAAGGATAATACATCACAGGCTGTGTTATAGCATAGGCATGTATTGTTTTGGCATGTATTGTCAATGGAACTGTATTATTGGTGTTCACTAATGATATGGCTGCTGATTGAGATAGCAGGATACATTCTAAAATGTATAGAGCACTACTTTCTGCTCAGATTTGGTCAAATTCTGTACAACTGATGCTGCTGCACAAAAGCACTATGAGCACCATGAGCTTCTTAAAGGCCTGGCAAACATCACAAGGGAGGAAATTCAGCATTTGGTGATGCTCACGGGTTCCAATGGACTGTGAAAGTTTTTTATCCATGTATTAAAGGTACTTAATGTATTTCCAATTACGCTAGTTGGTCCAATTACTTTTCAGCCTGTGAAAATGAAGGGACTATGTAATTCCTAAATGTTCAAAGCAAAATGTATGTTAAACCCATTCAGGTCTATACTTCAATCACATTTTGACTACATCTTTTTAAATTCATTGTAGCAGTGGACAGAGGCAAAATCCCACTTGTGTACTGAATACATATATACCTACATATAGATCTGACTGTATGTAGCATATATACACATAATATATATATATATATATATATATATATATTAATATAACATAATATATATATTCAGTATAGCATTCATAATTTGTAACAAAAAACAGTTTTGTCCTTTTAGTTTTAAATTATGTAAAACAATTTTGCAATGTCAAGATTACTAATACACAGAAAGTCTGAAAACTGTAAACAAATGTTTTCCAACCATCACAGGTACTAAAGAATCTACTAGAGGATTTAATAGAAAAATTAATATAAATGAATGAGAAAGAGACTAAGGATTTGCATAGCAACTGAAGAGTAAGTGTGCCCGACAAAGTAAACATCCCAAATATTACCACATTTCCGCTATGAAATCAAAACCAATTTCCAAGAACACTTGGAAGAAATGTATCAAACCTCTATAACAGACTGTCCTATTTGACAGAGTATACCAAAGGCTTTCTGAGGACAAATGAAGCACAAAGCATTTAAACCTATATTTTACACCCCCACACTTGATAGGCTTATGGAGTTATAAAGGAGACAAATGAATTTCTTAGATTTAACTTAGACTTTTAGGCCATATATGGAAACAACAGAAGCAAGCTTTTCTACTAAGGGATATTCTTCACTCCCCACATAGTAGAATTATCTAATCACTGCTTCCTTTTATTATCATTTTACCCACAGCCCCAAATTTCTGAAACTGTGTTTGTAGTTCCCATATATGTTGTGTAATTAATTTTCAAATACAAACAAACAAACCGATAAATAAATAAATAAAAATAGTAGTATGTGGAACAAAATAATCAACAAAAATTTAATAATGCATTGAATCAGTTCCTAAACAACTGCAATCACATTGTAATGTCACAGATTTATAGCCTCAATCTAGCCCTTACCCTGGAAGACGTGGTTGCGGCCAAACTTGGGGATGTCGGGATGATGGGAAATGAAGTCCTCTAGGAAGCTGGTGAGCTGGTAGCCCTGCCTCAGAGTCATGTGACAGCCCAACAGGTACTGGTGCACCACACGAAGGTGAAAGTCATAGCTGAAGGAGTGCACATGCATCAGGTCTCGCACTTTATCACACTCTTCCGTGAACAGCATCGAGAGCTGTGGGACAAGTACAAAGACACACAAACCTGTTCAGACACAGCCTCACACACACATTTAACTGTGTTAATATTCAGCCAGGACCAGTAAGCAGTAGTCCCTAGAAACCCAAAAGAGAGATACCAAGCTTTAAGTACAGGGTAACAACAAAACATACAGTTTTAACTAAGTTATCAACTAACTGATTCATCTAATCTAATTATCCATTAGCCATTATTCAATTAAATTAAATTAAATTAAATTAAATATTCAATTAAAGCCATTATGCCTTTTCAGTTTTCTCTTACTTTGCCATCACAGCACCACCATCCATCAAAGTACTGTCTGGGCAAAAAGTGATTTCTTCTTTTCACCCCTAATACTTCCTGTTAATGATTCAAGTTGTTAAACTATGAAAATATAATACTAAATGTTCTCCCAAAGGTTTATAAAGTAAGATTCCACATCACCTCTGCTATAAAAAATGAAACTGTATTGAGGAGATATCAAGAAAAACATACAGACAAAAAATCGTTTTAATCAAGGTGTTGATCCGTACAAAAGCAACAGATGACACCCATGATAACATACCCAGACATCTAGGAGCATACAAACTGTTAGAATCATATAATTATTTGGACTGTGGAAAGATAAGAGATACTCCGTTATTTGGAACCATATGATGAAAAGCCATTGTGATCTCTATAGTGAGATTATTGAAGTATCTATGTTTAATGGGGTTAATCAGTGTTAGCTTCATGTTATCTTACGTTATGTGAACAGTGCTCACATAGCCTGCATAAGTCAGTCATCAATCAGTGTCAATTATTAATCTTGAACAATTCTCAACAGTTGAAGATGATCAAGGTCAAAACTATAGAATTCATCCTTCACCTAACTGTCTACCCGGGAAAAGGCAATGAAAGCAAACCTCGATACAGCAAGATTCGCTAAGTGCGTTGTCAGATAATCAGCCTTAAAATCAATACTTTATTTGGTATTGTATCTAGTAATACACAACATCACCAAACCTTATTCACTGTAGTTTATTTAGACACATGGTTCCTCTCCCATGTCCTGGTGCATTTTGGTGTTTCTCCTGCTATAACACACCTGATCTGACTAATTAGCTAATTAACAAGCTCTTTTTGAGTTGAAGTGGATGTGTTGGAACAGGATAAACACTAAAATAGGGTACTTAAGGAGCACTTATTTAGTCTATCAAAGAGTTTCCTGTAGACTCTTTGTAGAACACTACAAATTCAATTTAGTATCAGCCTAAAGCTTTTTGCTTGACCCAAGAACCATTCCAGTTTATTTTCAACACTAACTGCTTGACCATCTTTGCCAAACCAGCTTTTTGCAAACTCTTTTGTAAGCATCCGCGATATCAATCAACTTAATAATTGCACCTTATTTAATTAGACCCAACATCAAAGACTGGTTTAAAAAAGCATTAATGGCAAATGCAAATGATTGCAGAGAGGCAAGAAGAAGGAGTAATTAAAGCACAATAAAACGGGAAGTAGGAGCTAAACGTTATTTCAGACGCTGCTTTTATCTTGACCATTACCCTGGAAAAATGCAAATAGGTCTTATCAAATCAAAGTAATGAATGTAACAAAAAATACTCCAAAAATAGTGTTGCTTATTTACCACAACCCTTGTGGTAATGACCTCTACAGCTAAATGACTCTTGTGACTCTTTTTTTTTTTTAAAGTTTGTGTGTGCATGAAAAAGCGAGAGCATGTTTTCTCTTTCCTCACACCCAACTTTCTAAATCCACATGTGGTCCCACTTATAACATGACTTCAAATGAAACACTAATGAAAGATAATAACACTGTTTTTCTCTTCAATCACACGAGAGGCAGTGTAAGTAAGTTCTTAAGCTTTTGAAGTTAATCATGGAGCAAGTAGCCCAGTTTGTTTCATGCCATTCACCCTCCATTCACAGGAGTGCCATTTCAAAACAACACAAAAAGCACACTTCCCATCGACCAAACATGGACCTCAGGGGCAGAACTAACTGTGGGAATTTTAAGCTTCCTGTCCCTCTTTCTTGCTTACTGAAGATGATTCTGCTGTGACCAAGCTCTACTGCCCTGAGGTGATTCGGTTTTATTCAGTTTGAAATGAGATTCAGGTAACATAAAATTTTCAACACTTTCCATTAGGCAAAGAATAAAGGATAGAGCAAAGCATCCGCAGAAAGGCTCAACTTAGGTATGAAAAGCCCAAAGTGACCAAAAGTATGCATCTTCATCACTTCATCACAAACAAAAAAGTTGATATTGTACCTACTACATCTACTATACCTTGAATCAATGTGCTGGTTCATAGTAGGGACGCACCGAAATGTCCCAGCAGACACTGAAAGCCTGAAATGGATTTTCTAGATATTCTAAAACCAAAGTAACCTACACACCAAATGATTAGGCATCAAAGCCCTAAAATAGCAAAAAAAAAAAAAAAAAAAAAAAAAAAGACAACAGCCTGACCATGTTTTTTTTCTGAAATGGCATTAGTAAATTTCCCATGACAGCTTATTCATTCTTTTCTATGACATTTTTGGGCCATTTGAGGAAAGGTAGGACTTTTTTCAGGCTGGCCTTGCACCTTCGCTCACACCTCACTGCTTGCTAGCAGCTCTAAATAATGTCCTAGTCAATCTACAAAAAAAACCAAAACAACATTTTTTTAATTAAAAAAAGTCAACCATTAGGTTATCTCCAGATGGGACAAAAACAGTTCTGATGCGAGTTGTATGCTTTTCATCAGGTTGAACGGGAGTTTTGCCAATGTAAGGCTCGTCTAACCTCACAACAGTAGCTACAAAAGAGTATTTGTGGGCAGTGCATACATAGGACAACATAAATCTTACTTTGAAAATACGTTCTTTAAAGAGCCTTACAGTTTGTGGTTCTTTAGAAAATAGAAAGTAGTTCTTGGTGGCACAGATCTTCAAATCTAGACCTTAAATGCAGCTTCCAGTTCCGGATTTTATCATAACTGGTATGACAATATGTAGCCAAACAGTCACATCGACAGTTCAGTTAACTATCAGCTAACTGATTACAAAATCCTGAACTGAAAATGGATTCAAGACCTCTGTTGTATGGCATTAGTCCAGAACTATTTTTAGCATCTTTTCAAGAGTGTAGGACAAACGTTACAAGAGCAAATCAAGACGAAGCAAGATTTATTAAAAGCTGCCGTGTAATCCACATCAGCAAGAAAAAGTGTGTGAAAAGTGTTTGCTAAGGAGCTTCATTTGTTTGTCTGAGTTTGCAGAAATGCGGAGCACTTTGTATCCCAGCTGGCAACACCATGGAAACCTTGGAAAGAACGAGAGCGAAGTTTCGTCTGAGAGACGTGCAACAGACAAACACACAATTACAGAAAAAAAAAGAAAAGAAGCTCCCTCATTCTAAAGCCATCTCAAAAATTCGCAAAAGGAATTCGCAAAAGGGGCGGGGCTGCAGGCAGAAGGAAAGTGCCAATCATTATGAGGAGGGGAAAAAAAGACTAAAGCCTGATTGGTGGGAGGCGAGCCTGAGCCCGCCCCTGAGGATTGTGGGACATACCGCGGAGTCTGAGGAGGCCTCAGGGGGACACGGCTTACAGCGAGGCCGCGAGAGGAGAGGGTCCTGATGGAAAGAGAGGATCAGATGGGACTGGACACACACATGGATACAAACACATTCACACTCACAATGCACATAAACACTCAATAAAAAGAACACGCATCCAAAGATAAACAGATGTGCAGAGAGAAAGAATGAAACAGTGCAGACTAGGTAAAAAGTCATTTTCATTATTAGAGAACAAACACAGTAGGGCTAAATCAATAGACTGGCTGGTCAATAATTCTGGGCAATAATTCTGGGCAATACTGAGGTCCCACGGTATCATTACTACAGTATACTGTAGGCTGGACTGGTACGTTTCAATACAAAATATGACCATTGTTAAAATAACAAAAACATGTAAAATGCATCCAAATCGAATTTTAGCTATACTAACATGTTATAGCACAAACAGAAACTTAGTTTGAAAATACAGTACCCTCTAAAAATATTAAGCATCAGAAAATTTGAACTGAAAAGCTATATATCTGGTTCATTTACTCAAAAAAACCTACTAATATTAGAACCAACAAAATAACTATTGATCTCACATATATCATTATGTTTGCTTAACCATTCCCAACCATTGTCTTTATGGCAGTCCAGTATTAAGAGGCTACTATTCAATGCCTGGTTTTGCTAATCAGTGCTTCATTATGTTAAATCAAGGAAGCTAAACATAGGGAAGCTTTGCACTCACAGTAAAATATTTGTATTATTTTACAATGTTTTATATTTAAAATACAAAATAAAAGGCTTGACATTCAGCATTTTTTTGTTGTTGTTGGAAGGCAAAAATGAGGTGTGTGTGCAGTGCTTACTAATAGAAAACCACTGCATATGCGCCTCAGCAGGCTACCCCACTGCAAAATCTCCACTTTTAAAGTATATGCTGAAATGGACATTCTTAAGGTGTTCACTTCTCCCAGAGCACATTCATATTTTTGTGAATTAATTTACTAGCCTGTCTGTTATTTTTTTACCAATCAAATGTAATTCACTTGTCCAACACAAACTTTCACTTGTGCTGGACATGCGGATAATCATTAATCCATTAATCCAATTATTTCTGTTGTTTAAAATGTGTTTAAAACGTGTCTATTGAGAACAAATAATCATATTTCGTTAATGACAACTAGCAATCAAACAGTCAGTAAGAAGTCAGCCGATTTCAGTGGATATTAATAGAATTTCTCAAATCTGATGTCGGTATCCGTCAGACAGACAAAGTAAGAAGAACAGCAGCCATATTGCTTGTGATGTCATGCCCAAGTAAAAAGTTCGAATTAAATGTGTTTAGTGTGTAAAAGTCAAACCCCTGTATTTCTGTTCTCAACTTGTTAGCCTAGAAAAGACATTTGATAGCTAGCTATCTAAGCAGGTTTACTCATTTAGCTAGGTAGCTAAGCTATGGTTAGTTGGCCAGGCTAATGTCTGTCACAAAGCTTGCAGGTTAGCTTTTAAATTAGACAGAGATATAACAAGCTAAGGAAGGCAAGCCCACACATACTTCCCCACTCTTGTAAGTGCCTGATTCTTTTTTTCTACCCAAATGCTGAGTTGAGCCTGTTTGGTCATTTTGTTGGGTTACTTTCACAATGCTGGGAAGTTTTTGGTCAAACACCATCTCATCAGACATCAGCAGGGAGTTGCAGCTGACAGGAAGAGGTAAGTAAATGGCCCTAAAATATAAATCTTTTACTAATTACTATTAAGATATTACTAAAAGTCTATTTTAATAATACACTGTTTAATAGCCTGCCATTTGAGAAAGATGTGTTTTAGGAACTTTTATAGACAAACAAACAGACAACAAAAGAGTTGGGAAAAAAAAAAAAAAAAATCAACACGGCTGTATTGAGGCATTTCTTACTAGTTTTAGCCCGTTGGGTTATTTATATAACCCAGTGATAGTGGATCGGATTAATCCAGCATGCATTCTGTTATATAGTGACCCGGCACTGGGTAAAGGACATTTCACAAACTGGGTCATCAGAAGGTACGTCTAAACCAGAATTTCTTTGAGTCCAGAGCTAACTGGGACAACCACCAGCAGTCTAAAGCCAACAGTCTACAGGTAACCACACAACATGAAGAACCTACAGTTACCTCAACCCACCACCAAGAAAACTTTCAACATTACCATATAAGAAACCTAGTCATTTGGAACAATGGTTCTGTAATCAAATGTTGCCTTAGCATTCATTCATGTATAATTCTATCATCATACTACAGTACAGGCCAATACAGTTCAAAATCACAGCATTACTGCATTTAGACTGAAAAAAATATCATCAGAAGGTATGTCTACAATGACATCAACACTGAGATTTTTATTAGTCGTACAATTACAAAAGAATTATTTTTGGGCACTTCAGCACTATTCTTAGAGGACTATAAATGATGGCCCTCTGCAATTACTGTTGTCACTTTTAATTATTGCAAATGTTAATTCTATATCTGTGACTGGAATGTCTGTAATTTTGCTGAATGAGAAGGTTTTGGTCAGTAATATTCACTGAGAACACTGGTGAAAAATGACCAAAATTGGCACATTCACACAGGTGGAGTATCTACAGAGCATGCTAATTTACTGGGGTCCTTAGTAATTATAAATGACAATTGTAATTATTACCCCAGCAATTTTAATGCCTTTAGGAAAGGGCTCTACAGTTTGATATGTAGCCAATTGGGCCTTAAGAGGCTAGGCAAGCCCTACTTTAGAGCATGCAATGAAGCTTTTCATGAGAGAATTCAGAGAAAAAGCCAAAACAATCCTATACAGTAATAGCTTAATTGCTTGCTATCAGCAGTTGTGATTGTATGGCACCTTATGAGGCTTTCTCACCACGCAAAAAACACAGAAAATCTCCCACTGAGCAACATCTGGAGATGCTGGGGAAATGCTGCAGCCATTTACAAATATTTACATGAAATTACTCCTCATTTATAGCCAACCTGGACCCACTTTAAACACTCCACAGGAGAATTGGGTGGGCGATAATGTGGAAAATAGTACAGTGATATTTGATGACATTTATTGTAAATATAGTACGTATTACAACACTTATAATCAATAAATAAAAGAACATCAAAATTCAAACAGGTGTCTGTTCCCATGCAGCTTTATTTTCACTGTTTGACACCATAAGTTGTTGCTTACAAAAATATTACAGTTGACCTATACATGCCATGTTCACAAATATGCTATCTTGCATGTTAGGTTGAATGGAACTTTTGTCAATGTTCTGACAAACTTATCCAATCTCGTAACAGTGGCTACAACAGAACTGATTTTGTGGGAGGTGCATGGACAGGTCATTTTGTTTAAATCTCCATTACTCATGAAGCATATGATCAATGTTCTTAAAACACTGATAATACCAGTGATGTGCGTAGGAAAGCATATTGAAATGTAATTTATGGTAAAGTGTTAACATATTGTTATATTGCCCAACAGTACCGGAGCACAATACAGAGAGAAAGAGCACCTGATATGAAGACTAATGACCCCTGTAGTTGGTAGTAAGTGTAGATGAAGTGTGAAGACGCTGGCATTGTCTAAAACTTTTATTCCTCTTTCAGCTGGTTAAGGCCGACTACAACATCATGAACAGAACTTAAAAACAGCAGAACCATGGGCGCCATCTCATACACACACATACACATACCCACAATCACGCTCTCTATCTTTCCCACAAGCAGGCAGAGTTACCTGAGAATTCACCGTTTGGCCCATGGGAATCCGCGAGCACTCTAATGCATACTGCTTCACACAGAAGTAAAACCCCTATAGGAGAGAAAAAAGAAGGGGATGGGGGGGAGAGCGAGAGAGAGAGAGAGAGAGAGAGAGAGAGAGAGATTCCTTTTAATTAAAAATTTGACAAAAACTGCCAATCAACTTAAGAAAAGAGACATATTAAGACAGGAAAATCAATAGCTATGGTTAAAGTATAAAATAAAGATTAAAAATGTAAAGAAGTATTCAGATCTTAGATGCTTACAAGGATCATGTTATGATCTACTTAAAACCAAAACATTAACTGAGACAGTAATAAGATAATAAGAGACACGCCTTTTTTGAACAGGATGTGAGACTGCATCCCTCTTCCTCATGGCCACATGGAGAGCAATTAGATCTGTGTGTAACATTAAAGCTGCACTGAGTAAGAGTTGTTTGTTCAAATTGAAAGAATTTGCATTACTGAGTCCAGAGGGGGTTAAACTATGATGATGGTGCGCTGCCGTAATCTCCCTCTAAAGCCTGAAATATTTATTCAAAAGTCAGGCTGGATTTGGCGGGAGTTTTTCAGACAATGCCAGATGTCTTTAAATATTGACGTCACACACACAGACTCCGGATTCATATGGACTGATTATCTGAGCAACATTGGTGGGGGCTTTGCTCACAGTGCTGATCTGTACAGTGTTGAAAGTCAGCGAAAGGAAGGAGAGAGATATCACTGAATATTAGAATGGCAAACCCAGCCATTCTCTGTAGTGACACCCATGGTCAAAAGCAGAGTAATATAGAACTGAAGAGAGAGAGAGAGAAAGACAGGTGCAGGAATTAAACTGCTGCACCATTTAAAGCAAAAATGGAAAATTTGGCAAATAGGAAGCAACTTCAGCCTCATAGGCTGTTCATAATTCAGATCATTTCCAGTGCTACTGTCCGTCTCCTTTTGTCAACCCAATATAAAATAGACTTGGCTAACGTTGCCTAAATAGATGTCTAACTGATGGAGACTTACATAAATAACAGACATAAGTGCCACCCAGCAGTCGTGTAAAAAAGTTCTTCGGCACATTTTGTGCAGTTGCATATTTCTAATTCCCCAAATTAGCCACAGTTACACATTGCAGCTTTAAGAATTGTCACTAGTGTTTTTGAGTTGTGCTCAAAATCAGCTAAAATTGTCACCTAAATGGTCACTAGCAAAACATTTGGTTTTCATTGATGTAATTACTGTCACTGCAGTAAGAAAATGGAATGTTTAATTGTTTATTTAATTTAAATAATTAAGCCATAAGATCACTAACAGCAAAAGGCTAAAACAAATAAACACATCTTTTGCACATTCTAATGCAAAAGTACAGTTTTTATGCTGAATTTAACCAGTAAAAACTAAAATATAGACTCTGTAGAAATTCTACAACATTTTATATACCATGCTCTATTTTCCCAACAGTTTAAACTTAGCCAATAAACAGCACTTGAAGTTCCTGGAAATTACCCAGGCAAAATATTTATATTTATATCAGAAAAAAGGGTCACACTAAAAGAAGGTTAAGAACCCTTGAAACAACTTTATTCAAATTCAAATGCAAATTTGTGAGTATGTATTGTTAAAGAGATAATTCAAATGCAAAAAGACGTAATCGCATTTGCATTCCTGTGAATAATGGCTGGGAAAACTTCATATGGAAAATAAAAGTGCTTCTGAGACAGACCATTGATATGAAATTTCAGACAATGAAAAAAACCCACTTTGCTTTTCATTATTTAATTTTCTCAGCCATTTTACACAGAAATGCAAATACACATTTTGTTTATTAATGCACATTGACAATGCAATTGTAAATACACAACTGAATTAGTATTTAATTTTAAGTATAGCTTGGAATATGCTGACTTATATATTCCAAAGATGAATTGGGGCCCTTTTAGTCAATTGAGTGTACTAAAATATTAAATCCCATAAACAGCAGAGAGGCCATATGGGAGACAAACACTTCTTTCTGCCAGCAGATGTGAAGCTGTTGCAGTGTCTGGGTTTAAAGGCTGACTTTAGCACCTGGCTAAAGTGCTAACAGCATGACTCTGCACCCTGCTGTGAACTGGTGATGTGGGTGGAATGGACAGAAAGCTCTAACCTGGAAGGCCAGTTCCATCAGCATAATTCCTCCTGGTAGTGCCCTCTGGAGGTGGTATGCTGTAGTGCTTGACCCACTGCTCTGCTGCAAAGAGACACAGAAACATCTGTTAATGATACCAAGAGCCAAAAACTTACATCATGTTTTTTCCCTCAAATGCCAAGCGACCTTGGTTGTGAGTGCTACATAAATAAAATAAATAATTAAATTAATATTAAATTAATGTATATATTCATGACCGTTATGTACATGTACATAAAAATAAGTAATTCTTTCAGCAAGTAAGCTTGCCAGTCTGTGCCTGCATGTGTGCTTGTGTGCGAGAGCAAGAAAGATGAAGAGCAAGAAAGGGAGAGTGAAAAAGAGAGGAGCTTTTGATTATAAATGTGTAATGCAAAGTGTAAATACTGTTTAAAGTTCAAGAGTCCATATTTTGGTCCAAATGTTTCAATTCATACTTATAACTACACTATTCTTATGACTACAACATCTACTTATTAGTTTACAGAAGACACAAAATAGTTCAGAGTAGTAATTGAATAATGAGACTTAGGATTAATAACTCAATTAGAAGCCTGTTAGAATTCCCTGAACACAAGGCCTATGACTCAGCTATTAACCATAAGACTTATTATTTATGGTTAAGGAGTTAATATGCTGCATAACTGTGTGTGCTGTGTGGTGGAAGTTTCAAGAAAGAGTTAATACCTTTGGGCTTTCCTCGCTCTTCTGCTTGTTGTAGGAGAAAGAAGAGAAAGAGGCTCTGCCCTCTGTAGAGAGAGAGTTCAACATGGCAGCCCGAGCACGAGCAATACTGCAGAGAGAGAAAGAGAAACAGAAGAAGGGAGAGTGGGAGCGAGGGAGAGAAAGAGAGAGAGATAAAGAGAGAGTTTGTGAGGGCTTGTGGTCTGTTGAGTAATGCTACTGGTCAGAGTAAATCACACACACAGCGCCAAACACAGAAAGCATCTGCACTGTGTCCCCCACCATTCTATTTAACACACACAAACGATGGAGTAAACACTCAATACCACTTCTTTATATCCAATACCGATACCAATCCAATACTGTCTTTTTTCCTCTAAAGAAAGAAATACATAGCCTACAACATGACTCAGTCATGCAATACTGCTGGTTCTTTCACAGAATACTTTCAGTATTTCACAGTGAACATTCCAAACACTGGAATGTATTATTCAAGTTTCAATGCAACTGTTCAGGTATGCATTTATGTGATTGTTTAGGCTAATGGATCTGTAATGGGCTGGCGTATTCCATGTGAGAATTGAGCCATCGACTTTCTTGTCAAGAGACCAGAATGCTAAGGACAATCCACCGGCTAAACACAGGAAAATCGCTCAGGAAGGTTGAAAATAAATGGCTCGAAATAAAGGTCTAAACTCAAAAGGGCTTGACACTCAAACGGCTGACCTCGGAGATGAAAAGGTATCACGCAATACAGCACGCCAATGACAAGACTCTGGCAGCGTGGAAAACAACAGCTCATAAATGAACTGAAACAAAAACTCCAATGTCTCTCAACAACTAACATGTTACTCATTCATTTCTTTCTTTTAATTGCTGTGTCTATATTTGTTGTTGCATGCCCTTTTTTTTAATGATTTTTTTTTTTTTAATGAAAGCCATGATCTGTATGGATTATAATGGTTTTGGTTTTGTGCAGGAATGAATGTCAGTGCAAAATGCTGAAATGCAAATCCAAAGCTTGTTTGAAGAATGGCTCTGCATGTTGTGCTCCTAGAACTGTCTGTTGCGCTTGCTTCCACAGATGGAGGTGAAACAAGGTCAAAGTTGGCTTCTCATCTGAACTACCTATCTGAATCTCTGTCTCTCTGACAATGTCCACCTTCACAAAGTTGAAGTTGCCTTTTTATTGGAATTTCTCCTTCCACCTTAAATAGTGATGAATAGTACGAAGGTGGAATGAGAAATTCAAATTAGAATATACTTGAATATCCAGCACCTGCGGGCAGGGGACTGTGGTCTGATCTGCACCAGTATGAAGCCCAGGCTCTGCAGATACTGTACGTATTGTTGCAGGAAGGTGTGAGAGAGCTCCTGCAGCCACGGCTCCTCTCTTAGTCGCACGTCTGCAGAATCTGTGCTCAAACTGCGCTCTCTCAAGGAGGCTGCAGAGTCACTAGAGCGATGACGCTTCTGAGAGAGAGAGAGAGAGAGAGAGAGAGAGAGAGAGAGAGAGAGAGA
>CM067476.1:14030346-14076285 GCA_034552555.1 Semaprochilodus insignis | reverse complement strand
GAGAGAGAGAGAGAGAGAGAGAGAGAGAGAGAGAGAGAGAGAGGGAGGGAGAAAGAGAGATGTATTTTTTTCCTTTATTTTCAATGTTCTGAAGGAAAATTAAAAAAGGAGAAATTAAAATTGAGAGAGGCTCATTTCTTGTCTCGTTAAAACTTGGAAATGTGCCAATACTTGAGGGGCGGTGCATTACAAGCTCCAAGCTCCAATGTCAAGTATCAGCTTAGAGAGGAGCAAAGCTGTGGAGCAGTTGAACTGCATTCTCTGTAATGATGGAGCATCATACAATATTTTGAGCTTTCCAATATTTTAAGTTTGTAATCCAGAACTAATTATCCAACATCAGTGCATTAACATCTGCAAATGTTAATGCACAGTTACTTAATAATTTTCATCTTGAAAAACAGAAATGAAATAGTGATTGTGACGTCCATAAGTCTGGAAATGCTTCCAGTTGTAAAATCTCAGAACTAAATGAACTTGTTAGGAGTGTTTACATACAGAGTTGGTTCTATTATGCTTTGGGGTTTTATGTTCGGTAGTGGCACAGGAAACACTGCATGAGTAAATGGGAGAATGTATTCCGTCAAATATCAGCAAATGTGAATGCAACTAAAGCTGAAAAGAGGCAGGCTTCTACTACAGGACAATGAGCAAAACCATAACTCCCTGACTTGGACATCATGCATGCTGTGCATGTGAATACCAGATTCTGCAAGGAAGAGTGGGTGGAAATTCCTAAGACGCAAATGTTGAAGGCTCCTAGTTGGCTACAAAAAGCATTTGCATATGCTACAGTTACTATTTTATTATGTTAATCAAATATGAAGTAACTGTGTATTAACAAGTATATATATATATATATATATATATATATTTTTTTTTTTTTTTTTTTTTTTTTTTTTTTGAGGTTGCGTTTACTTTAAAACATGTATGTATGTATGACCAACAGTGCCCATCTTTTGTACACATTTGTGTGTGTCGATGGTATATTTCATGTTGGTTGTTTATTGTTACTGTAATTATTTTGGCAATAGTTTATTAAATGTACTCCACATGCAATAATAACAATAATAATAAGAAGAAGAAGTAGAAAAATGCAAATAAAAACAAAAAGCAGTGTAAATGTCTTTTACAGGTATGTAATGTAGCAGTAAAAATAAGACACATTTAACATTTAAATTGAAATCTGATGCCTGCTATGCATTCAAAAACAGTTGAGACAAGGGCAACACAAGAGTGAGAAGATTGTGTAATGATCTTTTTTTTTTTTTTTTTTTTTTTTTTTTTTTAGAAGTTTCTGCAGGTAAACAGGTGAACAGGACCCATTAGCGTGGGTAAATAATGGTTGGGTATAACAGTAGCATTCATGAGAGGCAGGCACCCCAGACCACGGTCTGTGAAACAGTTGATGTGTAGTAAAAAAAAAAAAACTACAGAAATTAGTGTCCTCAGTGGCAAGATACTGACTGTTGATAAAAGGAAATGTGAAACAGTGGTAAACATGCCCCTGTTCTAACATTTGCAACATGTAGCAGCCACCAAATCTAGAACCAGGCTATACATACAAAAATCAATTAAGTTATTTAGACAAAGCATTAAAGATTAAATAAATTAAAGCTTTTTCCAACTTTTTTGGAACTGGGTTTGTATAAAGATAGAAAAATAGAAACAATAAATGGGGGAAATAAGAGAAAACAGAAAAAGTGGGTGAGAGACCTTTGCTAGTGGCTGAACTATCAGCTCCTCCTGGATCTGTTTCCTGAAGACGGGGTCGAAGAGCAGGGGAGTGGCGCAGTAATGAACCAGCCGAGATGACTGCTTCAAAGTGTCTAGATCAGCCACCTGCACACATAACAATCAGTATCAGTATCAATAATATGATATTAGGATATGCATGTTATGCTGCAATCCACTGTGGAAGCATTCAGTATATTTCAGAAATGCAGCAGTCCTGGCCAAGTATGATTCACCTCTCCGATTACACCACTGGATACCTGCAGCAAAAAGGGGTTTAAGACCAGAAATTTTGGAGTTGATGGGACGGAAATTGGAATCTGAGCCAATTCCAAGAGTTCTTAGCAATACCACTGAGTGTAAACACACTTATCAACAAAAAATAGTTGCACCCAGAAGTAAGTGTCGGTTTACAGTGCTATTCAAATGAAGATAAAGGTTACCAGGAATAATAAATTATGAACAATTTAGACTGAAAAGGGCATTATTTATTAAGCTATAGATACAGAAATAGTGCCTCTCAGTATGGCGTCAGGCCCCCAAATATTTTTGCTAAAATATTTTCATGCAGTTACTGAAGATTTTGTGGTAGGGGTGGAGGGGTAGTTACACCAGGCCTTTTGGACATGTGACGCATGACAACAAACTGTTGGCACTGACATGGTGTTAAGGGCAGTCGTCATAGCTTGCAAGCATGTAGTCCTGCAAGACCTTTGTGCCAGAAGGTCTGGTGTCACTCTACCTCCACCCCTACTTCAAAATTTGCAGGAGCTGCGTGAGAATATTCAAGCTGCTTGGGATGGATTATCACAGGACACCATTAGGAACCTCTACAACTCCATGCTGAGATCTAACCAACATGGCAGCCCGATCCTATACTGACAGACACTACGTCGGTGTAGCTCAATAAATATTGCCCATATCAGTCTAAATTTTTCATCATTTATTCCTGCTAACCTTTATCTTTCTTTTTTATGCCGAGTGTCAGTACAACTAAATTAGTAATATGGATGAAGCAAGGTTCAACTTGCCACTTCAGCTTGGTAACTAGCTTGCAACGGAGAAAAGCTACAGTAACAACTGCCTTTCTAACAGGAGTAGAGAACTGAGGAGTGGGAAACATGAATATTTGGGCATAAATTTTAGCCCAACTGGAGGAGGAATATGGTAGTGGATTCATTTAACTGTTTGTCTCTCCTCACTCTCTGAGCTGCTGTGAAAATCTAAAATAAAGGGCAAAGATCTTCTATGATAGGAGTTATGCTACTTTGCTAATGCAGACGTGAAAGCTGATTTTTTTTTTGTCTCAGGCAAGACCTTCTGAAACAGCATTTGAACTTATAGATAAAGCAACACGTTCAGGTTTTAAATACTCTGTCACGAAGTCCCTTTTCATTTTATTTGAAACTCATTACATTCCGCCCGAGTGCATGGGCCAAAACACACACTGTGAACTAAGAAAAGCCTCAGATAATGGTTTTGTGGACAGCTGGACAGTTGTAAGAGACGCTAATTACCAAACCCTGAGAACCTACGACAGGAGCAATTTCCCTTTTATCCAAAGTCCCAAAGGGGCTTCACACCTTTTCTCACTGTTTTCCAATATCTTGCTGAAAACTAAAAAGAACAGGTCTCACGTTACCTCAATCAAAGCCCACAAGAGATTAGGTGACTGTTTTGATCTCAGACAGTTGGCTAAGAATTAATTTGGCCATATTAGACCTGCACAGACTAAACTGGTTCTCAGCATAATTAATTTACCATATTAGTTGCTTTAACACTACAGCCGCAGATTTAATTTTCTCAGTAATAGAAAACTGTGATTGCTCAAAGGAGACACTGCATAACAGTGGTTATAAATCTCTGCAGCTTCTATGAAAACTTAAACCAATAAAATATTCGAGACCGTCATCATTACCTAATTAAACTTGATGACATGATTTAATCACAGGTTAAAAATCTCAGTGAATTGGTAGCAAGTAGTTGGCGGTTTGCACAGTGATAATGCAAGTCTCCTACTGGTTTCTCCTACTGTTTGTGCCTATAAATGTCTATTTATAAAGCATTTTTCCACAAAATGTAATATTACATGGACGCCACAAGATGCTGGAAACATTCAAATGAGATTCTGGCCCATGTTAACATTACTGCATCACAGAATTCTTAGATTTTTCAGGTGCACTTACATGGTGTGAATGTCTGGTTCTACCACATTCCACGGGTTTTCTATTGGATTTAGATCTGGTGACAGGAAAGACCACTGAGCAACACTGTATTCATTGCCATATGCATGAAGCCAGTTTGCGATGACATTTGCTTTGTGACATGGTGTATTATGCTGGAAGTAGCCATTAGAAGACAGTAAATCGTGGCCATGAAGGCATGCACATGGTCAGCAACAATGCTCAAGTAGGCTGTGGCATTCAAAAGATGGATGACTGGTATTAAAGAGCCTCAACAAGCAAATTCTATAAATACTTTAATATAGATAAGACAGCAATTCCTTAGAAGCAGCTTTGAAGAACAGAATACAGACTAACACTTGTTACCTTCTGGTTTTCCTGGAAACAGTGACTCCTGGACTAACAGAAACTAGAATCAACCCTACTGTTGTTTTTGAAATACTAGCAGTTGATTTTCCACAAGTAAATCACAGAGACATGATACAACAGCACATGGTTTGATCAGCCTGGCTCTTTTCAATTCAACAAAGTAACAATGCTAGGTGTCACTGCAGTCTCTTAAAAAGCAGGATTATTCTAGCAGCCTGACCTATGTGCAGTATTAGACTAAGCATTTATTGTTCTTGCAAAGCAACATTGAGTTTGTGAAATGTGCCATGTGTATAAAACCGATTATCATTAATTAGTCATTACTACCCAAGCATCACAAAGACCAACTGAACACTTGAATGAGAAGCCTAATGACTGAAATGAGTGTAACTATGTATATACAAAACAGTTTTATATAAAGGGTGAAAACTCCTTTCTCATGATGTCTCAAGCAAGTAAAGAATGTACTGTTTTATATTCTGTTCTTTGCATTTGGAGTTATGGTGTGATATTTATTAAATAAAATACATAAATAAATAAAATATATATAAACTTTTTGCCAAGTTTTATGACAGAACATTTATTTTTTAAAAACTTGTTTTTCCCATCATATACTTTTTTTATATGGTGTACAGGAAAAAATTGCAATCACTTAATAAACAATCTGTATGTAGGACAGAAAAAAGAAATTTCTATTCATAAGTCAGCATACTGGTTAAGGAGGTGACACTGCTTTTTTAGACATTTTGTCAATGATTCACTACTCAGGTAACTGGAAAAGACTTTCTTTTTTATATTCAAATATATGTAAATCAATACAAATTAATAGAAGACACATGCTCCAAAAATTCTATACTGTTGTTTGCTTAGAACTTTGTGGGTGTGTGCATAATGATTAATGTGGCATCTCCCTGGCAACATAAACAACTCTGTACCATTGATAGTGGTAAGCAGCACCAACAACTAGCGATGGTAGGAGGCAAGCGTGTGGTTCAAACTTAATTTGATTTTGAAGAACAACAGCTACACAAACATCATTCTTTCTCTCAGTAAAGAAGTACAGACAATAGAGGAAAATCATGAAAATGAGCAGACAAAGGCTTTTAAGTTTTTAAAGTTTTTTTAAGTTTCTGAAGTTTAAGTTTAAGCATGTCAATTCTGTAAAGCTGCTTTGAGACAACATCAGTTGTAAAAAGCGCTATATAAATAAATTTGATTTGATTTGATTTGAATTGTGAACTGACCATTATAATTCAACACTGTTGAATCAAATCATATCAGCAAACTTTTGGCACACTAAAATCTATACTGTCATGAGCCACAAACCTGTCGAAGTGATGGAATCCTTAAAAAAACGAAGTTTCTTTCCACTAGTTTCCACTGCAGTTTTATCTTCTATTTATGAGTTTCATAGTGTCTCCTGGACTCAGCACAATTTCACTGCAGTACTGAGCAAAGTCAGTTTCATTGGCTGAGTGCACCATGCATGAAGGAAAAAGGCATAAATCCTTGTCATGTCTGCATGGTTATTTTGATTCGCTAAAAGAAAATGACTTACTGGTATGTGAAATATAATCCCGATCCCTTTCTGCAGACGAGATGGCTGAACCCATTTTTCTGGCTTTGCCATGGACGTACATCCTGTCTCCCCTCTTTTTCTACCATGCTTAAGCGCTTTTATTATCTACTAAAAATGAAAATACATTATCTACACTGTCTTAAGTAATCAATATTTGTAAATGTTGTAATTATTTGACAGCTAGACATCAGCTATCAGCTACATCAGATCAAGGCGTCAAGAGTCTTTGTGTTAGAGAAATTATGAAACTAGAACTAGACTCTATAGAGTCTCAATGCTGGTGTTCACTTCAGCCATTTTTGACTACGCACAGCGACAAGAAGATGACTTGCCTAGTTACACCATTTAGAGTCGACCAATGAGAGACTTTTCATTTAAATAAAGAATTAACGACAAAAATTTCTCTTTCCATACAAGTGAGAAAATCATAGGTACAACACACTTTACATAGACAAATTAAAGTGTTCCCCCACCACACAAGCATGTCTTTTTTGCCGTACAGATGTCTTTCATACAGCATATGGACGCATATCAAGAGTAAAAAGTTTCTTTCAAGTGACCAATAATGACCAGTATACAGTCTTTTGGTAAAATGTACATAATAAGTGTCCAGGCACCAATAGGCATTAGTGATGTAGCACTCAAGACCAGTCTTGTGGTCTTACCTCGTCAGAGGTAACTGGAAGCTGAAATATCGTTTAATACCAAGTAAATCAGAATAAAAATAATTAACAGCTTCAAACTATTTCAAAATTTGTAATGGAACTAAAAGAATGATGCTGTGTGTCCGATCGCTAACACTGCTAGCCAGGTAGCTAATGTTTGCTACTCATTTGAAGGTGTGTTCCTAAACTATTGAATGGTCTTTACATATAAAATGTTTGCTTTCCT
This sequence comes from Semaprochilodus insignis, assembly GCA_034552555.1. NCBI lineage: Eukaryota > Metazoa > Chordata > Actinopteri > Characiformes > Prochilodontidae > Semaprochilodus > Semaprochilodus insignis. The sequence continues at coordinate 14,069,529 of CM067476.1, read as the reverse complement.
TTTATAATGTAACAAAAATAGCTGTTGTACTGTCACCGAGACTGCTCCATGTCAGTCAGCTGGTGCTAGCAGCTAATGAGAGATAATTGTTTTGGAAATGTATCTACTTTTAGCATTGGCTTCTAAATAAAAACAAATTCTATCAATTCCATACTACATGTAAACATTCTTCTTTCTTTTTTAAACCCAGAATATTACTAAAATCACAACAGTCACAATAGTGACAGATTGATGTGAGCAGCTGCAGAACAGTAAACAGAGCTGTTCCACACTACAGCATTTAAGCTCTGTTTAAACTTAAATCAGTGCTTCATTCACTTTTTATTCTCACCGTTTGTTGCAACAGCGCTCGAAAACTAAAATACGGCTGTTGTAAGCTCAGTGTTTAAATGCTATGGTACACTATAATAACATTTTCATATAATTTCTGTAGTAGTTATATAGAGTGAGTTTTAACACACCATCACTTAAACCAGTAGCAAGTTTGGGCCCTGTTTGTGAAAAGGGCCCAAACGTGGCACTAACCGGTGCTGTGACAAATTGTGCTACTGCTATCTTGTAAAAATATTCCACTATAATATTCATAAGCATAGGTCTACATAAAACTGTAGGTAGGAAATTTTGATAGACTAATAAACTACACGATTGTTTACAGAACACTGTGAGGGTAATCATTTGGTTTCACGCCTTTGCACAGTTCAGTACCTTTTAAGCTGTGCATGTGTGGGTGTAACTGGCTGGACTGAGTTACAGGAGAGCAGGGTTTTAAGCCCAGTGCAAGCACTTTCTGGGCTTCTTACTCTATGCTCCTGTCAGTTTAATGTTCACTCTGGTGCTACGCATGTGAGGTAAATTAATCAGTCAAATTTTGTGCAGCTCTAAATTTAATTGATTATTATTTTTTATCAATTGTGACAGCCCTACTGTATTTACAAACAAAGCACTTTTTGACATTGGTTTGGTGCAAAGCAACCATTATTGTCATCAAGCTATGTGAAAGAGTGGTTCAGGGAGCATGAGACATCATTTTCACACATGGATTGGCAACCACAGAGTCCAGACCTGAACCCCATTGAGAATCTTTGGGATGTGCTGGGGAAGACTTTGCGCAGTGGTCCAAATCTCCCATCATCAATACAAGATCTTGGGGAAAAATTAATGCAACTCTGGACAGAAATAAATGTTGTGACATTGCAGAAGCTTGCCATGATCAAAGTTAAAGGCGGTCCAATGAAATATTAGAGTGTGTGACCTTTTTTTTTTTTTTTTTACCAGGCAGTGTATGTTAGCATAAGCATCTACAATTCTTTCTTTAAGATGAACAACATTCCATGTCTTAACAGAGTAAACCAGTACCTTGATACCACAGACAGAAACCCAAAGGGGCTAAATCAAGAGAACGTAGTGGTCATATGATTGGAACCCTATGTTCACTTTTGGGAAAACCACACATCACGCATGCACGCACGCACGCACAATCTCTCTCACACTTTCTGTTCTGGCAGTCTTCAGCAGATATTTAGTGCTGGGTCAATTGTCTTGACCCTGTGAAGTATCTAATGTGAGTTCGACTGTGACAGAAAGTGAGCTACCCTGGAGCTCACAGGCCCTAAGCAGGCATCGGCAGGTGCCTCAGAGTCCCAAAGGACTAAAGGCAAGAGGGCAATAGGGTGCAGTACAGAACCACACTAAGAGGTTAATACGTCACAGTAGGAGACTTACAGAAATAGGCATGTTGGACTGGGCTGATCTCTGCTGCCACGTCACAAACAGGTTTTCAATCTTCATCTGTTTCTCCAGCTCTGTAGTAATAATAATAATAATAATAAAAACAAAAATTACACTACTTTTGTTGCATTTTTATATTTATGAATATAGTATATTCTCAAGCACAATGTCATTTCAGAACATCAAACAATGTAGCTGACTATTATCTCAGACAAACAGAATATGAAATGAGGTGTATGAGTTGACGAAATACACTAAGAGCTTTAATTCCTATTTCTTTTCTCATATTCAGCCTTCTTGCAATGTGTGCCACGCCTACTCTGCTGTTGGAATCTTAAAAATCTGAAACTATGCTTAAGAAAAAAAAATTCAACCGCTCTTCCTCTGGTGGAAATACTGCTAAAGGTTCCTGAGTTCCTAAAAAGGTTCCTGCGGTGGAAATAGGCCTTACAAGATGTGTGTGGGAGCTGTGTGTGTGCATTCAGTCTCACCTCTGCGCTCTGCAGCTTTGACCTCCAGTAGCTGAGCTCCATGTCGAGCTACAATGTCCGATGCTTCCTGATTGGCCACCAGGCGCCCTGCGCTCATGTCCCTCAAAGCCTCATCAAATGGCATGAGGTCAGCAGGGAAGGGCAGTGGGGGCAGCACGCGGGCACTGCCCAGTCGGGTAGGGTCCTTATTGGGCACAGGCGGCACAGATACACGCAATAGAGCTTCAGCCTCCATAGAGGAGTTAAGGAATGGGTTAGGTTCCTACAGAGAGAGAGAGAGAGAGACAGAGAGACATATAACTCATTAATATTTTAAGTAACGTAATCAGATCATATGGTTTGCCAGAGTAAGTCACTTAACTACATAAGTTACACAGAAAAGACTCATCAAGTGCAGATTTTTAAAAGCTTCTAACTGATGCTATACCACCTTTATGCTCCTTTTTTTAATTTAAGCAGTTTCTACCATCAGTTGGCAACTACTAATCATTGACAGTTAGGATGCAATTTCAAGCTTGTGAAACCGAACGCCCCAAAAGTCTTTATTAAACCCTGTTTATTGCTACATTAACAGTTTAACAACCCTGACCTTTGGCTAGCTACAAAAACTTAACAATATACTTCATTCGGCAGCCTATATAAGAGCTAAGAGCTAAAAGTCAGTCACACCACATAAATGAAGATCGACAGCATGCACAATGGTTTGTATACAGCTGTCCAACATTTCATCTTAATTCAAGGTTATTAAAAGGAGTTTGTTAATACTTTTCAGTAGTAACAACCTCTACTCTTCTGGAAAGGCTTCACTGCTCCACACCTGTCTCAACAATGGGTGTAACTTAAAGTAGTTTAATTTACTAATTGAAGGGAGTGTCTGGACATATCTTTGGACATGTCATTTTTGTATGCTAAACCACAGTTTAATGCATAAGTATGCAACATTAGATAAATCCAAAGACAGAGAGAGAGAGAGACAGACAAAGAGACAAAGAGAGAGAGAAAGAGAGCTTCCTGCTAGACAGAGCACTCATTATCTCTATTAATCAGGCCCGCTTTCGTTCAGGCATACAATTATGAAACCCTGTGTCTCTGACCCAGCCCAACTTCAGAACAGGATTACATGCTTCGCACTGAAACAGAGCAGAAAGAGGGGCAGCTTGCAGGCTCTTATGGCTTATGAGACGCCTGCTCTGCACGCCCTTTATACCCCAACTGTGCCACTTGTGGGAACTTTTGGGCGAGTTAGTGTTCGGCACAGTGGCCAAAGTACTGCAGGCAACTTGGAGGCCTCAGAGAATATATAAGGATTGGAGAAATGCTTGATAAAGGGCAGTCCAGATGCCCCCATAATGCTGAGCTTTATACCCATGTGCCAATGCATGGGGTTGTTTGAGTTAGGGGTTAGCTGGAGGCTAACTAGCGCATGAGCACTTCCTCCTGGGAGTCTGACAGATGATTGGCAGCTAGGGCAAATTTTCTGCAGCACTGGATCTGCCTTCTGTTGCTGCTTGTTAGCGGAAGAGTGATTAAATTAAACAAGTGGAACCATCGACAAGGAAGAAAAATCCAGAAAGGTCTGTGCTATTTTTCCTTCAGGCATGGTACGCATGTTCTATTTAATTTCTCCTTCAGAAGTGTTCATCTTCTTCTTAGCTCAGAAGCTAAGAAGACCATGCTGACAGACAAGATAAAAAAAAAATCATTAAAATCAATGATCCCTAAGTGGACACCCACAAGTGCATAAAAGGAAAAGATATTTCCCCAGCTGTTGAGCACACTAGCTGTCAAACTCTGAATATATAAACCCATTACTGTGCTAATAACATCACATATCTTCTAAAAAGTTAAACAATTCAAGTCTTTACAAGTCGAACAGAAGCATACTGCATGTTCTTCATGTTACTACTGTGCGTCAAATGGTTGTAGTGCTAGCCCATATGTTGTCTATACTAGAATGTGTCACACAACAACATTGATGTTTAGTTTTACAGGCGAAAATGAGCATAATATTCATGATAGAATTCCATTAAACAACAGCATGTCTGCTATTACACCAGAGATAATACACTGGGCAAAGTTTCACCCAAAACTTTTTCCCCCCAAAAAAACAGTGCAGTTTTTTTATAGCTGTTCTTAAAAGAAAAGTTAGGAAAGAAAAAATAAACAAACCACACAGTAAAAATAAAATAAATGTAATTCACATCATGTTTGGTGTGTAATGAATTTAATGTAATAATAATCTAACGCTTGAGCCTTAAGCCAAAGCTTTTAGCCTGTTGGTTAAATGCTTTAAAAAGGTACTATATTACATGCACCATGAAAGTGATAAAAACTAAATGGGTGTAGATCCCGTCATACATACATTTTCATCCTAAAAGGATTTATGATGAAAACTGGGACTGTCATAATTCAAAAACTTTTGTACTGAACTTCTAGAAATATTTCTTATAAATAAAGAGCAGTGAATTGCAAAGCAATTCCTTGTAGCAGAGCATTCCTAGGAGAAAATGAGAAAATGTGTTATTAATATTAATTATTAATATAAAATTCTGGTGCACTCTGAAATTAAATATAGGGGAAACCATGTAGATACAAATCAATACCAATATTGCACTGTCTTCTAGGTTTCTTTACTGTTTATTTAAAAAGCCTGTATCTGTAGGTCAGTGTGTACTAAAATATTTGTCCATCATTTGTGTTCTAATTGCTCCATTATGCTTGGATGCCATAGTGTTTGCCAGAGTACTTGGACCCTGGATGATTGCCATCTGCAATGTAATTTGTAGACATTTGTAACTCCTACACAGGTTAAAACAGTCCACAGAAGTCAAAAGTGTTCTACGACAGTTTTAGACGCAAACTAAATGGAAGCCGACTGTTTAGGTTAATTATGATAATTTATATAGAAACTACTGAAGATAAAAAACACTTTAAAACCATTGTCACAGAAACCACAATACAAAACAAATTAACAAGACAATTCTCTTAAAGCATCTATGCTATTTTTTTAGAGCGTGAGTAATGCAGAAAGAATGTAGGAAATTAGGAAGAATGTCTCCATCACACTTACATTTTTAGAAAATTGGAAAACAAGCAGAAACAATGCACTGGATTGACATCATAGAGTCAAACTCAATGGCTACATCAAACAAGCATGATCATTACTTATACAAGCAGGGAGGACTTAACACACCACCAAAAGGCATTCCAAACAGCAACGTCAATGTACCCAGAACGAAGAACGCAGTAAACATAAAATATTATAACATAAAAATAACAGTAAACACAATATATATTTATATTATGAATTTACTAACAATTTCCACTTGTTTAAGCCTCCTCAAAGCCTTAATTTTGTCTTTTTTATTGGGGAGGTAAAAGCTTATATATTAGGCTCTCAGCTCAAGCGCAAAGCTAAACATGCAAACATTGTCTTGGCTAATGAACTACATGATGAGATAAAGGCAAAATTGTGCTGATTTGATTTTAAGATATCACTTTAAGACACTAAGTCAAGACAATATTCTAGAAGCCAATGTCCAACATATGAGACAACAGAGTAATTGTAACTATAATAACACAACACCTATTTCCCTTCAGTTCACTCTCTGTGAACAATAGACCTGGGAAACAAAAGAAACTAAAAGGAGCCCTGACTGAAATGGTTTATAAAAAGAAGGGATGAATACACGAGTAGAGAACAGAGGCCATGGTGCAGGAAGCGGAGCAAAATATAACAGAGAGACGACAGAAAAAGAGGGAGAACTAAAGTAGGTCATGGTGTTTGCTTCCAAAGGCCACAGAGCAGTATAGCTAATACTATGCTACAGACACCATACAAGACCACAGAACAGACACTCTAGTCAACAAAATACATCACAATTTACCATCTGACATGACCGAGGTGAAACATCCTGAAGTGTTTGATACAACAGATCCATCATCTAGTAAAAGTCAGGACGAGTCTGTGTACTTTCTTTGGCATGAATGAGGCACCAGCTTTGTCTGAGGTTGCTGTGACCATCTACAATGGAGTATTTCAATACACGATACAGATAAACCAATAAAACCTTCATATGGCGCTAAATATGGCACAAAGCTAAGGACTACACACTTCTCTTTTCTACATGCAAGATTAAAATGAAAACAGAAAATGTAAACATTGCATGTGGGAGTGGATTTTATAAAGAAGAGTATTAATGTCAATTGATTAAAAAATAAACTAAAATGTTCATGTATGTATGACTTTACCCCAAAAGCTCCCAATTACATGTTTTGAGAAAAGACTAAATAGAAAAAAGACAAAATAAAGCACCTTCATAAAACCACCCTGGCTGTGGTAAATGGCTGAAAAGCTGTATGGTTTAAGGTCAGCTTCCAGCTATCCTGCTGGAGGGAAGAACGGCCAGCTGTTCAGATGGACATGTCGGTGTGTGACAGGTGTGTGTACAACTAGCAACCAACTATTGGTGTGTTTCAGTTCTTAGTGACCAAACCCCTGGAGCAGTGACAGCTGTCTGTCACACTAATGTCAAGGAACCTGACATTACCAACTGCCAGGGTTCAATGTGCAGGAGACAGTTATACAGACAGTCACACATACAAACACACAAGCACATAAACACACATACATATACACTTTTAGCCACTACTGATGTGTGTACTTCATTCCTCTGACACACAGCTACTGTGGATGATTGTATTTCATTTTGTTAAACCTGCAAATAAACTTCGTGTGGGTGTGCACATGTAGCGCTAACCTGTTTGAGATCCTCTTGTGCAGGTGTATCAGTGAAGCAGTAATGGTGGAACAGGCCCATTTTCTGACTCAGCAGGCAGTGAACCACGTGGGCTCGAGCATTCTGCCACTGCACCAGCCGCACCAGGTCACGATTCAGAGATGCACCCAGATCCACTGACCAATTGTAGGTGTACAGGGTCATCTACAGCCAAGAACAGGATAACAAAATCCACAAAAAACATAGTCAAAAGCACAATCTCTTATACCAGAGTTTCCATACTCTTCAAAGCATGGTAACAGGCAGGGTACAAACAATGCAGCACAGCACAGTGGTTCTCAAACTGGTCCTCAGGGCTCCGCAGGCATTCCATCTTTTCTCTATCCCTAGGCCCTGTGAGCTAAGTTGGACATTGAGAATTTTGAAGTGGACCATCTGTGGGGCCTTTAGGACTTCTTTTGAAAACCACTAGCCACAAACCCTAGCCACAAGTCAGAAAAAAATAACAGGCCTGGGGTTGCTTACACAAAACATCTTAAGTGATTTTTGGCCTTAAGTTTCTCCTTAACCTTGCACTGTGTTAAACTCTTCAGGTAAATGATCCATAAATATCCACCATTAAAACAGTTTAGACACTAGGATTACGTTTCAGCACATTCTGACAGTTGCACAATTGAATTGTAGAAATATAGCTTTAAATTTATCCCCTTAAGGATTTATACGAAAAAGTTTGTTTACATGAGCCACAAATCATGTCCCTCACAACTGTATTCTATACAGTGTTCCTGGTTTGTAGGGAATAGCGATAAGGGACCATTTTTGCTCTTTATATTAGTGTTCTATACAGCATTGTTAAGTGCTCCAGGTTTTCTAATTTAGGGAACAGTGGTTAGAGACACTTTCTGCTTCAGTGTTTGGAAAAATAATTTACTACTCTAATTTAATTTCCCTCTAATAGTGTTCTTTAAAGTGCCTGTGATTTTCAAATATTCTAAACTGTGATCAAGGGACTGATCACACACCATGTGCGTTCTGTGCATGATCTCACCCGACTGTCAAATAATTATCCAGGTGTAGAGCAGGGAGAGCTACAGGAGGAGCTACATGAGGGACATCATCTTTATCAACAAGGCTGGTTGTTACATTTTTGTCCTCCTCACCTTTTTATCCACTATATGTATATGCAGAAATCTCTGACGTGGGGCCACACCCCTCCAGGACTGTCCAGGGCTCAGCCAATCACTGTGCTCCAATGCCTCAAATCGTTGAAGTCCTTTATGAGCTACAGTAAGACACACACATACAGAGAGAGAGAGAGAGAGAGAGAGAGAGAGAGAGAGAGAGAGAAGAGAGAAGAGAAGAGAAGAGAGGAGAAGAGAAGAGAAGAGAAGAAGAAAGCAAGGAGAGACATGAAAGAAAAGAGAGTGACAGAAAAAAGTGACAGAGACAAAGAGAGGGGAGATGAGAGAGAGAAAGGGGAGACAAAATGAGAAAGACAGACATAGGAAGAGAGATACAATGGGAAGGGAGAGAGAGAAAAAATGAAAGGGAGGGGAAAAAGAGGAAGGAGCAGAGGAAAAGACGCAAACAAACACATGAAAAAAGTTTGAGAAAAGATGGTGAGAAACGGAGAGATAGACAAAAGGAGAAATGCATCAAAGAGAAAGATAACAGGAAAAAAATAAGAAAGAAAGAAAGAAAGAGGGAGGAGAACAGCAAGTATGAAAGAAAGACCAAAAGAACAACAAACAAAAAGAAGGCACAGAGTGAGAGAGGAAAAAAAAAGAGGAAGGAAGAAAACCACAGAAAGAAAAACAGTAAACAGCAGTTCCATGCCTGAATTCCTCCAATCATCTTTAGCACTAAGGCTGATTAAAGGAAGAGCACCCCATGGTGAGGAAGTGATTTAGAGAATATCACTGCAGAGATTAAATCATAAATAGGCCTCATTAAGTACACATAAAGAAAATTCTCAGCAGGGCTACCTAATCCCCAGAGGCAAGTAGCACACAGCTATTTAAAGAGTGTGTTTGGAGAACGAGAGCAGTAAACTCACATGCAGTAAAACACACACTGCAGACAAACTCTACAGTTCAGGAGCTCTGCTCTTCACAAACTGAAGCCTCTCAATAACTTCTGCCTTACCGTCAGAACTCATAACTCAGCATAGGACTCGTCTTTTGAAAAACTAAACAGCACATACTAGAATGTCATTTAATACTGCAATATCTGAATACAATTGATTCATAAAAACATAATGCTCTTAAACAATGGAAACACTGAGGAATTTTCTTTGTAAGTGACCTCTAGAATAAAGATCATCTCAAATACTTTGACTTTCTCATTTGGCATTCCTGATACCTCCAGATACAGAGCTTTATTACTCACCAGAAGATGAATTATCTCAAGCCTATAGTTTTAATGTAATAGAGAAACTGTTTGGGCCTTATTACAAAACCTTTCATTACTGGTTGTTACAGCACACCGAATATGGCAAATTCAGTGAGATTTTGCCTTAATGTGATACAAATCTGTTTTTTCAGAGGTGTGTGGACACAAAAATCTTTTTTTAAAGTATATCTGAGCCACTTTTATTTGAGGTCCTAGATTACACTTTCATTTTCATCCAATTCATGGCCATGAAATCGTAAAAATGCTCTTATACTGTATATATATATATATATATATATATATTTATATATATACATACATTCCCCCCCCCGCCCCACTGTGCATGCGCCATCATTCAGTGTTGGCACCAGTGCTTAAATTGAATTAATGCCAGTAAATCTAATCTTTTTCACCTTGCATTTGAACCAAATCGGTACAAAGATAAGACATTTAATGTTTTATCAGCTTTACTTACTTTACTACAGATTATGCTTCTGTGATGAATATCACCATATGACTCAGGAAACACTTTTTCAAAAGGTTTTCAAAAAGCTCTTTCAGTCGCTGTATCTACAAATGCAATTTAAAACTGTACTATGCATAGCAGAAGCCGTAGTTCAACAACATCCAAAAACGCTTCAGATTTTCCTGGGCTGAAACTCATCTGAAACTGACTGATGCACAGTGGAAACATGTTTTGAGACAAAGTTTCAGATTATTTATGTAAATAATGAATGTTGTGTTCTCTGAATAAGAAGGAAGAAGAATGAAAAAGAAAAGGATCGACCAGATCCTTGTTGCTAGTAATGTAGTGTAACCTCTGTCACTGTATGAGGGGAGTGTGTGTGTGTGTTAATGAAAGAGAGAGATGCCAGGCTGAATCTGCTGGCTCTGCTCAGGAGGCCAAAACTTACGTGTGAATTTAAAACAAAGCACTGGGGGGCTTTCCTCATCTGAACGCTCTTCTGTGGGCAAACAGAGATAAGCACGCACACTGCATGGCAACTCTACACACTGCTAATATTAGACATACAGTTACACACACACACACACTGCTTAACAACGCTATACACTGCTAAAGGGTCATTACATCACTGCAGTGGCAAATGCTGTCAGACTTTGCTGAAGCCATGAAAACAAGTGAATCAGAAAGGACAGAAAGTTGACGTCAATGCTTTTTTGTATTCTATTCAAACTAATACTTTATTACGTTTCATTTAGTGATATTAAAGGGACCTACTATGCTTGTTTCCAAAGTTCATAATTTTATTTTTGGGGGTGTGCTACAACAGATTTTCATGTTTCAAATTTCCCAAAACACATGACTTTTCTCATACTATGCATCTGTATTCACCCTCTGAAAGTCTGAAAAAGCTCCTGTGCCTTTAAGCCCTGCCTCCTGATGAGCCCAGTGTGCTCTGACTGGCCAGCTCATCCACTCTATTCCAATTACTCAACTGCCAGACATGTTAAAAGGGATAGCAGCATCCCACCCATACAGGCGGCCAATAAGGAATGTGTTACAAGATGATGTCACCTTGTAACAGAGAAAAGGGCTGGAAGCACAGCGTTTCAGGCAGCCGAGAAAAGTGGTTTCTGTGGGAGAGTTTTTCCCCCTCTGGTGTGTAGTTTTGGCTTTAGAACTCTATATACCTTTACATGTACAAAAGGATACAAAACACTAAAGAAAAGGGAAACAACAGAAGGGCGTAATAGGTCCCCTTTAGTCAAGATGCATGAACAGCATGATTTCACAGACGCTAATTTTGTATCTTTTTTTTTTGTGAATCAACAAGCAGGTGTTGCAAAAATATGATATTTCTCATGAAAAATTTGTGATTTTACAATTAAAATTAAATAACAATGAATGCCAAAATCTATAACATTCTACATAAAATGTGACTTTGAAACTACAGTGGTAGGGAAATATATTTGAGTCAAGCTCTGATTTTTTGTAATTTGGTGTTACAATTTTATGGATGTCATTCAAAATAACAGATTTTACACGTATTATTACTGTACTTTGCAAAAGACAGATTTATTTATTTTCCAGTCAAAATTGCCATTAAATGGAAGTAATTATTATTTTTTTTTTTTTATTGACAGGAAAAAAACGCCTGGTTACTTGCGCTACCTTGGTTCTCTGGTAACGTGCAAGATTTCTTACTATGGCGATCGCGCTCTCATCATGGAAGGACCAATGACACCACATCTGGCAGCAGACAGATCAATCACTGTTGTAATAGAGGAGGATCACCTCCTTATTATACCCATCCCCTGCTCCCCGGCTCTCATTCTCAGCATATTTTTCCCCATGCTATGTGGAAGATCGGAACTGTGGTGAGATACGCAAGTAACCTAACGTTCTTTTTCAACACTTGCTTATCTCGCAGTCCCTCACTACAGAAGTAATACAGACAACTCCCAAACTGCATGCCTTCTGAAGCCGCGACATCCACCCAGACGCAGTCTAGTGGACGTATGCTGGCTTACGTAAACAATACATAACTAGTCCTACTAACTATTCACCACACTACACCGAGCACACAGTGAGCTTGAAGGCACCGTGACATGCAACTGGTAAAATCTGACAAATGTGTGCGGTAAAGTCCAACTAGACGCTGCACAGATGTCCTGTACTGAAATGCCCCTAAAAAGAGCCCATAACACAGCCATGCCCCTAGTAGAATGGGCTCCTGGACTTTTAGGGGCCTGCTGGCTCAGGCTTCATAAACGTGATAAGCGCTAAGCAGAAACAGGTCTACCCCTGTTAGAAGCAGCCCAAGAGTCAAACAATTGACTAACTTTCTATCCTGTCTATGTAAATGCATAAACCACGAATGGGACACAAACAATGCAGCTGGCAGTCTTTCTCAGATGAAAAGGGGGATGGTGGAAGGCTTTTGAAGGTTTTGAGGAATCCCAAACCTTAGGCACAAAAGCTGGATTAGGCAGTAGCATAGAGACTGGAAACCAGTAATAAAATGGTCTTAAATGAAAGAATCTTAAAATCAATACTTTACAGGTTCAAAAGGCTGCTGTAAAAGGCATCTTGAACCAATGGGAGATCCCAAGAGGGAACTAATGGTTTAAATCCCATGTGGCATGCCGAGAAAGCAGTCAAGTAAATTTTGATAGTGGAGAAGGCCATGCCTGTATCCAGCATGTACTGTAAAAAGCACAATATGTCAGAAACAGAGCACTGAAAGAAAACAACTCCTCTCTGTTTGCACTAATATACGTCATTTCCTGTCATACAATGAGCGTGTGGATGGAGCTCTGGTGCTCTGAATGGTAGCAATCATGCTAGGAGAAGGTCCATTATACTCAGATTTATCTTTTCACGGGCCAGACCCAAAGGGCCAGCTCTCATGACAGGATCTGGACAACCTCTGCTACCCAGTTTTCCTGGACAGTGTGGGGCAATTAGCAGCAAGGTTAGGCTGTTTTCTCTTACTTTACTTTATTACTGAACACTGAACATTTTAACATGCCAGCAGACATACCAACAAAGCACAATATGATAAAAAAAAAAAAAAAAAAAACTCATCCCAGCCGACACGTTTGCTGCATTCATAAAGAGCGTCTCACTCCACGTCGGCCATGATTTTATCGAGTTGTTGTAAAATGGGAATTTGTGTTTCTTTAAGGAGGATACAGGCATGCGCACAAAAAGAAAGGGCGAGAGAGAAAAGGCGTGCATGCGCAAGAGAGATAGAGTGAGTGAGTTTACACAGCAGCTGCCGTTTGAAAATTTCTTGTTGAATGGACTAACAGAAATGATGCAAAATCACTTGGAACAAAGTCTGGTTCCATTGACCTACATTAGAACTAAATGGGGTGTTTGCCCTCTCCTGTAAAGATTTGGAGATACTTGCTTTTCTTTGGACAGTAACGACTTACTCTTTCTGGAGTTTTTTTTTTCAGTATATAGTGTGTCCATCATTTGCCTTCATTACAGCATTATCAGAACACAGAACAATGGGGTCCATAGTCCATAATTTTTTTTGCAGTTTCTTTGTTTGATTGGCAAATTTTCTTTTGTCTGTTTCCTTTCAGTAAAAAGTTTTTACTTCTCAGTAAAAATTTCCTGACAGCTACACATCCTTTCAGGCCCATAGCATTGAGTTGTCTTCTGAGAGTAGATGGACATAAGAATCTGTGGGTTTTTTCAAATGTGAAGCAAGAGAGGAGATTGAATTTCTCCTTTCTCTCAAAGAATAAAGCTGCTAGTACTGTTTATCTGATGGTGATGATGGTTATCTATGTGGTTAAGAGTCCTATTTTAATGCAATCGTCCAATAATATATTTTACTCCCCCATCGGCCTGAATCACCAAGTTATAGGCACTTGTGTGTAAATGTTTATATTGAAGCTGCATGCTACAGCGGTGTTGGGTGGTTTTAGTCACCACTGTAAGTGCATTTTTTCCCCCAGTCAATACAAAACAAAAGCAGAGATTACCTACATATTACCAAGAGCACAGGTCAACATAAACCCAACAACCAATGCAACACTACTCTGTAAAAGGACTCGTGACAAGCACAACATTTATGACAAAGGTGACAAATTAAAATCAGAGAACTAAAATGCACATTATGCCACTTCTAGTTTTTTTGTAACTTCTGTAATTCTGTATTTGGCTTTGGAATTGGGCACTACTCTGTCGAAGTGTCAGGTCTCACTTTTACACTTCCTCCAGACACATCTTTTGAATAACTGGGATGAATCTGCAAATTTAGTTATGGTGTGTAGCTATGGTGGCCCATCTAGTGGTTTGTGCCCCTGCGGGCTCCAGTATAAAACCCATGGAAAAATCCAGTCCTGGACTTTCGCTTTCCATATGAAAGTGGATTATCTTCTCTACTCTCTGCAAAAAATAATAGTTAATTCATGAATTAAGTACTTAATAACTTCACTTGTTCATAAATTAAGAACGTAATGGCCACTTCTACTGGAAATTAAGGAAAGGTGGTCTCTGACAGTACTGTACATGTCAACATTTGTAGCCTGTTTACCACTGCAATGGTAGAATAACCCATAGTGTACAGACACCCAGACATATACACACTGAATGGCAAGTCTAAATACATTTGTGCAGCCACACACACTCAACCACATTCATGTACATATTTAGTGCACACATGCTCACACAGGACAGGAGATGATTGCAAAAAATGAAAAGAAATCAGGATCAGAAGAAAGCAAGTTGAAAATCAAGCAAGGACAAGGCAGCAGAGTAAAGAATAAGAGATGGAATGCGCGGTGTAGAAGACAGGGAGGTTCAGATCAAAACAGAAGCTGTTTAAGACTGAAATAATGAACTGATTGAGAATAAATGTGGCCCTGTGAGTAATCTGTTCATGCTTTCATCATTTACTGACTGTCAGCTGATAACGTTTTTTTTTTTGTTGGCTCAATTACTGTAGAAGCAGAGGGAGAGGTTAGTGAGGCATGGCAAACTACAGCGAAACCCACTCATCATCAAACACAGCACAGCGGTCTCCATCTCAGAAAAAAAGGATTACAGGGTCTGTGAAAAGGCCTATGTGCTTGGAATCACATTATAATCACACCCAGACATAAAAAAAAAAGTTGTGATCTTTTATCATTCTTCACCCGCATGTCTGATAAACATTGAATTAAAACACAGAACAGGCAGAAGACACACAAATTTTGGCCCAGGATGGATAAAGAGATGACCTGGCTGACGAAGCGCACCTTGTTCAGCACTGTAGTGCCACTGTTGGAAGTTTCGACCAATCAAGATGAAGCTCCTGGAGGTGGCTGGTGGCTGGCTGACATGCTGGACGTGCGACAGAGGGACGAAAATTTCTCCCTGAGGACAGCTACAAGAGACAAGCCCCCCCCCACCCGCCCCAAAAAAGTTAATGGCCACATCATTCACAAACTACATTCTTGCTCAGAACGCAGATGAAAACATCCTTCATGGTCCTTTTTTTTTTTAATAAACAACATACCTGGTCCTCTCAAATATCTTCATTGTGGTATCTGGGGCCAAAGAGGTTACCAAATGCATGACCTCCGTTACAATAGAGGGCAAGAGAAAGAGTGAAGAGATTTCAGCTGTGCAGTGCTGAATGGACGGACAGCCTGAAAGAAAGGGAGAGATAAAATGTTAAAAAAATTAAGATAAATTAAGGACCTGAACTAGCAGCAAAGTATAGAACAGTCAAAGAGAAAGAGAATAGAACAGCCCTTAGAGAAAAGAGTAACACTTCACTGCAGGACAGCCATAAGGCTAAATGACACCTACATAAGCAGGCCATTAAACTGTGGTATGAGCTATATAATTACAAACACATAAACGTAAAATCAGCCTAAAAACTTTTCAGTTTGCAGTCAGGCTACAAAGATGAATTAGAAAAAAGGCCAATAAGAAAACAGACCAACAAAAACAAACAAAAATATAATGATGCAGCTTCATTCTGACAGTAGCTATTCATTCATTTTACTATACAGATTATGCATTTCATGCACAACACAGCCGTGTTCGATAAAAAGGCTTCTGACTTAATCACAGCATCTTTGCTGAGGTGGAAATCAGCACAATGTCACAAAATTTCCTTTGGGATCAATAAAGTATTTCTCTCTCTCTCTCTCTCTCTCTCTCTCTCTATCTATCTATCTAATGCAACCAAAAAACTATTTATTTGTAAAGTATATACACTCATCATCAAAAAAAACTGTTGCATCCAGAAGGAAGTGTCAGATTGCAATGCTATTTGGAAGGAAGATACATTAATTTAGACTGAATTTAGACTGATATGAGCAATATTTACTGAGCTACACACACAGAAGTATTGTCTCGCAGTATGCCATGGATTTTGCAGTAGGGGTGGAGGTGGAGAGACACCAGGCCTTCTGGATGTGTGACAACAAACCTTTCAACTTGACACTGACCATGGTGTCTCCACTGCCTTGGTCGTTTCCAAGACAAAAGTGCGACTCATTACCGAAGATGACCCGTTGCCATACTGAGTCACTCAATGACAGTCTGGCATGACACCACTGCAGTCTTCAGTAACGTTGGCGTGGTGTTAGGGGCAGCCGTTGTAATGGTCTGCATGCATGTAGTCCTGCATCGTGCAGCCATCTGCTAATGGCAACAGGATGACTCTTAGAGAGCATCACTGCTTGCTGCATGTCCGCAATTGTAGCTGTTAGTCAGTCAGGTACAGCGGTAAGGGCCGTCCTTGCTTACGTCACATGCACGACAGGGTGAAACCTGAATCATCCACATGTCTGACGATGTCTAACCTACCCACCAAGTTTCATTCCTGTCAGTTCATTCCTTCTGGGTGCAACTATTTGTGCAAGTATTTTTTTTGACGAGATGACTGTATATATTTTTGTATGGTTTATATGTTATTTGTATTGAATGTGATGTTAGGTAGTAATTTTATTTCCATAGTTGCTTTAGCAAATACATAGAAAAGGCACAAGTATCTTTGTTTGTATGTTTATTAGATATATAGGCAAATGAAAATAATTGAGAGGGCTGAGACCCTTTGTGAGGGACTTTGTGAGGGAAACAAAAATTCACCCAGTTTGGCCATGAAGATCACCCAGGGCTGGAACGTGGATTGATAGAGAGGGTGCAGAGTGCCAGTATCACCTTCCTCTAAGTGAGCAACGTGCCGTCTGTACAGTGGCCTAAAGAAAGAGAGAGGGAGAGACGGAGACAGGGATAGATAGAGAGAGGGAGAGGGAGAGGATTTGTCAGTGCAGTATCACATAGAAGAGGAACATTTAATGACAAAGTATGTGTGTATCTATGGCTGTATATGAAAGTGTGTTGTGTGTGTGCGTGTGTGTTTGCTTTAGGCTGCTTTACAGCTGTATTTGTAACACTTGCAAGATATAAACATAATGAAGAAACATGTAGTATGATGACCTCTAGATTATTAAAATTTTTAAATGGCTGATAAAACTCAAAGCAATGAGAATACAATTGTAATTATAATAATATCACAGTATATTCATAATATTTTCTTCCAATTCCAATGTGTTTTTTTTAAACAGTTTTGAACCACTGTGGTGGGATCATCCGTAAATTTGTGTTTGTTTGCAAACCTTTGTTCCAGTTCTGCTGCTGCTCTCTCATGGCTCCACTGCTGTTTTACGCTTTCTGTTTTGTGTCTCCTCCGGGCCAGCCGGCTGTCCTCCGCTTTCTCTTGCACAATGTCGTCTGTAGTCTTCGGACTGCCTAGCTCTGATGAGTCTGGCTTACTCTAAAGCACAGACATACACAAAAATACACACAAATAAATCCCAGTTATTACAGAAAACTGGCAATGGGCAAAAAACAATGCTTCATTAACATTAGTATCTGCTCAGAGATCTACAGACACACACAGAGACACACAGTACTGGAACCGGTGTAGACACAGAGGTTAACACAAAGATCTACAGACACAGAGACACAGACAGTTTTATGCAAAACTTACTTGAACACCCCCAATAAAATGGCATGTTTTGCTGATTCAGGGAACACATTTAAAACTGGCATATAATGAAAAAAATAAATGCAATTTAAAATGTTCCATAATGTTTGCACAGCCCACATTTTACATTTCCCCCCCCCCAACAAAAAAACTTGCCTTAAATTATTTTCAACTGGAAAATCTCTCAAACATGTGTTCTCAAGTTCACCTTCTTATAGTAAAGCATTTTAGAGTCTTATTCTGGAAAGCTTGTGTCTTGCTTTTGCCATTTGGCCTTCTAGTTACTAATATAATCAATTCTAACGAAAGCCCTAGCTCACACCTATATTCAAACTTATACATACAAACACTCACACACACCAATAAATGGCCCAGTTGTTAGAGGAAATTGGTAGAAAACGAATGCCTCACTATTAGATGCTTCACTGTTAGTTTTGCATTAGTGTCTGTTTAGGTCCAGGGCAGCAGGGCCACACTGACCGTCAGTTGTGTCTTGTACGGTGAAGGAAAGCCATGCTGACAACTTAAACTAATGACAGTCATTTGCTACTAATGAAGACACTGAACTCTGATTGGGCATGTGTGTGTGTGGGTGTGCGTGCATCAGACACACCAAGATTTCCCAGAAGCTGCGGCGGACAGTTTTGCCTGTGGGTGTGGTGGACTCTGGAGTGTTGGATCCAGTGGCAGGGGTGGAGCTGGGGGCTGGAATGAGTGTAATGGGAGACGGACCACTTTTAATCCCGTGAGCACTGACTGGTCTTCGCAGGTTTTCCTTCACTTCCTTTGCTTCCGGATGTGGAAGAGCCAGTGCAACTACGGCAACAAGAAAACAATCTGTCTTAAGGCCTTTTTCCTCAATGTCAAAAAGACCAAAATCAGCTTAAACTGGACTTCGAATGTCACTATTTGCTCATTCTGTGTCTTAGCGCTTTTTGTCTTGCGTCTTTCTTGTGTGAACAACCAGCAGTCATAGTCATAGAAGTGATAGTTTTCTGATTTCATGAGAAGCATGACCCTTTTCACAGATATTCTACATGTTTTTTCATGGAGCAAAAGTAAAATAGTGAAATAAAATGTTGAAATGCATTGCATCTGGTCTGCACATTTCTTATGTCTTTTTATCATGTCTTTATTATGTTAATTTGTCTCAGGTTTGGTTTACAAGTCACTGCTGATATGAATTATTTCTTACTCACAGCTCATTAATACCAGGAGAAATTCTTTGCACAATGCTGTTCATAAAGCATTTATGTTTGTATTAGACAAGTTACCCTTACTGTGATTAATTACACCGTAATACACGTGTGGAGGTCTCTTTCTCAGTACATCATGGACTTACTGAATGGAGCATAAAAAATAATGAATTCATTTGAATTTAAATTTTAATTTGAATTTAAATTTTAAAGTAGTTACTTTTGCAGCCTTGATTTTAACAACTACATTTGTTCACAGCCTTTAAAAAGTTTTGTTGGTCCAGTTGCATCATGGAAAAAGCACAATGATGTGCTTTTTTGCAATACTATTTTTCCTAATATTTCAGATTGAAACAATAAAAAGTGAAGACTTAAAACAAACATGGAAAAAGTTCCATAATGACTATACTTTGTTCAATTAGTACTACAGTAATTAACATCATAGAACAAGCATTATTACAAAATAGCAAGTTTCAAGTTATAAGAGTTAAGTAGATGCCCAAAGCTGAAGTACAATAAAAGGGTCTCTCACCGTTTGCCTCATCTTTCTGGGCAGTTCCAGGCAGACAGAAGGTCTCTAAACACAATGGGTTTGGCAGAATTTTCATCTCCATGATGACATCACAGAGTGCATGGCGCAATGACCCACGTAGTTTGTCCATCAGCTGCAGGGGGCTGATGTTCCCCTGTTCCCAAATATCAAACCTCACATACACCGCACCTGTACACATATGTTTAGAAAGTTGAGAGTGCCATGTTCTAGAGTCATCCTGGGGACTCTTCATAAGATAATATGAGAAAATATGACATGTCTGACAATGGGGAAATGTCTAATAGATGTCTCATACTAGTGAAATATCTAATAGATATCTGACACTAGGGAAATGTCTGAAACATGTCTGATATTAGGGAAATGTTTGATACATGTCTGATAATGGGGAAATGTCTGATACATGTCTAATTCTAGGGAATTGTCTGATACAGGTCTGATATTAGGGAAATGTTTATTACAAGTCTGATATCAGGGACATGTCTAATACTAGGGAAACGTCTGATATGTTTGATACTAGGGAAATGTCTGATCCATGTCTAAAACCATTATTTAAAATAATACAATTTAAAATAACAGATCAAACAAAAAGTTCAAATAAATCAAATTTTAACTAATTTTAAACTTGTTAACATTTTTTCACCTTGCCATATGCCATAATTTTCTGAACACATAACACTAGTTTTTGATTGCAAAAAGTCAGGTAACAGTAAGACATTTAAAGAACACTGCAGTACCAACATAGTGAGCCGGGCAGTACAAAATGGAGCCACCAACATAAAAACGTAAAAAGACAATATTTAATCTAGTTAACAGATCTGTGGTCAAAAACAATATTTTGAAGTCTTTTTACAAGTACATAATGATCAATTGTATCAAAGGTTGTAGACAGACCAATGGAAATGACTGCACAATGTCTAAGATGAAAGTTGTAGCAGAGATTGTGCTATGATTTTCTTAAAAAACTCCACATACCATCCCAGAGCAGGTATTATTTGTGTGGTGCAATATTCTTAGCACTGCAGTGACACTGATGTGGTGATGGAGTGTTTGCAGCGCTGATACAAGGGGATCAGACAATGCAGTGCTGCTAGACTCAAAAAATACCTGCTCTGTGGTGGTCCTGTGGGGTCCTGGCCACAGAAGAACAGGGTAAAAGGGAGCTAATAAAGTAGGCAGAGAAACAGATGGAATACAGAGGGAATTGTACAACTACAATATGCTCCTATTTGAAAAGTTGAGGGGAGAAAATAGATAGAGATAGAGTTTTAATAGAAGCATGTAGGCCAGTTGTATGACAGTCAGTGTACAGACACACACACACACACACACACACACCACAAAATAACACATAATATATACACACATATGTATATATTATGTGTATTTAATTGAAAAGATGTTTAAAAACTTGAGCTTGCATATAAAGCGCTACATGCTGTGTGTGGCAGCCTTAATAGTTTACAGGGTAAATAAAATTACACCACATTGTCAACAGATCTTCACAGGTTAACCAAATATCCCCTTTAAAACCAAGTTAAGGTTACTCCATACCTGTGCTCTGGTCAGACGACTCTACTTTGACCACAGTTGTCAGAGCTTCAAACTGGTCTGGCTGGAGGGAGATGGTGGATGTATTCCCTTTTAGAGCATAATTATCATCCGGAGCAGCGACCTGTAGCGGACAACCCTGAGCATCCATAAATGACAGAGCGATACACGCAATACCTGCAGAAGACGGGACAATAGCATGACTGTAAGAACCAGGAATAATGTGAGACCTGTATATGAGACAACATTTTATTAACACACAACCCATAATACATTCACCCAAAAGCAGAGGATTTCAAAGCAAAAAAAGGGAGAAACAAATTGATTTTGCTTATGCAAGAATAGCAAGGTTTACAGAAATGCAGTGTAACAGCACAATCCATAAATCCACTCTTTAATAATATAAATGCAACACACAAAATAATTGAGAGGGTAGCAGCTATCATATTGAGCCTGTATCCGCATAAATATGAGGTGGTTTTCATTCTCTCATTTTAGATTCAATTCAGGTTACAGCATACGACCACAAGACCAAAAGTGAATAACCTTCTTCTTTAAACTCTGCATTCAATTATTAGCACACAAATAGAGCTACACGAGTACACTAGCCATGTTAACTATTTAGCTAAAAAATCTAATTAATCTAATTAAATAATTCCCCAAATATAGTTGATCAGCCATGTTTGGTGTAGATATTTGTCTTTTTAGTTTTGGACTCCAGCTAGAAAGCTAATGTAGCTAACAAGTAATGGTGTTCTATAACCAATCAGCACACTGTTCTTAAATCATCACACCCTTGCCTTAAATTGTGTTAAGTGAAAAATTTGCATATTTTTCAAATATGTCTGCACAAATTAAACAGCTAATATGTTCATAGTCATTCAGAGTGGTCTGAGAAACGTACAGAGTAAGTGGTGATGATGGGAACCAGATATCAGAACCATTTAAAAGCCATTAAATTTCACAATATGGTACTGATCTAAAACATTTTTACATATATACATATAGGGTGTTGTAAGGCCACAGACTATAACATACGAATTATACATATATTTGGAAAGCTTGGTGATGAATTGCTTGTGCTCTTTCTGGCACTTGTGTGAAACACTGTTATTAACAAAGGTGTGTAAAAGTATGCCCTAAACAAAAAAAAGTTGTAGCAGTTATCTTGAAGGATAAGGATAACAATATCATAGAGCTATCGGACATGTTGCAAAAAATGAAAAAAATTCTGAATTCAAGCTTCTGTTATGGTTTTCACCAGAGCAAAATCTGGTTGATCGACTACATTTGTGGCAAACATTTTGGTGAAACTCCATTTACCTCAATCTGGAGCTCTCTCTCACTCCTGTTGGTCAACGAGACTATAGAGAACCATGAGGTCTGAGACTGAGGCAACTGATCTTTAATATCAAATAGTACTCACATCCCATTATATCAGAAAAAAATTAGCATACAATAGAGAAATATTTAGGCTGTATCCCATCTGTTGCTGCACAATTTATCAGCCCCTCTCTACCCTATTCATCAACGGACAACCATACAATCACACGCAAAGGTTTGGACACCTCGGTCACGTACACGTTACGTTTTGCTGTTTTTCTAGAAAAAAAAAAAAAAGTTAACACATCCTGTATAGTGAACAAATTTCTGCACTCATCAGAATAATAGAAAACATGCACAAAACTAACAGGAAAACGTCATATTTGAGGATGTTCCCCGCAGAGAATGTGCTCTTGCTCTCACTTAGGAAATCAATAAAACATGTAATTTGACCAGATGCACCCAAACTTGTACGTATGACATATGCTGTTGATCAAGTATTAGTAGTATGGTGAATCATTCTCAACAGAGCACTGACAATGACATCATGATAGTGGCTTAGGAGTGTGTAGCACTGGTATAAGTGCAATTGGTACAGAATGCATTTACTAGACACTTCAGAAACGCCACTGCAGCCCTGTATGTACAGTGGTGTATGGTCAATGTCTGCTCACAGGATAACTTTTCAGGAGACATTTTTACTTGGTGGATCACACCTAATCCAGCAGTGGCAGCAAGGCGTCCAACACTACCATATCAGTGTCAACAATGTACTGCGAATTGGCATATACAGTGCTGTGAAAAAGGATTTGCCCCCTTACAGCTGTTCTTTTGTTTTTGCACATTTGTCACACTCAAATATTTCAGATTATCAAACAATTTTTTATATCAGACATAAGAAGATAACCTGAGTAAAAACAAAATGCAATTTTCAATGATGATTTCATTTCTTAAGGGAAAAAAAGCTATCCAAAACAACCTGGGCCTGTGTGAAAAAGTAAGCCCCGCCCCCCAAAAAACGAATGCAATAAAACATAACAAAATGTGTTGTTTCCAAAAAAAAGTTAGCCTGAGAAACAGATGTTCCAGATTCCTTCCTACCACCCCTAGCCATCACCGTAAACTGGTTTAATTCCATCAGCAGCACTGTTTAATTAATTTGATGAGGCATTGATTAGCCAAACCAGGTAGTGGACATTAACTACAAATACCCCTTCCTCAAGCAGAGGACAAATTTCATCTTTTCATCATCATCTTTTCAAATGTAATATTTTCAGGCCCAAGACTTTCGTACAGTACAGTACATTTAAATACTGTATAATGATGCATACCAAATTTTGCTTCATCAACTATTATAATCAAAACAAACACTTACTGTGTCAATACTGAAACTGAAAATCACTCTGAACCTTCAGAAGTTTGCATTTCCTCTGAGACCTCTGAGATTATAAAAATGGCATGGCACAAAACCATAAATGACTATAAGCTGTGCGATGCAAAATCCAATTAACAAATATATAAGTAACTAAAAAAAAACAAAATAAAGATAACAAAAGGCAAACACACTGGTCTGCATGCAGACTGTCTCATGCAGGACTAAGCATGAGCCTGGGTATAAGAGAAGCTTTATGCTATAATGAAACGTTAAAATAAAGCACCGCAAACTAAACTTAAGGACATATGCGTGATGCCAGATTCACACACAGCCAGCAGGAGATGCCACAGTGCACAGGGAAAAGGGGCTGGGCTCTGGTACCTTGGAACTGCGAGGGTGGGAAGAGGTTCTGAACGAGCTCCGACATTGTACCTGAGTCACAACACACACACCCACACTTGAGTGAGAAGAGGATATGACAACACTGACACTCAATTAGAGAGTAAGCAGGGTGGGGCGATACAGAAAAAACAAAAACAAAAAAAAAAACACGACATGGACAAAAGTGTCGGTACACTTACATCTACAGGAGCTTATCTGTCCCCCTAAATCCATAGGCATTAATACAGACTTGGTCACCCCTTTGCAGCTACAACAGCTTGATGGGGTTGAGGTCAGGGCTCTGTGTGGGCCACTCAAGTTCTTCCATACCAGACTCACCCAGCCATGAATTTACAGACCTTGCCTTGTGCCCTGGGGCACAGTCATGCTGTAACAGAAAAAAAGACCTTCCCCAAACTATTGCCTTAAAGTTGGAAGCATACAACTGTCCAAAATGTCTTGGTATACTGAAGCATTATGATTTCCCATCATTGGAACTAAAAGGACAACTCCTAAAAAAAAAAAAAAAAAAAAAAAAAAAAAACACCCCACACTCTCTCCTACACCAAACTTTATAGTAAGCACAGGGCAGTCAGACAAGCAACATTCTTCTGGGATTTGCCAAATCTAGACTAGTCCACCAGACTGCCAGATGGAGAAGCTTGACTCATCACTCCACAGAACACATTTCCACTGCCCCAGAGTCCAGTGGCGATGCTTTACACCACTCCATCTGATAAAGGCAGACTGCATGAGTTTATACATCTATGGAAATGGATCTGAATTAAACAATCAAATTTAATGATTAGGTGTGTCCCAATACTTTTCTCCATAGTGAACGTTTCTATACTAACCAATAAAAACAACCATTGCTTATTATTACATGAATCTCCTTTAAGCACATAAATGGTGTTCAATAAATTAGAAGTCTTATTCGAGTTGCTCTATGTTCCTGCAGAGTATGTGTGCCACAACTGTCTTTTCTTACAAGACACTCTCCTCAAACTTACAGCCTTTATTACTCTCTTTGGTACCGAATGGCGTTTTAACTAACTAAACAGTTTTTGTCAGCAGGTGTTTTCCAAGAAGCTTTTAAAATTGCCTTGTCTGAGTAAATTATTTGAGAACATTGTTTCTAAAATACATACCTGGTACAAACAAATTATATGAGACATTTCAAACAGATTTTTGTTGCACCATGATACAATAACAGCATCCTTTAGTGTTTTGAATGACCACAAGTTTAGTGCTGATGCACAAAACTCCTCCGCTTTGGTCTGACTGGATATTAGCACAGCTTTTACAGGGAAATTATTCATCTAAAGAAATTTACATTTCTGGTGGAGTCACAGAGGGTTCAATTTTAGGGCGCTCACCTTTCTTTTTGTACATTTAGACAAATATTATGTTCCGTAAACTTCTTAAAAAAAAAAAAAAAAGCCTTATTACAGGATTACCAAAGACTAATAATTCTCAGTGGATGACCGCAAAAGTTTTAACAAGTTACAAAAAAATCATTATGAAATTCTATTTCTGAAATTCAGAAACAGTTGCTCAGGGAGGAAATAGGCCCTATTTCTTTGCCGACTAAATCTGAAGCACAAAACCAGGGTGTAATTTTAGCGTACACACACACACACATATATACACATACTATATATATATATATATATATATATATATATATATATATATGCAGTTTGATATATCTTATTCTTAATAAAGAAATACTGCTGTGCTTTTCAATCCCAGAAAATTGTCCAGGAATTTGTACAACTGATTAGAGTAATGCTCTCTGTACTGGGCTTCCTCGGAAAACAACACATAGTTCAGGACACTTTAAGTAACACTTTAAGTATTTTTCCCCGAAATATTTATTTTCTTTTCTTACTGATAATGAACAGTTAAGCACTCTGTTAGTAAAGCAGTGTAAGCTTCAATTTGCATGAAAAGTGCTGTTTTATTCATCTGATCACAGAACAGTTTTCCAGTGTGCCTCATTCCATTTTAAATGAGCTTTGGCCTAGAGAAGACGGCATCGTTTCTGTATCACGTTGACATACGGCTTCTTCTTTGCATGATTTAGTTAAAGTTAAAGTTTTAACTAGCATTTGTGGATTGCATGGTCAACTGTGTTCACAGACAATGATTTCTGGAAGTGTTCCTGAGCCCATGCAGTGACCTCTAGTATAGAATCATGCCTGTTTTTAATGCCACCTGAGGGTCCGAAGGTCACAAGAATCCAGTATTGACCGTCGCCCTTCTTCCTCGCAGACACGGATTTCTCTTGATCCTCTGAATGAACTGCAATATTTACATTGAGTGCTATTTTTATATCCAGTCATGTGACATAGTTGCAAATTGGTCCTCCAGCAGTTTTTTATCAGTACCTCTTAATTTTCCAGCCTTTTGTTTCCCCATCCCAACTTTTTTGAGATGTGTTGCTGCCATCAATGAATTGGCAAAATGTCTCACTTTCAACATCTGATATGTGTTCTATGTTCTATTGTGAATACAATATTGGTCTATGAGATTTGCAAATCTTTGCATTCTGTTTTCATTGACATTTATTTACATTTTGCACTGCGTCACAACTTTCTTAGAAATGGGGTTGTAGGGGAACAGTAGCTGGTCAAAGATACTACCGTTATGTTTGGTACCATTCTTTATAAAAATATAAAAGCAGTTTTGTTGAGTACAATCCAAACAATGTGCAACGTCACTGGTTTTAAATTATTTGGATAAAGCTGTACAGAATAAAAGGATAAAGTTTTCAGAAGTGTGTAAAATGACAGGGCCACAGAAGATTCTAAAGCTAAGATCGTAAGAATTTAATAAAACCAAAAAGAAAAACACCCAAAAAACACGTAGTTTCTAATATTTCAATCTGAACTGTATAAATTATCGGTTAAAATAGTTGTTAGTATGTCCTAAAGGTCCTAAAGTCCAGCACAGTTTTGTGCCCGAGTCAATTAGTTTTCAGGTTGGGCACCAAACTGTGCTGGATGCCAGGCATGTAAGAATAAAGCGGAACACCTCTGCAACAGAGGCATTCAGCCTACTTCAGCAGATGCCGCACATAGGAAAACCTGAGGTTACACGTTTAAACCATGTTTCAATGGTCATGCCCTAAACTGCTGTTTGGAATTTGCAGATGAAGCACCAGACTGAAATAGGCCTACCACAGCAGAACAGGACAGCAAAAGAGCAAAGTGAACCTAGACAAAACATGCAGGACAGAGAGAAGAGGGTTTCAAATAAAGAGGAGTAGGGGATCAGGAGAGAGATAAGCAGACAGTATGTCAAAAAAGAAAGTTAATTTGCTGACAGACAGAGTGCAAAGCATACAGCATAACAGGATTTCTAGCAGGGCAGATTTGTTTAGCCAGTTAATCATGTATGTTCAGATCTGTCTCATATGTGGAGGTCTGTAGGGGACACTGTGAGCAGTGGTCTACTTTAGACCCCAGATATCACACTGAAAATACTAATCACATAAGTGCACGTGATAATTTGATCAAAAATCATATTTACAATTTATTTTTATTTAAGGGGGTGTCTTCCAAAGATATAAGTAAACAAATCTACTATTGTCACCGCATCTCCATTAGTATAATGTTGATTTAGCTTTTGAGACTTAAACATCAATGTTAAAATATAAAATGGTCTGAAAAACTCCTGGCAAAAACACCCCAGTGCACACACACACCATACTTTAGCATGTTACATTGATTTTGGTTATATTGGTTTTACATGGTGATGTAGGGCAAGGACATTTTTACAGCAATTTCTCAGTCACTTATTAACTCTGAGCTCCTACCTAGGTAAAGATTTTGAACTGATGATTTTGAAAAGATTTTGATAAACATTACAGCCCTGTGGTATATTTGCATTACCTGCAAAAAAGCTAATCCCATCTGAATAGTACTTAACGCATCCAAGTTGGGCAGCACGCAACTTAGGACAATGATTATTTAATAATGCCTGTCTATCTGTCTGTCTCTATCTATCCATCTATCAGGGTCAAAGAAGAAAAGAAATATCTCAATTGCAACCAAAGCAAGCCAGCATCAAAAGCCAGCATTTGTCATGGTATGGCAGTGTGTTAGTGCCAAGAGCATGGCCAACTTGCACATACACATTCTGGAGCTACATATGCTGCCATCTAGATGACATCTTTTTGAGTGCTGTCCCTGCTTGTTTCAGCAAAACAATGCTAAAAAAACATTCTGCATGCATTACAATAGCATGGTTTCGTAGTAAGAGAGTGCAGGTGCAGTATAAATACACAGCAATATACAGTATGTAGAGTATAAATATTATACATATATACTGAATATAAAATTTTAATTTCTCCTACTATCCCAACTTTTCTGAAATTAAGTTTGTTAACATAATGAAGCAAGCTTGTGATCTGATTTTTGATCAGGAACTGCAGCTAAAACACAAAGTATGCTACTAATGGAAAGAAAACAAGTCCTTATTACTTGTGTAAACAATGTTTGGATCAACATCTTTCTGATACTGCTGCTTACTTTTTAAGACCTGAGGCGTCTGCAGGTTCAAAAGTCCCACGTGAAAGGTTTTCCTGGCAGGTATTTTTAAAAAGCTGTCACTTAATTAGCTGAATGAACAGAACAGTAGCTCCAGGCTGGATTTACCTACAGATTCTCCATCTCTAGCTGACAATTATCCCTCAGCAACCAGAGATCAAGTCATATTAGACTGCTTAAGAACCTTATTTTTAAGTCATTTCAGTATAATGAGATGGGCTTGCAGTCATTACAGAGTGGGACTTTATATAAGTTATAAAAGCACCAGCACAGGGGGGTTTACTGACACTCGGGTCATTAGAAACTAAAATAAACTGTGTGCTTCAACCCACAGTCATTTTGTGACATTGCCTTATAGAGTCAGTTCCCAAAAGCATGAAATTATGAAAAAGATGAGTTGTATTGACTTAAACGTTGCATGAATTCCGAACGGCCTACTCAGACAGGAGTGCACTGCAGCACATCAAATATGTATTGGATTTCAGTGTCACATATGGAGAGCTATCTTCACGTTACCAGGTTAAAGTGACATAATTTCTGATTTTCTGGCATAATGTGACAAATCTGATGACTGCAGTGCTGTGTGACACACCCAAACCAGATCTGAGCCATTTCATATGTGGTTCTAGACTGGACACATACCAGATTTGTGGCCTTTGTCTTGCTCTAATTATGAACAGCTGAGATGAGAGCTGTTCAGAGCAAATAAGCATCATGACGAAGACTTCGCAAAATCTGATTCAATGTGTTCATACATTCATTACTATTCATGTGAACGTAGAAAAAAAAAAATATCTGGGCCACTTTCATCTGCATTGTAAACAAGACTCATTGCTCAGTTCAATTTTCTGCTCAGATCTGATAAATAGTTCACATTTGTGTAGGTAAATAAATCAAATGTGTCATTAATGTGAATGAACCTATGTTCTAACATGACTTGCAAGGACACATCTTTATCAACAACATCACATAAATAAACCACACGAGTCAGGAACAACAAATAAATGAACCAGCACAGCAAGGCTTCATACAGATAATTGGTACAGAAGAGCACTGATCTGTTCATTGTTAAAATAAGAAGGTGAAAAGCGGTAAAATGCATTGCTTTTGCATCATTTACTGGCACTTACTTCACATTAGACACTGCTGCCTAATTTAAGGTTGAATGGTGGTGCATGTGCAGTTTCCAAAAAAAAAAACACATTAATTTTGATCTGAAAATTCTCATTCAGGCCACAGGGCCACAAATCAAATGAGTGTTGGATCTAGGACCCCATAGGAAAGCAGCTCTGATCTAATTAAAAAAAAAAAAAAAAAAAAAAACTTGAGCACTCACATAGTTCATATCAGTTATACGACATAGGCTGTATTCGAACTGGCAAACTACATACTACTCACGTACTAAATCAACCTAAAAGTACCATGTAGTATACAGTATGCAACCAAATTACAGCTCTTTAGCGCACTGAAGATACCCGGATGGTGTACACGGGGAGCTATGTTCGTGGTGAACTGCATCCCATCATGCACTGCGGCCTCTCCAGCTCTCAGCCTGCTTCAGCTAAGAAAATGGCTGCAGGAGCAAAACGCAGCCAACTCAGAGTATAAATGTGGTTAAAAATATACAACTAGATTTTAAACATTTTAAACAAAGCATTTTTTTATCTCTCTATTGCTATTTATGTTAGCATTTATTTACATTACGTTAACCCTAAACAACAGCCACGATTGTGGCAAGCATTCAGGGAGCCCTCCATGAGTCATCCTGTTAGCGCCAGCACCATCGGGAGACGGCCGCATGACGCAGGACTACAAACACACAGACCATTATGACAAATGCCCTTCACACCACGTCGCCAAAGACTGCAATGGTGTCGTGCCAGACTGTCATGGAGCGACTCAGAAGGGCAGTGGGTCATCTTCAGTGATGAGCCCCACCTTTGCCTTGGTGGAGACGATCAATGAATCCATATGTGGAGGCACCGTGGTCAGCACAAGATGAATGGTTTGTTGTCACACACCACACATCCAGAAAGCCTGGTGTCACTCCACTTCCACCCCTACGGCAAGATCTGCAGGAACTGTGTGAGAATATTTAAGCTACATGGGATAGAGTGTCACAGGACACCATTAGGAACCTCTACAACTCCATGCTGAGACATCTGGCATGCTGCATTAGCAACCATGGAGGCCTGACTCCATACTAAGAGACTCTACTTCTGTATGTGCAGCTCAACAAATATTGCCCACATCAGTCTAAATGTATCATCATTTATTGTTCCCGGTATTGTTACACTTCCTTCTGTATGCAACTATTTTTTGATGACCCACGTGTATACTAAGTACATCCACTATTATAGGGTAAATGAGTGCCATGTACCTTAACATGACAATGACCTGCATTCACTAATTGTGCTAACTACATTAGTTATTTTGGATCAAGTAGCACTGTGGTGGAAAAAAAAGGTTTTGGTCCATGTCAGAACAGCTGTAAGTTAAGTATGTTTTGTATTGGCTGGTTGAGCCAGGAATTAACGTGCAAAACACTGTGTAATTTCAGAAATCATGTTCTTTGGTGACTCACACTGTATGAAAACGCTGGGTCCATGCTCCATGACTTCTACAGACAGCTCTCTCTACAGACAGCTTTAAATAAAGTTGTTTAATTCAAAATAACAGGCTGCATGCCCAAGAACTGAGCAGCTTGACTAACCACACTGAACACACATGGTAGGACAGTATGGTCCTTTCTACAGCCGATTTCACAAAAATAGTTTTTAAATAATTACCATATTGACGTTTCCACCTTGCTATTGCATTTAGTCAAACAGAGTTAAACTGAAATACATGAACTTTGGTAAGACTGGGTAAGTGATTGTGATAGTGACTGTGTGTTATAAAGGGCCTAAAATCAAGCAGCGTGTTCCTGGCAGGAATATACCAAGGCAGTGACCTTCGTGTCTGACTGCCACAGGATTAGTGTCTGTGCGGGCAGACCCTCCTTCACTGCCATCTCATTAGTGTGACAGGGTACACTTGGCTTACATCACATGGGTATTGTTATGTTGGCAACGGTGTGTTTTCATCAGTACAACTTTGGATAAATGAGCTTAACCCGATATTAAGGCATTCCTAGTCTGAAAACTTATCTTCCCGTAAGTATTGTTTATTCGAGTGTGACAACTGACAAACATCATTTAATAAATGCAGAAAAATGTAAATCTAAAATAGAAATATAAAATCAGCATGTGAAATATATTGACTAATAGCAGTAAGTAAGTCTTCTTAAGATTACCTTAAACAGACAAAATTCCATTTCTTTTCTATTTATATTCCATTCTATTCTATTCTATCCTGGTCTGATTGAATAAAATTAATTACAAGATTTGACTCTAATGTTGAAAACCGTGTCAGCCTCTTAGAAACAATTTAATAACACCTCATATTTATTGAATAGACTGTTTTTAGTTTCACTGGGAAATCATCTATCAAAATTCTGAACTTTTCTGAACCACAAGGTTTGATTTTAGGACCTTTGATTTGAGGGTCAGATAAATGTTCACAGCTATTTTTAATTCTTCTGAAAATCAAGATTTGTTATTAGCATTTGGTACATGAATTTGTACAACTGATTATTGTAATGCTCTTTGTACTGGTCTTCTAGGTAAACTATCCATCAGTACAACCGGTACAAAATAATCTGCATAAAACACAGAAAGTGGAGAGTGTTCTGATGCTATGTTTCTAAACTGTAAAAGTCAATTCAACATTTTACTGGGAAGTCATAATGAGTACACACGTTACAGAAAAATGTGTCTTTTTAACTGACCAGTAACAAAAATAAAAGAAAATCATCAAAGTACTTTAGCCACATCATCCTCATGACTCTCATGCAAATCTAAAGATATAAACCAAACATGTCTTGTCTGTGCGACTATATTTAGCAGTAAGGAGAAGATTGTGTACATTTAACTTTTCACTTTGCTGTTCAATACTCTGAACAATCATGATAAAATTATCCTATACAATTAGTTCATGCACAACTTCAATAAGTACTCCTATACACTTGAACAAGAGATTTTAGTTCATAAACAACTTTAGTAAACACTCCTGCACACTACAATAGGAGATATTAGACCATAAACAATCTCAAACAACATGCTGTGAATGAAAACTGATCTACATACAAAACAACAGTAGCAGGGAAAAGATTTAGATGAGGGAAGGTAACGACAAATATGAGTATATAGGCAAATATCTCTAATTTTACAAGAAATCTTTATATTTTTCACTTTGAAAATGTTGACCCTTCCATGTTCTCCAGACAAATGTGTTGTTTTGTAGTGAAATGCACCAGTCCAGTCTAGCAGTAGGTTCTTGAAGAAGAACACATTTGTGGGTATAACATTTCTAATATATATATATATTTTTTTATAAACAGAAAGCTTTACATGACAAAGAAAGCCGATGGCACAGTACTTACAGAATAGTCACTCAGTCACACTCAGTCATCAGTAATCTTTCTGCTTCTTCAAACATGCTTACCTGGCTTACGCTGGCCTTAATGAGCTTATCAACTGTCTCATTGCTTTCTTCTTATCTGAATTGAATGTAGATGTAATAAATAAATACTGCACTGATCAGTCAGTACAACCTTGATCACTGTGTTCAGAGCAAGAGAGTGCAAGAATGTGAGAAAGTGAGAGAAGACAGAGACTGTGAGGCCAACATGAGCCAGGATGAGCAAAATAAATAAATAAATAAACCCACAATAAATTATTGCAGAAAGGTAAACAAGCAAGGAGAGTTATTTACAAAGAGAAGGAATTTCAGGTGGGGAGTGAGATTTAGGGTGTATTCAACATGCCAGAGCGAATAAATTAAACTAGAAGGAAAGGGAGAAGGACAGAGAAAAAAGAAATAGAATGAAAAAGAAAGACAGAAAGAAAGAAAAGAGAGAGAGAGTGTGTAAGACAGAAAGAAATAGAGAATGTCAAAAAAAAAAAAAAGAGGGAAGTGGGTGTCAAGCATCTTGTGGATAGAATTTCATTACCTTTGCCTCCTGTCCCTTGGCCCCCAGGCTTATTGTAGAGGTAGATGTCAGAGTCAGGGAGATCACTGTTCATATGGAAGTAGTGCTAGAAAAAGAGAGGGGGGGTGATGAGGTTTGACTGATTATAAAACATATAATTAGTTATTGATGTAATTAAAGGGGAATTCCACTAATTTTAAGATTTCTGCATAATACTGAATAAGATGAAAACTAATTTATTTAGAGCGATTTAGAGTTTAGAGTTTATTTATTCATGGCAGAGTGGCACATGTTGGGTGTTGTAAGGTACCTCAAATAAATGCTTTTGTTTTTGAAAATTAATAAGATATGTATGTAATTTGAACAGTAAATAGAATCACTAAATTTGTGTTGCAGTATAGCTAGCTGAAGTTACCTTGAAGTGGTGCTCCATGTTGCTGTCTGTGTATTTGGGGATGTGGAGGAAAATGAGGAGATTCTGGCGCAGATAGTGGGCCAAGGCCCGGATCCACGGCAGGCTGTACTGCGGCAAAGAGAACACCATCACTTCTGTAGCTGCGGAACCAGGAGGCTGAATAAACTGGGCAAGAAGAAGAGAGAAAGACCAAAAGGTTAAAAAACAGAAAATGTGCAATGCAGAACACTAGCACAATTGCCAGCAGAGGATACAAAATGCAATAAATGGCCAATTATCCCCATATAATCCTGTTGTCTCACCACTATGTGCGCTATGAATAGAAGTACACCCCACACACTCATTCACATTGTGAATAAACTTCACATAGCACCCTGTTCCAAACAGCAAAATGCAATAAACATGTGAAGACGTACCCTGAACTACAGTTAATTGCATAGTTTGAATAGAGGCTCAGATAGGCCAAAAGTTTGTCTGTGATCTTAATAAGCATAAAAAAAAGATTTAGCCATTTCAGCCTTTTAGCCATTTGTAATCACTGCAAATCTCCATTTCGCCACAGCGAGGGTAAAAGAACAATGGAGAAAAAAAAACACATTCATTATACAGCTACTGTTGAAACACAACCAAGCACAAGCAAAAATCCACACAGCACTTGTAAATCAGAGGTAAGTTCAATTTTCACTACACCTCAAAATTAGGTCACTTACAGCATGCAGAATAAGTCTATACAACAATAATGTAATGTAGTACTCGAGTCTGGTCTAGGTCGTGAGACCTCATCGCACCAGCTGAGGGTGATAACTCCATCTGAAGTGAATTATTAAGTTGAATTATTAATGAGGATCAACAAAACCAGAATAAACTGAATAATATAGTCCTTTCTCTGCATCGGGGGTCCCCAAACTGTCAAACAGACAAAAGCTGGGGAGTTCTGTCTCGGTTTGACAGGTTTAGAAACATATTCACTGTCTGAAAGCGATGGTGTAAATTGCTGGGTTTTTAAAGCTTAATGCTCAAAGACCCCATGATAAACAAGACAAAGCTGTAGTTCTCGCCTTCACTTTTCATGTACTGCAACTTTTTGCTTTAAAAAAACCTACAGTTCCACCACCTCCCACTGGGTGGCTGAAGCACACTTTGTTGGAAACCACAGCTGTTGGCCTATTTGTTTCAGATTTTTCCAAGCTTACTTGGAGTATTAAAAAAGAGTATTATTTGTTTGTTGATGTTCACTGGTTCCAAGATTCAAACAGCGCATGTTCACTGGACTTCAGGTGGGGATATTAAAGAGAGAAAAGGGAGCAGAGAACAATCTTACAACTGCTTCAGATCAAAACTGCTTACAACTGCTACACTACAAAATGGTACCTGCATATTCTCTTCAATATTTTGTATGTAATGTATTTTTTTGCATCTACTATGTAAAAATGTTGACTTACTTTATGTTGCAGTACTGTTCTTATTTATATATACGCATCATATCATAAAAAAGTACTCTTTCAGGAGATGGAACACTTTCAGAAAACAAAAAAGGGTTTTGTTTTAACAGTGACAATATAAACACAGTTTTGCAGGACAAGGTAAAGATGTCCTTCACTTAACTGTGTTTAAGTGGGTAATTCTGAGCCATTTTCATTGATCCATTTGTCAGAAATGTTCCCACAATGTAAAGGACAGCTAATGTTTTCTAAATGTTTTGATATGAGAGCAGCAATATACAATATCTGTTCTGTAGACACTTGCTTCTCCAGTGTTTCTTTAATTAAGCTAATTAGTTAGGACGTTCCGGACGGTTGCTCTATCAGTCCAGAACTCCTACTGCTCCACAGCCCAATGCCGGAGGGCTTTACACACCTGTTAGCCGATGTTTGGCTTGAGAATGGTAACCTTGGGCTCCTGTGTGGCTGACAGAGGTGGCAAGTAACAAAGTACAATTACTTTGTTACTGTACTTAAGTAGTTTTTTTTATGTATCTGTACTTTACTTGAGTATTTTTGTCACATAATACTTTTTACTTTTACTCACTATATTCCAAAAGAAAAATCTGTACTTTTACTCACTACATTCTTAAAACAGACTTGTTACTCTAGATTTAACAATATATTTATTATAATCTCTCTTTTAAAATATTTTTAATCAGATGATTCTATCCAGGCACCTAATGAGGCGCAAATCAGTATGCTACTGGCTGTGAAAGGGGGGCGAGGGGGAGGGACAGTGGAGTAAACCTGTGATTGGCTACTTTAACAGCTTTAACAGTAGTGAACATGCGTGGAGATTAAACAGCCGCGGAGCTCCAATTTATACCGGCGACGCGTCTGAAAGATCCTGCATCAGTGGCTTTACTCAGTGCCGGAGTGGGTGATCAGGAGAACGCAGTGGACTAATGCATAAACTAACGTACATAAACACCAGAACTCTCTACAAATATTACCCAGAGTTTATATCTGAAATGTAGGGCTTAAACCAGCGACCCCCGTCTCTACTGATACAGCCCTGGTGTGCTAACTATAGCAGAGTCAGAGACTCGTAAAGTGGATTCAGTGAATATTAAGGTAGCTTTCATTCCCATTCCACCTTAAATAATGTAGCAGTCACGTTCAGACATGTGTACCAGTGCTGTGTGTCCGCATGGCTTTTTAAAGTGGAACAAAAATTCGAATAAGAAGCTACATTCAGACTTGAGTGATTAATGAGTCGAATTCAGTCCCACTCTGTGAATCTGAACACAATATTATCCGGTTTACAGCACTGGTATGTGTATCCTCTACTGTGTATCCTCGGTTTCATAGATGCACAGCTATAACCCTCAATAAAAAATCATGTTTAAAAAATGAATTTAAGAAATATTTTTAAGTTTAAGATATAATTTTAAAGAAATTCTTTTAACTTTTTATGTTAAGTACATTTTTGAGCATGTACCTCTAACGTTTTTTGCTATACTACCTGTACATTTACTTAAGTAAGGAACTTGCGTACTTTTCCCACCTCTGGTGGCTGCTCTAGACCATCATATTTTATATTATACAGGCTGTGTGTGTGCAATTTAACACCTGTATAACAAATGGTCACATTTGAAAGTAGCTAAAATCACTAATTAGCAGGGCCTAGATTCTTATGAACATATAACATTTATATAGGAGCTTTCCTACATGGCAAAAACATGTATGATTCAGACTCCAAATTAGAAGTCAACAAGAATTACCTCCACATCTGCAGGGGTAAGTTTGCAGTTCCTGACCAGCATCACAGTGATAATGTCAAGAGTAGCCTCGTCCAGTCGTTTCCTCAGAACCTTTACCAACTCATCTGTGATCTCTGGGCCTGCCGATCAGAAAAAGGACATGTATGAATATCTATGCCACTACAATATACACGTTTTTGCATACATATGCAGTCCAGTCCCTTGTTGTGCAGCACTATGCCAAAGTCTGAGTCCACACTGTAAATGAATTTATTTCCAGTCAAAACTTCCGTTAAGTACATTAAGTGCACTTTTCAGCATTCTGGGAACAACAGAACACATATATTTAACAGAAAACCACAGAGAAAGCCCAAAAACACAATACCAGATGTTTCAGTGTTTACTGTGTCCAGGCTTTGCCTTTATTACATATTGAAATATTTTTAGAAGACTTGTTTTTAGTTTTTTAAAGAAATCTGCAGGGATATTTTTCCTCATCTCCAAAGTTGAGTCTTACAAATTGGTTACATTTTCTGCTTCACATGACTCTAGTAATCCCAAACACATACACTGATATTGATAGGTCTGGTCTCTTTTTTCTAAGAAGACTTGAAGCTTCTCTGTTTGATAAGCATATCTTTATCTACTCAGCAGTGTGCTTTGGGTCATTATCTTGCTCTGCAATAAATTCCTTTCCAATCAAACATTTTCCAAATGGTAATACATGCTTGCATCAAAAGAACGGTAATTACCAAAAACAAATCAACTCAAGATGTTATATATCCAAAAACTATACCTGCTTTCAATAATTTAGAATTTTAAATATTTTCTTCAACTGCAGGTTTGATTTAAGTTTGACTTATGCAATGGGGTTATCTTATGTATAATAAATTGTAACTTGCTTAAACTGAAAAGCAAAACCTTTAACAGCAATGTTCTTGTATGTTATAGGTCTCATCGTTGCAGTACACACTTTGCAGTGCACAGTGCTATATTGAACTGTAACCACTGTCAATTGCACTCGTCCACCACAATTCAAAGTATGACTATGATCACTCTCTAGTACCGCCCCTCCAGACCCGCCCCAAATTTAGAGATATGGATATAAGTGGTCCTGGAAGTTCCTGGTCCATGAACACCAATCAGATTTGTGGCTTGCATTAACCTTTGTTTATGCTACAGTAATATAATTACTCTTAAATTAAAAACCAAGTTGAACTGTGCTCTCGTTTTCAATTCCATCTTTGGATATCAGCACACTGACAGACAAGCTTAAGGCAAGAAAAAAAAGAGAGAGAGAGAGAGAAAGAGAAAGAGAGAGACAGAGAGAGAGAAATCCCTGTAAACAAAAAAGGCCTCATAAATAAAGAAAGTTGTTCTCTGTAGTTACACATCAGGAACGGAACAAAAACAGGAGGAACACAATAAATCACTCTTATTGTTTTAGCTCACCGCTCACCATCAGACTGAGAAAGAGACCGAGAGTGCAACACACTCAAACTGTGTGAGGCAGAGAGAGAGAGCATGATTGAGAGAGTGCAAGACAGAAAAGAGAGTGAAAGTGAGAGAACAAATGTTGGGTAGAGTGGGAGAGATATGAAGAAGAGAGGGAGAAAGAGAGGGAGAGAGAGAGAAAGAGAGCGAGAGCAATATGGAGGGAGAAACAACGATGGATGGTGAGACAATGACAGGAAAAGGCGGTGAACAAGAAAAAGACAGAAAAAGAAAAAGGTTGGGAAAAGAAAAAACAAAAATTAAGTATGTTTGAGAGAGAGGGAGACTGATGAGAGAGAAAGATGAAAG
>CM067476.1:13982111-14030256 GCA_034552555.1 Semaprochilodus insignis | reverse complement strand
TGAGAGAGAAAGATGAAAGAGTGAGAGAAAAAGATAGAAAGAGAAAGAAAGATAAAACTGAAAGAAAAGGAAACAAGAGATAAAAAAAAAAAAAGCTGAAGAGGGATATTATGACGTCATGGTCCAAGGACTGAAAAGGCTGTGGGAGGAGCAACAGTGCCCCCCATGAGGCCAAGAGCACTACTGCAAGCTGCACTGCATGTGTTTAAATGAATCCGTGCCTTCACCTCTTCTGGTATGCAGGGTGTGAGAGAGCAGAAACCTCATCACTCTGTGCTCCTGGCCCACACTACAGGATAATCTTGCACATTCTGAGGCCAATATGCCCCTTCCAACAATCGCAGGAGATGTTCTGATTTCAAGCTGGTCTTAAACGCTTAAAATTATTATCCTTCCACATTATCCTGTGGTGCTGGGTTTGTATAATCCAATCTTCTTCTCTCGAATTTACTCAAAGCCCAGTCACGACAGCCCTGATTTTGAACTGTAAATACTAAATACTCTAAATGTTCAATATTTATGCTTGAGCATCCTGTGCTGTGTGGGGGGATTTTTCCATATGAAAGAAAGTGTTGACTTCATATGTGAAGTACCGTTACACAACCAAAACAACAAGAACCAAGCCGAACTGAACTGAGAGCCAAGCTGAATAGAAAGATATATATATACAGGACAATTTGGCTAGGTTTCTGGTTCTGGGAGACAAATTCTAATTTTTGTGAGTACAATCAAAAGGCAAGTGGTCTTTTGTTTAGAGGAGATCTTGAGTTGTGGGGGCTTTGATGACTGAAATACGATTAACAAAAAATAACATTTGTTAAATGTGCTAAAGACCTTAAAACAAGCGATGTATGCATATGCAATATTTAAGCAACTGTCCAGAGATGGGTGAGCTTGTGGCCACTGTGCTTAGGTTCCTGGTCTTGGTTGACAAGAATGGAACCCAATGTGGTTCTCTGCTGTTGTAGCCCATCCACCACAAGGCTTGACGTGTTGTGGTTTCAGACAGATTTTCAGGTTATTCAGGTTCATGTAAGCTTGAACGAGTCTGGCCATTCTCCTCTGATCTCTCATTATTTCTGTCTACAGAACTAATGCTCACTAAAAGTTATGTGGAAGTAGTTCCTCAGCAGGAACTGGACATCTTGTTAAAAATGAAGGATGGATGGAAAGTACAAAATACAGGGAGATACCACAAGACAACCTGCTTTGAGTATACTTATAGAACTAAAGCTTGGGAGAAACATTTCAGCAGAACAATGCCAAAAAGTCAAAGCGGTTGAACAATAGAAAGTTTAAGTCAAGAATCTTTAAAAGTGCACAGGTGTCATCCAACACATCAACAGCCTGGAGCAAAACTGCCAAGAGGAATGGGTAAAAATCTTTCCCCAACAGTGTGAAAAGCAGGTAGCAAGTAAATTCATTACACTTAAAGCTTTTATTGCAGTAAAAGGTGATTCGACCAAGTACTAGCGTAAAGGAGTTTACATACATACATACATACACACAAACACAACTTTTCTCACTCTCACTCTTACCTGCTCGCCCCACTCCATGAACTAACAGCAGTATGTGTTTGTCCACCTGTCCAACTGGCCTTGAGCCCTCCAGAGACAAGCGTGAACCCTTGAAACAAAAAAATATATATATAATTTCTCTCTCTCTCTCTCTCTCTCTCTCTCTCTCACACACACACACATATAATTCCAATCACACGAACACACACAACCTTGGTGACACATTCTTCAGTCTATCACTTATGAAATGCTTGTAGAATTTTCTGTCGTGGCTACATGCCTTAGAAGTGTGCAGGAGGCTCATAAAACCTGTAAAGCCTCTAAAGCCAAGGACAGGCTGCTATTTGGTAGGCAGAAATCAATGGCTCAGCTCTGCCTTTCTGTTGGCAATGGAAGTCTTAAAGATTGCTTGAAGCTTTCTAAAGCAGTTCCCTGGGGCTTAATGCACGGGTTAAAAAAAGAATACATTTAAATATACATAAACCATAACACCTCAATAAATGAACCACAGCAGGAATTAAACATTAAATAAAAAAAAACCTTCAGCAAAAATCTCATTTACACAATTTTCCCAAATAGAGCTGATCACCAAAGACATATTTGCTTGTCTTTTATGTCAGCCCAGAGAACGCAATGAACGCAAGCACCAAGACGTAAGCTCATGCTTTCAGATTATAAAGAATCTAACAATAAGGAAAAAAAGCTCTGAATCGGAGGTGAAAAAATTACTTACATTGACAGTTTGATAGTTTGTCAACATCAAGACACATTCCATGTGATTTAGGTATATAACCATCCATCTGTCTACATTTTGTCTATTTCATTGGTGAGTAAAGCACTTTCTGACTAACACACCACTGACTACTGTATTTTAACATTCTTTTGTTGAGGGCTGAAAAGAGATGATAAAAGATATTCTATCTGGTTGGACTTTTTCTGCTCCTATAGACAGTGGGGAACAAGGACCATTTAATCCCCCAGTGAAGACTGGGCAGAACAAAGCTCCCATTTAAACTGTTCTAGGGCCTGCAAAAACCAAATATTTTAACAGTGGATTATTAAAATGTGAATTAACTAATATTCCATCACTACTCAGTTGGAACATGAAGACCTGTAAACATAAGGAGCTGTAACAATTAAATATTTGGTAATATTTTGACAAAATTACCATCAGAGAAAACAACACTGCGCTTTATTTAATCCTGCCCATAAGAATGAATAAAGTTTCTAGGACGAGCGAAAGCAACTGCTTTCATGTAAAAACTAAAATCAGTTTTTAAACTATTTAACACATTGTACACAGCTAGCCAGTTACATGTGTAATGCTATGCTGAGTTGCCAAATGTTATATAGTTTCTTAAAGTCTGCTAAATACAGAAACTTATACGGTTAGAATGTTACAATGACTAACGTTAGTAACAGTAATGTCACATGCTGGCAACGGGAAAGCTACTTGACGACTGTTCCACTGCTTCACACCAGCATGTTTTCTTT
This sequence comes from Semaprochilodus insignis, assembly GCA_034552555.1. NCBI lineage: Eukaryota > Metazoa > Chordata > Actinopteri > Characiformes > Prochilodontidae > Semaprochilodus > Semaprochilodus insignis. The sequence continues at coordinate 14,027,245 of CM067476.1, read as the reverse complement.
TACAGTGGGGCGGTAACATTGTGTTTCTGTGAAAAGCTAACTCAGTTGTCTATGCTGTATGTGTGTACTTTGTACTTTATTCTTTAGTTTAAGAATATGCTCCCAGATATAATTTTTAACTTGCAGACGTAACTGTTCTTTTTCTTTTGCTATCTGTTCACATAAGTACTATAAGCAATGCAATCTCTGTATGTCATTAACTTTCTCCAACTGAACATTACTTTGAAAATGTTAACGAAAAGTTAATAGAAATATTTGCCACTTGTAATTGTAGACATTATTGAAAGCGGCAAATGTTTTTTTTTTGAGCCCTGAACTGTTCTTGTCATTCTCCTCATGATGAGATTACTGAAATATCCTCAGCCAAAAGTCACTTTAAGTAATCCTAAACAGATTTGTTTATGTGGTTCTAAAACTGTATGACATACTGTTATCTCTTAAAACAGACATGTAGGTCACATACCTAATACCAGAAATAGTACCATTCTTGAAGTATTTCTTTGAGCACTTTGCTTATTGATATATTTACAGCCCCCTCCTTTCAGTCAATGCAAAAGTTGCTGCATCAAAGCTAGTTAAATAATTAATGTAAGACACATCCATGTCCTGTGTTAATAAGCAGTGATGATGAGTGAACAGTACCGTAAGGTCTTCAGAGTAAAGTGGCTCCTGGCTGCGAACCAATCCCACAAAGCGTGACACATGGAGGTTACCATCCAAATCACTGTACTTCCCTGTCTGAGAAGTCTCTGAGAGCCTGTGGAGAAAAAGCAAGAGTGAATGTGAGACAGACTGAGTATGAGAGAGAGCCTGTTCATTTTATTTCAGTGATACTTTTGCAATACTGCACCTATATATAGTCATGCCAAAAGGCTTAATGAATTTAACTGAAATTGTGAGAGACAAACATCCAGACTAAAAAAAAAACCTTAATAATGGGGAAAAAAACCCAGAAAAAAATGGTTATTGCGGTCTGTGTTTTACCACTGCAGTGTTGCAGTGATTGCAGCAGCCTTACATGAGGTGCTTCATGCAATGAATAGAGATTCCACCACATTGCTGAAGGAGCAGAAGTTCAAAGTGATGGAAGCCACAGCACAGAAATAAAGCCAATGCATGCATCACATCACATTAGATCACAAGGTGCAGGCTCACTATTAGTACCTAGAATTATTCAAGCTACATCAGGGGGCAGAGCCTTTGGAAAAACCTTGCAGTCAGTGTTCGGGACACAGCCAATCTTTAAGTCTAGGATTAAAACCTACCTGTTCAGTTGGGCCTGTGGTAATTAGTTTCCCTGCTAGATAAAAGGTGCAGATCTGGGGGTGCACTGACATATAGTGCTTTTAGTTCTTCTGTCAGAACTAATTGTCTGTGTTTTCTTTGCCCGAACTAAGCTACCGCCCAAACTGTGTGGTCTAATGTGGAGCTCCTGCCCATCCTGTGCACTCTGATGCTGCTGCTTTATCTGTTTTGGCTGGGCGCCAACGCCTGCCTGCATTGCTGAGCAGTATGCCTCACATGGAGGTTCTTCATGTCCTGAGCTGTAAGTGGGTTTTGCCTGCATTGCGCGCGCCCTTCTGATGATCCTGCTATTTAATTACTAATCAGACATTTCTTCTTCTGCCTCACAAAACACTGAATGCTTCTCTTATTCCATCTAACAGACTATCATAATAGTGTTCTATCTAACAGTTATTAACAGTTATCCTGTTCAATATTGCATATAATTGTAAATTCTGATCCTTGTTGTGTTTGTTTTGCTATGTAGTGTCGCCCTGAGGAGGATGGGTTCAGTCTTGGTTCCTCTCAAGGTTTCTTTCTTTCACTCTGAGGGAGTTTTTCCCTGCCACTGTCGCCTTTGGCCTGCTCATTGGGGGCTTGATTCAGGATTTTCTATACAAACGCTGCTTTGAGACAACATCTGTTGCTATATAAATAAATAAATATATATTAAAAAATATAAATAAATTTGACTTGACTTGACTTGATATCACCAAACTCACCTAAGGTAAAAAACAGATTTGGTTGTGCGCTCCTGGTACACAAACATATTCTTGCGGTTGACCACACTGAAGGCGCTCAACACTGAACGAAGGGCCTGGATTGCTGCCAGAAAAAGAGGAGAAAATGCTTAAGAATCACAATCTTTACCTTGCTGCTGCACATTCAGAGACAACTCATCTGTCCATGCAAAGTTTGTGCCATTCATCCATCAGCTCTTCATCAGTCGTCAGTTTCTGAATACAGAGCTGCTCTTGGCTGGATTATTTTTGGTGGGAGATAACTCTTAACAATCATCCCAAGGTCAGAAACAGGTAAATGATACAAGATGGTAAAGGGTGAAGATAAATTATACAGCAACAGACTGACTGCAGTCTGTACATAGTGGACCTGTAAATGCCCAATTAGCTAAGGTATGAGGCAGGGGTTTCTATTGTCAATGTATAATCTATGTATAGAGAACGTATAACCTTAAAATAAGATTAATTTTCTAAGACAGTGATAGATTTTCTACGTCCCTATACAACCTCATGTGTCCTACAACTCCACAAAGCCTTAGGTCCAAAGTATTTCTTTCATTAAGCCTAGCTCAGACTTACCTGACAAGACAAAAGAGAATGAAACTTGAGCAGCATTATATACATATGGGTTCTGAAACAAAACCATTTCCTCCATTTTTGTCAATTTATTTGCCTGTCACTTCAACACAGCAGTGTTCAGTTTTTGTGTATAAAATTGTATACTGAATCATCACAAAATGATGATGATATTCATATATGTGATGATATTCAGCTTTTACACATAACCCTAATCTAGCATCCAATGTTATAAAACTGCAATTCTAAAAACTTACACTTCATGAGTAGGGAAGATGCTTCTATACTACTTTTATATACTACTTACCTCGAGCCACACCCATGTTGGGCCCCATCTTCAAGCGTGGGTGGATGTGTATGATGGTGCTCCATACTACATCACAGGCAAAGTGGCCAGGCATAAAGTGCATAGTGGCAGCCAAATAATCTCTCGGCTGATAGCTTTCATCTGCATTATAGTCTAAAACAGGAGACACAATGTAAATGTAAAATCTAAATGTAAATGTATTGTTTCAATATACATGTATCCAGTGTCTTTACCATCCGAGTTGGCCATTCTCTGCCTGTAGAGAGATTCATTTTTCCAAATGTCTTCCTCACTTTCAGCCACCAGAAGAGAGTTACACACATGACTGTCATGCAGGTCCTGCAGCAGGAGGCGCTGTGGAGCCAGAAGAGAGGTTCATTTTACAGTATATGCGTACCAGAGAAAGAAAAAAAACCAACAGTCAAGAGCAGTGCTTCTCAACCTTTTAGCCATGACCTCCCAAAAACATAGTCTGGGGTCCACGACCTCTTCCACAAGTCAGTCATTTAAATACAGTGATGTCTGCTTTAAAAGCTGAATAACACTAATAGGCAGCAGTATGTCTGTGTCTAGTGTCTAGTGTCTTCGTTTTAACATGGTTAAGAACCGCCTACTTTAACAGGAATTTCACTCAAATACTAACTAGAGAAGTTAGAGACATTTTAAAATAAAAAAAGTGCAGGACAAAAACCTTCATGAAAAAACTTATTTTTACAAACCTCCAACTAAAAATAAAGTGCAGTATTTGTACCTTCCCTAATGAAAGCAGCAAAGAATAATAGCCTGTAACAAGGCAACTTTAGGTGTATGGTGTAACTGGAAATCTTTGTCCACCCAGTGAGTGAGTTGGCCTTAACACTGACATGAAGCTTATATACTAGAAGACAGTTGTAAAACTAATGCTGTGTTTGAGCAGTGTTGGAAACCAGGAAATACCAACTGTCCCACTTATAAACTGCGCTCGAATGGCTGACAAACTCATAATTATCACTGGTAAACACAAGTTTGTAAGATGTGAATAACATGACCTTTGACCTTTTACATGAGTGAAATTCTTTAAACTTGCAGTGAGTTTGAAAAAAGTGCATAGACTTCATGTACTTCTATTACACCTATATATGTGCTTTTTAACACGGAAAAGAAAAGGCAGGATTTTACTGTCCAGATCTCAACCACTTATTTTCCTGTGTGGTTGGTGTATGACTGAGACCCCAAATGAAGTCATATTTGCTAGTTTACCATCTGGTATATATCACCTTCTGATGAGCACCTGAACATAGCTACTTTCTGTTTTAGTGAAAATGTGATTTTCTATTTGCTAAACTAAAAGTACAGGAGCATTTACCTGATTGACTATTCTGCAGATTTCCCCAATCTTCCTCACAACATTCTGATGAAGACAAAGATACTCTGGGATCTCCTCTTCATCCTCTTCTCTCACTCTTTCTTCTTTTCCCCCATTAAAACTCCTGACAACAAAAAAGCAATATGACTTTTCTGCCCATATTATGGCTATTGTCGGTACTTACAGAACACTGAAGTGCATGTTTTATCATAAAGGCAGGATAATTAGCGATGTTTAAATAGATTTTATGCAGCACAGTATGTGAAATGAATGAATAAACATCATTATACCCAGAGTGCTGGTGGCAGTTTTTAAAGGCAACCTATTATGATCATATTCAGCATTCACAATGGTCTACTAGTTACAAAAATGCATTATCTTTCTCAAACTGTACATCTATGTTCAATGTCTGTCTAAAAGTTCCTTTAAGACCCCAACTCCTGATGAGCTCAGTGAGCTCTGAGGGGTCAAACTCTAAAGTTTTTCTGTGCCTACACAGCCTACAGAAACTGCTGTGCATTTTGTGAAGGCGTGCCATGCTTGCTGCTAGGTGACCCTTATGATGCACAAAAAGCTACATATACTATAAGTAAAGAAAACCAGAAAAGCATAATAGGTCCCCTTTAAATGTGGCCTTAATATCACATAGTATCTGTATGTCAAAATATCATGACATGTTTTGTTAAAATCTCTTTTCGTGATATTTTTGCCAGATCATCCACTACTAGAAAGATGAAATGTATTCCACATTTTACGCTTGTATTCAGTACAGATTTCCACAAAATACACACAGTCTACATCACAACAGGTTAGCATAACCACCTGAACAGAAACTTACTTTTTTGGCATCCTTAGAAACTATTTTGGATCTTAGCAGTTCTTAAAGGAATACTCCAGCATTTGTCAACCTAACATCTACCTGCTACACCGGTATTACATGTATGATTACCATAAACAACAGTTTGTTTCAGCATGATTCCTTGCACTTGGTTCCTTGCACAATTACCATTGACACCAAAACACTGGTTTTACTCTAGTGTGAACTATAAAATAATTAATTCACTGCAACGTGTGTCAGCGAACCTGGAATGGGAAAACACCTCCACCCTGTCTTGGTGGATTCGGATGATGAGCCAGAAATCCGGCATCAGTGGATTCTGCACCTCCTGTTCGTTCATCGTGGGACCATCACACTCTGAATCACTGCTGCCTCCATCATAACCTAAGATACACACACACACAATACTGCATTACTGTATGTGTAAGTATATAATACCACAAAAAAATAATGTCTAACCCAAAAGTTAAAGAACCATTAAATGAATGGTCAAACTTTGCTGTTTTAGTTTTGCATAGAGCTGAGAGGTTAGTGATGCTAACAAACACTTGACTGGATAGCGAAAGAGTCGGGGTGCTAAGCTGGCCAGCCCACAGTCCAGACAGTCCAGACACTTGGCGCATTAGAAAACTAGAAATACTATAATAATAATAGGGGCCATAATAGGGGAAACATTTAAAAACTACAGCAACTGATCTCCTCAGTTCCCAAACATTTACAGAGTTTTGTTAAAAAAAATAAAAGAGGTGATGAGCACAGTGGTAAAAACCTGTCCCAACTTTTTTAAAGCATATTTCTGGCATCTTTAAAATATTTGCTGGCAAATTCAAAACAAGCATTCTTTCTTCTGTTGATAGGAACTAGAGGTGGTGATGTATAGAACGCATTGGACACTTGGTTTCTATCACCACCTGATATGAACTATTCAGTAGCAATTTCTAATTCAGCCTCTGTAAGCTTCTCTAGAATTACACTTTTCACTTCAAACCACTTTATGTTTGTCTTACTTATTACGCACAACGTATTTGCCCCATTCTCAATTTCTTCTATTTTTGCATATTTGTCACACTTGAATGTTTTGGCTGAACAAATTCGATTGACTATTAGGTTCAATTTCACTAGCCACACCAAGGCATAATTACTGTCAGGCCTGTTGAATCTAAATGTCACTTAAATAGAACCTCCTAGATGACCCCTAAGACTTTTGAGATAATACTAATAACAGGTGGTAATAATACTAATACTAACACCACATTTGAATACCATTGAGATGCTGTGGCAAGACCTTAAACAGGCAGTTCATGTTCAGAAACCCTCTACTGTAGCTGAATTAAAACAATTCTTCAAAGGAGAGTTGGTTTAAAATCAATGTAAATCATCCCAAGTTTTCACAATTGTTTGATTGCAGTTGTTACTGCCAAGGGTGGCACAACCAGTATTTAGGTTTAGGGGAGCAATTACCTTTTCAACATGGGTGATTTTAATAAATCTTTATCTTTAAAATGTGGAGGATCATTCAAAATTAGTTATTAGCAAAAACAGAAAAAATACTTTTTCACAGCAGTGCAGCTATAAGAATATTACACTCCTCAAGCTGTTTGTGTGTGATATTGTGCCACCGTGATATGGACAGCCTTACCCAGCATGTCTGAATCTAGGCTGCCTTGGCTGGAGACCACGCTCTGAACTCGACTAGGCCTGAGCTTCCCACTGCCTGCAAGTACAACACATCAGCCACCTTTACTTGAAACTGTTTCAGACAAACTCTTAGAATCCCGTTAACCAAATGAAACTCAAATAATGTTTTGCACTAACGTCTGGGGGAACAATCAAAACTACATTTCCTATATCCATTCTCCTCATTTCAAGTTCTTAGCTCTGCATGTATGGCACATTCTTTCTCGTACTTTAACACTCCTGATTCAAATCTTCAGGTAACTGTCAAGCACATCTTGAGCTGAGTCAGGTGTTAGAACAAGGACACAAAAAAGTGCAGTTCACTGAATATCCAGGGCTGGAATTGGGCATCATTGTCCTATAGTCATATACAATTTTCTCTATAGAACTCAATGCAATAAAATATTACAGTATTATCACATACATATATACTAGTCTGCAGTAAACGACTATCCTGCTGTCCTGCAAGGACAACATTAAAAAACTAGTCTAAAAATATTACATTAATGTGACTGGACTTGTAGTACTGTTACAAATACAAAGATACAGTGGCCTACATGCCAGGAACAAACCCAACATAGATATGCAAATGAAACCACTTCAAGCTACACCAAATTCATTCAATGCATCATCACATCACTGAAAATTACTCAACACTTATACAAATATTAATGATGCATCTCAATTAAAAAATCCTGGAGGAAATTCAGAACACAATGGGCTTAAGACCAAAAACCTAAACCAACAAATGGAAAAAAGCTGAAAAACTAAACATTAATAGAAAACGGATGGTTATTCAAACAACTTCCACAATTTTTTAAGTTATACTTTGCACTTTGTGCTATCATTTGTGATTTTTTTCATGTCAAAACTAAAATAATCAGCAGTGACTTTCCTTCTGTTTCTACTATTTTAATGTAGTCTGCAAATTGAAGGAAACAAAATCTGTGATGTAAGCGTTCTTAAACCCAACATTTATATTTAGTGTTGATCTGCTGCTGGTCACACTGTTACAAGAAAACAAACAAGTATTAAGTTAGATTTGTATTTGTACTCTTCAACTTGAAAATTAAACATTTACAAAATTTGTTGTATACTTGTTTCATCTTTGATTTACATTTGGTCCTTTGATATTTTCTTGACCATTTTGGCCATTTCAAATAAAAAGTATTTTGGTGGCTGAACTCTCGGCGCCTTCCTATCCAATATGAATACTTTGATTTCAAAGCCAGTTTCAGAACAATCCTATTTTTGATTAACTTTGTTTTTGCTAATCTTAAATTTAAGTAAATTGAAAGCAAAAAGAAAGTGTGAGTGCCTTAGAATCAGTGTGGTTTTGGAGGAGAATTGTGTGTGCCATAATAGCCATAAATGACTGCAGACTAATCAAGAAGCTTTGGCATTAAATACATGCACACACAGTGTACTTGAAAGAGGCAATATAAGAAGATACTTACTTGTACTTATTTGTACTCTACTTGAACTAAAATGGTTATATGCATATCAATTTTCTGTACTGCTGGATGTATCACTGTACCACTAATAGCAAGAACTGAATTTAGACACCCAGCAATAGTAGCAAGAGATCAAAGAATTCTCAAAATTCCTCAAACTGACTCAGCCTGACTAAAAGCCTTCATGGTCATTCATTCAACCGTCACAATGAAATATTGTACACATAGTCATTAGACAAAGAAAAAGACAAAGCATTCCACAGTGAGCAGTTTCTTACAGAAATACCTAAAAAAGCTAATAGAAGAGACTCACTGTATGTTGCAGACTGTACAGATTCAGCCAAGCTGACTGCAGAAGGCGTTTTGGGTGGGGTTGTGTGGTCAAATGTGCGGTCAGTGCTGCTGGAAGGCTGTTGATTTGTGCTCTGAAATCCAGGCTCGTCTGTATTGGCTGGTCTGACTCTGCCAATGTCCAACTGCTCAGAGACAGAATCACTCACAGGGTCAGCTGCCAGAGGCCTCACCTCTGCCTCAGTGATTTCATCCTGCTCCTTCTGCTCCTCCTGCTGCTGACTCTGACTTCCCTCAACAGGCTGACCTTCTTCAACCTGCTGAAGCACATCATGACACTTGTCCTGTTCATGCTCCACCCATAAATGTGTTGTTTTTTTGTTTTTTTTTTATAGTTAGTCTTAGACGGTTGGAACAATGGCAGGTTAAAAAACAATGCCAAAAACCCCAATAAATAACAGCAACAGCATCACACAAATCATAACTGTTCAAAATTCTTCAAATTATATGTTATCAAAAAGTCAGTTATATAGTTCATCTATTTTTGTTATCTTAGTATTCCTAATTTAAATTTCTCTAACTCAGCTTTCCATTAGGTTGAACAGGATTTGCTTTCAGTGATATTAAATGTGATTAAAATATAAACACTCTTCTAAACAAACTACAGCATTATGAAATAGCATTATGAAAGCCTTAGGAAAGCTGCTCTATATAACTTTTGTAGGCAAAGAGTAAAAATTAAACACCATACAAAACATTTCAAAAGAAGGAAGAATGAACCTAAACGTTGAGTTGGCACATTAACATTTTCATTCTGGTCAAATATTACCTCCAAGACTAGCTGTTTTTTCTCAAATTCAGCATCATCATCTGGCCCTTTGGAAGGTGGGGAATGGCTAGCTGTTTGTTTTGCACCGATGTCAGTCTCAGGACAGTGATTGGCTGGGTGAGAGACAGACCCCACCCCCTGAGAACAGGCCAAGTTCTGATTGGGCTGTCGGGCAGCCTGCATTCTCTGAGAGTGCTGGCGGCTTAGAGAGATGTAGTGGAAATCCTGTTTCTCTGCGTTAAGCAGATAACCCGGAAACGACAACCTCCTGAACTCCTGCAGACAGAAAAAACACAATGATGCAAGGAAACGTAAAATTAAAACCAAATAAATGCAGGCAAAAATGTACAGTAACATTAAACTAATCTTAAACTATTAATAAAATTGAATAATCTATGTATTAGCTATACTGAACATGTAATGAATATGCAATTTGTCTTTTAACCTCTTTAAACTTCTCTAGGGACTGTTCAGGGCCAAAGACGAACTGCAGCGGGACCACTTCATGGTGGCAGCCAGGTCGCCCACTGGATCGGCACACGTGATCTGAAACTTTCATCAGAGTGGAGGAACTCAATACACTGGAGTGTCTCAGAGCAGAAACAATTTCATCCTCCAACAACCAGCGAATCTACAACAAAGAGAGAGAGAGAGAGAAAAGAAGAGTTAAATAAGAAGAAGAAGATGAAGAAGACGAAGACGAAGACGGAGAACAACAACAACAACAACAACAACAACAAAACAACAACAACCTATTATTGATATTATTGCTATTATTATTGTTATTGCTGCTATTATTATTAGTAGTAGTAATAGTCTGAACTATGTGTGGCTCCAGTCTAAAGCTCAACTACTCGCACTCTGTTTTAACTGTCCAACGTAAAACTTGGAATTCAGGCTCCATGGTCTCCAACCTCACAGACTTTAAACCCAAAATTGCATTTACTGATCTGCTCAATGTCATTATGTCAACTTTACAAGGCACATAAGGCATATAAAATCTCAGTTCACAAGTTAAAAGCTTTGCTTTCATTGCAAGACATTATTTGTTTGTCAAAAAAAATCATGTAAGTTTAACTGTCAATTTTGGACTTGAGGCTGAACCTGCCAACTGGACCAGAACAAGCCAAACCAGCCAATCGACTGTCATGCTAAATAATCAACTGACCACTATAATTGTAATGTAACACACATGACCAAGCATTTCTCAAAATGAGGCTACAACAAAAAAGAACCCACATCCAACAATCTGTCATGTAGCAGCACGCACATGAATACATCCCTTTTTCTATTTAAAAAAAAAAAAACTTTTCAGTAACTTTTGAAGATGCCATGCCGTGATCTTAACTGAATGTTTTCAATCCAGCAACTGTATTTTGCTCCAAAAGGCTTACACAGCATAATGAGAACTACTTTTAAAAGGTATGCTTCACACTGGACTGATCAAACCCACTGCATAACAATATGTTCAAATGACAGTAGAGGGTGCTAAAAGTGAATATTGTTCCTATAATGAATTAAGATTTCTTAGAACGCTTGTGTTGCCAAAAAGTAAACAAAACAGTAAGAACACATAAATAAAATAAACATAAGAGCACACAGGTGTCTCTGGAAACCACATGTTTACCACACAGCAGAGTTGGGGGACTTGAGTCACATGACTTGAGTCAGACTGAAGTTGCGAATTTGAGGACTTGAGACTTGTTTGACTAACGCCGATAAAAGACTCAAGACTTAGACTTGAGGGAGATGACTCAAAATTACTTTATTTATTATTAAATATTATTAAATATTAAATATTATTGAAACATGACAATCTATCCCAAACCCAAACCTGGCAACCTATCAGAATGCAGGAGACCAGCACAGGTCCACGTACGAAGTAGCCTGTATCATGAAGGCAGCTACGCCAGAAATAGTGGAGCTTGGATTAGAGGATTGTGTTGTGGAAGAAAGTAGTAAAGAGAGAACAGCAATATGGACGGTCTGCAGGTCAAACATCCGTGACAGGACCACCACAACCAACTTCATCCATCACTACAGAACCCACACAGAAAGGTGTGTGACTGTGTCGTATGGCTAGTCGAAGATTAGCGTTAAAGTTAGGTTATGAAAAGAGCAGGGAGGAGAATAACTAAACTCTAGTAACTAAACTCTACAGACTCCACATTCAACTCCTGCTCCATGACTGCACTGACCTACAGTCAGCTGATCTGCTGTAACCCTACAGAACTGCTGCTGCTGCTGCTGCTGCTGCTGCTGCTACTGTTTAACCTGTGAGGGGAGTCCGGCCAGTTTCACTCTCTAGCTCACAGGTCGGTAAAGTTCGGTTGATATCAGATATTTGGCGGATATTCACGTTTCGCGGCTCCTACTGCTCACAGATAACCTCCTACAATCCCTGAAACAGTTTTTTGGTCGTGGTAAATCGGGGAATAAACGTTTGATTACTATAGCCAGAATCACTGCGGCAGGCGCCGAATACAGTATGTGACAGTCTCTAAAGTGCAGGTCCTGTTTAAAACGTTAAATATTCAGAGAGATGTGAGGAGCATGTTGATGTTATTTATAAAGAAACATACTGTAATTCACATATAATGTGAAAAACATATGTTCTAAGACTTAACCAAACTTGTCATAACTTTACTGTGACACAACTTGACACACTTGTAATTTAAAAAAAAAAAAAAAAAAAAAAAATTATCATACTACAAACTTTTTTGGTTTGGTACATACAGATTTAATATTGTTTGTAGTGTACAGACACCTTCTTTCTGAAGGCCAGAGAGGTCTGAGGTATAAATAAGACCAGCGCTTCCATAATCCTCCTAACCATGTCCTAACTTCTTCCTCACAAAAAAAATATATGCATTTATGTTAAATACATTTTACAATTTATAAAAGATAGTTTTTTGTGTTAGTTATATTGCCTCAGTCTCTCAGTACTGTTCATATGAAAATCAGATAGATATGTTTACATAGAGCCAAACAGTCATGAGATTTTTTTCACATGAATATTTGGCTCTGGCTTTTCGTGCACTGTAAGAGGAATAAAATGATGCAGCATCATATGAGAAACACCTTCAACAGATGAGTTTAAAGGGCAAGAAGAAATGAAACAGTGTTAGTTAATGTTGAAAATATAATTCAGCTCTTTTTGGCTGTCTTTAACTGATTTAAATGTTGAAACTGGGGTTGGAGCATCATAACTCCACATGACTTGACTTGAGACTTGCTTGACTTATAGAAGGACTTGACTTGGCTTGCTTGAATCTTTCTGTATGAACTTGTGACTCGCTTGAGACTTTTAGGTTAAGACTTGAGACTTGCTCGTGACTTGCACGTGTGACTTACTCCCACCTCTGCTACACAGATTCCAAAGCCGACATTTTTACAAATGGGGCAGGCCTTGGGACCAGATTGGGAAACTAATAACTCTCCCGTCCAGTTGTACTTCACACATCTTATGTCATGTATTCAATGCTATAATACTATGAAGAGAAGCATGCAGTATGGAGCTATTTTAAACAAACATACACATGCATGACATGTTGCACACTGAGGTTTTCAGGATCATTTTCATTTTAAAGGCAAAGTGCAGAAGTAAAAAAGCATAGAGAAAGTGGCTCACCTCATCCATAGTAGCTAAAACAGCCTGTTTGTGAGGTGCTGGCAGTTTGGAAAAAGGATCCCCTGTCATACTGCAGAAAAAAAAGACAAGTTTCAAACATTGTACAGTTTAAAGACAGATTACATTCCAGCAATACAAACAAACATAACTCACCCATCTATTCCAAAACCAGGCAGGCCATCAAGATTCTCCATGAGTTCCTCATCAGAGCGGTAGGAAGATGGCTGGCCTGGAGAACGGTTCATAGACACACTGCTCTCAGAGGTGTACCTGCACATATGAAGCAACAGAGCAGAGAGTCTCAAATGCAGTGCATTTTTGCTAAAGACACACTTCTGACTATGCCCGTCACATCATGAAACTATCATAATTGCAATTAAAAATAACCTAACATCATACTCGTGCCACATTCAGTGTGACAGCACTTCTCGTGCATCACTGAAGCAGCAATTTCTCATACATGAATTAGGTAAAGGTGGACAGCAGTGGTTAGAACTGCAAAAAAGTGGCAACGTGAAAACATGAAAGAAAAGGCTACTTAAAGAAGGATGAGGACATATCCAAGCAGGCGGGCAGTTAGAATGCTGACAGGACTCTATTTTAGCTAGCATTCATTTGTAGCACCCTGACATGAGTTTCTACATTTAAGTACATTCTACATTTCGTGTTTACATATGCAAGACTGTTAATATACTCTTAATATTCTAAAGAACCATGATAAATGAATTTACTGCTTACTTTTATTCAAAATTATTCCAATACACAACCTAATACACCTAGTTCACGTTCTGCTTGTAGCAGAAATCAATTTATTCACTGTGGAAATTACTGTAGTCCTAAATATTTACAACATGTTAAAATAATTGTGAATTGGTAATTATGCAGTAATTCGTGACAGCAGACTTCAAAGACTTCCAAAGTGAAATGGATTTATCAGTTAAACACAGATTTTACCGCAGAAAACTTTTGGAGTGATTTGAATGTCTTGCCTGGTGTGGTGAGGGTCATGGGGCATGACCTCTATTTCTAAAGGTAACGTCAACACAAAGATGTCCAGAGTGACCAACAGCTCGTTTAGATCCACAGACTGAAGAGACTCTGCATTCTCCAGACAGCTGATCAATTCGCCTGTACAAATACACCAAGTGAACACAAAGTAAAATTACATCACATCATGCTTTTGCAAGTCTCTACAAGGGAGACACCTGCGTGACAATAGCATTTCTTGCCATCTATGAAACCACAAATAACAGAAACATACATACACTTTTAGGAGCAACATATGCTGCCCTCTAGAAACAACTTTTTAAAAGACGTTTTTTCCATGCTTATTTCAACATACAATAAAATGGTGTCATGTATATCCGTCTCCTATGGTGCTGTATTGTCAAACACTAAACAAACACTCCAGATGGTCATGTAGCTGCAAACTTCTCAAAAATTTAATCAACCAGAGTCTAGTCCCCACATGATTAAGTGCTGTTAAAAGGAAATGTGATATTACACACTGGTAAAACATGCTCTTGCCCCTACTNCAGAGACGAAGGGAAGTCAGAACCAGGAAAATCGATAGGTAAGTCACAGGGACAGCGCTTGGAATTGCAAACAGTGTTTGGCAAAACTTCGCAACGTGTGTGTGAGAGGGATTTATATACAGGTGTGTAAATGATGACCGGTGACGCTAATCAAAACTCAAGCGACCTAGACAGTGACTGATTGGATGACTGGGGACAGGTGGGTGTGACGTCATCAGGTAGTGCACTCTGGGGAATGGAGTCCAGGAGATCAGCGGTGTCAGGGAGACCCAGAGGCATGACAATTATTTAGTACTAGAAGTTTGCTCATCACTATAGCAGCAGTTACTATGTTATATAATGTATACTACATTTACATTTACGGCATTTAGCAGACTATGTTATATATATCGTAAAGTTTCGAACTGCTGGACGTATGGGGCAGCTCATAATGGTCAACTAATGAAATGTTGGACTGTAAAATCACACCAGACATTGTAAGCTCACATCTTCTTGAAAATAACCCTTCATCGCAATTTCCATTACAGTACATGGTGAACAGAAAATAGTTTTTTCGGACAGTGCCTTGACCACTTACCCAGACAGGTGGGCAGTGTCCTCATGGGCATGGAGCCGTGGCTGCTCTTAACGCTGACTGAGCAAACCAGGTGAACAAACAGAGGGGGCATTTCAGGCTGAGGTCCGGACGGCTCCAGCAGGGAGTCTCCCTCTAGGATGCTGAAAGAGTCCTCATCTTGATTAACCGTGTTTGAGTCAGAGCGAGACTCGTCCTCCGTCCCCTCTTCCGCTCCTCCGTCTCCCTCCGCTTTCTCGTTTCCTTGTTCCTCATACTCAACCTCCAGGTCAGTGTCACTCTCTGATACGATGCAGCAGCCAGACACATTCTCTGTAAATTGCAGAGAACACAAGGTACAAAGACAGGTCATTCAGACCTGAGAGTTTAAAAACATTTTTTACCACATTAATTTCCACATACCAGAATCTTCACCAATTAACATGGTGTAAACTGCATGTCTAAATCATCACAAATCATATCCAGCACTTGTCTTGCATTTTATAACCACCCCCAGGTTCATTTGAGGTGTTTTGGTGTGAAATTATGAACCAAAAACTATGGCCTATTTTTAGGTTGTTTAGTCTATAACAGGTTGGTTGTGCTACGGTGCCTTTAACATTCAAAAAGAAGCCCAGTCGGAAACACACCGTATAACTGCAGTACAAATGGCTTAATAGACAAAAAAAAAACTCAATGAATTTGTTTATTCAGGACATGAATTCAAAATAGTTTGATGGCACTGGTAAAAATAATTTGATAACTGGTGATCCCCCCACCCACCTCAGCATTCTTTGCAAGCAAAGTATGCTTCGGAGAGGTGAAGCAATTGGAACAGTTGGAAGAGTTTGAGAAGGGTCGCATCATAGGACTCCAGGATGCTGGATAGTCTTGCAAATGCATTGTGCACCATATCAGTCGTGGAAATATTACCACACCATGCTGTTGGCGGCAGTATATAGTCAAAGGCATGCTCCAGGGACATAAAGAATCTGGGAGACCTACATGAACCACGGAGAGGGAGAACCAATGGATTGTCTGACATGTGCGGAGTAACCCAACAGCCATAACTGCGAACATCCAGCGAGCAAAGATGACCTCCATAAGTAATTCTGTTAGTGCCAGCACCATTGGAAGACAGGTGCACAATGCAGGACTACATGGCACACAGACCGCTACAATGACTGCCCTTAACACCACGTCAATGTTGCCAAAGACTGCAATGGTGTCATGCCAGACTGTCAGAGAGTGACTCAGAATGGCAGCAGGTCATCTTTAGTGACAAGTCCCACTTTTGCCTTAGTGGAGACGACCATGAATCTGTGTGTGGAGGCACCTGGGTCAGCACCAAGATGAATGGTTTGTTGTCATGCATTACACGTCCAGAAGGCCTGGTGTCATGATGTGGGGTGCAATCTCATTCGAAGCCAGATCACCTTTGGTCTTTATTGCAGGCACTCTGACAGCCCAACGATACATCAGTGATGTCTTGCAACCAGTGGCACCACCTTTTCTAAACATACATTCCAGTATGCTATTTCAACAGGACAACGCTCATCTGTATACTGCTGCCGTATCCCTGATTGAAAATGTGTTGGATGCTTTTGGACTCCCCATCAACACTCTACCCCTACCGCAAAACGTGCAGGAACTGCGGGAGAATATTCAAGCTGCATGGCCATACTGAGAGACACTACTTCTGTATGTGTAACTTAATAAATATTTCCCATCATTTATTGTTCCTGATCATTCGTATCTTCCTTCCAAATAGAACTGCAATCCAACACTTCCTTCTGTCGATGAGTGTACAAACAAAAACTGCATAATAATTTCTGGCATTTCTGGCTCTAATAAAACACAAGAAACATTTTTGTTTTGTTCTGGATACTACACATGCGCATATTGCAAGGTTTTTTCCCACTTGCAGGTTTACCAGCAAGTTGATGAGTAGGACTTTTCTCAGATGACTGTTAAGTGCTACAAGCTTTCCCATTCATATTTCAACCCATTGACTGTCACCTACTCCTTTGTAGTTTCTATGTCAATGGTATAAATTTCTATCACATGTAAGATACTATTTGTCTCATAGTCTCATAGGTTCAATGCAAAATTAAAGAAGTGACAGCAAACATGTCACAGTTGACTGACAACATTTGAAACATTCTTTAATTACACTTTCTGATTTCTAATACTAAATAGCCTTTATTATACAAAGTTTAATTAGCTAGATGGTAAGCTAATTCATTGTCTTACAGAGCACAAAAATGATACAACAATGCATAGTTTAGGTTCACACCGTTTCTCTCTATTTCAGTGTAGGAATGTTGGGTTTTCTCACCATCCTCTGTAGCCAGTTCAGCCTCAGATACTTCACAGTCCTCACTGGGCCTTCTCTCTTTCTCTCCATCTGAGTCCTCCTGGAGGGAGCGGTGATGATAGAAAGAAAAGAAGAAAAAAAAACAACAAGCAAACAATTGCTGAGCCTCTGTCTGGAACACTGGAAATCTCTAAGCCTATTTCTGCTGGGATGGCGAGCCATCCCTCAAACAAAACTGAAGACAAAATACAGGAAAAAACATCCTGCTGAGCACACCTCTTTCTTGGAAGACTGGGGGCAGTAGAAGAAATAGTGTGAGTTAGATGGAACAGCTTTGAAATACTGAGCACCGATATCCATGAACTTGTCCTGTAAAAGAATGGAAAATTAGTGTCATTACATGTACAAAGCAATGAAGACAACTGATGGTGTATTCGAGTTAGTCAATAATCAGATCTCTTTCTGAATATATGAAATACACTACCACTGAAAATTTTGGAAGCTTTTGTTATAGCTAACTTGAGAAGCTTTAAAATACAAATGTATATTTATACATAATCACATATAGCCAAGTTCATCATCTGGACACACCTAATATAAATACATATATGATGTATGATACCTTTATGATTTTATGCAGGCCAGGGTACACCTCACACTTCTGCGGGGAGTCCAGAAGAGACAGAGAGAATTCTGGGATTTTGGGGGACTTGGTTTCATCCAGTGCCAATGTGGACAGGGGTGCAAAGACATTTCCTCTAGACTCTGCCTCACTCATGTCCTCCAGATCAACACTAATCAGAGGACATTCAACAGACGTTGGCACATGTACAAACCAGTGATGCAGAAATATCAGAACAGCAACAATACTGATGAGTGGTACTGGAAGATTTCGTCATTATGCTTTGACATTTCAAAGAAAACCATTTTTTTAGTAAGATTAGATTAAATGTGCTTCAAAAAAATTAAAAAATAAACTAAAATATAGCCGCAAGCGGCAGCTGGGGGGCCTTTTGGACAAGTGAGGCCTCACAAGTCTTAAAGCAGTTTGGACCTTGTTTCTAGATCAATCACGATAATGAACATTTAAATTCTGGTCCATAAGAAAACAGCTCAGGCAGTTTTCATGTCACCAATGACACCATGTCATTCATTTGTATATGGCTCCATCTAGTGGTCAAAAAAGGAAGTGGTCAAATAAAGAAGGAAATAAAGAAGAGTATTCGCTTTCAGGTCAGTGTTGTAGAGGCCCACTGAGGCCTGTTCAGCTGTTTTTACTACGTGCTAGGACCCTAAAAATCTTGACAATTCCCTTAGGGTGCTACGCGCTGCGTGCTTGAACCCTAAAAAATACATCAAAGAAGCATCCCACAGCTTTTGTATTGAGATTCTGTCAGCACAACATCCAGGAGCACCCAATGCCAGCTATGGCTATATCAAGAGAAAGTCAGGTTGCTTAGAAGTGTTGATTCGTAAAAAAAACTGATACATTATTGCATCCTGATTATGCATTATAGCCTGCGGCAACAAATGCAGACACCTATGATTACCTGTTAAACGCTGCATCAGTCTACACATCTCAGGATCTAAACGTGTATACACATCACTAGAATAATTCATTCTGGTTCAATGCAATCAGGCCTGTACCATTCTCCTGGCATACTCCAAACTTGTACCCAGTAGATGCAGAGACCTGAAGAACAGCTGCTGTTTTATTTTTCCCCATACGTATCACACAAATGCATGAGCATCACATTAACTGAACGTTTTGGACCACAATTTCAAGCCTATTCACTGATGTCTAACCCATAGATCTAAATGTAGATGTAGTCAGACACTTTACAGTAGTCAGACACTGGCTAATTTAGCTGTTTTAATGACTGGAGCTCCTGCAATCTGTGCACAAATAATACACCCCCTTTCAAAGTCTTTAAAATCTCCTTCTAGTGCTATCTTGATAAATTGAGGTCAACCCTATCTGCTCAGCATTTCTATGCATGTCAAAGAGCATGATAGGTGTTAACAGCTTCATTGTATCATGCAGTGAAGCTGGCTGAAGGCATCTGCACTCAATCCACTTAATCATTCAGAATTTTCCTTTAATTTGTCACCTGTCTATATACACACCTTGCCTGGATATTAACCGAGCTCTGTGAAGTGGCACATTGGATTTAAAAGGAAACAGAAACTATAATGACGGAGTGCTTTATTTCAGTTCCTATATTCCTAAACCTATATGGAGCTAAATGCAATTGAACTAAAAGGTGATATTCTGCACTTTAACTCAGTTATTTCACTTTAAATACAGTGTGTTGGAACACAGAACTTATTTTGTGTGAATGTTTCTTGGAATTCATTTGAAATTAAAAATAACATTGTTTCCTTCTTCTGTAAGGTTTAAAGTTCAAAGGAAGTAGAAAAATTCACATTTAACTAGGAAAAGCGGGTATGTCCTATAAATTCAGTCGGTACCTGGATGAGGTGACTAATGTAGCTCTGTCCACGGCATCATCTTCTCCCTCACCGATGATAAAGGTAGCCGCTTTGCCAAGTGTCTTCCTGACATTTTCTGCACCACGGGGTTCATGGTGCTCGCGGAATGTGCTAATGTGTCCACAAAGTGTTTGCAGGAAAGAAGTGATGTCGATTTCCTGCAGGGACTCCTCACAGTAATCCATGGCTGTCAGAACATCCTGAGAACTGATGCTGTATGACTGCTGGAGACTGCGGTACACACCTGGGGGGCCAGAGCAAACACACAACCAACAACAAAGCGTCACTGATGCTCAGCACCAGCATGTAGTACCAAATTAGGGGTTTATTTTTCCCAGTGGACATTGCCATTAACCCAGGTAACTTCTGTAGGTTGGACTAGAATAATGTGAGAAAGTCAGATGATATTAACTGCTCAACATATAAATATATTTTTTAACATAGTCTACTAGGGATGCACTGAATGTTCGGCAAACAAAATTATCCGGCCATAAATGGCAAAAAAAAAAAAAAAAAAAACACTGAATAAGTGAAAAGACCAAATAATTTATACCAAACAATGATGTTTTCAGTGATGCTGTTAACTTTTTCTAGTTCCTGGGCGTAAACACTTTTTCTCTCTCTCTACACGTGCCCACATCCTCCTTAAAGAAACACAAACCCCAATTTTACAACAGCCCATAAAACACAGCCAGTGTGGAGTGAGGTGCTCTTTGTGAATGCAGCAAACATGTTGGCTGGGATGTATTTAAGTCCTATTGTGCTGTTTTGATTTGTTGGTATGTCTGTCGGGATGTTAAAATGTTCAGTGTTCAATAAATATTTCTAAACTGTAGTTTAGTAATTGCTTTGAAAACCAAGACAAAAACACATCCCAGACAGCAAAGTTGTTCTGGCCCAAATCTGGCCCACATTCCCTATTTTTATCTACCCCACTTGCCAGACTTGAGTGGACACTTGGGCAAGATGTGGGCCACATATGACCACTATTAGGGCTACGCCGAATAGCCAAAAGTAGGCATCTATGCTGTATCTGTGCCAGAAGTGGACCAAATCTGTTTTGGGACAGGGGGGGCAAACGCGTGCTTTAAATATGTGGGCCACCTTTGGCTCACAACAGATTCCCAGTGCCGACAGCGGGCCAGCTGTTTGCTATTTGGGATTTAGCCTATTTAATTTATGCAATGGTGAAAAAGTGGCAAAATTAACAAACCAGTGAAAAAAAAACATGTTCTGCCAAAAATTTTAATTTTGGTGCATCCCTATACTCTACTGTCCTGCTGAAGAAAAGACCATTTAAATCTGCCCACAAACCCCATTTTAGCACTGGAGCTGGACTTTGAACATTCCTGTCCTTGATTTCAGAAGACACATAAATGACCATGTATCTACAAAGTTTTAGCCAAATTCTAGCATTAATAGACAACAACACTGTGAATGTGTGTTACCTTTGACATAACTCTGATAGTAGTGTTCCTGCAGCAGGCTGCAGTAGTTGGCCAACTCCTTTTGCTTGTGAGGGTGAGCAGTCAAGTCTGTCCATGAGGAGGCACTGCTGCGCTCCTGAGAGAGAGACCTAAAAAAAAAAATAAAATAAAATTATAACACCACCAACTTCCCTTCATCTCCCTTTACTGTTCACAGAGGAAGCAAACGGGTAAAGGTGTACCTAACAGAACAAATTTCTAGCAGATCAGCTCTTTCAAGATTTTTTAGTAAACAACTACAGTGATTTTAGTCTCCACAATGAACTATAGCCTGTGATGCTGCATCCAAATTAGTAAAACTCTCATTGTCACAGCCATTTATTCAGATTTTGTTTGGTATTTACATAAGTTGGTAGACTACTATGACTAAATTTTGCTGAGCCACATGTTAACGCACTGTAAAATACACAATATGGCCACATCAATTGAGTTCTGTTTTATTACACCTGGGTGTTTAACACACTGCATGATAAACAATAATTATAGGCCATATTACCCAGTGTAAATTGTGTAAATATATACAGAGTGAATATATACATCCTATAGCTGCTGGCAGAGAAACTAGACAAAGAAAGCTCAATACAGCAAGGTTTTCAGAGGAGTCCAGCAAGGCAGATCCAGAGCATTTGATACAAAAAGCAAAGCAAAGCAATACAGCAAACACGAAACCAATCCGACCAACCATATTCACTCACTGGCAACTTCATTAGGTACACCTACTTGTATCTACACTCATTGTCCATTTTATCAGCTCCACTTACCATACAGGTGCACTTTGTAAGTCTACAACTGTAAACTGTAGTCCATCTGTTTCTCCCCGGATACTTTGTTGGCCACTTTAACTTGTTCTTCAGTAGTCAGGTCCCCCACAGGACCACCACAGAGCAGGTATTATTTTGGTGGTGGCTCATTCTCAGCACTTCAGTGACTTTGTGTGTTGTGCTGGTACGGTAGAACAGACACAGCAGTGCTGCTAGAGTTTGTCCACTCACTTAGATCTCTATTAGACACTTCTACCTTGTTGGTCCATTTTGTAACTATAAAGTCAGAGATCAGTCAGAGATAGCTCATCTGTTCCTGCACAGTTTGTGTTGGTCATCCTTCAGTTCTTCCTCTAGTCACAGCTGCCCACAAGCTGCTGTTGTCTGGATGTTTTGGTTGGTGGACTATTCTCAGTCCAGCAGTGACACTGACGTGTTTAAAAACTATAGAAGTACTGCTGTTTCTGATCCACTCACACCACCACAACAGACACTAACACACCACCACTTTATCAGTGACACTGCAATGCAAAGAATGATTCACCACCAAACAATACTCTCTCTGTTGTTGTCGTGTAGAGGTCCTAACCACAGAAGAACAGGGTGAAAGGGGCATAACAAAGTACACAGAGAAACAAATGGACTACAGTCTGCAACTGTAGAACTACAAAGTTCATCTATATGGTAATTAAAGCTGATAAAACGTACAATGAGTATAGACACGAGGAGGAGGACCTAGTGAAGTGGCCGATGGGTGTAACTGTATATAATGTCTGCTGAAGAAGAACAGAGGTTTGGAAACAGTGTCTTGGAAAAACGAGGCTATGTTAATGTATAAAGACCAAAATACAAACAATCCGGAAGACACCAACTAAAGTATAAATTAGAGTCAATTTTATTTACTAACTTTAATTATCTGAGATATGAGCGAAAACAATAGTGTGAATTTCTGCTTATTAGGGGCAAAAACTAGCCAAACTTTCCCCAGCTGAGTGGCCTGGTCAGATTCTATGAAATGATTGGGGTGGCAGACAAAAAAACAGAACCACATTATTAGATAAGGTCGATAACATTATTTGGTGTGTATATAATGATAAAATGGCATAACTCTATGTTGAATTACTGAACACTGAATTACGTATACCTTTGAATCAAGTAAATCAAAATCATCACATTCATCATTGATCACATTTGAGTGCATTAAGGTTACTGTTTTATGCCACTAAAGGTTACAGACAAAGCTAATGATTTTGCTGGGTGACATGACCAAAGTTTAGCATGAACACAACTATGGATTTAGTAATTTTGGACAGTTAGCAGATCTTACCTTAGTCTGTTTCAAATGCCTACTTTGAAAAGAAAGTTCTTTTGTACCTCATTTTGATAATAGTTCTCTAAAATAGTGTTTGTTTTACTTGTTGAATATTTTTTATTGATGCTATTGATGCTGTACTACATCAACGTAGACGTTAACACTTTTCTAATGTATAAAATCAATGTTTTGTCCAGCGTTCCTCATTACAGCGGTGTATTACAACAAGCTATGCTAATTACTAAGAGCTGCGTGATCAGACGGTTGACAGCTGCCCTCATGACATTTTTTTTACCATAGGCATAATCGTTCACACAGTGTAGGTTATACAACTTTTCTCTGGTGACTGCTTTACCGCTGATGGCTGACTCTCTCACCTTTCGTAACTAACATGGTTAAGCTTAACACTATAGTTGTACTGGCTATGCCTGTTCCCTTACACCAAATGCAGGCAAAGAGCCAAGACATGTTTGGTGTCTTTGCATCATTAGCTTTAAACAGGAATTAGTACTACTAAAAGCTCATAATCCACCAAATAACATTATGCCTGCTTCTGCAAGCTTCATCATCACACACTTGTCTCAAACTGTGCTGAGTTGTTAAAAAACCTCAAATAAACCTTCTTATGTGGTTTCTGACACTAGATGATGAACTGTTAACTATAAAGATGTACTAAGGATGCACACTTAAGACACCAAAAATAGTCTTGGCTGTTTTACTACATTTGTGTACAAGGGGAAATTAGTGTAGATTCAATTTTTGGCTGAACAATTGTTTTAAATTAATGTAAAAAATGTTTCTGCAGTATCAATGCACAATGCACATTCATTAGTTTACAGTCATTCCATTCTCCAGATGATCCCAGGAAATGTTACAGGCAGGCAAGCAGATATACAGAGATCATTATCAACAGGATAGGAGGTCTGTATGTTTCATGATCATGAGTTATTCTTCTTTCGCAAAGTAGTTAAATGTGTGGGGTGAAAGTTGTGCATTTAAGACCTCATAGCCCTTTGTAATGTCTGTAAGCTGCCATAGCCACACTGTATTGACTCCTCTCCAGAGAAAGAAAGAGAGAGAGGTTTAAAGTGACACTTTAGCCCAAAAAAAATTAAAAAACACCAAATTTAAACATTTTCCACTGTCCCCACTTTCAGCTAATTGGCCACGGCACGTTGAATATCCAAAGCTTGCTTTCAGTAAAAGCTTAATGGAAGTTAGAGCACTGCTGGCCAAAAGATATGTTTTGTTGATTTTCTAGGTGAAAATAATACCTCCTTTTCAGAGAGCATATCTCCTTTACTTCTGCAAGCTGCATTGTGCAAATTACTGTTTATTTGCTGAACTGAACATTACAAGTGAAAAAAAAAAAATACATGAGACCAACGTTTAGACCAACCATGTCTCAATTGATCGACTACATTAGGGGTGAGTGGACAAATGTGTAAATTTGATTTATTACTTTAGTCCCCAAAACATCCTGAAATCTGAAACCCAGCTCTTTGTCCCAGGATTCTGGGAGAGCACAGAGCTTTTTGCCTTTAGGCTAGCAGCTGGAAGCAGTAAGCAGTGCTACCTGAACTTCAGCTGCTGACTGAGCTCCCACGACTCTGCATCTTGAGGTCTATCCTCATCCAAAGAAAAACAACACATTAGGACAAACTTAATAACTGCACAGTGACTCTTAGTGACCTAAACCAGCCCAGGCCTGAAGTCAATGTCACTGAAGAATGTCTCAGTGGAAGGCTAATCAAATGGAAACAGAAAAAAAAAGTTTGGAGCTGGAGCCCACTGGAGCTAGACCAGTTTTAACAGTGCTGATTCTGTAACGTAATGCAACTCGTAAGGGATTTCCACAGCAACTCACGTGAAGCTTGGCAGGTCACATACTTGATTGCCATGAAAGTGCTCAATCAAATGTTTAATTCATATAACTATGCAAAATGTATAACCTGCGCTATGTCATCACTTACATTCTTGATCACTTATACTTAATTTATCAGTGATATATCCCTGATTAATGTGCTGAACAGAATGTGAACTCAGAGGTTTATTGGCACTTTTAATGGAATTTAACAGATCTAATGTGACAAGGACAGTTGCATTATGTCTCATAGTTAAATTTTTTCATGACCATTTTCACACTTTGAACAGTCCATGGTTTGCTAGGTGCTAAATGTGGTGTTTGTGAGATCATAAAAGCAGCTTAATTTTCACATAGGGAAATAGAAGGGTAAGGAAAGCATGGTTTTCCATGTTATGGGCTCTTTTAATCACAGAACCTCTCCAGGTAAAGATAATCCAGCTCCAATAGGGCATCATGTGTGCATATACGTGTTTGTTACCTGAGGAAGACATCTCTAGGCTGACGGTTGGAGTGCAGGTGGACCAGCTGATCTTTGAGGGAGTCCAGAGAGCAGTTGTAGATGTAGACGGGACAACGCGGCCGGCCTGTGTCTCCAACACTCTGCTGGGACAGCTGCCGGCCAAAGCTGATGCGGCAGTCCTGCTTCTGGGGCTCAGCAAACTGCACTCCATCCTTTTCCTCTATAGCCGAGGCTGCATACACAACAGAGCATAGACAAAAAGGCAGGATGCACATGACAGGAAAAAAAAAATCAAGATGCACTGAAGAATTGTCACAGTGTAGGTGACACAGACACAATAAAAATTCTGTTCCATTCTGTTAAATGGAGCATCCTTGCTTCAACTCCAAAATTATTCTTTAGAGCTACGACACTCCAAATCATTAAAAAAATGAGGGAATAGAGCTTTAACACTCCAACTCATCTCAAAGGATGTAATGAGGTATTTAAAATAGCTTTATAATTTTAAGTCAATCTTTAGGTCTTTAGTGAAGCTTTGTTAATTCAACACATGCCAAAAATTCATAAATGGAGTTTTACCATTTCAAGTCATGCCAAAAATGTAAACTGGAGCTTCACTCATCCCACAAGTTTTCAAAAACGGATTCATCTGCAATTCAGATGCGTGTGCACTATAACATCTGATCTAGATACTTTTGGAAACCTGTGGACATCTGCTCTAATGTAATCTCAAAAGATCAAAAGACAAAAACCAGCTAGGTTTTCATAGCAGATATTTTCACAGAAGCCCATCACAAACAAACCCACACAAACACACCCACACCTTCACATCATTACAATAATTATATACCTGTATTTCCATTTGTTTGCTCTGAAGGCCGCTTCTCCTCACTCTCGTCATGCCTCACTGTTGGGGCGTCAGGATTTAGCAGTAGCTGAATATCAACAGCTTCTACCAGAGATTCCACCTCCTCAGGACCATTGGCTGAGCTACTGATTGATTCACACTGTGACTGGTTGTTTCCCGGACTGAGTGTCTCCTCATCCTCACCAGCCCCATTGGCTTGGGGTTCAATTCCCAAACCAAAGGACATCAAAATCTGCACATCTTGAGAAACAAAATGACAAAACTTACATATACAGTCAAAGGTATACAAGTGCATCAAGGTTTCAAATACATTTAAATATTCTGATAAGTATTTAAATGAATGTTACAACTTCTCATCATCATCATCAATATTAATAATAATGTGTATAGTAATAACAGTAAATGTAGTTAAGTCATCATACAAAACATTTAATAAATCATATTGAAGCAGCTTTATTATTACTTTTTTAGTATTCCTTAAATCACCCATATGTGGGTCCAAAATTCAATTCCTCACTAAATACAGTATATAACATAATAATTTGCTAAATAGACAAATAACTTAAACTACACTCATATAAAAAAAAATTGTTGCACGCAGAAGGAATCAACTGACAGGAATGAAACATGGTGGGTAGGTTTGACATCATGAGATACGTGAGTGATTCAAGTTTCACGCTCAGCCAGACATGTGATGTAAGCAAAGACATGCCTTATGGCTGTACCTCACAGACTATTTAAGGTCATCCTGTTGCACATGCTTTTTATTCTGAGTCATGCTGTTGTGTTGGTAGCATCCTTCAAAAGTGAAGTATGCCTCGGAGAAGAGTTTAATTCGAGCAGATGGAAGAAGGAACCAGGATGGTCTTATTGACGTATTGCGCACCATACTGGTCGTGTGCTGTTGGTGGCAGTGGATAGAAGACATGCACCAGCAACATGAACGACCTGGAAGACCTACACAAACCACAACAAGAGAGAACAAACAAATTGTCGGACATGCGCAGAGTGGCCCAACAGGCTGCCCGTTGACATCATGTCAACGTCACCAAAGACTGCCATGGTGTCGTGCCAGACTGCCTTAGAGTAATTCAGAATGGCAGCGGGTCATCTTCAGTGATGAGTCCCGCTTTTGTCTTGGTTTAGACGACCAATGAATCCGTGTGTGGAGTTCAGCGCCAAGATGAACAGTTTGTTGTTACACGTTTCACGTCCAGAAGGCCTGGTGTCACTCCACCTCTACCGCAAAATCTGCAGTAAATGCAGGAGAATATTTAAGCTGCATGTTTTGGATTATCCCAGGACACCATTAGGAACCTAACTTCATGCCGAGACATCTGGCATGTTGCAAACATGGAGCCTGTTGCCATACTGAGAGACACTATTTCTGTATGTGTAGCTCAATAAACATTGCCTATAACAGTCTAAATTTATCACCATTTATTGTTCCTGGTTCCTTCAACCTCCTTTTGAATAGCATTCCAATCCAACACTTCCTTCTGAGAGCAACTATATTTTCGATGATGAGTGTATTTAGAACTGTAAGCATGTCATTTAAGGCGTTATATTACCAGATGAAAACAAACTATTTTTTCCTGAAAAGTACTTTAAATAAATATAAATTACACAATGTTATCCAGTTACATAACACTTCAGAGTGAATATACCTTGAATTCAATAAGGCAGAGTAAGTGTTCTGTAACTGTCATTAACAAAAAGGGTTGCTATTAGAGAGCTGCTTTCAGTACCAGTGAAAGTGGCTGGGAGGAAGACTAGCAGGACTTGCTGAGGGCTGATGCATTTAGCGTAGCATTTCCACAGAGGAGACAAGCTTTCTTCAACTGTCACCACAGGCTCTTCATCCACAAGATCTGCATTGCTGAAACTCTGTCGAAAACATGAATGCACAGAGACACCACACACATAAACAAACATCACTATTAGTTTTATCTTAATGCAATGAACTGTCTTGCAGCTCAAGAGCTGTACTAAAGCAATAAGCCAGCTGAGGCCATGCCTTAGAGGCATAAAGCGAACAGCAACAGAGAAAAAAAAAAGAACTGGCATTTTACAGGTTTTAAATACTCATTGACATTTCAGAAGATTGAGATTTCTATCCTCACTGTCTATGCTAAACACACATCACACAGTCAGTCAGTCAACAAAATAAAACACAAAAAAACACAACAAAATAAAAACAAAAATGTCCAATAAATATGAAATTTTATTATCTTTTCGTTATTTTAATATTTTATTTTAATTAACTGCTCAATAATCCTTCCACCAAGTAAAGTAGTTTACACTAGGATTTGGTTGTCAAATAGCATAATGATCAAGGAATTTTTTTTTCTTTCCACATTTAAGTCCACAGGAGGGCACTGATACAGAAATCATTTGATGTGAATAGTGGATCATATGTATGCATCAAGTACAATGGCGGTTAAGCCAATCAGATTTTAGAACTAGAATTACACATTTTATAATGAAGACTTGAACTCCTGTGAATCTTTTTGCTTGGTCAAAGTTATAGCATCACTTTCCTGAGAGAATTCATGTCCTAGATGATCAGCCAGCAGTTTTATGAGTAGGGTTTGCTTTTGCACAGTTTGTACTGTGACTGAGGGAGAACAAGTAACTATGTAATACTGTACAATGAAAAGTGTAGAGTACCTGCAGTGTGCTGGTGGAGCCAGTTACTTCCTTACTGCTCCCTATGGTCTGGAAAGACAACACTGTATCCTGCCTCTCAGGTGGTTTCACACACTCTTCTAAACAAACATACACAAACATACACAATGAGATTTTACAAAAAGAACTTAAAGTAAAAAGATGTATCTAATGAATGATTGTTACTTTTCTGTATTTATAGTTTTCCAAAAAACAGTTAGAATAAACTTTTCCAAAGTCTCTCTTTATCCCTAAAAAATCAAAACATCACAAAAATGGATTGCTATTATTTAACCAGGGAACCAGGAAACACAAAGATTGGAAAATCATTACATAAACACCAAAATTACACCATAAACAACAAATAAAAGAGGAGAACGGGAAAATGCACACATGTATACATTTAACAAGAGCAAACATGCATAAATGCATTTGTAACAGTTCCTTTAAATCAGTTAAAGAATCAGTCAAAGATATAAACTAACATTAACATTTGCCATCATACTGACAATGGAAGCCATAAAGTGACCATTTTGTAAATATGAGGTTGTGTTATGATACTGATGTTATGTTTATCAGCAAACAGATTCATTACCTTTTATTAAAGGTAAAGAGAATGGAGCCACATGGCCATCTCTCTCCCTCTCCAGAATATGATGCATGAAGGTTACATGATCTCCATTAGCCAAAGGTATCTCCCGGTCACTCAGCTCATTTTGCATGGAGCTGTGGAAGAGGCTGAGCAGCAGCTCATTGGGCAGAGAAGGGCCGCTCTGGAGAGAGTCTTCATTCTCTGCTACAAAGGAGAAAGGTAACAGAAGTCACAGTGAGTGCTACAGAGGTCAGCTTTTCATTCAGAACAGTAATGTGCCTGCACAATCAATGGCCAAACTTCCCAACAACACTTTCTAATGACAAGTAAGTCATATCCTCAGTACCAAGCAAATGGTAGTTCTGATGTGTGATCAGTCTATACTAGACACTTAGTGTTGCTAATCAATCACTGGTTAAATTAACTCAATGGTGCTGCTGATGGAGCTTAAATTCATGTAACTACATGCATTTACCTGTGTAGTTCAGTAACTGTGACTATGCGTATAAGAGGTTTACAATACACCATAACATATTCGTAAATCTGAAAAGTTGCTCAGCTTCCCAAGAGACTGGTAAAGAGTGGATTGTTACTCATTTCTCAAACCTAAGACAAAAGAGAAGATCTAAATGAATGAGTTGAAGACCATATTACTGAACTTGAAAAGAGCATTTCCCAAAGAAGAGCTGTTAAACATTTTCTTGCCATTAGCATCAGCACTGCTACACTGAGTGAATTAGCAGCCAGCCACTGCTGGAATAGCAGGATATCATGGGACCCCGAATACTAGGCATGGGAGTAACAGAAGGCCCCATGATACAATATTATCATGACAATATTATCATGGTCAAAAAAATAGTTGCAGAAGGAGTTTCGGGTTGCAGTGCTATTCGGAAGGAAGATAAAGGTTACCAGGAACAATAAATGATGATAAATTTAGACTAATATAGGTAATACTTATGGAGCTACACATAAAGAAGTAGTGTCTCTTAGTAATATGTTAGGGGCAGTCGTCGTAATGGTCTGCATGCATGTAGTCCTGCGTGGTGCAGGCATCTGCCAATGGTGCACTAACAGGATGATTCGCAATCGTGGCTGCCAAGTCAGTAAGGTACAGTGATAAGACCATCCTTGCTCATGTTACATGTGTGGCCAAGCGTGAAACTTGAATCAGTTGCTTGTCTCACAATGTCAAACCTACCCACCAAGTTTCATTCCTGTCGGTTGACGAAAATATAATGCTACACATCCTATATATTCCATATATTGAGTATTGTGATAACATATTATGAGTTATTACCTTTTTAGTGGACAATCCCTCATTTGTGTACTACATATTTATTTTAGTAGCAAAAACTTTCATTCATATTTGCAATTTATAATAGAAAATTAATAATCAGCACACGTGTATCGATAAAACATACTCACGAAAAATATTGCAATATTATGATGTACCAATTTTTCCCTCCTAGCTCAACTGAACACCTGTAAATTCTGCTAAACACAAAGGTTCCCAACAGCACAACACTGCTGTGTTACTCTTTAAGGGAGTGTCTAAAATGTGCACAACTTGTGCACAACATACAACTGTGATGGTTTACACAAAGACTGTAGAGGCTGTGTAGTGGTTATTTAGGGTGACTGTCAGCTAAGTAAATGTGTTGAATGTGATCTGTGGTTCTGTGAACATTGTTATTCACTATACATTTTACATTTGCATACTGTCTGACACATGCATATGTGCCCTCAAATAGACCACTGCGCAGTATTCAGTATTATTCAGTATATCTGGTGCAAAGCGCCAAAGCATCATAATCATGCTGGATATATTTAAAAAGGACTGATTTAGGTAAAGCTAAATATCTTACATATGTGTCATGGCAATAGGTGCACATGTATGTATAAGAAGCTAGAAGAGGTACGCAGTACGGGGTTTACTGTTTAAGGGCATATTGGACTGTAAAAGTTTGTGAACCACTGGAGTAGATGAATGGCAAAATTATACAGCTGGACTTTATGGACTTTCTCAGTAACGTTCATGTTAAGTCCAGAGAAGACTGGAGATTTGGACTGGGCATTGCACTGGGTGTGTCTGCTCTCACAAATAATCAATATTGTTTATGATACCTTTAAACTTTAAAACGGATAGATTTGTGAAAGGGTTTACATGTCTGTGTCAAGTGTTTTTAGTGTGAGAGGAATGCAAGAATGTTAGAGAGTACAAAGTGTGTGCAGTGTGTCAGCACCTTTACTGAAGGTAAAGAAGAACAGCTCTATCTGCTGGCACTTGGGCAGGAGCTTCATAAGGTCAAACTGAAAAGGCACAGTGTGTATCCCGTCAGCAAGAGCAGCACCTGGGGCCTCGTCTGCAAAACACACATACACATAAATACACCAATGCATACACAAATGCACATGAAGTTCTAAACATAAAAACAAGGACTCACAGTTACAAAAAGGATCAACAAAGGTGAGAAAAAAAATTAATATTCAGAAAAAAAATTAACAAATACACAAAGTTATCTCTGTAGGCATGTGTGTATTGCTGACCTGTTGAGTCTTTGCTGCCAAATAGAGGGTGTGCCTGATCTTTGTTCAGACAGAGCTGGATGAGGTACTCGAATGTTAACATAGTGGACATGCATGACAGATCTCGAGGAAAAATCTACAAAAGGGAAAAAAAAACCCTCAACAACCAATTAAACAAGATATACATCAGACATGATAGGTTAACTATTCAATATCTATCTATTAGATATGCACATCACTGCCATAAAAAACACTGTTACAAAAATGGCAGCTTCACAGTAGAAGAAAAAATGTCATCTTAGCATCTGTTAAATGTGTGTGCATATGTCAAACCCAAAAGTTTTGCTTTTCAGAATTCTATTGTTCTATTTGTCATGAAATGTAAGCAATGTGCAATGTGCCGTAAAGTTATGGGAAATCACAGTTACGGCATGAGAAGCAATAAATTATTAAAATAGTGTGCATCGCACTTGCACAATATATCATTTTAGCATCATCATCGCAATATTCACATCGCAGGACGTGCAACGTCCAGTAAGACAAATTAAATAAAATATGTCATGCGACAACTTTTTGCTGCTTGATAAAAAGAAAAACTTCCCTGACTCGGATTTAAGGCTTCTCAAATACACAGAGAAGAGTAGTCAGAGCTCATCTGCTTTTGTGTTTGGTATATTGAAACCAATTATAGAGCGTTATAAGTTCCAGAAAAGATGGTGCACACTCTTAAGTGTGTTAAAAAGCCATTGCTCAGCTTTTTATTCTATTTTACTTCATAATTTAACAGTGAAAAATTTTCTAAATATATATGTGCAAGACATCTGGTGAAATTAATATTTTTTTTATATCGCAATATACACACATACTCTGACTAGATATTCTGCAAGGACAGATTTGTTATGTTTTGTTTATTTTTGCTGCAGACATCTAACTAACCTCTCCTTTAAGCAACCAGCAAAAACAATTACAAAATAACAAAAGCACTCTTTACTAATGTGCAATAGAAAAATAAACTTTTTAGTGCACTGTAAGACTGAATAAGGACATACAGTGTCACTGATAAAAGCACTGCTTTTTTAACACAGCATCAAAAGCTTTTTGAATGCTAAATGGCACATCCTTGTGGATAATCTGTAGCCTCCAAAACAAGGTAGAGTTACATAAGGTACTAAAAACAGTAAGGATTCCGTAAACACTTTTTAATTATTGCATTTACAGATACAGACTGTGTCTATCTGTTTCTCTGCATACTTTGTTACCCGCCTTTTACTTTGCTGTCCAAGGGCCAGGACACCCACAGCACTGCGGAATATCTCTGAATTCTAATATACTGTGCTTTATAAGCTGTAACAGATACAGCCATGTATACTTAAATCAGAGCATTTATATAAAATACAATTTCCATGCAGTAACAGAGGAGGTTTAGAGAAGTCTAGAGAAGGTCTGTGTTTTATAAACAGTTGCAGCGAAATTAGATCATTTGTTTCACACTGAACACTGTGGTTGTGGTTGGTACTGACGGCTTGTGGGATCTCCTGGTATGTGAGGTTTCTAAAGTGTCTGTGCTGATCAGTAGGACTCCAAACGGTTCCGCTCTGCGGCTCCACCCAACACTCTGTTACCAGGTTCAGCTCCATGTCCACATCTATGGCCTCCACCTCTGTGTCGTTATCATCATCTGTGGAAAAGCTGGAGAGGAGGAGAAGACTAAATATTCAATATTCAAGGTTTTCTTTTTCCACATAACACTGGTGGTACTACCCAAACGTTTTTCAGAACTCAAAAATGTATATTTTAAAGTTTGCAAGGATTAACATGCATTTCTGATAGATGCTGAAACAAACTTTTGCTGTGCATATACACAGATAAAAATCCCATTCCAAAAGTGTTTAAAATACTAAAGTGAAGCCAATAGCTGCAAAAGACAAAGACACTGAAAACATCTGCCTTAGGAAGCAATTAATAATGATTATAAACTACTACTGTCAGAGTTCCAACTCTGCAAACTGTCCAATAGTCTAAACTGAAATAACAAATAGTAATCAAATAGTAAGTAATTAGGCGTGATACAGAGCCACAGATGGTGCTAATGAACAACATGAACAGACTAAAACATTCAAGGACTCATAATAAACATAATATAATCATCTAGACTGTACTGAAGATAAATTCATGGTTAATCTCACATAACACAGAACACCTGATGGAGCTACAAAACTCTTCAGTTTCAGTTTGGAAGCTCTAACCTGTCTTTTGTAGAGGTGGAATGGGGTGGGAAGAGAATATACTGTACGATGCAGGTGTGATGCTCTGTGTCCAGCGGTGCTGCAATACCCTGCCATACAAATATAACAAATTATAATTAACAAATGTCAGGCATGAATAGATGTATAATGTCTTCATACCACACTACACTTCCAGAGCTGTTATCTTGACCTTAAAGGTCTTAAGTAGAAGTTAGGCAGGCTGTCTTAATGCAGTTTTTTGGCATAATACAATACTGTTTTGTCACCCACACGATTACAGCTTCTATTAACACTGGAACAAATATTAGCTTGTTAGAGCTCCAGACAGCACATAAAAAGCTACACATAGAAACAGCAAGATTTCCCAATGGCTAGATAAATGAAGATTGCCTGATCACTTCCTTAACTTCGACTGAACAGGCTTAACATTGCGCTTAAGCTATGTGGCTAATTCAGAAATCTTGTTTTGTGAAGTACGGACATTTCATTTAACTGTGAGTACACATTTGTTTTTATTAAGTACAACCTTGGGTGTTTTGACGGCCATTGGCAGTTCTATCACCATGTTGACAATTCCCTCACCGCTGGCAGCAAAGTGGAACCCCTCAGATAGACGAATCCTACAAACATAAGCACAAATACAAAATCGCATTTCCAGAAAAGTTGGGACATTTTGTAAAATGCAATAAAAACAAGAATCTGTGATTTGTTTATTTGTTATTTTGTCAGTTAAATAAATGATGAATTTGCTATTTATCATTTTGTCAACTAAATAAAGGTTCAAGAGAATTAAGAAATCTTTATAAACTCTTTACTTGTTGTTTTACAAATTGATATATATAGACAGATGTACATTTAAAAAAAACTACCTTCAGTCTTGCACTTTTTTTCATGTTTAACAGAATATGTGGAAACTCACTCAGAGAGCATGGAGAGGATGTGGGCAATGGCTTGCAGAGACACAGCAGCCCCTGGCCCACTCTGCACTGTCCACACCCAGCGCTGATGTAGGAAGTAGCGGGATAGTGAGGCCAGTGTAGAGGAAGCGGTTCGGCTGGCCGCCACACTGAGGGGAGCAGCCATGCTGGGTGGCTGAGCAAATGGCTCCATGTTTAAGATGAAGGGCGTCCGGAAATCTGTCGGCAGCTTCTCATACCTGTCACAGTGGATCGGGAAAAGTTATGAGTGCAGGCACAGACAAAAAAGTTAGGTATGCATTAAAGAGGGCACATCTCTGTATTTTTCTACTTTACTTGTTTTATTTCCCTGAAGTCTGCATTTCTGTGGTTATTTGTATAACTGAACAGGCTGCTTTTGTTACTGAGCCTTTAAATCTCATATATGTAAAAGAGCTTTCTCCTGACTGCTCTGAATAGGGCCTCATCATTCATAAAACAGTCTGGGATAAAATGCAGAATGAACCTATGTTCAGACTTTAGACACTCATTTTGGATATGCGGATCCTTAGTAAGGGTGTAGATCTTTTTGTTTTCCCAAAAGTCATCAATATTTACCATTTCTCCACATCTCTATACTCCAACAACCCTGCTAGTGACTGTATGCAGGAGCATCACTCTGCCTCACAAAAATGTGAGGGGATACTGCTGTTTAGGATTAATAAGTGTCCCATAATGTCATAGCCATATTTAAAACTATTTTTTGCAACTTATTTTCCATATACAGTTGTACGCTCAAGATGGTTTACAACTTGGTAAAGGGGTA
Organism: Semaprochilodus insignis; assembly: GCA_034552555.1. NCBI lineage: Eukaryota > Metazoa > Chordata > Actinopteri > Characiformes > Prochilodontidae > Semaprochilodus > Semaprochilodus insignis. The sequence continues at coordinate 13,990,864 of CM067476.1, read as the reverse complement.
AAGGGGATGGTTTACCTATTGGTTAAATTACATCTGTTTTTAATTTTTAGATAAAAAGACATTTAACACCACCTTTGCATGGAATTTACTTTAATATGATCTATCCCTGCAAATACTAGTGGTCAATTAATTATTTACTTGCAAAATTTACTATATTTGAAAAAAGAAAACATAAACATGCAATGTGTGCACAAGTTTGGACACCCTTTATTATTTAGTAAAAGTAAGTAAAATCAAATTTTTTGTAGTCAACTAACAGTCTTTCCAGCTAACAGGTGCTGGTCAATGAGGGCATTTTCTCCTCTTGTCTTTTACAGCTTGTTTGTGGATTTAATCCCATGTTAAACAGGAGACACTAACAATTAAACATCTGCTCTGACCTGATGAGCAGTTTTTCCAGAGGCTTCTTGAAGATTACTACACATGGGCGGTCGGACAGTGCAGGTTTTGGTGCTGGGAGAGGAGGGGATTTGGAGGGAGAGGCGTTACCCAGCACCTTCCGCTTGGTCTTTGGGGTGGCTTCTTTATTCTGGACACGATGAGGGAAACGCAACCTGAGAATCTGCTCTCGTAGATCATCCACAATCTGGCCACAGGAACAGAAATAGAATTTTTAAATCACACTCTACAATGAGATGTGAAGAAACATTTTCAGGCTTTAAAACCTCACAAGAGAACTTCATATAAGGTTCTAAGAAAAATGTTTAATTAACAAAGAACCTCTGAAATTATGTGGAGTTTTTTTTTTTTTTTAACGACACTCACTTGTCATATACTAGGTTCTTTAAGGAAGCCAAACTGGTTCTTACAGCTGTTTTTTGAGTATACATGATACCTTGTTCCTGGTGTGGGCCATTGTTCCTATAGGGAAGCCCAAGCGTAGCACCATACAGGGAGCTTTGGAAATGAGACGCACCAGATAAAAAGATATGGGCGTCTGGTCAGTAACACTGTAGGAAGAAAACAGAAAATTGCCAGTTGTACATGCAAGAAAAGAAGCAGCACCTTGATGTGACCACAACATAACAATGCAAATCGAAAGTAACATTTATTTTACTAAGACTGCAGTAAAGCACATAACCTATACATATGACAGCCTACTAATTGCAAGGTGTATGTTTTAAAGCCATGGTGAAATAAACGGAGCTGTCAGCAAACTTGGAACAAAAGAGAAAATGAAAAGTCAGCAATGTCAATAAATTAAACTCTTTGCCACATAAAGAAATGTAGAGGTGTGTAGTTGCACTACACATTAAAAAAACAAAAAGAATTTGGGAAACCATAACACAACAAGTGCGAGATCCCACCATAGCATTTTGTGCTGCGTCACACACATACAATCAGTAAAATGAGTTATGTTTTCAGTTTTCTTCTAGAGGCAATTGTTAAGGGAACATCCCAACATTTGAAACACTGCAGAAAACATCATCCATGCAAAACTGTCCTCCACTAGTTGCTCGAACTGTTGCAAATTAAATGGAATATTCCAATATCGCCAATGATTTTCCCTGGTGGTCCTCACACTTTTTGTGCAGTCTGCATTTTTCCATGTACACAGTACATCTCCTTGTGTGCCTTTTCTGCACATAACAAATAGACAGGAGCAACCAATCTTTACCTGAAACTGACACGAAAAGGGTAAGTACAGGCCCTCTGTCAGTATGTTGATACTGATGCATTTAGTGGGTGGAGTTTACCTGTAAATAAGTTTGACGTAGGAGTAGCCCTCCACCAGCACAAAGCTGCTCCAGTCCCGCAGCAGGGATGTCAGTGTAGAATGCGCTATCCTGCACTGAACTGTGCTGAACCTGCCATTACTGCCTGCGTTGTGCACATGTTTTGGCACGGGTCTGCAGAAAAAAGGAGATGCATGGCAAACAGTCTTAAAGTGTTCACACTGAAGTTGCAATTTTTTCACTTATACCAAAACTCTGTTAAGAACTAAAAATCTGGATGATGGCAACAATTTCTGTTAAAGACATTATCTAAGAAGAACAGCTTAAAACCAAATGAACTCACATGTCATGCTCCAGGATGATGGTGATTCGGTGCATATGTAACCAGCGCTGCCAGAAGTTGGCATCCATGGACAGGATGGGCTTCCAGTATGATGCAAACTGTGATTGGCTAGAGTCTTTAGAGCCACTGTGCTGTAATGAGAGGACCTGAGAGAGAACAGACTCATGGTAAAGACAGGCAGAACTGTTGATGGCCCATGGAATTTATATGAGGCTGTGAATAAATTAAAAATCCACTGTCAATGTGGAACAGTAAAACAAGTAATTCCCAAAATCCCAAAATTTACATATACCAGTTCAAGTTCCAGGCCAACAGAAAAAACAACAACGAATCAAGAGCAATGCCAGAGTATACACACATGGACAAAATTGTTGGTACACTTCCGTTAAACAAAGAAAAAGCCACAAACATCACTGAAATAACTGAAAACTGACAAAAGTAATAATAAATACAAATTTACAGAAAATTATTACACAAAATCATTTTAAAAAAACAAACTAATAAACAAAACATAATCAAGCTTTTCCATGTTTCACTGTAGGTACAATGTTATTTTCTTTGTATGCTTCATTTTTGTGTCTGTGAACAGAGCTGATGTGACTTGCTAAAAAGCTCAAGTTTTGTCTCATCTGTCCAATGAATATTCTCCCAGAAGCTTTGTCGCTTGTCAGTATGGATTTTAGCAAATTCCAGTCTCGCTTTTTTATGATTTGCTTTCAACAGTGGTTTCCTCCTCAGTCGTCTACCATTAAGTCCACTTTAGCTAAGACAGCGACGGATGGTGCGATCTGACACTGACCTTGGAGTTCATCTTTTTGGAAGTTGTTCTGTGCTATTTGGTTGCCATTTGTATTTTTTGTATTTGTTTTAATGTTTAACTGTGCTGTATTGTGTAACTGCTACTGGCTGCTAAATTTCCCTCAGGATCTATCTTATCCCTCTCTTCAATTTGTCATCAATTTTCCTCTTGTGGCAACATCCAGGGAGGTTGGCTACAGTCCCGTAGACTTTAAACTTCAACTTAACATCAAGCTGCTTGGAGATGGTCTCATAGACTTTACCTTAAACATGTTAACTTTCTTTCTAATCTCCTGAGACAACTCTCTCCTCAGCTTTCTGTGGTCCATGTTCAGTGTGGTAAACACCATGATACCAAACAGCACAGTGACTACTTTTCACCCTTTAAATAAGCATACTGACTAATGGCAAGTTTGAAGATACCTGTGATGCTAATTACAGGACACACCTTAATTTAAAATGTCCCTACGGTCAAATTATTTTTCATCTTTTCTAGGGGTACCACCATTTTTGTCCAGGACAGATCCATCAGGTTTTTTTTATTATTCTGTGGAACCACAATTCAAAAGCAATGTCTGATTTTCAAGTTTCAAGATATTCAGTGACCATTGTAGATTTTTCTTTCTTTAACAGAAAGATACCAACAATTTTGTCCACGTGTGTATGTGTAGAAATCCACCTTTCCAGGCTGTAAAGGAAACGTCAGCCCTTTCTTACCTTTCCCATTCATGTCTTAGTGCACATGAATGAGGCTAAACGAGACTAAAAGTGGCTTCCTATGCTGCCTCTTATCTGAATGGTCCGTATCACTTTAAATGCTGCAGCTTGTACAGGTGCCAGACAACTGCACAGAAATGTACGTTTGAGGCTGTCAAGAGGATGTCAATATTTTTTCAAACCCTGAATGGGCATGATTGATCTTTATCCTGAAACAAGAGCGAAAATGGCTTCCTATTCTCCAGCTTCTTAATTGAATGTTCTGTTCCTCCTACAAAGTCAAGGCACCATTTGGTGGAACAAAAAATTTGATGAAAGTTTCATAGTGAGTTAGAACTTCTAATTAGTTAATTGTGTCTATTTTATTTTCCTGCCAGCGTATAAACGACCTCTGGACATTTTTCTCCACAACCAACGTCATATACATTTTATGTTGACATCAGAGAACAATTTAAAATGCTGAATAAATATATGCTATGTCACCTTTAACTGACTGGATGCTCTGTTATCACATCTGAAGTGAAGGAAGGAAATCTATGATAATCCTTTCCTGTAGGCTCACTGTGTGATTAGTAAGTGTGCTTCAGACAGGGACGCTTACTATTACAATACAATTTAAACATAAACATACAAATAACTACAAATACAATAAATAGCTTCCTTATATTAAATAGTTCCTTATATCAAACACTGCAAGCTGTATTTTCTGTGAGGGTTGGGGCCTTCAGATATGAAGAGATAAAAAGCCTAAAGAGTTTCTGGCCTAAACAAGCAGCTCAGACAAGTTGTAGAGCTTACCGGTGTGGTGGATCCAGGTGGGATGTAGAACAGCGGCACACCATTTTTTGTGCTCTCAGGAATGGTGTAGTGCTCTGGGATGGAGTTAAAGGACTGCAGATGCACCAACATTTGGTCTGTCTGATTAATGCTGCAGGCAAACAAGAGAGAATCCCTTAATATCTTACAAAAGCAGCACGGTGTAGCAATCCTGACACCAAAAACAACAAATGCGTCACAGTGCAGGGTGGTAACTAATGTTAACTAACATTTGTTTTATTTTTTTCGTATTTTTTAGCTGGGAAACAGCCAGTCTGATAAGAGGTAGTAAACTGATACAAAGCATGACAAGTATTGCTGCATACTTTATTTCATTCAATTAGTAGTAGCCGAGTATAAAAATTTACTTGACCTTAGAGCTTATCAGCTATCCCTACCAGCATTCAACATTACTGCTTTATGATGCGAAATGGCAATGCACTGCATGTCTGGTGTGCGCAGGCCTTTAGTGTTACAGCACTGACCCCTGCAGGGTGTTCCAAAAGCGGCGGATGACTGATGTGCGGTAGGGGCTTGTGATGGGTTTGCGCAGTGTGCAGCTGATGTCGTGCAGGATATCGTAACTTCCCTCCATCGTCACCTCCACCCATGTGGTGCGCTTAGCCGGAAGGAGTGGCCAGCAAGCCACTGCAACATATTCTATACGCATGTTGTGTTTCCATAGCAATACCAGCTTCACCTCCAGTTGAGTGCCCCCTATAAAAAGAGAGCAAGAGCGAGAGGGAGAGAGAGAGAAAAAACACAAAAAAGAGAAATAAAAATGACAATATTTTAATTATTATTGCTGTCACTGAGTTCCTGTTACTGTTGTTATTTACTCTGCTTTTACAGTTAATAAACACATCCAACTACAAAAAGTATTTTAAAACATTTCCTGTCAGTGCTTTGGCAATACCATACATACTATGGCAATAAAGCATGATGCTATGGCAGTATTATGTTTTAATTGTGTGTTGCGGGCACTATGGAAGTGTGATGATTTGTTTGTGTGGTGTTGGCACTGTGGGAGTGTGATGTTTTAATTGCAAGCTGCTCATGCTATGGCAGTGTGATGATTTGGTTGTGTGGTGCTGGCACTATGGCAGCATGATGTTTTAACTGTGTAGTGCTGGCGCTATGGCATTGTGATGATTTGGTTGTGTGCTTCAGGCACTATGGCATTGTGATGATCTGGTTGTGTGCTTCAGGCACTATGGCATTGTGATGATTTGGTTGTGTGGTGCAGGCACTATGGCATTGTGATGATTTGGCTGTGTGGTGTTGGCACTATGGCAGAGTGATGTTTTGGCTGTGTGGTTCTGGCGCTATGGCAGTGTGATGTTTTGGCTCTGTGGGCTTGTCCCGTGAGTGGTTTAACCTGAACAGAACTGGGTTGCCACCCACAATAACAGAAATCATTTAAAGTGCTAGGGCCTATCCATTAGATCACTTTATAGATATAAGTGGCAGGTGTTTGAACAGTGGTGCAAGGATAAATACAAACTCCCCTTTCAGTGTTCCATGCTGGTAATATTGTCGTTCCTTCAGGAACTGACAGATAAGGGGAAATCATTCTCAACTACACGATCTGGCACGAGTTTCATGAGGAACACAGTAGGACATCACCCCTTCGTCTGCCGTTTCATGAAAGGGCCGTATTTCACGCCATACTCCAGCTTAGGTCTGACAGCTCCAGCTGGGACACGTGAACACTCAAGAAATAGGGGTAGCAACCTCTTGGGCAGTCTTTAAGGGAATCTCAATCCAGGATGTGTACGCAGCAGTGACCGGGTCCTCACCTCACGTTTGGCTTCTGAGGCATATGCGGGAGGGGCATATCCCATAGTGAGACATCTCATTCATGCGATCAGAGAATCAGGGTCACACACAGTAACCTTAAGTTTTGCTGCTGAGGCAGTGTGGTATTTAGATGCTCTGTTTTGGCATTTTTTTGTTGTGGTGCTTCAGTGTTGTGGTGTTTCTGTGTTGTGGTGTTTGGTCATGTGGTGCTGTGGTGTAATGTTTTGGTATTGTGGCAGCATTGTGTGGAGCTGTAGTCAAGTATTGCTGTGGTGGTGTTTTGGTGTTTACCCTTGGTGAAGTTGACCTCACGAATGGTGTACCCCTCCCTAAGTCTGACGGACAGCACACTGACAAGCTCAGCATGAACCTCCTTCTCTGTGTGCTTTTTCCTCCGCAACACCAGTGCAGGGTTTCCACTAGCCGACACCAGGTGTTCATTAAACAGCTTGTGCTGAGAAACTGAAAAACATACACATATACACACACACACACACACACACACACATAGGTAAATACACGCACAGCCGCAAATATTTGCCCACACATAGACAAACACATGCACCTACACACATACACACTACGGTCAATGTTAACACATTTTGAGATATATACTACTGTGCCCACTACTACTACTACTACTACTACTACTACTACTACTACTACTATCAGTAGTTCTGTATCTGTAACTATGACCTAGCTTTAAACAAGCAGTACAATAACAAATAATTTCCTGCTAATATTTCCAAATATTTTAAAGACACTGCAAATAGATTTGCTTATGTGCTTTCTCACACTGTATGGACAAATTGCAGGTTTCAAGATAGCTAGTGCTGCTCTTTGTTACTTGCAATATTTTGTCAATTTCACACAACTTCCACTTCTGTAAAATTTGGGACGTTTTTTAAAATGCAATAAAAACAAGAATCTGTGATTTGTTAGTTCTCTCAAACCCTTTTTAGCTGACAAAAGTACAAAGAAACAACTTTTGATGTTCTGGCTTTCCAACTTGATTGTTTTTGATAAATATAAACAAAATTTTAATTTGACACCTGTGAAAGCAGGTAGTACTGTGGAGGGGGACCATGTCACTTAAACCCGCTTCATCAAGAAATGCTACTTGGAACATTATTAAGCCGGAAGAAAACCACAAATTTATTTATCATTGCTAATTGGTATGCAGAAACACAGCCATGTTCCATGGGTCCAAGCTCTTCTCAGGTGATCGAAAAGTGGAAATGTTTGATGTAGCTAAACTAACATAAACTTAATAAAGAGTAAAGAGACCATTCAGACTGTTATCAACAAAAGGTGCACAAGCCAACATATATCATGGTATGAGGGCATTACAGCATGGGTGTCTTGCATAAGCGTGAAGGTACTGCTGATGCAGAGGCATATAATAGGGTTGTAGGGAGGCATTTCTAGTGCCATTTCTCGGACACTGATGTTGGACGAGAAGGCCTGGCTCGCAGTCCTCCACACGAATCTCACTTCCTGCTATAGAACTTTGCAAGCTGTCTAAGACAGGCGTTCTCCTTTGGTTCAGACTGGTATAACAGAAGAAAAATCTACAGCCTGTGACCACTAATAGTAACAGAACAGGGCAACTTCTGCAAAAAAGTCAAAACATTATGCAGAATTTCTTATCAGTATGTTCTCATCTTCTCCTATTTGTTTTTACACTCTTTTACCTCTGTTCTATCCTTGTTTTTATATTACATCCTTGTTTTGATTATTATATTTTATATTTCTCTTGTGCACTGGTTAACTATCTAGTCAGCAAGCTTAATTTAGTCTAATATTATTAAACACATACACTTACAAAGACAACTTCCTTGAATCAGTGTGAACATTTGACTGGGTAAATCCTGCCGTATACCACCCTGATAAAGCTTGAGGCAAGCTAAGTGAAGACTTAGGTATGCAGTTTGCAAGGTGCCAACTAGTGAAACAAAAGTTTTTATTACTGCTTAGCTACATCAGTCTTACAGCTCAAGTGCACAACCAATGTCAGACATTTAAAAAGTCTCAGCCGATCAATTACATTTGGGAGACGGGGAAAAACAATTATAATTTTGAAATCCTATTTAGTGGATTTTTTATTGTAGTTTTCCATCCTTTTTTAAACTCATAATACCTCCACCATGACTTCAATAAAGAAACAAGAGAAAACAAGTAACTACGTTTCAGTGCATCAGACCTCATGTCCCACTGGTCCACTTACAACAGTAATAGTCCGGACTGATTGATTCGCTGGTGCGGAGGAAGCAGTATGTGAGGAAGGCCCGGTGGTAGGTGTTAATTTCCTGGACTATCTGGGTCGTCTCCGGACACGTGGACAGGTAGGAGCCAAAGGTTGCCATGGAGATAAACTTCATAAGCTCCACATTGGGGATGTAGCCAAAACTACAGTCATAAGTGTAAGCCCCTCCCACCTAACAGGCAACAAGAACAAAATCAAGAACACAATACACACACACCCATCCATATATATATATATATATATATATATATATACACATACACACACACACACATATACACTGTGTGCATATATATATATATATATATATATATATATATATATATATATATATATA